>CM062804.1:62359883-63009354 GCA_031772625.1 Pinus tabuliformis | reverse complement strand
GAGTACAACAGAGTGTGTTGGGGTTATTTGTTGAAGAACAATTCTGATGCTTTTCAAACATTCAAGAACTTTCATACATGGATTGAAATGATGCACAATCTCATATTGGCTCTATTTGCACTGATAATGGAAAAGAATACACTTCAAATGAATTTGAAAACTATCTTCGCCAAACATGGGATCAAATATCAAACACTGCGCTTATAATCCCCACAGAACGGTGTTTGAAAGAATGAATAGGACAATCTTAAATATGGTGCGCTCCATGATGTTTTTCAAGAATGTAAAATTGATGTTTTGGGCTGATGCAGTTCTATGTGCTGTATATGTAAAGGATAGATGTCCATCTAATGCTATTAGAAACAAGACTCCTTATGAAATGTGGTATGGGCACATTTTCTTGGTAAAGCATCTCAGGGTCTTTGGTTCCACATGTTATGCCTCGATACCAAAGGTACATAGAAAGAAACTTGGTGCAAGGAGTCGTAAGTGTATCTTCCCGGGGTATTCAAACACCTCCAAAGCATATCGTCTCTATGATGAAGTCAATAAAAAGTTTGTTGTATTTAGAGATGTAATCTTTTTTGAATCATCCAAAGATGACAAGGTTGTTGAGCGACAACTTGATTGCTTGGATAGATTCGCAAATGCAAAATCATTTCAAGAATTTGATAATCAGATTCCACATCTTGAAGGGGGGATTCCTATACTAGATCAACCTGTGGAATCTTCTTCTAAAGCACGCTCTCCCCTGCATGAAACTCCAACAATAGATGATATTTTGAGTGATGTGATTGACAGAATTGGGAGACTCAATCTTGATTCAGTCCCAACTCAATCAACTGAGCAGTCTGGACCATCTCAGAAAGGTCCCCCAAAGTGGCTGACAAAGATACTTGAAAGTGTTCATCCTGATGAGGTTGGAAAGACAGGAACTAGAAATTCAACTCGGCAAAATGGAGGTGATGTAGATGACTTTGATTCACCTATTGATATGGATGTTTCTTATGATTGTGAATTGAATTTGGCTACAGATTTTGAACCAACTTCCTTCAAAGAAGTCACTTCTTATGATGAATGGAAAGAAGCGATGCAAAAGGAGTATGATGCCTTGATAAAGAATGGCACTTGGAAGTCTTGGGACTATTTTCATTGATCCTTGACTAGCAAAAGAGGCTGCATTGATTGGCCTTTGACCGAATTAGATTGGAGCAGATTTGTCCATGATTTGATTGTTGTTGACTTGACTGGTTAGGGTAGTCAACTGCTGTTGACTTTTTGCAGATTTGACAGTCAACTAGATTTGACTTTTCTTCATCATTTTGGCATAGATTTGACTTTACATTGTTGGGATATTGGATATGGATGATGTACTCTCTCTGTTGAACATTTGAAGACAATCTAATAAGAAGAAGATTTGCAAGGGTTTTCCCCATAGTGGGTTTTGCCCTGGTCATTGACCAAATTTGTGTCTCTTGTCTCTTGGCTATCTTTTATATGCATTTGCTTAATTGTTCTATCTACTATTGCTCTATTGCTATTGGATAATTGAAGAAGTGAAATTGTTAAATTGGATGCTATTGGACTTTGTTGAAGTAATAGTTTTATCATAGAATGAATTCATGAAAAGCTAATAGGGCAAGGGCATTTGAGTCCTTGAGTTTAGGGGGTTTATCAGGATATGGGAGAAGGCCAAGATCTTCAACATGAGTTGGAAATTGGAGCTCTTTATAAAGAATAAACGGGGTCCCATCGGGTTGTGGGATGGTGGCATATGATAAATCCATTTGAAGTTATCCACCCACAAAAGCACACCACTTTCTAGACAACAACATTCCCCATATGCCCAGGTATGTCAATAACAACAATGTCCATGAGCACAGTGTTATCCTCATTAACAACCAAAGCTACCTTGAGATCTTTAATAAGGCCATGGATGGGAATGGACCTGGAGTCGAAACCACATACATTCTTGTAGGGCGTAGTGATGTTCAATTTAAGTTGCTTCATGACCTTTAGTGGCATAATATATGCAGAAGCCCCAGAATCTAACATACAATTATGAAGAAGAATGTCATTTATGGTTAGGGTTAACAAGAGTGGGTCATGGCTAGGATTGGTCCTAGTGAAATAAATATTTTGCAACATAATAGGTGGGTCATCCTCATCAACCCCAAGGCTTTCTTTACTTGCCTTCTCTGGGATGGGATATTTACAATCTCCTTTGTGGGAACCTCCATACTCATCTTACTTATAGCAGTGCCCACATCAGTTTCTAACGCAACTTCTTTGTTCTTGGTCTTGTGCTTGGGATCCCCTTTAGGAAGATCCTTTTTGATGCTATCTTTCTTAGGAGGATATTTCTTTGGGGGTTCCTTAGAGCTTGAGGAGGCTTCTTTTTCATTCTTCCTAGAGTATTGTAATCCTTTGAATCGCCTTCTATTCTCCGCATTCATCAAAGTCTCACTTGGCTCTTCTTTAAGTTTCACTTCACCAATGGGCAGATGAGTGTATGTACCACCTAATATGATGTTGAAAGCTTGAGATTCACCAACGACATTCATTCGTTCACCATCCTCCTTGTCTTCACTCTCTTCATTAGAGCTATCACTTTGATATTCTTCGGAAGACGTGTCTTCTTGTTCAATGACATTGTTTGGAGCCAAGGTATTAAGGACATTTTGTTGGGTTTTCCTACCTTCCTCACCATTCTTCTTAACAAAGACCTTGCTATAATTTTTGGAGGGAAAAGTGGTTCTTTGTCTCCTTTCAAGTACAGTGAACTTATTCATATACATCACATCCTTAACATTCATGTCATCAGATAATTTTTCAACCTTCTTACACAAGGTGACCACCACTTCTTCTACCAAATCTTTAGATTTGACCTTCTTTGCTTCAACTCTAGTCCTAGGGAAATTGAACAACTCAATATGGGCAACATTTATATTTTGTTCAATTTTGATGGCCATCTCCTTGGCTTCAACAAGAGTTCTAGGCTTCTTATATCTAAGTTGTTATGTTAGATGGCCTTGGAATCAGTGGCCCACCTTTTCCTAAAAAGATCTTCGAGTTGGTCAAGAGTTGTGACTACCTTGAGGCAGGCTCATGTACCAATCTCTAACATCCCCCTCAAATATTAAGGCAAATAACATCATCACAACCTCCTCATGCTTAATCATTTTAGGACATATGACCCAAAGGAAATTATTAACATTCCTATCAATAGTTATATTACCCTTCGCTTGGAACTTGGGTAGCCACTCATGATGCCTTTCAGGCAATGGATGGGGAGCATCAAAGAAAGCAACGAAATTCAAAGGCTTGAAAGATGCTATATTACATCTCCTAAGTTGTGGTGTTTGGTTTTGATTTTGATTTTGGTTAGTGTTGGTATTCATGATATCTAGAGGAAGGATACATGATCAAATGAAGGAGAGTCCTTTGCCTATGTTGCTCAAGGATAGAAGAAGAATGCAAAGAAAGGAAAGGGAAAGCCATCTAAATCAAGAAAACCTTCTCAATCCAATTGAGATTCCAAGGAATCAAGAAGGCGAGATAGAGATGTTGAGTGCTACAATTGTCATCGAAAGGGTCACTATGCTCGAGATTGTTTTGAAAAGAGATATACTCCAAGAAGAAACTCTTCAAGGTCCTACCACAACGTGGCTTCAACAACAACAGGTCATATGAAAGGAGAGATGATAGAAGAAGGAATTGAAGAAGAAGAGACTCCCCCAATGATCCTGATGATAGTTATTGTCCTCCAAAAAGGCCAAGGAACTCCAGGTATTAAGGCAATGTAACTAATCAATTCGAATATATTCTTATTTCTGCATTAGCTAGTTCATCTCCTCCAAACTCTTGGGATAGTTTTCTGATTGATAGTGGTGCTTCTCATCACTTTTTTGGATATAAGGAGGTTCTCTCTACTTTGGTAGAGAGGGAGACAAATTCAAACATTATTCTTGGTGCCAATACCACTGATCCCGTAAAGGGATTTGGTTCTGTAAAATTTCATTTGAACTCTGGGGAATCTATTTTGCTTCTTGATGTATTATATGTGTCGGGATTGAAGAAGAATTTGGTTTCGATATCTGCCTTGGAGGATAAAGGATCGAGGGTCGCATTTATTAAAGGGAAAGTACTTACTTGGCTTGCTGAATTCTACATGAGAAATGCCTTCACATTGGGAACTAGGTTTGAAGGACTCTATAAAGTCACTGGAAGACCTCTTCTAGCTATGTTCCATAATACAAATCTTCAAAGTGAGTTGTGGCACTGAAGGCTGACCCATCTACACTATGATGCACTTCCAAAATAAGAAATTGGTTTCCGGGATCCCTGATATTCAAGCTCAACATGATGGAGTATGCCCTGGATGTGCAAGTGGAAAGAAGACAAGGGGGACCATTCCCCTTTAGCGAAAACAATATGAAAGAAATTTTTCATCTCATTCATTCTAATATTTGTGGTCCAACGCCCGTGCATTCACTTGGGGGTCATCTTTATTACATTACCTTAATCATCAATTTCTCAGGTAAGACATGGATCTACTATTTGAAGCACAAGGATGAGGCATTCAAAATATTCAAGGAATTCAAGGCTTTTGTGGAAAATCATGTAGGGAAGAAAATAAAGATCTTTAGGTTTGACAGCAGTGGGGAATACAACTCAAATGAATTCATGACTTTGGCAAGAAGGAAGGAATCAAGAAGGAGACCATTGTGCCTTACACTCTTGAACAAAATGGAGTCATTGAGAGAGAACAAGTCCATTGTGGAAACTACCCAAGCCATGCTCCATGATCAAAAGTTGCCAAAGTTCCTTTGGGTTGAAGCAACAAACACAACGATATATGTTCAAAACATGTTGCCTCATCAAGCTTTGGACAACAAGACTCCTGAGGAAGTATTCACAGGTGTCAAGCCCAATATTAGTCATCTACAAATTTTTGGCTACCTCGTGTATTTCCATGTGCCAAAGGACAAAGGAAGCAAGCTAGAAGCTTCAGGAAGGAAAGGTACATTTGTTGGGTATAGTGAAGATTCTAAAGCATTTAGAATATATATTTCTGGTCAAAAGAAAGTTGAAGTTAGCAAGGATGTAACATTCGATGAAGATGTTGCCCTTAGAAAAGCAAGGGACCTCTCTCCGCCTCCTCCTCCTTCTGACGACAAGAGTGATGAGATGGATATTCTAGAAGGTCCTTCAGTGCCTGAATCTGAGAAGGACATCGTTGATGATCCCATGGAGCCTATGGACCTTTGAATCCTCCTCCATGTGATCCCCCTACAAGGAAAATACCACTTTGGCTCAAGGACACATTACAAGATGCTGAGAAACACGTGTTTGCTCGTGGAACTTTCTGGGAAAGCGAGAAGCCGTGCAGGTACCAAGCCTATGTTGTAGCTACGGGCAAGATGATTCAAGCCAAACCTAGTAACTTTGAAGAAGCGGTGAAGGAACAAGTCTGGAAGGATGCAATGGACGAAGAACATGAATCTATTATGAAAAATGATGTATGGGATATTGTGCTGAGACCAAAGGGAAGATTTGTTGTAACCTCCAGATGGCTCTATAAGATCAAGCATGGGGTTGATGGAAGTATCGAAAAATACAAGGCAATATTCGTAGCCCGTGGATTTCCTCAAAAAGAGGGAGAAGATTACGTTGATATATTTGCTCCCGTGGCCTGATATACAACCATTTGTTCGATAGTAGCCCTTGCTGCAAGTTAGGGATGGACTCTCCATCAAATGGATGTGAAGACTGCTTTCTTACATGGTTTGCTGCAAGAAGAAGTGTACGTTGAACAACCTCCAGGATTCGACGTTCATGACAAGAAGGCCCATGTATGTTGACTGAAGAAGGATTGAAGCAAGCCCCCATGCTTGGTATGCTTGTATCAACAGTTACTTGATAAAGCTGGGATTCACAAGGAGCAATGCTGATCCAATATTGTTCTTCAAAATGGTCCAAGGTATGCCTCTTTTTTTGGTATTATATGTGGATGACTTATTCATGACAGGTGCAAACCTTCTCATTCTAGAATGTAAGAGGAAGTTGGCTTTTGATTTGAGATGAAAGATCTTGGTTTGATGCAGTATTTCCTGGGATTAGAATTATGGCAAAAGCTGGGCGAGATTTTCCTTTCACAAGGAAAATATGTTGTGAAACTTATAGCGAGATTTGACATGGTTTGTCTCGATCCTCTTTTTCATTTTGTGGTACATTTTCTTGTTGGATGTGGCCAATTATGCTTTTACTTTTCTTTTCAGTTGCATCAACCTCCGGGGCATCATTCCAAACCTGACCCAAGGTGTGGGCAAGGGGAAGGGGAAGGCTAACCCTATGTGGACCCAGTGGAGGAATGTGGACCCAGGTGGGAGAAATGATGAATGGCGTCATAATGAGTGGAAGGGGAGTGATATATGTGGATGAGGGAGCAGTACCACGCAACCAAAATCGGGGTTCCCCTTGTAGTACCATTCCTAAAGCCCAAAGGTCAGTAAAAGAGATCCCACGGGACTAGGGTCCAAGGCTAACATCCAAGAGAGGTCTAGGGGACAAGAGCACAGACCTAGCCCACTCGTTCCACTGAATCCCGCCATTAATCCATTCCCATAAGTGTCCATGATAAGCAAACTACAATACTCAATTACCAAATGACAAGGCATACCTTTAGGTTTGGGAGGCCCACTTTCAAACATACGATCATAATAGACAGGTGAGGGAGCACATGGCTGGCTCAGGTGGTGGAGAAATGGAACATCGAGCTAGTTGGTGGCTGCTGGCTACTAACTGAGGACCATCTTGGAGATTTTTTTTCTCTTCGGGATATCACCCACAAAATGGTGGGTAATAGTACCCATGAGCAACATTATTCAAGCTGAACCGTGCACTTTTGAAGCAGCTATAAAGGCCCAAGTGTTTAAAGATGCAACGACTGAAGAATATGAATCCATCATTCATAAGGATGTATGGGAAGTGGTTCCAGGACCCCAAGGTAAATCTGTTGTATCTTCTAAATGGTTGTATAAAATTAAACATGGTGTTGATGGCAATATTGAAAAATATAAAGCTAGATTTGTGGCTAGAGGTTTCTCTCAGAAAAAGGGAATAGACTATGACGAAATTTTTGTGCTTGTTGCCCGTTACACCACCATCTGATTTATTGTAGCTCTAGCTACTAGCCAGAGATGGTCTCTTCACCAAATGGATGTGAAGACTACTTTTCTGCATGGATTTCTTAAAGAAGTTTTTGTGGAGCAACCACAAGGCTTTGAAGTACATGATCCAAAAACTCATGTGTGTAGGCTGAAGAAAGCCCGCTATGGTTTGAATCAAGCTCCAAGAGCTTGGTATGCTCACATAGATAGCTTCTTCATGAAGGTTGGTTTTACTAGAAGCAATGCAGATCCAAATCTTTACTTTAAGAGAGTCCAAGGTATGCCTTTGATTTTGGTATTGTATGTTGATGATTTATTTCTGGCAGGTAGTGAACCTCTTATTCTCCAGTGTAAGATGGAGTTAGCTTCTGAATTTGAAATGAAAGATCTTGGTTTGATGCAGTACTTTCTGGGCCTAGAGGTATCGTAGAAATCTGGTGAGATTTTCCTTTCTTAAGGAAAATATGTTGTCAAACGACTAGAAAGGTTTGGCATGACTGAGTGTAAATCCGTGAATACCCCATTGGAAATGAATTTCAAGAAGCTCTATCGTAAAGCTATAGGACATGATTTGGCTGATCCTTCTAAGTACCGTCAACTCATTGGGGCGCTGATGTTCTTAGTGAACACTAGACCAAATATATGTTTTGCAGTCAATACTTAGAGTCAATACATGATTGAATTCGTTGATGCACACTGGGTTGCTGCAAAGCATGTGTTGAGGTACCTGCATGGGACCATCAATCTTGGATTGAGATATACTGCCGAAGATGTAAGGCTACATGGATACTCTGATGCTGATTGGGTTGGTAACTCTATTGACATAGCACATCAGAGTGTTGCTTCAACTTAGGATATGCCATGATATCTTGGATGAGCAGAAAGCGAAAGCCTGTTGCACATAACACGACTGAAGCAGAATACATTGCTACTACCATGGCTAGCTGTGAGGTAGTATGGCTAAGGAAGCTATTTGGAGAGCTGTTTGAGAAAGTATTGGATACTACAGTAATTTACTGTGACAATAAGAGTGGGATTTGACTTGCTGAAAATTCCGTGTTGATAAGTCCAAACACATTGAGATCAAATATCACTATATCTGAGATATGGTGCAAACAGGAGCAATGAGACTCCATCATATAATGACTGACAGAGGTGACCCTTCCTAGAGAGGGTGATCATGGATGATGAGCCTTGAATGTGGGAGATTCTTGTCTTGTGTTGACAAGTGGATCCCCTAGGCAGTGATGAGCCTTGGATGTGCGAGATCCTTGTCATGTGTTGACAAGTGGATCCCTCCAAAGCAGTGATGAGCCTTGGATGTGCGAGATCATTGTAATGTGTTGACAAGTGGATCCCCCCCAAGCAGTGATGAGCTTTGGTTGTGTGAATATCCTTGTCATGTGTTGATAAGTGGATCCCCCCAAGTGTGTATAGGGTGATGGATATATCTCCCCTATGATTATTCTTCTTGATTAGATTGTAACATCATTGTTCCAAAACAAAGATAATAGAGATCCCTGTATCATAAAGAAATTCCTCCCTCGCTGAGATGGAGTGTTGAAAATTGGCACCTATGGGATGAATTTCCTTGAATAAAATTTCATTTCTGACCTTTCTATAGTGACTTTCTAAAAATAGAAAGTCATGTCTATCTTTGCACCCATGACTTTCCAAAAATAGCAAATCACCTTCCATCAATTTGCAGTCATATATAGATGATGGAAAATCACTTAACTTGTCCTTAATGAATCTCAACTAATTAATTTTTAATTTAATCATCATTATTATTATTATTATTATCCTTATGATGTTATAATAATATTATTAAAATTGAAATACATGTCACCTCTACTACTTGGCAATCAATCTGCCTCATCTCTCTCTCTCTCTCTCTCTTTGATGGCACTCGTACCTTTCTCACTCTCTCTCCTTATATGAATTCGTTCCTCTCTCTTGAATGCTCTTACATATCTCTTACACACAATTATGACTTGTCTTAAGATTCCTCTCACACCTCTTCAGTGCATAAGTTACACTCTTCAAGGCATGCATAACTCTCTCTTTTTATGGTGTAAGTTATTCAAGGTATGTGTACTCCCTCTTGATGGCATAAGTTACTAAGGAGAGCGTACCTCATTTATGACATAAGTTACTCTCCAATTTTGGCATGAGTAACTCCTCCTCAAGGCATAGGAGTTACTCCCTCATGAATTCGACCTCCTTGCTCTTTCTATATATTTGTGCCTCTCATCCTCACTTGATACACTTACTTGTGCTTGTGAAAGGAGAATTCAATCTTGAGAGAGAGTGAGTTGGAGAGGCTAGAGGAAGATTGAGAGAGAGAGAGACAGTTGACAGAGAGACTTGAAGAGCAAGAGCAGATCTTGGAGAGACAAAGTGATTTAGTGTCTACATCTGCTACTGCTATCAGAGACCTTTTCAGATTTGGGTGAACTTTTTCATTCTTTCATTGTACTTTGTATCTCTACTGAATAATTGATTTCTAATAGAAGAAGAATCTGGTTGGGTTTTGTTAAAAATGGTCAACTAAGGTCAAATACCACTATAGATAGCTCCTTTGTATGAGATGATGATGGCATTGGATTTCTCTTCTTGAGAGGACCAATTTTGACCTAAGGCACGATGGATTTTGACAAGCAGAAAAGTATTTTTGAAGTCAAGCCCACAATGTTGGTTTTGGTCAAGGTCGACCCCACAGTCATGTAGGCTCACGAAGCCCAAGAGACATGACCTTTGACACACATTGACTTGTATAAATATAAGATGAGTTCACTCCATTTTGACATTGTTGTCGCACAAAGTGTGTAGGCACCGCGACAATGCTTAGAATAAGGGTTGTCACTCTAATCCTTACTCCATTTAGACTCTCTCCTAGACAAGTCAAGGGGGTAGTCCCTAAGGTGCATGAATGAGGGTAGCCTGGGGAACACAAGCTCTAGGAGACTTAAAGATGGACAACTTGACGAATGTAAATGAGTCCTGGTTAACTGAGATGAATAGATTAAACACTAATACAACCAAGAAATAATCACAAGATAGAAATGATTATAGACCAGTGCCTTTATATTCAATTGACCATAGATTAAATAAAAACAAGTTATCTAGAGCAATTTACAAATGTGATGAATAGTGACGATCATGAACGATTAAATGTGAATGCTCAAAGATTTATCATTCAAGCGTTTCTAGTAATTAAATCCCATGAAGAATTATGAAATTTAAATACTAAGCAATGATGCCAGATTTAAAATGATTTTCATTAATAACCCAGATTAATTATCTTTCTCCTATAGCCAATGATTTTTAAAACATTAATTGCACTTGACAATAGAGAAATCACTACCACGAAAGGACACCAAAGAACTTTAGATTAAATTATTCCTTAGGTAATTAATTTAATGTGGCAAAAGAAAAAATCAAATTTTTAAATGTGACAAAAGTAAAACAAATAAAAAAGGGTTAATAAATTGAAATTTTAATGGGCTATAGGCCACATTAAAATTTAATGTGAAAGCACAAATCCTCTTTTGATTTAATTCTTTTAGGAATTTTAAAGTCACAAATAAAATTTTTAATTATTAGATTTTAAATTTTTTTAGATTTTTTTTTTTTTTTCTTTTTTTATGGAATCAAAATAATGAAAAATAAAAAAATCCAAAAAATCAAACACAAAAGCATAATTAAAAAAAAAAGTAAACCAATCGAAATAGTTATAAAATAAATTTTAACTAACGCAAATAATACAAATCAAAATTTAAAATAAAAAAAATGAATAAAAAGAATCAAATGAAATCGAAATCAAAAGAAACAATAAAATAAATCTAATGCAACCTAAACCTAACCTAAAACAAAAAGAACAAACAAAAGAATTCAAAGTTCGAAACTAACCCTAACACATACATACAAATGAAAAAGACGAAAACGAACTTTTGAGTGTTTGTGCAGGTCGAGAGGGTAGTGACGACGGAATCGAGAGAAGCTCGAGGGTAAGCTAGCGACTAGATGGACGAGGAGCTACAGGTGAAGTTTGATGGATACACACAGGTTTGCAGGTGATGAAGAAAACACAGAGAACAACGTGAGCAACGATTTGCAGGCTGATGAAGATGAAATTTCGGGCTTCGATGAGGGAAGGATGCTGCGGATGGGAGAGCGAGTGCGATGGAGTTGTAGTCTCACACATAGAAATGGCTGCGGGTTGCAGGAGAGGGAAGATCGTAGGGAAAAGGGAGGATGATAGGGAGAAGTTGTGGATGAGGGAGTGAACTCACAGCGACAGCTAGGGAAAAGGTCGACGAGCAGTTGCAACGTTGGATGGAGGGTGCAGATCGAGCGAGGAGTGACGAACATGCAGCGTTGGCAGCAATGGAGCTGTGAAGGGATTTCTTAAAAAATTTCGAATTTTGCAGCAAACCCAAAACCCAGGCAACAAAAAAATTTTGAAATTTTCTGGAGGCTCAATGCAATAGTAGACAGGAGAAAAATGGTAGCCAAAAAACCTAAGAAAATTTCCCAGAAAATTTCTAATTAAAATGACATATTCTTCTGCTTCAGATTTCCTTGAAACCCTTATAAAAATTCCAGATTTAAAACTTTCAAACCCTTGCACTGCAATTTTTTTTGAATAATGTCCCTGCAAAATTATGTTGATAAACTCCCAGAGATCCAGATCTTACCCTCCAGGGCCTAGATCTGGACTCTACACAAATTTCTTCCTCAGATCTATAGCCACACGACAACAAGAAAACACCCAAACGATATGTACAATGATAAAAAACTAAAACCCAGAAAAACGCAAGTCAGAAAACCCAATTTTTTTTTACAGATCTATGCACAAGAATGGTAGATCTATCAGATCTGAGGAGTATGAGTCCAACTCCGCTCCCAGATTTGATGATCTAAGGCTCTCAACAACCAGATCTATCAATTTCCCACACAAAAATTAAATGTTTAAATTTTAAGGAGTTGCTAACTCGAAACCCTTCATGCATGACCAAAAAGAATCTTATGATAAGTCTGGGATTAATTTCACTGGGCTCCTCTGAAAACATGGATCGAGAGTTGGTTGGTCCAACTGAAAACTTCCCCTAATGCCCGAGGATCTAAAATCAAGATTTCCTTGCAAAACTCGATCCAGCCATTAAAAATAGAGCGATAAAATAATAATAAAACTCAAACAAATAGAGATACTTGCTATTATGTTCAAAATTTAGATTATTATTCAAACACCAGCAACTGATCAAGATACCTGTACTCAAATCACTCTTTAGAAGCTATCATCAATGGCTTTAGAAAAAATTATGCATGAAAACAACACATCTTACAGTATTCCCATGAAGAGTAACACTAGCAAAACTTAACCCCAAAGTCTTTCTTTATTATCTAGAAAAAGATTAGACAAGAGCTTCTTGCTAAACACTTGACTCAAAGGTCAGATCGATTGATTAACAAATGACTTCGTATTTAAAGATAAATCCTCCAACGACTAGTTCGAGTGATCCTCGTCAAAGCAATCTCATCCGTTGATGAAGATTAAAATTTCTTTTAATCTCATCCTTCGAAATATTTAATTCTTGAGGAAATTCGAATTTTTCAATTAAATGCATTTTAATTAACTCAAAAATTAATTTTTTGAGTTAATTTCCCAAAAAATTTGATTTTGACTTAACCTGCAAGGATCAAAGGTTTAAAATTTAGCAAATTAATTAATTTACCTTAGTCCCGAGACCTTTTAAATTTTTTTTTTTAAGGATCGACGAATTTTGCCTTTGGAGAGTTTAAATTTACCTAGGACTTAGAATGAGTTAAATTTCTGGCTTAGAATTAATTTTTGAGTTAATTTCCCAAAAAATTTGATTTTGACTTAACCTCCAAGGATCAAAGGTTTAAAATTTAGCAAATTAATTAATTTACCTTAGTCCTGGGACCTTTTAAAAATAAATTTTTAAGGATCGACAAATTTTGCCCTTGGAGAGTTTAAATTTACCTAGGACTTAGAATGAGTTAAATTTCTGGCTTAGAATTTTAATTAATTTTTGGTCAGAAGATTTAATTAATTAATCTATGAGGAGATAAATTATTTTTTCAACTCTAAAGACATTTTACATCATAAGGGGGAAAACCCATTTGTAATAGACCCTCACAAACTACCCATTTCTGCAACACAATAATAATTCAACAGACCAAGCAATTTGTAATAAAATAACCTAACCAAATAGTTCGGATTATTCCCAAATTACTTTTACATAGACTCGATCTAGAACACTAAGACTCGTCTAAGATTTATCAACAAAATTGATTCCATCTTTGGGGTAAGATTGGAGGAAAACTTTGCTGACCATCTAAGAATGACAAAAAACCTCCCAGAATGGAGATCGTCACTAGAAAAGTAGGTTTACCTAGGTCGTTACATACATGACACGGATCTGCTGAGATTATTTACATTATACACATGCAAAAAGGGTTTTCATAACATCTTGGAAGTCAAGCTGATGATGGTAGTTGGACGACACAGACACATCGATCAAGTGCTATCCCATTTGCGAAAAAGGGGGTGTATTGCTATGGGTCGTTGACACGTAGTGGTCAACAGGTATCATCACACATGATTTTTTCTTTCTTCTCATTATGGATTCAACTTTCTTTGGGAAGCTATCTATCTTCCACACGTGCAAATTTTTGGAGCACGAATTTCTTGTGATTTTCTGTGATTGACTTTTTCAGTACATAGAGCAGCGTTGACCAGGCACTTTGACTAACTGTTTGACTGCGATTTTGATGGATTATTACTCTGCTAGCTAGGCCACACTTGTGGGCACAGGAATCGAGGCAAGATGAGGTCTTTGATTGGTGTTGACCGCATGTTTGAGGCAAGTTTGACCGCAGACGGTTCACCAAGTTTTGACCAGACTTTTGAAGGCTGCGTTGACTGCATTTTGATTGCCTAGAGAGAGCGATTTTTTTCTCCTTTGACCGAATAGATTGGGTTGATTTGACTGGGCTGTTGAACATTAAATGCTGGCTGGTTAGGGCAGCTTTGATTGCTATTGACTTCTGCAGATGTGATTTTAACTTTTGGATAGTGGTTTGGGATCATCTATGGAAACTCAATCTATTGACTTTGACTAATGTATCATTGTACTTATGGTTTCTCTGTCTCTGAACATTTGATATTATCAAGAAGAAAAGATCTGTGGGTTTTCCCCCTTGTGGGGTTTTGCCTTGGCTTTAAGCCTAAATCATGGTCTCCTCTTGTCTTGGCTTGTCTTCTGCATTTATGGTTGTTGTTATTTCATCAATAACTATCATTTGATATTGATTAATGTGATTGCTAATGGAAATCTAATGGAATAATAATCGGCTAATAGATTAATAAAGTAACTGTCCTTAGCAAAGAACATGTTAAGCTAAAATTAACAGGGTTTCTCCTTGTGGGTTTTGCCCTGGTCATTGACCTAACTTATTTGTGTCTCATTGAGTTCTTGGCTGTCTTCTATTGTGCATATGGTTTATATGGTTTATGTTTTATCTAGAATTACTTAACTTATATTGCAACATAAAGAAGTTCTAGATTTAAGTGATTGTACGACATAGAACTTCAAAATTTCAACATCAATCTCCCTTCGTCTCTCCTTCTTTGCCCCTCTATCTCACCCGCCAAACATACACACTCTCTGTCCATATCTATCTATGTCTCGCTCCTGTTGAATTTTTGAGCAACTAGGGAGAAATTTCCCCAGAAATCACTTTATGTGGTTAATCCCTTTCACCCTTGAAGCGAATTATTTCTCAAAAGCAAATTATTTTTCACAAGAGCAAAATTTATTTCAAAAATATTTTATAAAGCAATGAGACATGTGCAAAATAAAATTACCTAAGTAATTCAATTATACATGTGCAAAATAAAATCACCTAAGTTATCTAATTCAAATGGATCACTCTAGGAGCTTCCAAAAAAGTTAATTCGAGGAAGGGATTTTGCCTCAAAGATTTCTATATATTGAAGAGAAGCCTTCATTTGCAACACATCGAGTTCTCTCTCTCTCGCATTGGTGATCTAACTCTCGCATTGGTGATCAAGCCCTCACATCAGTAATTTATCTCTCTTATCATCATTGACAGATCTATTTTCTGGCAGATTTATTGTTTGGCAGATCTACTGTTTGGCAAATCTATTATCTGGCAAATCTATTGTTTGGCAGATCTATTATTGGGAAAATCTATTGTTTGGTAGATCTATTATTTGGCAGATCTACTGTTTGGCATTATCTAGAAGATCTATTGTTTGGTAAATCTATTCTCTGGCAAAGCTATCATTTGACAGATCTATTGACATATCTTAGAACTCTTGTTCAACTTTCGCACCAGTGGCTTTTGCTCTTATTATTTGCTCTCGCTCCAGAGAAGTATTATTGCAGTTGGTATTGCTCTCACATCAGAAGTATTTAGCTCTTGTATTGATCTCGCTCCAAAGATATTCTATTCTTGATATTTCTTTTGCACCAGAGTTTGATTGTTGGTATATCGCCCTTGCTTTAGTAGCATTCTGATCTTGCATTGGGAGAATATTTCTCTCAGTGTTTAGTTGTCATACTTGTGCATTTTGCTCACACATTTGTGACTTATTTTGAAGCTGTCATATCAAAAAGGGTTGTTACTACCTTTATTTGTAAAAGGAGTTTTGTACTTTGATTATGTATCTTTGCTGAACATTTGAAGACAATCTAATAGAAGAGTATTTTAAAAAGGTCTTTCCCTGGTCTTGTACCAAATACTATGTCTCGCTGTTCATTGATTGTCTTCTATGGTTTATGATCTCAGAAATTAAATTTTAAATCTGCAAAATTTAACATGGTATCAGAGCTGTGGTGAAGATAAGCTCAAGAACAGTAAGATTAAGGCAATTATCCGCTGAAAGACCCTATTTACTTCTCAAAATACAATAATAGATCAATTCAGATGGCTACATCCTTCTTCAAGGACAACAAGAAATTGACAGGGGCTTCAAATTACGCTGCTTGGAAACTCAGACTGGACACCAAATTGGATGGAGAAGATGTTCTAGAATGTAGAGTATGTCCAAGGAGGTGTAACCTAGCCTTCTAAAAATGCCACTGTTGCTGCTAAAGCAAGATACAAGAAAGGTGAGATCAAAGCCCGCAAAATTATCACTGATTCTTTGAAAGACCATCTTTTTACCTATATCTCCAAATGGAAGACATCTAAGGAAATGTATGACAAGATTGTTGGCATGTTTGAAGTCCACAATCTAAATCACGTCCTTGACCTGAAGAAACAACTCAAAGGTATCAAATTTAATAAGGGAGAATCTATTCAATCTTATTTTATAAGGATTACTAAACTCAAGGATTAAATTTTTTCTGCTAGCGAGCCCCTGTCTGATAGGGAATTGGTGCACACAACCCTTGATGGACTTTCTGCAGCTTGGGAAATATTGATTACTACTATAAACAATAACAATGTTATGCCAACTTTTGATGAATTGATCGGAAGATGCAAGCAGGAAGAACTAAGGATGATTTGAAGGGGTAGAATTTAGAGACCTGAAGAAGGAGAACCATTTGCCTTCGCTCCACAAGCAAAGAAGAAGAAAGGAAAGGGAAAATCTTCTAAGCCAAAGTCCAAATCCAAGTTTTCCAAGAAGAGCATGATGAAGGTTGAATGCTCTAATTGTCACAAGCATGGGCAGTATGCTCGAGATTGTCCAAAAAGAAGATCCTCTTATAATCAAAGGAGTAACAACAACTACGATAATCAGTCTCCTGGTCGAAAAAGGAGGAATTATGGAGGAAGAAGATATGAAGGAGGAAGCATTGCTCACAGTGATCATGATCAAGAGCCTCGTCCTCAAAAGAGATAAAGGAATACAAGGTATGAAAATAATGTTTTTGCTTCTCAATCTGAGTACTTTCTGATTTCATCTTTGTCTAGTGCTTCTCCTCCGGATTCTTTAGATAGCTGGTTAGTGGATCATGGTGCCTCTAGGCACTTCTCTGGTTATAAAAAAGTCCTCTCTAATTTGGTTGATAGGGAGACTAATTTAATCATTATCCTTGGAGATAACATTACATACCCTTTAAAAGGGTTTGGTTCAATTTCTTTTCATTTGGATCTTGGAGAAACTATTCATCTTCAAGATGTTTTGTATGTATGTGGTCTAAAGAAAAATATTGTATCGATATCTGCTCTAGAAGATAAAGGAATGAGGGTCGATTTTATAAAAGGAAAGGTGTTAATTTGGCCAGAGAAAACAAACATGAAAAATGCTTTCCTTCTTGGATCGAGAGTAGAAGGGCATTACAAGGTCAATGGGAGACCAATTAAAGCTATGGCTCAAGAATGCAATTTCAATTTGATCGAGTTATGGCACTAGAAATTTGGTCATCTTCATTATATGGCACTGCCTAAAGTAAAGAAGATGGTTTATGGAATGCTAGAAATCCAATCAAAACATGACAATGTTTGCTATGGTTGTGAAAGTGGAAAGAAAACGAGAGGGCTTTTTCCCTCTAGTAGTACCAAATCTCATGGCATCCTGCACTGAATTCATTCAGATTTGTGTGGACCTATGCCCCGTATGTGGATATTTGTATTATATCACCTTTGTGGATGGTTTCTATAGAAAAACATGGATATACTTTCTAAAGCACAAAGATGAAGCCTTTGATATGTTTAAAAATTTCAATTATTGATTGAAAACCAAACTGGAAAGAAAATCAAAGTCTTCTGATCAAATAATGGTGGAGAATTCATTTCAAATGAATTCATTGACTTTTATAGAGAAGCCTATATAAAAAGAGAGACCATTGTACCATATGATCCTGAACAAAATGGTGTGACAGAAAAAAAGAATAGAACTATCATGGGGGCTGCTCGTGCCATGCTACATGATCAGAATGTGTGAAAGTTCCTATGGGGAGAAGTTGCCAACACTGTCGTATATGTACAGAACATGATTCCTCATCGAGCATTATATGACAAGACTATTGAAGAAGTATTCACAGGCAAGAAACCTGATGTTAGTCATTTAAGGATCTTTGGTTGTCCTGTTTATTTTCATGTACCAAAAGAAAAGAGGAACAAGCTTGAGGCTTTAGGTAAGAAAGGTATGTTTGTGGCAATGTTTTAAAACTAGGCCGGTCCGAATCAGATTCAGCCTGGTAGACCGCGCCAGACCCCTACCCGGGTCAGCTAGGTAGAAAAACTGGTTTGACGGTCGGTCTGTTATGGAACCGGCCGAACTGGACACGGATTCGGCCGGTTCGGTAACAGATCGACCAGTTCGGTCGAGCCCGTCTTAAGCTGGTCGAGCTTGTTCGTGACGAAAAAAGGCATCAACTCAGACTCCAAACTCAATTTTTTTTTGGTTTTTTTCTTTTTTCTTAATGCCTCTACCCCTCTCCTAACCCTATAAAAGTGACCCAACGCCCTCACATTTACTCATAGCTATCTCATTGCATTTGTGTGAGCATTTGTGAGGAGTTTGTGAAGAGTTGGAGTTGGTTTTTGGAGCAGTAGTGAGGAGGAGCCATGGGTTTCCCTGTCTGACTCTGATTCAGAGTCTGAGCTAGATGATCTTGCCTTGTTTAGCAGTAGTGACTAGTGATGTTTTGTTGTAGAGGCCATTTAGAGCCTCCTTGGTTATGTGTTTTTGTTCTGATCTCTATATATTACATGTATTGGACAGTGCACTGGGTGCCATTTTGATATAATAGATATATTCATGAGCATACTTTGATCATATGTTGTCTTCTCTCTATATTCTAAATTCTAATGGTTTGAGTTTGGAAACATGAATGAAAATCTTTAAAAATATGTTTTTTTTCATAAAAAATAAATATTTTATGTATTTTTTACAACAACCGAGTCATTGAAATCAACTAGGCCAAGACGATATGGAGTTGGAGTTGGTGTCGACCCTCGGCCGGTTCCGAATCTAAGTCGGAGTTTTAAAACTATGGTTTGTGGGCTATTGTGAAGATTCTAAGCATTTATAATTTATATACCTAGTCAAAGAACAATAGACTTCAGCTTAGATGTAACATTTGATGAAGATGAAACTCTTGAAAAAGTAAGAATTAGTCCTCCTTCTATCTCTTCTAAAGGAACAAATAATGGTGTGGATCCCTCTACCCATGAACCTGATCATGAGGACCTAGATGAACCTGTTGAGCTTATGGATCCATTAGATCCTCCTCCATATAGGAAAAGGCCTCTATGGCTTCGTGATACTCTAAAGGATGTTGAAAAGCATACTGCTCTTAGTGGCACTTTTAGAGAAAGCAAGAAGTCCAATCAATATCAAAACCATGTTGCTGCTATGAGTTCTATTATACAGAGTGAACCTCAATCATTTGAAGAAGCAGAAAGGCACCAAGTATGTAAGGATGCCATGACAGAAGAATATGAATCCATTATGCAAAATGATGAATGGGAAGTTGTTCCTGGACCTCAGGGCAAATTAGTTGTGACATCAAAGTGGCTACTCAAAATAAAACATGGCATGGATGGTAGTATTGAAAACTATAGAGCAAGGTTTGTGGCTCAAGGATTCTCCCAGAAAGAGGGAATTGATTACGAAGACATCTTTGCTCCTGTTGCTTGCTATACCACCATTCAATCTATTATTGCTTTAGCTGCGAGTCAAGGGTGGACTCTCAATCAGATGGATGTCAAAACAACGTTTCTCCATGGTGCTCTTCAGGAGGAAGTATATGTTGAACAACCTCAAGGCTTTTAGGTACATGACAGAAGAACCCATGTATGCAGATTGATGAAAGCACTCTATAGCATAAAGCAAGCCCCCAGAGCTTGGTATTCTTGCGTTGACAACTATTTAGTAAAGTTGGGACTCACGAGGAGCAGTGCTGGTCCAAACCTCTACTTGAAAGTTGTACAAGGCATGCTTTTGATTTTGGTATCATATGTTGACGATCTGTTTTTGACAGGTAATGAACTTCTGATGATTCAGTGTAAGAGGGGGCTTGCCTCTGAATTTGAAATGAAAGACCTTGGGATGATGCACTTCTTATGGGGCCTGGAGGTCTGGCAGAAACTTAGCGAAATTATTCTCGCCCAAGGGAAGTATGTTGTAAAGCTATTGGAAGAGTTTGGAATGATAGAGTGCAAATCCATGAGCACTCCCATGGAGATGAACTTCAAGAAACTCTGTGGTGATGAAGTTGGACCTGATTTATCTGGTCCATCTGAGTATCATCAGTTGATTGGAGTATCGATGTTTCTAGTGAATAGTCGTCCTGATATTTGCTATGCTGTAAACACCTTGAGTCAATTCATGACCAAGCCTTTACATAATCACTGGATTGCTGCGAAGCATGTGCTTAGATATTTGCATGGGACAATTAATTTCGGTCTTCGATATACTGCTGGCAACATAAAGTTGCATGGTTATACTGATGTTGATTGGGAAGACAACATTGTGGACAAAAAAAGCACTTTAGGATGTTGTTTTAGTTTTGGATTTGTCATGATCTCTAGGATGAACAGGAAACTTAAATCAGTTGCTCTTAGTTTTGCAGAAGCTTAGTATATTGCTGTTAGCTTAGGTAGTTATGAAGCTGTCTGGTGAAGAAAACTCTTTGGAGAGTTATTTGAGCAAGTCCTAGATACTACAATGATCTTATGTGATAATATGAGTGGGATCCAATTGTCTGAGAATCTCGTATTTCATGACAGATCCAAGCACATTCAAATCATATATTATTTCATTCGAGACATGGTATAGAGAGGAGCAATGAGACTCCACCATATTCAAATTGGTGAGTAGATTGCTAATACACTTACCAAAGCACTATCGAAGAAGAAATTTCTAGTCTTCAGAGATATGCTTGGATTATGGGATGTAGCTCTTCCAGGTTTGGGACCCAGTTGATCAATAACATTGAGATGTGTGTTCTTCCCCCTTGGTTGAGCTCCCAGGGATGAGGAATTGAGCCAGTGAGCTCCTGGGGATGAGGGACCTCCAATCAGGATTATGCCCCAATCATGCATCTTGTTTCCCACGTATCTGGCCAATGGGTGCTGGCTACTTGAGATTGGATGGTGATCCTTACCAGTCATGGTAAGTTGTATCTCGCTCAAGTTCGAAGATGCTGATATTCTTGAACAACATGGATTCTTAGCCTTTGAGCTGAGCTATTGTGGATTCTTAGCCTATGTGTCGAGCTATTATGGTTTCTTAGTCTTATTGACTGAGCGATATTCATTCTGGGGATATTCATTCTGGGTAGTAGCATGAGGATTTGTTCCAGGTTGTAGCATGTGACTCCTGATGCCGGGTGGAAACATTTGGCTCCCCGATGATTATTTGGACTAGGTTGAAGCTTGAGACTCCTTGGTGAAGGTTTCTTAGCCTTTATTTGGTTGAGCTAAGATTAAGGGTGGTAGCAGTAGCAGTAGCTCCCCTGCCATGAGTATTCTTCTTTAGATTCGAGAATGATCAGCAAGAGTCATGATGATTTGACAGGTACAACAGTTTTGGCTTTATTGATGGAAATTCCTCCCTAATTGAGAGGGAGTGTTGAATTTGTGAGCAATTAGGGAGTAATTTCCCTAGAAATCACTTTATGTGGTTAACCCCTTTCACCCTTCAAGCAAATTATTTCTCAAGAGCAAATTACTTTTCATAAGAGCAAAAGTTATTTCAAAAATATTTTATAAAGCAATTAGACATGTGCAAAATAAAATCACTTAAGTGATTCAATTAGACATGTGCAAAATAAAATAACTTAACTTATCTAATTCCAATGGATCACCCTAGAAGCTTCCAAAAAAGCTAATTCGAGGAAGGGATTTTGCCTCATAGATTTCTATATATTAAAGAGAAGCCTTCATTTGCAACACATCGAGTTCTCTCTCTCTCGCTTTGGTGACCTAGCTCTCGCATTGGTGATCAAGCCCTCACATCAGTAATTTATATCTCTTATCATCATTGGCAGATCTATTATCTGGCAGATCTACTGTTTGGAAAATCTATTATCTGGTAGATCTATTGTTTGGAAGATCTATTATATGGCAGATTTATTGTTTTGCAGATCTACTATTTGGCAGATCTATTGACAGATCTCAGAAGTCTCGTTCAACTCTCGCACCAGTGGTTTCTGCTCTTGTTATTTGCTTTCGCTTATTGCAGTTGGTATTGCTCTCACATCAGAAGTATTTAGCTCTTGTATTGATCTCGCTTCAGAGATATTCTATTCTTGATATTGCTTTTGCACCAGAGTTTGATTGCTGGTATATTGCCCTCGCTTTAGTAGCATCCTGATCTTTCATTTGGAGAATATATCTCTCAGTATGTAGCTCTCGTACTTGGGCACTTTGTTCACGCACTTGTGTCTACTGCTCTTGTTTTGGAAGCCTTTGGAGGCTTGTGGTGGTATTTTGAAGTTGTCATATTAAAAGGGGTTGTTACTACTATTATTTGTAAAAGGGGTTTTGTACTCTGTTTATGTATCTTTGCTAAACATTTGAAGAAGATCTAATAGAAGAGCATTTTAAAAAGGGTTTTCCCACACAGTGGGGTTTTCTCCTTGGTCTTGGACCAAATCCTGTGTCTTGTTGTTCATTGACTGTCATCTATGGCTGATGATCTCAAAAATTAAATTTTAAATCTGCAAAATTTAACATCTCCCTCCCTCTTCCTCTCCCTCTCTCTCTCATCCCCTTCTCTCTCTCTTTCGCTCTCCTCTCTCCCTCACTCTCTCTCCATTTTTTCCTTGTCACTCCCTCTCTCTCTCCACTTTTTTCTTTTTATGTCTTTCTTCTTCCCTCCCTCCCTCTCGCCCTCCAACTCCATCTGTCCCTCCCTCCCTCTCTCCTCTCTCTCTCTCTCTACCTTCCTCTCTCTCGCTTTCTCTCCCTCCCCATCACTCTCTCTCTCTCTCTACCTTCCTCTCTCTCGCTTTCTCTCCCTCCCCATCACTCTCTCTCTCTCATTTCGCCCTCCCACCTCCCTCTTTCTCTCCCTCCCCATCACTCTCTCTCTCTCATTTCGCCCTCCAACCTGTCACTATCTCCCTCTCTCTCTCCCCCTCCCCCTCTCCATCTGTGTCTCCCTCTCTCTTCCCCCTCTTTCCCTCTATCTCTCCTCTCCTATATTTCTTCCCTCTCCTCTCTCCCTCACTTTCTCTCCTCTTCTCCCTGGTCACTTGCTCTCTCTCCACCTCTATCTATCTATATCTTTGTTCTTCCCTCCCCCTCTTTCCCCCTTCAACTCTATCTCTCTATGTCTTTGTTCTTCCCTCCCCCTCTCTCCCCCTTCAACTCTATCTCTCTCTCCTCTCTCTCTCCCCTCTCTCTTCCTTCTTCTCTCTCCCTCTCTCTCACACCTCCCCCTCTCTCCCCCATTAGTCTCTTTCTTTCTTTGTCTTTGCCATCCAACTCTGTCAATATCTCCCTCCCTCCTTCCTTCTCTCTACCCCCCTCTCTTTTTCCCCATTTTCTCCCACCTCCATCCATATGATCGAGAATTGTCACTCTGTGTAATTAATAATATATGTAAGGTCTGATATAATAATACTTATAATGGAGATGATTACTATTGTACTATATTGGAATAATAATAATCAATATTATTGATTATTATACCAATAATAATGTATACAGAAATAACCTGTTAAATAAACAATAAGATGTTAACATTACATTATAGAAAAACCAATTTCTTCTGATCAAATTGGTAGCTCTGTGCTTTCCATTTTACATTACATTTTGTATTTTGTATTTTACATTTTACTCTACATTACATTTTACATTTTGCATTACATTTTACATTTTGCATTTTATATTACATTACATTTTACATTATATATATATATATATAGATATGAAACTGGATTCGTACCCTAGGCTTGTCATCTCTCAAATCTGCGAATCAGACACAATTCAGGGGGATTTGAGTCCAAAAATCGGGACACGATGTGTCTCGATTTTCGGATTCGAATCCAGAAATTAGGAACCCGCGTGGCATTATAAAGGTAATTTTCTCCATTCTATTTTCACATTGAGCTGTTTAGTTTGTTGTGGGTTTGTTGTGAGTGTTTTCGAGCAAGGAGCAAAGGGTGTGGGAGCATTTTCAAGGAGATTCAAGCAATAGGTAAGTGTATTTTCTCTCTATTTTTTTTCATTTTTATTAAAGCAATTTGCATGTGCAAGGGCCAAGCAGCAAGGTGAAGGGAGGAGGCCATGTAAGTTGGAAATGCAGCTATTGCCACAATACTTTCACGACACATATTTCCGTGTCAAAGGTCATTTTTTGGCTTTACCAGGTTATGGAATTGGAGCTTGTACAAAGGTGCCTTTACCAAATAGGAAAGAAATGGAAAGAGAGTCCAATGTTGGTATGGAAAATGTGGCTGCAAAATAAAAAAACCAAGAATGATGACTCGCTTCCATTCTTGAGGAAAAACAACAACAAATTCCCATTTGAGAGTTCTGGTTGGGGACAAGCAACAAAAAGAAAGGCAATTTCACTTGGTCCATCGGACAAGATTTTTTAGGAGGAGAAACGGGAAGAGCTTGATCTCACCATTGCCTTTTCTTTTCTATCAAAACTTCATATCCTTTAATGTTGCATGCTCACCTCCATTTATTGAGATGTGCTGAGCTCTAACTCAAGGGGCTTCATTAGGGTATGTGCCTCCTGGGTCAAAAAAGCTTAGTACCACATTGTTGACGAAGGCAAAAAAAAAGGTGGAAAAAATGCTTGAGCCTATTAAAGCATCATGGCCAACATCTGGGGTTAGTATCGTGCTAATGGATAGACAGATCCAGCACGACACCCACTCATCAACTTCATGGTGTCTTCCTTGAATGGTCCAGTTTTCTTGAAAGTAGTGGATGCACTTGGACAATACAATGATGCACAATATATGGGTGAGTTGTTTATTAAAGTTATTGAAGATGTAGGTGTTGATTCTTGTATGCAAATCATTACAGATAATGCACCTGTTTGCAAGGCTGCTGGCATGATTGTGGAAGCTAAATATCCACAAGTGTTTGGGACACCTTGCATTGTCCTTTCATTGAACTTAGCATTGCAATCTATTGCTCTTGATGTGCTTTTGGATTGGTAATATTATTGAGGATGCACGACATATCTGTAACTTTGTACAAAATCATACAAATGCTCTCACTATCTACAAGGAGTACAACAATTTATCATTGTTGAAGATTGCAGATACACAGTTTGCCTCTTCATTCATCATGTTGAAGAGGTTGAGGGAGGTCAAGACCGCTCTTGTGGCCATGGTTATTTAAGAGTTTTGGCCTTTTTGGAGAAAGACAGATCAAGTAGCCTCTAAAAGAGTGAAGGACACAAAGTTAGATGATGCTTGGTGGGAGAGGGTAGATCTACTAATTCAGATCATGGACCCTCTCATTTCTTTGCTTCGGTTTGCAGATACAGACCAACCCATCCTAGGAGAGGTTTATGAGGGATGGGATTCCATGATTGAGTCTGTGAGGAGCATTATTTTATAGAGTGAGTGCCCGGAGTATGAGACATCATCAAAGGCCTTCTTCACCACTGTACAAGATATTCTTGTCAGCAGATGGGAAAAGAATTGCACACCTTTACATTGTTTTGGCTCACTCATTGAACCCAAAATGCTACAACCATGAGTGGTTGAATAGTGGACTTTCCCGCATATTACTTGCTCACATGGATGGTGAAATCTCACAGGGGAGGAAAGATGCATTGAAGCGAGTTTTTCATGATAGAGCATCCCTTGATGAGGTGGAGGATGCCTTTGCAGAGTTTTCCACTAGCACTGGTCGATTCGCAGGATATGATCTGGTTAGAGACAAGGGGGCTAAGAAGCCCTATTCTTGGTGGGCAAATCATGGGGCAACAAGCCCTCCTCTACAACAGTTAGCCATGAGGCTCCTCTCTCAGGTGACTTCATCCTCTTGTTGTGAGAGGAATTGGAGCACATATGGGAATTTGTATAGTGTCAAGAGGAGCAGGCTTGAGCAGTCCAGGGCAGAGACAATTGTGTATGTGCACTCCAACCTTCGTCTTATTTATAGGCAGAGGGATGAGTGGTTGAAGGGAAAGACAAAGATGTGGGATGTCTTTCCTGATGATATGTGTCTGGATAGAAGTTTTGAGTTGGCGTTGGCCAACTTGGATCTCAATGATTCAGTGCTAGAGCTTGTCACATTTGATGATGGTGATACTGTAGAGGGGTCATCCTTCACACCAGCAGATGCGGAGATGACTTTGGATACAGTGGAGGAGGATGCAGCAGAGGAGAGCAGTGGTGACCATGATGATGAGGACAGTGATGCTGATTTTGATGATGACTATGAGGATTTATGACTCATGAGTCATGAGCTACCTACTGCCTTGAGGCTTGTATACTTGTAGTTGTTTTGTATTTGCTATTTCTATTTGCCATTGGCATTGCACTACCTATGTAACACATTTTGATTTTGATGACTTAATGAGAAAACTACAGTATCTTTATCTTACTATCTTGTCTTTCTCCTATTGGATCATTGATGAATTGAATATGTATTATGATTTATCATTTATGTCACAATTGTATTTGTATGCATAATGTTACTTTGTAAAACTTACATCTAGATGAAGATCTATGTTTGAAATATATATATATATATATATAAAAAATAATATATAACGTATCCGAAATTCGAATGTGTCTTGTTCCGGGGGGTCAATGTGTCCGTATCCGACACTCGAATCCCCATATTGTCGAATCCCGAATCCCCATGTCAGGTGACACATATATATATAGTTTTTTCCCCGTCATTTAAAAAATGTTGACATACTTACATTACACCTCAACATCTCCCCCATACTGGGCTGTAGAGCGCCTTTTGGTTCAAATGTCACGAGTGAGGGAAATTTTGGCTGATCATTTTAATTTTAAATTTGGTCAGTTACATCATGAGTGAGGGAAATCTGGTATATCTGAAACAATTTAAACTTGTCATTGACCAGATATCATTATTGGAGATGGAGAGAAAGGACTGGTGTATATTGGGATTGACATATCTTACTATAGTATCATAATTAATTTTGTTAAAGTGACTACGTTATGGTGTATACTGTGAATTTTTAGAGATGGGGTTAAATGTTTCCAATACCAGAATTGGTTTTGAACTCAGGTAGTTTGCATATTGTTTCATATGAATCTCATTCAGTCTCTTCCCTCCTTTCGAAATTTGTACTTCTGTTATATTGTTTTATAAATGAATTCTTAAAATCTTTTGTTGACCCTTCTTAGTTATGTGAATTTCAAAATACTGTATTAAGCTTCTCCTTTCCTAGGACGTTTCCTTTTCGTAGTGAAGCAACATTTTGAGTGTCATGTTATATTTTGATTTAGTAGTTCATTGGATTTATCTGAATCCTGAACTGCACGTTGTTACTAAGTCAAACAGGGTAATCATGAATGAGTGGAATAAAATGGTGGATTATGTAGTCCTTCTGAAAATTATTATCAAACTCAACTGTGTCATAAAATGGTACAAAATTATAAGATTTTCATTCTTTGCACAGTTAATATATTTCAGAGTTGTATTAGACTGGGATTAGTGAAGTCTCAGAAAGGTCAGATTTAGCAGACAAGGCTTAAATGGACATATAATTTACTCAACCATACTGGGAAGGATAATCATGCCAATTAACGGTGGTTGCTTCATCTTCTAATACTATTCAAACATATTGTTCACATTCATCTTGGCCATGAAGCTATGTACTTATATTTTCTTCTGGTTTTGCAGTAGAATTTGAGTTTCTACAAGCAGAAATTCGTTTTGATCTTTGTATCATTTACATTGTTACTTTGATTACTGATTATGAAAACTCTTTAAGTTGTATGCTTTTGCTAGTTTTTCACAGTTAAGTATCTGCTAGCTCTTTTTATGAAGGTTGTAGGTTGTGCTTTTTATTCCATAATTTACTAGACACTAATACTAATACAGCAATTTCTAAAGTATGGACATTTTGATGTGTTATGGCTTTCAGGTCTTGTTGTTAATGGCATCATCCCTGACCATTGGAATTCCTGAGGTAGCAGCAGACTGCTTACGTAAAGGCTTGGATGAGGAGCAACGCTTGCGGCAGCAGCGCATTGCAGAGATCACAGAGATGATTCATGTTTGCTATTAGCTAAACTCATATTATTATTTTCCATATTTTTTTAGTTTTTTCCATAGAGTAGGTGATATTTTGAAATGACTACTAGTATTTGTTCTGGGATTATTGTTTCTACTAATAGTGCTTTTCTGTTTGTATGCTTGTTAGTCAGTGCTTTTTGAGGAAGCATTTATTGAGGGACGTATTTGAGGCTTATGCATAAGCTTTACTGTTTTGTTTGTTGATAGGTGGCAAGCCTTCTTCATGATGATGTGTTAGATGACGCAGATACCCGTCGAGGTGTTGGCTCGTTGAACTTTGTAATGGGAAATAAGTTATGTCTTAACTTTGGTATTTTTAAAACAATTTTAAGGATGGGGTATAGCCTTCTCTTTTGTCATTGTTTGTGACTCAAGTCATTTACTTTTGATTGATATTGAAATTTAGTGTTTGTTCGAATCTTTGTTCTAGTGAATGTATGCATTTAAGTCAATTCTATTTTAGAATACCTTTGGGTGCTCAATTTTTTTGTGATGAAATTGGTGTCCAAAATTCCAAATTAAAGGTTCAAGTCTTTGTTAGTACATTATGTATTGGACGAATGTACATTATTAAGTATGTGGAAGGAATATATCAGTGTTGCAAATAGCATGATAATATTGCTACCATCATGTTATATTGCACTACTTTTAGGTTGTTGGTAATATCGATGGGAAACATTGTGATTTTTTCCAACCCAAAATTATCACAATGTTATTGTGAGCTGATGGAAAATATCACGAAGCATGCTAACAGGCCAGCATAAAATGCTAATTTTAACCTTTTTTTTGTTCATTTCCAAAACAAAGTGAAGGGGTTTGAGAGTAAAGGAGGTCTCTATCATTTTTCTTTGAGCTAGGGACCAAGAAGAGAGTGCATTCATTTGCCGTCACAAGTTTATTGTGGAGTGAGGATTGATTTCCATTAGCTGTTGGGTATTTGTAGGTATGTGTAACAATTTTTTTTTCATTGCCTTTTGAGATTTTTGATAGTTTTTGCAATGCTCGTTAGTTTTTCCTCTTGTTGCTGATTTTTACTAGACTGCAGGAGATCTACTACTTATGTAGAATCTAGATTTGTTTCTTTATATGCAACATTTTTGCATTTTGATTCTTGAATGTTGATTTTCATTCCCCCCCTAGGTTTAATCATTTCTATCTAAACTTTGAAGACTGAAAATGCTGAAAGCTTTGGACATTATGTGGAATATGGTGATCATGTTGATGAGGATTATAGACAAAAGTTGAGTTGCAAGTTGTGTGGGGAGGTAATGAAGGGAGGAATCACGTAGTTGAAATACCACTTTACAAATTCTTCTTCACTGGTAGATTCATCATGGTCTTGTGTCTTTTCAATTCCTCATTTACTTGAAAGCATGGTCTTTGGTATTTCTTCATTTACCTGTTCTTCTTGTTCTTGTTTTCTTCTCCAAACATTCTTGTTCCTGAAATTGGTGTTTTCTCTCATGGAAGACTTCATCATGCTTCTGCAGTCATGAGCCATATGTCCATAGTTGTGGCATTTGAAGCATTCTACATGATACCTGAATGATGGTGCAATTGGGTATTTGCCTTGTGTTCTTGCGAACTTGCTTCTAGGGTTTTGATAATGACTTTGATAGTCATTCCTGTCATAAGCTCTGCAATCCCTAGCCATGTGCCCAAAGTTAGTACATGAATAACAATAACCAAGAAATATGCTAGAGTACTTGGATGGGGGCAATCTTCTTGGTGATGCAGCTCTTTTGTAAGCTTCATCTTGAGTCCTTTCTACTGCATGTTGCTGATTCCGCTTTCTCTGATTTTCTTCTGAAAGCATGTGATCTTCCTTCTTGATGGAGCTCTGGATGACACTTGCATAGCTTTGCTGCTGTGCTTCTTTTCCGGCTGTCATGGAGCTTGAGCCCTTCTCAACCTGACAAAGTTTGTAACCTAGTCCAAATTTATTGTGACATGGTCTTTGACTATTAATGATTTCTTCCAACACTTTGGAACTGTTCGCAAAGTTCTGCTGGACATTACTTTTCTGCACTTCCTATCGCTGAGAGACAATTTCTGCTTCCAGACCCTCCTTTGACTTGATGTTATCTTCCAACTCCTCCTTGAGCGATTCTTCGATTTTCTTTGCCTTTTCGAATTGCACTTTGAGACTGATGATAATATTTTCTGACTCTTCCTTCTTTTTGTTGGGACCTTTAGTGTGTTTCTTTAGATTACTCACTTTGGCTTCCAATGTCTCGACATTCCTTCTTTCTACCTTTAGATCTTTAAGAGCACTAACCACTTCTCTTTCAAGATCTACGTCTCCTTCTTCATCCTCTTCAGCAGATTCCTTTCGATTATGCTTTGCCATGAATACCACTCTTCCTGTGTCATTTCCACTGTCGTTTTCTTCATCGGATGAGGAGCTATTTTCTTTTGTATAAAATCTTTTCTTGAATGCTTTCCTTTTTATAGTTTCTTGATTTTAAAACTGGCAACTAGGGCCAAATTCCACTTTGGACAGCTCCTATGGGGGAGATAAATGCAGCATTGAATTCCTCTCTTCGAGAAGACCAAAATCGATATAAAGATTGTCTTGTTTGGACAAGCAGAAATGAATTTTTGAATTTATGTTCTCTCCAAAGTAAATTTATAAGGGCGGCCTCATCCTTATGTCGGCTCGTCAAACTCAATAGACACGTTCCATGACCTCCACCGAATTGTATATATTGTGGTACCTTCCCCCTCATTTGACACATGAAAATTCTTGGATAGAAGTCTGAGGGAGCCGAGTTCTTGTAGCAGGTCGAAGGAGGGTTTTGTTTGTGGGTTTTCTGCATCAAGGTCGAGACATAAGTTATTTTTGGGTCCCCTTTAAGGCTGTTGAGGGCCACAGTCATCCAGCAGGAGAGCCGAGTAGGTTAAGGCTTGTTTGAAGGCTATTTTTGCATGGTTGGAGAGGGTTCTTCCTCATTTGATTGGGCCGCAGATGATGTCTCACCTCCAGGGTCCGAATTTCATATGTGAAGCAGCCCACTAGGAGCCACAGGTCTGTTCAAGAGAATGCAGAAGGGTCTGAGCCCTAGAGCTTCAGATTGGAGGCCTTATCTTGAGTTAAGAACAGCAGTTGGTCAGGAGGTTTAGGGAGCATGACGACAGCCTTTGTGGTGGACTGTTGCTTCAGGATGGGACGCAAATAAAGTCATAAACCAGCTCTTGGTGTGGTAGCATCTTGTAGGACAGGCAAGGCCACAGTAGAAAGAAGGAATTTTGGACCAGTTGTGTTAGACTATGATGGACTACAGTTTCCCTAACTAGACCAACCTTCTTCAGCGGTACAATTTGATCTTTATGGACCAGTGTTTTTAAAACCGGAACCGGTGACCGAACCGGTCCACCTAGCTAACCGGTTTACCGACCGGAACCGGTCTAACCGGGACTGGTTTGGTCTAAACGAACCGGTTTTTAAAAAATACATTAAATAATTAATTTTTAATGAAACAAAACTATTTTTAAGATGTAAAACCATGATTCCAAGCCAATAGAGACAAAATATGCAAAGTTTGCTCATTTATATACCATGCAAAGGTGAATATATCAAAATGGCACCGAGTGCAATACATATCATCGACAAAATAGCAAAATACATAAGAAATGAGGCTCTAAATGGCCTATAAAGTCCAAAAACAATGCTGCAAGCTATGAGGCCATTGGCCTACTACAAGTCTACAGTGTACACATGATCAATCATCAAGTCCATCACCACTACTAGACACAGGATCATCATCAGGAGCTACATAGACATCATCTGGTTCAGAGTCTGAGGATGCCTCTGCCTCATCTGCAACATCAGTATCAATGCCACCAATGACAATAGAAGTGGACCTAGTGGAAGCACGAGTTTGTCGACCTGCACGACTAGTGCCTTCCATTGGTTCCTTGCCTTTCCTTGATGCCGCTACTGATCCTGGTTCTGATGCCGCCACATAATCTGCCTCATCCTCCGCGAAAGCCATGTCGATATCAAAATCAGCCTCAAACACAGGATCTTCAGTCTCCTCCACCCATTCTGATGTTGGATCAATATCGTCCAACACAATGGGATCTAGATCAGGTGATTTGCTCATCATTTGGTTCCTCCTCAGTCGAAGGTTGTATTGCACAAAAACAAGATCATTTAACCGTTTTTGTTCCAAACGGTTTCTCTTCTTCGTGTGTATGCGCTCAAAAACAGACCAATTGCGCTCACAACCTGAAGCACTGCAAGTTTGACTGAGGACTCTAATTGCAAACCTTTGCAATTGAGGACACTGGCCACCAAATGACTCCCACCAATGTGCTGCAAAGAAAAAGACAATAATTAGTAACTTAGTTTATAATTTGAATTGTAAAGAACGTAAACAATTTTAACTTGAAATGAAAAACAAAATGGAAATTGGAATTGCTTACCTGGTTGGTCCACATCTCTTGCCATCTTTGCCAAGTTTTTGCCAAAAGTACCACTTGCTTGATTGAAAATAGTAAGCTGTCTATGTATATCCAACTGGTCTACATGGTTAGGAACCATGCGCTCCAAGCAATCAATCAATCCAGCTCTGACCTCCCCATCATGCTGATCTCCTAGCCGATTTTTATAGTGATACCTTGGGTTCAAAAAATACCCGGCTGCATGTATAGGACGATGGAGTTGATTGTTCCATCTGTTATCAATGATCTCCCATATACGGCCATATTTAGCTAACCTGTCATTGTAAGCTGCCCGTATCTGCTCCTTTGCCTGATCCATAGCTTCATAAATGTAGCCCATGGCCAATCTTTCCCCATCCACCAACCTTAGCACCTTAACAAGGGGCTCGGTAATTTTCACAAGCTCTACAGACCTTTTCCAAAAATAAGTGTCTAACACTTTCTTTTTGGTGTCTTTTCCATCTGGTCTACGAGCCCACCGAGATTCAGACCATTCATCAGAGGAAAACATTTTCTGCAAGTTTTTATGTTGACCATTGAGACATTGCAACGTGAGGAAGTGAGTTGCAAATCTCGTAATTGCAGGCCTAACAAGCTCTTCGCCTCCAGTGTGTTTCCTCATTAGGCTCAATACCCATGAGTGGTTGTAAATGTATTTTGTAATGCACTTGGCATGCTCTACAGTGTTTTTTACCCACTCCACCTTCCTATATCCTCAAGCATGAGGTCTATGCAATGTGCAGCACATGGAGTCCAAAATATGGTCTTATATTTGGCCTCAAGCATCTTTCCAGCAAGAACATAGTTTGAGGCATTATCAGTGATGACCTGCACAACATGCTGCTCCCCAACTTCCTGAATAATGTTATCCAAAAGCTCAAATAGAAGGCTTGCATCCTTTACCCTATCAGATGCATCAACTGATTTCAAAAACATGGTTCCTTGAGGGCAAGAAACAAGGAAATTAATGATAGTGCGGTTCTTTCCATCGGTCCATCCATCTGACATAATGGAACGACCTGTTTTGACCCATGACTCTCTAAACTCAAACAAATACTCATCAATGGAAGATATCTCTTTTTGCAAAAGAGCTCCCCTCAAGTCATGCATACTAGGGCCTTTGAAGCCCTTTCCTGCAGCTATAACAGAGTCCCACATAGCTTGGTAATAAGGTGAGCGAGCAGCATTAAATGGGATATCTGAATCATACCACCATCTAGCAATGTATTGGTGAGAAGTTTCTTTGCATTGTTTTTTCCAATGCTGATCCAAAGTGGGTTGAGAACTTGGCTGGGAGGAAGTGGGATTAGATTTAGAAGAGGCAATGGTGGCAGAAGATGAGAAATAACTTTGGATGTTTGGTCTCTTTGGTCCTTTTGATGGTTGGCCAACTCCAACAGAAGGATGAACATAGTGAAAGGGGTCATTGGTGGAAGGGATAGAAGTGGAGTCTTGAATCTCATAATCATCATACCCACTCTGTTTCATAAGATTCATGGTTTCCATTAATTCCCTCTTCCTTGCAATTTCATCTTGGATGGCCTTCTCCCTAGCCTTATCCTCATAAAATTTTTCAAGCTTGGCAATGTATTCTGCCCTAATAGGACCTAACAGTTCTTTTGGTGCATCACATGGCTTTACTTGGCCTCTTACCCCAGCCAAGTGTTGTTTCAACCTAAGAATACCCCCACCTCCAATAGATTTATGGCATAATTTGCATATCATTTTTCCCTCAATTACATCACAATGAGCCCATGCACTGTCCTTTCCTTTTGGAGCCATGTTTGCTTGAAATAATAACAATTTGCAAATAAATCTGCCATTTAAAAAAAAATTGCAGCTAAGGAACATGGAAAACCAATGATAAATGTAGGAAAAAAAATGCACATGCAAGCTACAAAATTTGATAGCATAGAGCTAGAGAGTTCATAGGCTTAGCATAGATGATAGATCATTGAAGTGAGAAGTTTATAGCACAAAAAAAATAATTCATGGACAGCAGACTCAAATGAGGAATTATCAAGTGCAAATCCTTACCTGGAAATGCAAAGTAGCTCCCTTAGCCTCCTCTTGATGATGGCAACTCCACTGACAGCTACACACTATCTCCAAAATAGCTCCAACTCCAACTCCAAGATGACTACTTCAGCAAAAACTCCACACTCTCCAAGCTCACAAACAAACTCACAAACACTCACAAACACTCCAAATCAGTTGTGTGAGACAAATGAGAGTGAGAGGGGTGTCTTATAGCAAGTGTGAGGGTGTTTTTGGAGGGAAAACACCTTTCCCTCACCCCCAAAACCCCTAAACCGCCCTCAGAACCTAAACCGCTGCGCTTTTTTGTGTTTACCGGCGGCCTGTCCATAAACCGGCCGGTTTGCTATAAACCGGCCGGTTCCGCCCTAAACCGGCCGGTTTTTACCGGTTAGGGCCTATTTCTGGGCAAATGAGGGTCTGAACCGGGTTAGGAGGGCCGGTTCCGACCGGCCAGGCTTCCAACCGGCCGGTTAGGCCGGTAACCGGTTTTCTCCACCGGTTTTTAAAACTATGTTATGGACAGATTGCCCGATCTACAGTACTGATTGAGCAGTGATTCAGGATATTCTTAATGGCAAGTCTTTTGACTCTAAATTATTGGACTCTTTCTCTTCTGAACATTTGATATTAATAATAAGAAGATTTGATCAAGGGTTTTCCCCATCTTGGGGTTTTTCCGTGGCTTGAGCCAATTTTGGTGTTCTCTTGTCTTGACTTGTCCTCGACGTTTATGATTTATGTTATTTCTTCAGTTACTGTCAATATAATAATGGTTTATGTGATTGCAATGAGATTGGGCTATCATGGATTATTGAAGTAATTGTCCTGAGCAAAGAACATGTTAACCAAAATTAACATGGTATCAGAGCTCAGGAGAGGACAAGCCCAAGCAAGAGGGTGAGAGAAAGCAATCACAAAGTGAAGTTTGTAGATAAGTCTCCATGGTCTCTTCCATCTACGGATCTCTGTAATATGACTGCAGCCTCTCTCAAAAGATGTGAGTTTTCCTTGGAGACAGAGCTGCAGTTCTAAGGCAGACAGCTAGGAGGCTTTAGGGCAGTTTTGGCTCAAATCTCTTGCAGTCTTAGGCCTCTGGTGCAGAGGTAAGTAAATGTGTTTTGTGTATATTCTGATATGATTTGGATCTCTATTCAGGGCTGCAGGGAAAGCTGTTGGTACAGCTGGTTGTGAAGACCTGGTAGGAGGGCCAAGAGAAAAGACCCTCTTCTCAAGCCTCAACCACTCAGATAGTTAGCACAGGTGCCCAAGGCCTAAAATAATATCTTGGACCCTTAGGAAACATCAGATAGAAGAAAGTACAGTTCTGAAGTCTATATTTATTCTATGCAGACTCAACAGTGAGTCTAGAAGTCGACCTATGGAAGTTACTCTTTTATCAGAGGTTTTCATCTTTGAAAGGATGTGGATTTCTGACCATTAATAAGGTTGTGTTACCTTCTCTGTGGGCTGCAATCTTCTCCTATTCACTGTTGGTTGAAGCACACTCCATTAAGGGTCGAGATATTATCTTTTCTAGTTTTGAAAGACGTGCTGTCATTATTAGAGAACGATTTCTTATTTAAAGAGAAGATGGGTATCATTTGTTGAATGTTGAAGTTAAAAACTCCATTCCTTGTGCGTATATTCCTAGAACAACACGAGTTTCAGTTTGGACAATAGGCCAAACATCTTATGCAAATTCAGGAGGTGAATTTATATGTTGAAGGGGTCGTACTACTGTTGGAAGTCAAAATTACCAATCTAATTTATCATGACTGAAGACTGGAGGTGCATAGCTTCCCGCTGCTAGCTCAAGCTGACTACATCTTGTATAGAGTATAGATGTTGATGATACGGCATTGTGACAGTTGTAAGACTCCTGATGGCAACTTCTGCAATAACTATTTGAGCTCCAATTCACCTTCAGTATTTTCAAACTGACATTTTAAGCAGTCCTCTTGAAGCTATGATAAAAGGTAACCCTTATGAAACACCAAAGACACAAATTTGTTTTAAAATCTCAGTCCTCTCAGTTGGAACAACGAATAAGTCTTATTTCTGAGTTGCAAAATTAAGCCATTTGAAAACCCTATGTAAAAGACCTTAATTTGCACAGTGAATGTATTATATTTAGAGCTAGATATATATTTTGAGACTATATGAATTTGCTAAAGTTTGGAAGTATATTTTCTATATGGCAGTGTTAATTACAGGCAGCATCATATCAGTGTTGCGAAAACCGCGACCGGGATTAAATCGTTGAGGGGAAAAAATTGGAAAAATCGTAAAAATCGGGAAAAATCGGAAAATACAAAAATATTCATTTTTTTTTCAATTTTTTTAATATCTAAAGCATCTACAACATAAAATAAATACATTGACACATAAATATGATGAAAGAACTAATATATAAGATGTGTAATATCATTTCTAGTGCTACATCACACATAACAGTGAATCATGTCCTGAATAGTAAGTCCTGACTTCTGAGTCCCAACTCAACCTCAAAATATTAACAAAAAATATAATAATGTATCTCATATCATGAGTCATAATGTCATATACAACGAAATGAACCAAATACCTAATACTACTGATTTCCTCTACCCCTCTTGCGAGAAAATGCAATAGCTTTCACTTTCCCTCTAGATGTAGATGACGGTGGAGTTGGCAGTGGACTCTGCTGTGCTCTAAAAGCTAAATAACTAGGAGCTACATGAGGTAGACCACGTCCTCTACTGATGGCAGGGGTAGCCTGGGTAGGTGGTGTCACCTCCTCCTCCTTCACCCCCTCTACGCCTTACACTACCTCCTGCTCTAACCAATCATCGACAGACTCCATGAGAGGCCTCTCGGCCTCAACCCTCCATGCAGCAGTGGTGCCAATCCCATCCAATGAGATGGCCTCCATATCAGGTCCAAACATGAATTTCTCTTGTTTGGGATGATAAAATCTTTCGTTTTTCTCCTCCTCTGCCTTAGTAGTCGCCTTCCTCTCCTCAACTCTCAAACAAGTCCATTGTCTGCTAAAAATGACAAATAAAAACCATGAATTAACTTTTAAAACGCACTGTCCCGGAGGTTCAGGATTTTTCTTATCGAATCGCGATTTTTTCAAGATTTTTTCGAAATAAAAAAACGCCATAAAAATAGGGCGATTTTATCGACAAGGTTAAAAAATCGCGATTAAATCACGATGTTCGCAACACTGCATCATATAGAACCAAATCTTATATATGAAAGATACTCACTCAGATGCAACTCATTAGTACAAGCATTGTACATCATTGACCTTGACTGAAAGACATGTTGGCATTATGATGCATGTGTTGTACTTAATGGCAACCAACTCATAGAAGATCAACTCACTTATATATATCTAGATGAATCTACAGAAGAGATATCAGATGTGACAGAATGCATGGGATGCCGGACAACTCAAAGGAATCAGATGACAGTTCTCAGTTTGACAAGTTAGCTTTGCCATCAAGTCCAAAGGGGGAGATTGTTGGCATTATGAGACAAGTGTTGTCCTTGATGGCAAATCACACAGATGATAAGTTATAGTGTAGCAAAGTTATTTTCAAGTTCACACACTTTCATGCAGAGAAAAGTTTCTTTCATGTAGAGAAAAGTTCATGCACTTTCATGTAGAGAAAAGTTTCTTTCATGTAGAGAAAAGTTCACGCACTTTCATGCAGAGAAAAGTTCCTTTCATGAAGAGAAAAGTTCACGCACTTTCATGCAGAGAAAAGTTCACGCACTTTCATGCAGAGAAAAGTTCACACACTTTCATGGTTGGTTCATGGTATTAGTCCGACAGTTTTTGATCCTATGGTTTTGGTCCGTGGTATTGCATCCAAAAGTGTTGATCCCAAGTATTGGGTCCATGGTATTGAATTGTTATGGTTTTTGGTCCGTGGTATTGTGAAAGGCCTAAGGCTATAAAAGAGGAAGGAGATCATTTGGCAAGGCATCTTCTGATTAATTGAATATCTGATAAAGTGCTAGATCTGGAATACGGTGATTGGGTTATGGTGCAGATCTAGATCTGAATAAAGAAGGAACCTGAGCTTTATAAGGCGGATCTACTGATGGGTCGAGATCTCCTTGGCGCATGATCAGATCTGTAGATCTGATAGTCTAGGGTATGAGTAAAGTCTGAAAAATTGATCTATACCTATAGGACCGCAGGTGCGACATGGCTGCAGGTGTGGAGGACCGCAGTCTAGTCACAGATCAGGTGCGGAGGTCCGCAGGCGGTTTGCAGCAGCAGGTGTAGAGGTTCGCAGGCCCAGAAGCACCATAGGTGCGGAGGTCCGCAGGCGGTTTGCAGCAGCAGGTGCGGAGGTTCGCAGGCCCAGAAGCACCACAGGTGCGGAGGTTCGCAGGCCCAGAAGCGCTGCAGGTGCGGAGGTGCGCAGGCAAGCCGTAGACTCAGGTGCGGAGGTGCGCAGGCAAGCAACAAGAGAAGGTGCGGATGTATGCAGGTTTTCTATTGGTGAAGTTGTGGATTTTTCATGAAATCTATTTAGCTGCTCCTGTTTATTATTGCAGTATTCTGGGATCTGAAGTGATGTCTGGGTACTGGTACTGTGTTCTGATAACAACATTCTGAGAAGTGATTGATTGATTGATTATGTTCATAATGACTTATCCTTATATGATCTGATGGACTAGATCTGATTGCTAACACACATATTATCCTTGTATATGTATTGATCTGGTGATTGGGTGATTCAGAAGATTGATTGGTTATGTGCTTCAATGATATTTATGGGTCCAATATGAAAATTGGATGAAATGTGGCCTTTCAGATTATGTGTTGTGCTTCAGGTGTATCCAGTTTGAAAATGTATGAAACGTGGTACTCGGAGGAGAGAAGATTGTAGGCCGGCACCTACATACTAGTATCTTAGCTAGTACAAGAGCTAAGGGGGTGGCAACTCCCTTTCAGTAGTAGTTGAAAACATTGGAGCATTGTAGCAGGTAACAGCCTGCGTACTAGTAAATGGATCGGCTAGTATAAGAACTATGGGGGTTGTAGCTCCCTTCTAGGAGAGACTGGAAAACGAGAGAGGGTTGTAGCTCTCTGCAGGTAGAAACCTGCGTACTGGTACAAGACTGCACCAGTACGGAAATATTGTAAAAGGATTTTCTTATTAAGAAGAAGATTGAGATGACTTGCAGCAGGTGGTTTTCTCCCACATTGGGTTTCGACCTTATATCATGGTGTTCATGTGTGTGGCGTATGTGTGATGATCTGTTCTATTTTACCGCACCTGTTTACTGTTAATATGGTTGATAATGTTCTAATGCACTCATTGAAGATCAATTAATTGAATCATAAGTTTACTGAATATACGTGGGTATTCTTAACTGAAGCAGCATATATGACTCAGACTGTGGAAATGAAAAAGTTATATTGATTTGATAATACTGATTCACCCCCCCCCTCTCAGTATTATTTCCAACAATTGGAATCAGAGCAGGTCCTTTGGTAGAAGCTTGATCGCTTGAAGGAGATCCGTGGAACAATGAGAAAGAAGCTTAAGAAGAAAGCGCCTAAGCAGAAGAAGACATCTCAGAAGAACTATGACAGTGGGAGAATCGATTGGGGATTATGTGGAAGAAGCACTTCAGATTCAGAATCAGATTCAGAATCATTTCAGAATGAAGATGAACTATCAGGTATGAATTTTTTATCCTCCGATGTTCTAGCTATCTATCCATTTGAAGGTGATGTAAGTGATAACGAAACAACTGAATGTGCTCTTATGGGTGAGCAAGAAGGATATCATATAGAGGCATAATTTAAGAGGCTGACGGACAAAATTAGAGATCAAGAAGATCTATTGAACATAAAGTATGGTGCCTTCAAAGAAGTAGCTACCAAACTAAAGGCTCAACAAGAGGAAGCAAGGTAAGGAAGTTATTCAAGGACAAATATCAAAAGTTGCAAGATGAAGTAACATCACTAAGAAATGAAGTCAATGAAAAGAGCACAACAATCAAGAAACTCAGAGATAGATCCAGTTATTATGAAAGGCTTGAAGCTATGATCCTCTCACTAAAAGAAGGTCTTGAAGAATCAAAGAAGCAGAATAAAGATCTACGCCAAGCTATTGAAAAACAGGAAAATGAAGTTATCAGCTTAAAATCTCAACTGGAATGTGCCTTCAGAATTCGTCAAATGTAGCAGGATCTGAATGAAGAACAAGAAAAGGAGATTCTCAAACTAATGCAACAAATGGAAGAAGGAAGAAAGTCTGAAGAAATTTTGAAGAAGCAATGTTTGGAAAAGGAAGAACAACTTCAGATTGAGGTAAATATCTTAAAAGAAGAAAAGGATAAACTGTTATGATTTCAAGATAATACTAAAGTCTTGGATGATATTCTTAGTAGTCAAAGGTCTCCTGCTATCAAAACTGGTCTTGGTTTTCATGAATCTGTTGAAGGTGAATCTAGTTCACAAGGTGAGGCAAGGGACTCTAAAGAGAAATCTAAAATGATCAACAAGGAGAGGAGAGGTCAACCCCATCAACAATTAAGGAAAGAGATTCTTCAAAGAAAATCTTTTACTCCTAACTATGGAAGTAATAGTCGTCCATTTACTCAGATGAATAATATTGAATGTTATGAATGTCATAATCTTGGACATGTTGCAGCTAGATGCAGAAGAAGAATGGTTCAAGATCATCACACAGAAAGATCATCACATTCCAGGTACTTTAATGGATATTGCTTTGCTTGCAATATGTTTGGTCACAAAGTTACTGATTGCTATAGAAGGAATATGAAACATGTAAGATGTTATGCATGCAACAAGCTTGGACATATAGCCAAGGAATGCAGGAACAAGGTACGGGCACCACACCAAAAGGAGAAAACATCATCACACTTGAAGATATGGAAGAAAAAGGAAGTACAATTAGAAAAATGTGGCACAGCACAATGTACAGGCACAACAGACTCAGAAGGAGCTGAAAGTGTGAAACTTCAGTATCCTGAATTTCATACGCAAGTTTCATAAAGGAAAGTCACGTATATACGCGAGTTGGTCATTGCACAGTCGTGTATATGATTGTTTGAGGAAAAGCAGTAGGGACAGGCTCAGGAAAGAGGGTCTGATATGATTCGGTCCATTATTTAACATGTTTGATAATGGTTACAATCTGTTAATGATGTGTGGAAATGTCTTGATCCTAACTTGATGATGATGATGTCTTGATACTTCTTGTTGATATATGCGTGATCAGATTTGACAGTAAACAGATGGCACAGGTTCAGGGGGAGCAGATACTTTTAATAATGCATTTTTGGCATTATGGTTAGTGGTCCTTGGTGATGATGCTTAGGATACATCTTGCTATGATATGATTATGAGTTGTCCATGACAAAATCTCATATGATGTTTGGGTTTACATAGTTGATGATCAGATCAGATTTGTGGTTGATTCTCTGATATAGTGCTTACATGGTGATCTTTATAAGGATAAAGAAAAGTACAAAGCTTGTATACACATCTTCATTACTTGATGATGAGTCTATCATATGCTGCTGTCGTCATATGCATAAAGATCATATAATATAGTTGATGCAAGTCTCCTATAGTTCTTGGCTCTCATGTGGATGAGGATTGCCGCGGTTGATGATCTTGAGCTAAACATACATAGTACTATATACAGTATGCTGGATACATGAATGATTACTCAAAATTGCATTGTTGGAGACATGATGATGATAAAATGACAGATTGATACTTACATATGTTGATTGATACAGATGTCCCCGATTGATGATACAAGGATGATATATAAGATCATGCAGATCTTGATGTTGATGAGATGGCTATGATGTCTTTCAAGAGGATGAGTTAATTTCTATAGGCAGACATACCTTGCTATAAGACATTTACAGGTTGCTGATCTGAATAGTGATTGACAGATGCTGCTAATATTAGTTATTGATAACTTTCATAGTCTTGCTCTAGATATTTCGTCTCTATGTCATATATGTCTTTTGTTATCAAGGTCATGCAATGGCCTTTTTTGGTTTCCCCACTATGCTTGGGATGAATGATGTAATGTACTTGTTTATCATGAGTAAACTTCTCGTGTAAGCCCACTTGGATGGGTGGATGAGTCAATATTTGTATATCCTCACTTGGTTGAGAGATGGATGTATGTATGAGTCTTTGGTGATAGGGAGGTCATTTAAGATAGAGTCATATTCTTCTTGTAGAACATCTTTTTGCAGATCTTGCCTACAGTCAGGGGGAGCATGAACAACACACTTCAGCAGTGCAGAGACTCAGCATGTACTCAGGGGGAGCATGGACAGATTGGTACACCTTGGCATATACAAAGGGGGAGCCCATTCAGAAATTTTAGCAAGCACTCAGGGGGAGTATGGACAGCAAAGGAAGAGAATATCTTGGTTCACCCTCTGCCCTTGATGTCAAAGGGGGAGAGTGATTTGGTATTGTTGCCATCAAGTCCAAAGGGGGAGATTGTTGGCATTATGATGCATGTGTTGTACTTGATGGCAACCAACTCGTAGAAGATCAACTCACTTATATATATCTAGATGAATCTATGGAAGAGATATCAGATGTGACAGAATGCATGGGATGCCAGACAACTCAAAGGAATCAGATGACAGTTCTCAGCATGACAAGTTAGCTTTGCCATCAAGTCCAAAGGGGGAGATTGTTGGCATTATGAGACAAGTGTTGTCCTTGATGGCAAATCACACAGATGATAAATTATAGTGTAGCAAAGTTATTTTCAAGTTCACACTTTCATGCAAAGAAAAGTTTCTTTCATGTAGAGAAAAGTTCACGCACTTTCATGTAGAGAAAAGTTTCTTTCATGTAGAGAAAAGTTCACGCACTTTCATGCAGAGAAAAGTTTCTTTCATGAAGAGAAAAGTTCACGCACTTTCATGCAGAGAAAAGTTCACGCGCTTTCATGGTTGGTTCATGGTATTAGTCCGACAGTTTTTGATCCTATGGTTTTGGTCCGTGGTATTGCATCAAAAAGTGTTGATCCCAAGTATTGGGTCCATGGTATTGAATTGTTATGGTTTTTGGTCCGTGGTATTGTGAAAGGCCTAAGGCTATAAAAGAGGAAGGAGATCATTTGGCAAGGCATCTTTTGATTAATTGAATATCTGATAAAGTGCTAGATCTGGAATACGGTGATTGGGTTATGGTACAGATCTAGATTTGAATAAAGAAGGAACCCGAGCTTTATAAGGCGGATCTACTGATGGGTCGAGATCTCCTTGGCGCATGATCAGATCTGTAGATCTGATAGTCTGGGGTATGAGTAAAGTCTGAAAAATTGATCTATACCTGCAGGACCGCAGGTGTGACACGGCTGCAGGTGCGGAGGACCGCAGTCCAGGCACAGATCAGGTGCGGAGGTCCGTAGGCAGTTTGCAGCAGCAGGTGCGGAGGTTCGCAGGCCCAGAAGCACCATAGGTGCGGAGGTCCGCAGGCGGTTTGCAGCAGCAGGTGCGGAGGTTCGCAGGCCCAGAAGCACCACAGGTGCGGAGGTTCGCAGGCCCAGAAGCACCACAGGTGCGGAGGTTCGCAGGCCCAGAAGCACTGCAGGTGCGGAGGTGCGCAGGCAAGCCGTAGACTCAGGTGCGGAGGTGTGCAGGCAAGCAACAGGAGAAGGTGCGGATGTACGCAGGTTTTCTATTGGTGAAGTTGCAGATTTTTCATGAAATCTATTTAGCTGCTCCTATTTATTATTGCAGTATTCTGGGATCTGAAGTGATGTCTGGGTACTGGTACTGTGTTCTGATAACAACATTCTGAGAAGTGATTGATTGATTGATTATGTTCATAATGACTTATCCTTATATGATCTGATGGACTAGATCTGATTGCTAACACACATATTATCCTTGTATATGTATTGATCTGGTGATTGGGTGATTCAGAAGATTGATTGATTATGTGCTTCAATGATATTTATGGGTCCAGTATGAAAATTGGATGAAACGTGGCCTTTCAGATTATGTGTTGTGCTTCAAGTGTATCTAGTCTGAAAATGTATGAAACGTGGTACCCGGAGGAGAGAAGATTGTAGGCTGGCGCCTACATACTAGTATCTTAGCTAGTACAAGAGCTAAGGGGGTGGCAGCTCCCTTTCAGTAGCAGTTGAAAACATTGGAGCATTGTAGCAGGTAGCAGCCTGCGTACTAGTAAATGGATCAGCTAGTACAAGAACTATGGGGGTTGTAGCTCCCTTCCAGGAGAGACTGGAAAACGAGAGAGGGTTGTAGCTCTCTGCAGGTAGAAGCCTGCGTACTGGTACAAGACTGCACCAGTACAGAAATATTGTAAAAGGATTTTCTTATTAAGAAGAAGATTGAGATGACTTGCAGCAGGTGGTTTTCTCCCACATTGGGTTTCCACCTTATATCATGGTGTTCATGTGTGTGATGATCTGTTCTATTTTACCGCACCTATTTACTGTTAATATGGTTGATAATATTCTAATGCACTCATTGAAGATCAATTATTTGAATCATAAATTTACTGAATATACGTGGGTATTCTTAACTGAAGCAGCATATATGACTCAGACTCTGGAAATGAAAAAGTTATATTGATTTGATAATACTGATTCACCCCCCCTCTCAGTATTATTTCCAACAAGACAACCGCACCATTCACTTTGGTAGTTATAATGTAACAATATCTTTTGACAATAATAGGGTGATAGTCTCATCTTAATCTCATCAACAATAAACCTTGCATGGCATTGATCTCCTTTCAGAGATGGGTTCTTAGACTAAGTAACTTTGGACAATAATGCATATGTCAATCTAACCTATGATACAGAACATGACAAAATCCTTGTATTTTTCCCTGCCCTTTTGGATACTGTAAACGCTGCTTCTCAGTGAGATGGATTCTCTTGCTTTGTTCTCATTTCATAAGCAGTAGGTATTCCATGTAGCTCATCCATGCTGATATTCTCTAAATTTGATCTTTCTTCTAGCACAAAGACTTTGTTTCTGAAGCATTTTTAGCCATTTATCAAAGAAAAAAGCCATAAAAATATTTTTCTCAAAAACTTAAATTTTCAAAACCGTTGTGTATTTGTAGATTTTGTAAATACAATTTTGTAATTAATTTTGCTAATTGGGGTTTTAAGTTTTTGTATATATCGGAGTTTTGGGCAGTGTTCCAGGGGGTCGCATCCCCCCACCCAGGGGTCGAGTTTCCTAGCTACCTCTCGCTCTAGGGACTTGGGGATGACTGGGGGTCATTTCCCCATGTTGATTTGGAATAGCATCGGATGTGCTCTAGCTATGAAAATTGGTAGAGAGGTTAAGGCACATGAGATCTCCAATACCCAGAAAGGGTTTGGGGCATATTCTAAACAGTTTGGGAGATATTAAAATAATTAATATTTTTAATGGAGTCCCTAAGTCTAAACTTAGGGAAAATAAAATATTAATGTTAATTAATATAAAACTGTGTTAGAATGGTCCAAAAGTCATGGATCAAGCTAGATATAATCTTAGCCGTTGATTAGGGACTTAATCTCGGTCGTTGATTTGTCAACGAGAAAAGTGTAAGAGGAGGCTTGAGGGTCACTTGGAGAACACACCAAGGGATCAAGATTTTGACTTTCTGGGGCTGGGTTTGTTGAGAAAGTTGAGAGAGTGATCAGAGTTGCAGCTGAGGGCAGTGAATACAGAAGCAGAGAGGCAGAGATAGCACCGGGAGGATCAGTGCAGTAGCCGGAGAGAGGGACGCAGAAGCAGCCAAGGGTTCATGCAGAGGCAGCCGGGGCTCACGCAGAGGTAGCCATGAGCTGCGCAGTGCCTCAAAGGGCCTGCGTGGGTGATGCAAAGGGATAGAGGGCTGACGCAGTGCCTCCAGAGGCTGATGCAGGCTAAGCCAGATTGACGCTGAGCTAACGCTGGGCCAGAGAGAGGCTGATGCAGTCCCTAGAGGTTGACGTTGGGGTTTTGTGGGGCAGATTGGAGCTGTGAAGCTGCTGGAGTGTTTATCCGGGGTTTTAGCCGGAATATCTGCTTCTGAGTAGAGAGGTACTACTGTTGAGATTTTTCTCTGTTGGGTGAGCCAGATTTGGCACCCAGATTGTATTATGAAATTGCTTAATAAATCAAACCCTCAAATAGCTGCACTGGCTTTGCCGTATTGGGTTTTTTTGGGGACATTAGCCCAGAAACAACAGTGTCAACTGTGTGCTTGTTTCTATTTCCTTCAGTTGATGATCTGTAATGTGTTAAGCATGTACTTGTATTTATTTCGAGTATTTACATGGTAAATAACTTGTTAATTAACAAAACAAGTAGGTAGGAATAAATCAGTAAAGTGCATGAAGGGTTTCTAACGTGTTAGACTTAGAAATTCCAACATGGTATCAGAGCGTGGTTGCAGATCACAGGAGAACTGAGGACATCAACTGAGCAGAGCAGCGGTAGTAGAAAACAGCTATTCCGAGTGACAAAAGTTGTTCCTAGCAGAGTAGCAACAAGGAAGGGGTGACGTAGTGCCTGCGTCATCAAGATTGAGCCAGGAAGAGGCAACACAGAGGCTGAGGGAGGCAAAGGAAGGCTCACGCAGAGCCACGTAGAGGCCAGGAGGGTTGACGTAGTTGGTTGAGGAGGTTGATTTGCCGGTACTGGGATTGCGCAAAGCCTAGGAGCTCTAACCTTCAATTTGCTGTGGTTTAGGAGGCTGTGGGTAAGTTGCAGAGTGGAGTTGGTGGGGTACTATAGTCAGAACAGTACCTAATAGGGCAAGACCAAGGAGGAGGGAGTTGATATCGAAGGTTTCTAGCCAAGAACTCTGGATCAGTGGTGTAGCGGCACTAAGGATCGGAGTGGGGGCATCTCGACATTGGCAGAAGGGTTTCCAGGAGGGAAATCGAGGCTCAGAGGGAGTCATACTGAGAACTTCCAGGAGGGAAGTAGAGGAGCAGCGAGATGGCAGTGAACGGGGTAAGAGACCAGGACAGACTGGACGGAGCCTCAAACTTCGTAGTCTGGAAGGCCAGAATCTTATCTGTTCTAGACAGGAATCGTGTCAAGCACTTTGCCTTGAGGACAATAGCTATCCCAGTTGACCCATCTGATAACGACAAGTACGAGGAGGCAATGGCGAGGGCCAATGTTACTTGGGAGCGGGAGCGGAAGCGGGGAGCGGGAGCGGAAGCGGGAGCGGGAGCGACCATTTTCAGAAGCTCCCGGTTTGGGAGCGAATCCGGGAGCGATTTTTTAAAAATATATATATTTTTTATATTTTTTAATTTTTGATACATATATGTCAACAGTCAACAAAAACATGTAGAATGATGGATTAGATATAAAAAACATAAAAAAGCATAGATTGAACCATACAACAACAATCATCTAGAAGTTATAATCTTCATCAACCACGTCCACAAGTTAGTAACATAGTAACATACAACATATTGAGTCTCCTGATTCATCAATCTTAAAGTTTCAAGCTTTCAAAATTCAATATATAACATTTATCATCATTGATCACCAAAGTTGTACTTGTAAGCTAAGTGTAACCATTACAACAAATAATATCTGACATGAAATGAAATGTTATAAAATGAAATGAAATGAAACAACTTTCAACTTTCATGAAGCATCATATTCATAATTCATTACTAATGAGTTATAATTGCCAACTTCAAACTTAAATTGTCATATATTGTTTAAAAAAATATCATAATAAATATGAAAGAGTCAATAGTTATAAAAGCTACTATAAACTAGAAAAGAGAAGTATATCTATTTCTTATGCTTGGGCCTCTTTCCACCACGAGAAATGTCTAATTTTTTAGTCTTGTTGGAAAATCAGGATCTTTGTCATTAATATCACCCTCTAAGCATTAATATCCAGAGGTATCTTTGTCATTACCTCTGTATCTGTAGGGATCTTTGTCATTAATATCACCCTCTAAGCATTAACATAAGATAGAACAAGCATTGCATGTCAAGTCAAGATTTTGTTTGAGTGATGCGTACATTTTTAGGAGGGTCATGATAGAGGAGTTCGACAAACAATGTCACTAACATCAAGGTACATAGAGGGATTGGTGTTCTTGATTAAATACGAGTTCCATACCCTAATACATGACAAAAGTCAATGGAAACATTGCAATCCCCCAATCCTGAAATCCTGAAAAACTGATAAGTCTGCTGGATTTTGAATGAAATCTAAAATTCTACTTTCTCCATATGAAATCCAATGAGGCCGAAACCACTCTCAAACATCCTGAGTCATTTCATGGTAATGTTAAAAATTTAAGTAAAAGGATGAAAATGAATATTAAGGAGAATGTCACTTTTACTTTAAGAATTTAACATTACCATGAATAGCATATCAATACTAAGGCCTAGACTTGATCATTAAGTTGCCCCACTCAAAAATTATTTGTTTCTTTCAAAAAAAATTGCATTTCAAACATTACTACAAAAAAAAAATTGCAAAAAAGGCAAAACGCTCCCGAAATCGCTCCCGAAAAGGCAGGGAGCGAAATTTTTTTTAGGGAGCGCGCTCCCGAAATCGCTCCCATTTCGGGAGCGATTTCGGGAGCGCGCTCCCGACCCGCTCCCGAGTCGCTCCCGCCCGGAGCGCGGATTGGGAGCGGGATCGAGGGGGGGGGGGCGCTCCCCCGCAACACTGGCGAGGGCCAAGAGCATCATTCTTGAGGGGATCAAGGACCATGTAGTACCACATATTGCCGAAAAGGAATCGACAAATGAGATGTGGGAGGCCCTAAAAAACTTGTACCATCATACTTCTGTGTAGAGAAGGATGTTACTAGAAAATCAACTGCGATCATACCAGGTGCAGAAGATAGAACATATTGACCCATTCCTCAGTTGATTGAAGGAGATTCGGGATTAGTTGACTTCCATTGGGGCAACGCCGGATCTAGAATTGATCGTGAGAACAACCCTGAACGCAGTCTCAGAAGACTGGGAGGTGTTTGTCCAGAGCATACTAGGTAGGGCTACCCTTCCAAATTGGGAGGAAATGTGCGCTGCTTTTTGCCAAGAAGAGATCAGAAGGCTGAGCAAGGCGGGAAGCAGCCGCAAGGGGATCATAATCAAGAAGGAGGAGGAGGTGGATGTTGCCCTAGCATCTGAGGGAAAGCAGGAGAAACGAAAGAAGAAGGACCTCTCCAAGGTCAAGTTCTTCCACTATGGGGAGTTGGGTCATTATGCGACCCAGTGTCCAAGGAAGAAGAGCAAGGGAGAGGCCTCCGAGACCAAGGTTGTGCTAGCAAGGGCAGAGAAGGAAGTGGAGACAGACGATGACTATGCCATGAGTGCACACACACCACTTGAGCGGAAGTGGGGAGACATCGAGCTGTAGTCAGATGGACTACAGGCGATGAGGGGCAGGATCCTTGAGGTACCCAACATCTTGGATTAGACCTTGCTATGGGAGCCCCAAAGAGGAGTAGCAGTACTGGCAGATGTCAATAGAGACAAATGCGGATGGAACGACAAAGGGAGCTATAGTGCAAGATTCCCAGGACAGCATGAGGCAGTAGTGCGAGAAGCATGGGAGTGTTGCACCAGTGCAGGATGGCACAGAGAGGTGTGCAACAGTGCGAGATGCATGGAGTTGTTGCAGCAGTGCAGAGGTCAGAGAGGGAGCACTTGTCAGCGATAGAGGGAGTTTCAACATCGAGGGTGTCTCTAGCCTGACAGAGATGTTAGAGTTAAGAGATCAGTTACTTACTTCTCAGTAATTGAGTTGCAGTGCAACAGTTAGCAGTGGTAGTGCTATGGGCAACACGATGCAACATGATGAGAGGGGTTGCAGTGCAGATGCAGCAGTGGCAGTGGCAGGGACATGGGCAACATTACGGATGCAGAGGGAGTTGCATTACAGATGCAGTAGTGGCAGTGGGAGAGCCATGAGCAGCAGTACAGGATGCAGCAGTGCAGAGGATGATGGGCAACAGGCCTACCATCAACACAGGGATCGATGTTAGATGATCAGGGTGATACTCAGTGAGGAGTATTGCTAGAGCACAATCCTCGCTAAGAGGGTGTGTTGATTTGGAAGAGCATCGGATGTGCTCTAGCCACGAAAATTGGTGGAGAGGCTAAGGCACGTGAGATCTCCAATACCCAGAAAGGGTTTGGGCAGATTCTAAACAATTTGAGAGATATTAAAATAATTAATATTTTTAATGGAGTCCGTAAGTCTAAACTTAGGGAAAATAAAATATTAATGTGAATTAATATAAAACTGTGTTAGAATGGTCCAAAAGTCCTGGATCAAGCTAGATCTAATCTTAGCCGTTGATTAGGGACTTAATCTCAGCTGTTGATTTGTCAACGAGAAAAGTATAAGAGGAGGCTTGAGGGTCACTTGGAGAACACACCAAGGGATCAAGATTTCGACTTTCTGGGGCTGGGTTTGCTGAGAAAGTTGAGAGAGTGATCAGAGTTGCAGCTGAGGGGCAGTGAATACAGAAGCAGAGAGGCAGAGATATCACCAGGAGAATCAGCGCAGTAGCCGGAGAGAGGGACGCAGAGGCAGCCAAGGGTTCACGCAGAGCAAGCTGGGGCTTACGCAAAGGCAGCCAGAGCTGCGCAGTGCCTCAAAGGGCCAGCATGGGTGACGTAGAGGGCAGAGGGCTGATGGAGTGCCTCCTGAGGCTGACACAGGCCAAGCCAGAGTGACGCTGGGCTAACGCTGGGCCAGAGAGAGGCTGACACTGGGGTTTCGTGGGGCAGATTGGAGCTGTGACGCTGCCAGAGTGTTTATCCGGGGTTTTAGCCGGAATATCTGCTTCCGAGTAGAGAGGTACTACTACCGATATTTTTCTCTGGTGGGTGAGCCAGAATTGTCACCCAGATTGTATTCTGAAATTGCTTAATAAATCAAACTCTCATATCATTGCACCGGTTTTCCCGCATTGAGTTTTTCCAGGGACATTAGTTCAAAAACAACGGTGTCACTTGTGTGCTTGTTTCTATTTCCTTCAGTTGATGATTTGTAATGTGTTGAGCATGTACTTGTATTTATTTCGAGTATTTACATGGTAAATAACTTGTTAATTAATAGAACAAGTAGGTAGGAATAAATCAGTAAAGTGCATGAAGGGTTTCTAATGTGTCAGACTTAGAAATTCCAACACCCCACGCTCCCAAAAAGCAGGGTATGCGCGGAAACTCGTAAGCGGGTGTTTCCTCAATTTTCAGGGTGGAATCCTCCAAATGCGGTCGTTTCCTAGGCGAAAGGGGTCGTTCCCTTGACAAAAATCACAATTTTTTTTAATTAAACAAAAAATCCTAATTTTTATCAATTGAGAAGGGTTTAAACTTTATTCTCAATCTTCATTTCACATTGTTTCATCTTTTCATGATATTGCTCTGCTTAGTGGTCCTCTCGTCCTTTCACATTTGCTTTTCTGTTTCAGACTTAAGTTTATTTTGAATCTTGATATATGATATATTAGACTTGAGTCTTGACTCTATAAAAATTTGACTCTTGATGTATCAAACTTGACTTTTATTTCAGTATTCAGTATTCATAGTTGGAACTTCAATATGGTTTAAACTTTAAAACTTTAAACATTTATTTTCATTGTACATTGTTAGTAGTTACACTGTACAGTGACAAACTTACATGTATGATGTATGATTATATGATATCATGCTTTTCATTTTAAATTTGTTTCGGACTTCAGTTATATGATTCATCGATTTATCATTTATCCTTCATGATGTAAGTGTTATATATTATATAATGATAAAGACAATGACATTATAAATATTAAAATTTCAATGATGTATCATATATTTTTATATTTATAAGTTTTGAAGACTTTGACGTCCCCCCACGTTTCCTAAAACTTGGTGGGGAGATTTTGCATAGGCTGCTCCTGCGTATCCCTGCTCCCTCGCCCCCATGTCCCAGAAACTTGGTGGAAGATTGGTTTTGGGGTTTTGTAATTTTATTTGTACGGGTTAAATCTGAAGAATTTCGAGGGTTTCAAGAGATTCAGCCTTTGGAAAATTTCCGTGAAGGTTTCTAGAAGTGGATCTAGGCCTAGGAAGGCAAGGACCACCTTTTTTTTTTCCTTCCTGCCTCAACGAGAAAGTATTAACCCTCAAAAGAAAATTTCATGGTATTTGGGCATATTCTGGAGATCTGAAGCGAAGGTTCAAACATTTTGGAGGGTTCTTAGAGATTTTTGGGGTCTCATAACTCTGGCCATAAGGCCTCCAAGTCTTGCCATCATCCTTTCTGGGTTATTTTACCTTAAGCCGCAGACCTCTTCTTGGCCATTTCTCCCTCATCTCCTAACGACAGCCCTCTTTCCTGCCTCCTACCTTCTCCGCTCCCCTTTCTCCCTTGCTGTGGCTTGCTGCCCCTCACCCTTTACCTGACGCAAGCCCAAAGGGCCTTCCCCTGGCTGTCTCACCCTCCGCTGCCTTGTTATCCATCTCCCCTGCCTACCGTAGCCTCCACCCAGCCTTCCGTGAGCCCGTTTCTCTTCTTTCCCTCCTTGGAAACCTCCCTCCTCCTTCCTTCTGCAGCTTTATCCCTCCGTAGGCCTCTGCTATCCCCTTTGCTGCCTCACAGCAGCCTCTCCCTCCTCTCCGCTGCCTTTCTTATCTCCACTTCTGCCTCCGCTCCTCCTTTTTCCTTGCCTTTCCATCTTCGGCAACCGTTCCCTTTCTCTGCTGCCTCATGGCTTTCAAGCCTGCTGTGGCCCCAATTGCCTCTCCCCTTGCTTCCGCTATCCCTTTATTCCCTACGGTAGCCCTTATCCCTCCACCGGTGTCCAAACGCAAGTCTGTTTAGGCCTTTCTTCATTTGTGGCAGGCCTATTCAGGCTTTTCCTTGTCATCAGCAGGTCTCTTAGGCCTCTACCCTCACTTTGGTAAGGTCCCCTTGGCTTGTCTCCCTCAGCGCATACTTTCATAGGCCTCTTCTCTTTGCCTTATCCCCTCTTCCCCATTATATCAGTCACTGTTGGTGGGCATAAATTTCCCGAGTTGAGCATTGCAGCGAATTGGAGTGGTTGTTCTAGTGCCTTGCAGGTGTTCCATCTACTGAAGAGGTTTTGGACAAGTGACTCAACATGGCCCAGGGTCACTGGTTTGTCTCTCTAACTCTCAAAGATCTCTCTGTCCTTTAAATGCAGCATCTGAAGTGGATGGTGAAATTGGAGTAACACATTTATAAATCATTCATATGATTTGGCATGCATTATTTCATGACCGTCACAATTTTTTTTAGGACTGCAATATCAAGGTCTGATTTAAATAGACACTCATTTCTTGTTTGTTGCCCCAGAATTCTCACCAGAATTAGATGACGAAAGTATTCCGCAAGTGTCATTATCAGCTATGACAGGTATATCACAACCTCAGACTCTAAAGTTAAAGGGACACATTAAGAAGAACAACGTGGTGGTTCTCATTGACTCTGGTAGCACACACAATTTTTTGGATGCAACCATGGCCAAGAGACTCAATATTTTTTCATTTCCCTTACCAAACATGAAGGTAATGGTAGCAGACGGTAAGAGGATTGAAAAGGTGGGGAAATGCCATAAGGTTAAATTGCAAATTCAAGACTTCAGTTTAGAGTCTTCATTTTTCACAGTACCATTAGGAGGAGTAGATGTAGTCTTAGGTGTCCAGTGGTTACGAACCTTAGGTACTTATGCCGCTAACCACCAAGTACAATTTATAAAATTCAAATGGGGAGGTCAAAAGTACAAATTACATGGGTTCCAAGCACCAGAAAATCAAATTGTATCATCATCTCAGATGATGAAGATGATTCGAAGGGGAGCACCTGCTTATGTAGTACAATGTCATCAGTTAGAAATGTTATCTGCAAATATGACCAGTGAAGAGTCACCAGAGATACAAGATCTAATTAGGAAACATGAAGAAGTATTTCAAGGCCTACCTCTAAAGATGCCGCCTAATAGGGAAATTGAGCATACAATAGAAGTCAAGGCAGGATCAGACCTGGTTAACATCAAGCCATACCGATATCCACATCACCAAAAAACAGAAATCGAGAGACTAATCCAAGACCTCTTAAGGTGTGGAATCATCTTGAAAAGTAAAAGTCCTTACGCTGCTCCAGTGGTGTTGGTAAGGAAGAAAGATGGGTCATTCAGGCTATGTATTGACTATAGGGGATTAAACAAAATAACAATTAAAAACAAGTTTCCAATCCCCTTTATCGACGAAATGTTGGATGAGCTACATGGCGCAAGGTATTTCTCAAAATTGGACCTAAGATCAGGTTACTATCAAATTAGAATAAGATTAGAAGACATACCAAAAACCGCATTCCGAACAAACGAAGGTCATTATGAATTTAAAGTAATGCCGTTTGGATTAACCAATGCACCAACAACGTTTCAAGCAACTATGAATGAATTATTTCGCCCACATCTCAGAAAGTTTGTATTAGTATTCTTTGACGATATTCTAATTTACAGTAAAACTTGGAAGGAGCACTTGCAACATTTGGATAAGGTTCTTACACTACTTAAAGAACACCAATTTTACGCAAAAAAATCCAAATGCACCTTCGGAAAGGAAGAAGTAGAATACCTTGGACGCATTATATCCCATGAAGGTGTAAAGGTGGACCCTAACAAAGTCCAAGCTATAAAAGAATGGACCAAACCTGTTAATATATCCAAGCTAAGAGGGTTCTTAGGTTTGACGGGATATTACCGAAGGTTTATTAAAAACTATGCACATATAACTGCACCTCTAACAAATCTTTTAAAGAAGAATTTGTTTCTATGGGACGAGGAAGCAGGAAGGTGTTTTGAAAAATTAAAAGAAATTATGTCTAATGCTCCCGTATTAGCAACACCAGATTTTTCTAAACCATTTATCATTGAGTGTGATGCTTCTGGATTCGGTATAGGTGCAGTACTATTGCAACAAGGACATCCAATAGCTTTTGAAAGTAGGAAGCTCAATAAAAGAGAACGCCTCAAATCCACATACAACAAAGAAATGCTCACTATCATGCACGCACTAGCTAAGTGGAGGGAATATCTTTTGGGAAGTAAGTTTTCTAATCGAACAGACCATAACAGTCTCCAACATCTCCTTCAACAAAAAACACTTTCCGAAGAACAACAAAAATGGATTGAAAAAATTGCCGCTTTTGACTTGGAAATACTACATAAAAGAGGTAAAGACAATGTAGTAGCAGATGCCTTATCCAGGAAAGATGAAGAACCAACACTAATTGCAATGTCGGTTGTTGTTCCAAAGTGGCTTAACGAAATTCGAAGTGAGTATGCCAAGGATCCAGAAGTAACAACAATAATCAATAACCTTCCCAATAACTCAAAATTTGAGTGGAAGAATGATATCTTATGGTATAAGGGAAGAATATATCTAAATACAAATTCCAAGTTTAAGTTTAAGATACTCAAGGAATTACATGACTCACCGTCAGCTGGACACGTAGGATTCTTTAAGACTTACTACAATGCACGTCAATCTTTCTTTTGGAAGGGAATGAATCGTGATATTCAGAAGTATGTAGCAGAGTGTGACACATGTCAAAGGAATAAAAGCGAAAATATTACGACACCAGGATTACTTCACCCCTTAAACATTCCAAATCAGAAATGGGAAGAAATCTCAATGGACTTTATCGAAGGATTACCAGTATCTGAAGGCAAGGACAAGATTTTCGTAGTAGTCGACAGACTCACCAAATATGCTCACTTTATGGCAATAAAGAAGTCATACTCAGTAAAAGAAATCGCTGAAATATTTTGCAAAAATATATATAAGTTACACGGTTTTCCGAAGGTCATTGTGAGTGATAGAGATGCCAAGTTCAAAGGTAATTTCTGGAAGGAATTGTTCAACCATATAGGAACTTACCTAAATATGAGTTTCGCTTATCACCCTCAAACAGATGGCCAAACAGAGGTTGTCAAACAGAGGTTGTCAATAAATGTTTGGAGGCCTACCTACGTTGCTATGCTACAGAAAAACAAATAAATGGGCTCAATGGCTACATCTTGCTGAGTGGTGGTATAATTCCACTTATCATACATCAGCAAAAATGACGCCATTTCAAGCTCTATATGGGTATGAACCCCCAAAATGGAAGGATCTAGCTATTGTCCAGACAAATCTACCCGCTGTTAAGGATCAACTAGAAGTGTCAGGCCAGGGTAACTCCAGAATGGACAGAGAAAAACTGATTGCATAATTCATTAGCTAACTATCATTTATACACATAAATGGGACGGATCAGTTCATCTTCTTGATGACTGTTCGTGTTCCAGTTCACCCATCCGTTGAGGATTAGGTGTCAACATTCCCCCCCTTAATCTGAAGGGATGTTGGTGAGTCCAAGCATCGTTCTGAATCTTTCAAGCTTTTCTCTTCCAAGCGCTTTGGTGAAGATGTCTGCAATTTGCTTGTTTGTGGAACAATGACGGAGATGGATTGTTTTGGCCTCAACATGATGTCGGATCAGATGATATTTAGTATTGATGTGCTTAGTGCGATCATGGAACTTTGGGTTCTTGGCCAACTTTATTGCAGAGGTGTTATCAATCATGAGTGGAGTTGATTGTATTTGTTTTACCTGCAAATCTTCAAGAATTTTCCTGAGCCACACAATTTCTTTCGTTGCTTCAGCTTCTGCCACATATTCTGCTTCTGTTGTGGAATTTGCTGGTACTGATTGTTTGCGTGATCTCCAGGAGACAGCTCCTGATCCAAGACTCATAGCATATCCTGAAGTAGATACCCCAGTTTCTTTGTCTCCATCGAAGTCTGAATCAGAGTATCCAATCAAGTTGAAGTCGTCCACCTGTGTATACTTGATTCCAAGGTCTTGAGTTCCCTTCAAGTACCTTAGAACTCTTTTTGCAGCAGACCAATGTCCCTCACAAGGCTTTTGCATAAACCTGGAGAGGATTCCAACAGCAAATGAAATGTCTGGTCTGGTAGTAGTGAGGTAGATGAGACTTCCTACAAGCTGTCTATACTTTGTTGCATCCTCAAATTCCTTTCCTTCAATAGATGTGAGCTTCAAGTTTTGTTCCATTGGAGTAGAAAGAGGATTGCACTCTGTCATGCCAAATCTGTTTAACAAATCTCCAATGTATTTCTTTTGAGAAAGAAATATGGATTTTGGATGTTGGGTTACTTCAATGCCAAGATAGTAATGAACATAGCCCAAATCAGTCATTTCAAAACTTTTTCCTAATTCTTTCTTTATGGATGCAATATAGCTTTCATTGTTCCCTGTCATTAAAAGATCATCTACATAAACCACAAGATATACAACTGTTTTGCCAACTTTCTTGACAAATAAAGTTGCATCATCAAGATCAAAATGTTTGAAGTTGAGTTTCAGAAGATGCTCAGTTAGTTTTTCATACCAGGCTCGTGGTGCTTGTTTGAGGCCATACAAGGACTTCACAAGTTTGCATACTTTGTGTTCATGTCCTTTCACAGCAAATCCTTCAGGCTGGGACATAAAAACATTCTCTTTTAGATCTCCATTCAAGAATGCAGTTTTTACATCCATTTGATGGACTTTCCAACCGTTCTGAGCAGCTAGTGCAAAGAGTGTCCGGATGGTGGCCCATTTTGCTGTGGGGGCAAAAGTTTCCTCATAATCGACCCCTTCTTTCTGTGCAAAACCTTTTGCCACAAGCCTAGCTTTGTGCTTGTCAAGTGAGCCATCAGCTTTGTACTTGTTCTTGTAGACCCACTTGCAGCCAATTGGTTTGGTTCCAAATGGAGGATCAACCAACTTCCAAGTGCCATTCTTTATGAGGGCATCATACTCCTTTTGCATCGCTTCTTTCCATTCATCATGAGAAGCAGCTTCTTTGAAGGAAGTTGGTTCAAAATCTGTAGACAAGTTCAATTCACAATCATAAGTAACATCCATATCAACAGGTGAATTAGAGTTATTTACATCACCTCCATCTTGTCGGTTTGTATTTCTGGTTCCTGTTTTTCCAATTTCATCAGGATGAACACTTTCAAGTGTCTTTGTCAGCCACTTTGGGGGACCTTTCTGAGATGGTCCAGGCTGCTCTGTTGATTGAGTTGGGACTGAATCGAGATTGAGTCTCCCAATTCTATCAATTACATTACTTAAAGCATCATCCGTTGTTGGAGTTTCATGCAGGGGAGATTGTTCTTCAGAAGAAGATTCCACATGTTGTTCTAGTATAGGAATCCCCCCTTCAAGATGTGGAATCTGATTATCAAACTCTTGAAATGATTTCGGTTTTGTGAATCTATCCAAGCGATCAAGTTGCCGCTCAACAACACTGTCAGATTTGGATGATTCAAGAAAAATGACATCTCTAGATACAACAAACTTTTTATTTACTTCATCATAGAGATGGTATGCTTTAGATGTGTTTGAATACCCCAGGAAGATACACTTACGACTTCTAGCACCAAGTTTGTTTCTATGTACCTTTGGTATTAAAGCATAACAGGTGGAACCAAAGATCCTGAGATGTTTTACCGAAGGAACATGTCCATACCACAATTCATAAGGAATCTTGTTTCTTATAGCACTAGATGGACATCTATTCTTTATATATGCAACACATAGAACAACATCAGCCCAAAACATTATCTTTACATTTTTGAAGAAAAGCATGGATCGTACCATATTCAAAATTGTTCTGTTCATTCTTTCAGCTACACCATTCTGTTGAGGATTATAAGGCACAGTTGTTTGATGTTTAATCCCATGTTGGCGAAGATAGTGTTCAAATTCATTTGATGTATATTCTTTTCCATTATCAGTGCGAATAGACCCAATATGAGATTGTGCATCATTTTCAATCCACTTATGAAAATTCTTGAATGTTTGAAAAGCATCAGATTTGTTCTTCAATAAATAAACCCAACACATTCTGGTGTAATCATCAATAAATGTCATGATATATTTATTTCCATTTGCAGAAGGAACAGGCATTGGACCACATAAATCTGAATGAATGAGTTCAAGCTTCCTATGTGCTCTTGAATGTGAATCATGAAATGACTGTTTGCTATGCTTTCCTAGAATGCAAGCATCACATTGCTTATGTTTTCTAGGAATTGTAGGCAAACCAGCAACACCATTTTTCTTCAACAAGCGGAGACTATCATAGTCTAAATGTCCAAATCTAGCATGCCATAATAAACTTGACGGAAGTGTACCTTCTTCATGATGAGAAATATATGAGAAATGTTGTGCATGAGCAGAGGTTCCTTACAGTTTAAGAAGTCTTTCTTCTTCTATACCCCTCATGACAAGTGATTGGTCAGATGCCTTTCTTACCTCAAGCTTTCCATCAAACATGTGAATGGAGTGACCTTGCTGGCGGATGCGGACCAGGGACAACAAGTTTCTCTTGAGCTGTGGGAGATATAGAACATGATCCAGAAGAAAGTCTGGAAGACCAGGCAGTTTAAGCTTGATTGTGCCAAGCCCTGATGGCTTGATTTTTGACTGATCTGCAAAGTATACTGCTCCATCAACATTGTCAGTGAAATCTTCAAAAAAATCTTTCCTATGAGTCATATGACAGGTTGCTCCTGAATCAAGCAACCAATCATTTTTCGAAGAAGCAAGTGAAGCATTAAACAAATCTTCATTTACTCCAATGTTACATTGTGCCTCAATATAGTGAGCGGATTCAGGTGCTTTACCTTTGTCTGTGTCATCAGTTTTACCTTTCTGCTGGTTTCTTCTCTGCTCAATTTTGTCCCATGGTAGCTTGCATGTAGAAGCATCATGTGATCCATTTCGTTTGCAGCGAATGCAATGCAGATCTGCTTTTTCTGCTTGAGAATGTCTGCCCCCCTGCCTCTGAAGTATCTTCCTCTTCCTCTTCGTCCACCTCTTCCTCTTGTAGAATCTTGAGCAGGATGTTTTTCTTTATGAGCAAGGCAAACAGTCTCTTCAGAAGATTCAGGGACTGTCTTCTTTCCAAAGGCTTTCTATCTTTCAACAAACTTTTTCACAAGAGACTCAAAGGTTATGTCTTTAAGATTTCCATTTGCTTGTAAAGAGTCAAGATAATTGGAGTAGGTAGGATAGAGTGCTTTGAGAAAGGCAATAAGAGAGATATCCAGCTCAACCTTAGTGGATTTAATATCATGCATTATAGACTTTATTTCAGATGCAAGAGCAAGAGGATCATTATTTTTCAGTTCAAGAGTGAAGAGTTTAATCATGAGCTGAACAACTTCAAGTGCAGAATGTGAATCATAGAGTTCTTTCAGCTTTTGACGACTTACTTCTTCATTTACAGATGCTGCGATCAATGCATAGGCTTTGCTGTTCTTGTTTTCCCAAATGACAAGTTCTTTATCTGATGTAGGCTGCACAGGGTCTTTGTCTTCTTCTCCGACACACACTCCTTTCCACAACTCATTGTAGATGAGGGTGTGTTTTACCATCCGAGACCATTCTGAATAGTTCTCCTTGCCAGTGAGAACTATTCCTACCATAGAAATGATTGAATGCATTCTGTAAAAGAATGTCTCTGCTAAAAAAAACTTCTGTTGATAAAAAAAAATTCTGCTAAAAAATCCTTATGCCACAGCCTTATGCACTTTATTTTCTTCTAACGTTTGATAGAAGCATCAACATTTCTTATATCACTGCAATATTACTATGTTTTGAAAAATGCGCAATGGATCACTTCAATATATATCACTTCATTCTATTAATATATCACTTCAATATATTAAAAATGCGCAAGGGATATATCACTTCAATATATATATCAATGCAAAATTATTATGAAAGCAGCGCAATATATAAAACTTTTGAATGATACAAATGTTTTTGAACAATACTGAACACTTTCAACTATCCCAGCAGCTTCGTGTCAAGAATGCATGGAAAACGACCCCCTCGTTGATTGGATCCAAAATAGCGCCCTCCCCGGGTCGGCTCGGGCTGACAGGTGCTTTGATCAACGGTCTTCCCTGCTTCAGGGAGAAGCACTTTTGGTGAAATGGTACTGGAAGCCCGACCTAAAAGAGCTTTCACATCAAATGCTTGACCCGGGTCATGGCCTTCAGGGTCTTGCTTCTGCGTTCGTCTGCCATTGATAATCCGAGAACTTCATCGGTAGGAAACCAAACGTTGTGACATCCTGGATCTGTGAATCCATCAACAGAACAGCTTCAGTCGGAGCTTAGGACAGTAGCTCCCGAAGGAGGACTGGGAAATCGACCTTAAGCAATTGGTTCTCAAGGGTAAGATAGCCCAGGGCGCTTTTGGCAGTGTATATAGAGGAGTCTTGGATGGTCAGGACGTTGCAGTAAAACTGCTCGACTGGGGAGAATAAATAGTGAAGAACAATACTCATAGGTGTCTGTTGAAAGACGTCCGAGTTCAGTCAAAGAGTCGGAAGACAAGGTCTTTCTTAGCTCATGGAACCAATGCCCAATGCAACTGCAACTGCCAAGAAGCCCAGAGTTAGTACCAACGGATGAAAATTATGGGACGTGAATATCCCAAAGACCAAATGAGAAGTTCTTGAAAAAGGAAAAAGGAATATCGAAACCCCTGGTAACATCCAACAGAATTCAAGGTAGCGGACAGGTTTGTATAAGGTAGCTCAAATGGGTGATGCAGAATATGCAATTAGTGTTTCGAAAAAGAGACCAGCGGAAAGGGAGTTGTCAAGGGATGCTGATCCAAATGCTGAGGATGAAGAGGAAAATCGTGAAGGTTGATCGAACCGAATTCTCTTCCGGTGAAACGCCTAATCCATTTGCAGCCATAGAATTGGTTTCACCTACTGCTACTCCGCAAGTGGTAGACGACAGACGGAGAGGGAGGAGAGCGGCAGACGGAGAGGGAGGAGAGCGAGAACAGGCCGCAGAACAATCAATGACTCTTAACCGATACTCAGAGACCCAATGACACGCAGGACAGAGGCATTATGGCAAACGTTCAGGCAGAGGCGCCAGTGAAACGTTCAGGCAGAGGTGCCAGGCAAACGTTCAGGCAGAGGCATTATGGCCAGAGGAGTTACAAGGAATCTGGGACCTGTGCTCTGATACCATGTCAGGCCAGGGTAACTCCAGAATGGGCAGAGAAAAACTGATTGCATAATTCATTAGCTAACTATCATTTATATACATAAATGGGACGGATCAGTTCATCTTCTTGATGACTGTTCGCGTTCCAGTTCACCCATCCGTTGAGGATTAGGTGTCAACAAGAAGAAACCCAAAAAATCGTCCAAATATTAAAAGAAAACCAGAATAATGCAAGGAATCGTATGAAGCAACAAGCGGACCGTAACAGAACCGAAAGAGAGTTTGAAGTGGGAGAATGGGTATTTGTTAAGCTCCAACCATACAAACAATTATCTTTAAAACAGAAAGGAAAAAACAAATTGGCACCAAAGTTTTATGGACCTTATCAGATTAACAAAAAGATTAGCCAAGTTGCGTATGGTTTAAGCCTTTCAGAGACAAGTCGTGTTCACAACGTCTTCCACATATCTTGCCTTAAAAGGGCACTAGGTAACAATCAAACATCACAAACAACACTTCCATCCCTTGATGATGAGGGAAGAGTCATTTTAGAACCAGAAGGTATTTTGTCTACTAGAGAAAAAAAGCTTCGATATCGTACTATCAAGGAATATCTGATCAAGTGGAAGGACTTGCCCGAAGAAGAAGCTTCTTGGGAGAATGAAGCATTTTGTCAACAACATCCGTCGTTACGTATGCTTTGAGGACAAAGCATTCTTTTGAGAGGAAGGCAATGTTATGTAAAAATTAGTTAGATTAGGTTATTATTTAATATTCAATTAAATTAGATGAAAGGGCACGATCATAAGATCATGCCCTTTCCCCAAAGGGTGTCCATGGCGGTATATAAGCCAGGCACCCGCAATTGTAATAGCATCATCTGTAATTTCATCTCTTTAATAAAATATTTATATATATAAAATTCTGCGTATCTTAAAGTTCTCTGCTCCAATTAATAAAATAATATATAATGTGTCCTAACGTGTTTTGTTCCTGGGGGTCAACGTGCCCGTGTTGGACACTCGAATTTTCGTGTCTTGCGTGTCCCGTGTCCCTGTGTCAGGGGAATTAGGAATCGGTTGCATGGTTTCATTTTTGGTTTACTCTGCGTAATAGAGGCGTAGTGTGCCGTGTGCTCCGACATTAGCTTCAGTGTGTGCTCTGTTAGAGATTTCAGTAGCAAACCATTATCATATCATTTCAGCAGCAATCAAGAGATTTCAGTTACTGTTTTTTTTACTGATTAGTATGCAGCATTTTATAAACTTTTAGAAGTAGATGCTTCTGGTTCTATGTAGTCACTGGTTAGAAGTCAGGACTCAGTACTTTCAATCATGTTCGGACTCAACTCAATATATGTGTATATATTTATTTATTGAATTCACTGATTTTTTCCCGATCCGATTAAAATTCTTTGCTCCTTTGCCTCGCCGATTTATTTCCGATTCCGAGTCTGGTAACATTGGTATTCAGCTGTATTTCGGTCATATATAAAGGCTGTATTCAGCCATATTTTAGTTGTATACTCTTGTATTTGGTCCTTTTTTCAAATACTGATTTTTTCTGTATTTTATTGTTTTATGCCCTTGAGGTGCACTCTGCTTGGGTCTTTCATTTTTGAGATGAGAGGGTTTATGAATTGTTTACTGTTAGATTAATGAACTTGTTTAATGCTTATTGATAGATTAGTGAAATTGTTTATTTCTGACCTTGTTCACATAGTTTTGTGAAACACAGCTTGCGGTACTGGCTGGTGATTTCTTGCTTTCAAGGGCATCTGTGGCACTTGCCTCATTGAAGAATACAGAGGTAAATTTGATGAGACATGCTATTTTCAGCTTCATTCATTTTATGACTTGATGCTATTCATTATATAAACTTTAAAGGCATCTTTTTATTCTTAAAACAATTGACATTCACCACCATGGAGAATTTCATGCCTTGTTGTGCTTTGCTGCATAATATAAAACATTTGTTTTTTCCTTTGTTCAAATGCAAAAAAATCATATTCAATGGGGAAAAATACGCCTCAGTATGGCTTCAATAGTTGGAAACCTATACAGGATTGTCTAGGAAGTGTGGAAACTAAACATGCAGAAGAAACTAAAGCATACAATAACAACAATTATTATACTTACGCAGGTTGCTATGCAATAACAGCAATTATTGTAGTCATGCAAATTGCTTCAAATCATTGAGGGTTGGCTTTATGAGCAAAGAATGGAAGAACAAAACGCAGAGGAGAATTGCTGCTTGAAAGTTGTGTGTTTGTATACTCAAATTGTCATATATGTAGTATAAATTTGTGACAACATTGGAGAGTGAAGACAAAAATAGCTCTTCAAATTTTTATAAAACTAGCCTAGAACTAGTTACTAAACAATGATAACGTTTCTTTTGTGAGGAGCACTAAAAAGTTAAAACACATTAGGATTGAAAAACAATTTAAAAATATACAGAATGTGTTTTTAGTGTTAATTATTTCCTCCTCACTTAGAGAAGAATGCCCCACAATTACTGATAAATATGGGGAAACTACTGCTCAAATGTTAGGTTCACTTTCCAATCAAACATGTAATAGTCTGCTTGTTTCACGTAGTTCTGGTCTTGTAATGGAGTTGTGAATCTTATAACGATGTGTTGAAATTTCCTTGCACCCTAGGTCAACTCTATGCCCTACCTAGGAACACAAACACACTAGAGATGCCCAACAATAAAGCATTTTGCACAATGGAATTTAACAGCAGTGAAATCAACAAAAGTGCACAAGAATTTATTGGCCCAAACACATCCCTTATCAGTCCATCAATAAGAAAATCATAGGGCTCCCGTACCAGGGATCGTGGCCCTTTCCAACCCCTAACACAATGCTAATATACAACAAAATTACAAATCTGTCCTTTTGACTGTTACAACTAGGGCTGAGGCCAAATCCTTCAGGCCCTCATCAGCCCATAAAAACAAAGACAAAACAACTCAGGATTTCATGATTTGGGGGTTGCAACATTTGCGTTGGATTTTATCATGTATGAGGCATGGAACTAGCATTTAGTCAAGAGCACCAAGCCCTCTATGTACCTCAATGTTTGATCCAGGTGGATTTAGAAATACCAGTGGCCTTGAAATAGCTCAAAAATCAAAGTCATAAGATGGAAGCGAAACCAGGATCAGGCCGTAGTGCTTGTCGCCTTGATTCCAACGGTGCGAACGACACTCAAATATGAATTTGTATGCTCAAGTTATAATGGGTCAAAGTTCTAGTCAAACTTGGCCAAGTGGTAGTTTTAGCGAGACAACAATTTGGCAGAGTCCTGACACATGGAATTTGGCCATCAGAACGGGAAATTTGTTGCCTACTTAATTTGCCTAGTGAAACTTAAAAACCGGCGAAAAAACTTTGGCTAATACGGGCTATATGGTTGGCGGGGTTGGTGGCCCGCCAACCAATTATATATATATATATATATATATATATATGGTGATAGGTGGTCAAACCCCGCCACGGCCTAGCCCAAACGACCCAACAAAAGTCGCATATATACATATTTTAATATGGTGGTCGGTGGACCTGCCCCCACACACCACTTGTAAATAGTACCGGGGTCGACATGGCTTGAACCCACCCGACCAGCATGGAGAGAGGTCCCAAACCAAAAGGTACTAATATTATATGTAACTATCGTGCTAGAGCCACAACATATAAACGATTGCTGCATATTTTCAAACCGTTGAGTTAAAAAATCAAAACAACGCGCCATATTTGGGGTGGGCGGGGTTTGAACCCTGTCTGCCCCCAACCAAATCCTAAAAATGTCGACGGTTGCCAACGGGCCAACGACCCAGACATTGTTTAGTCTGTCCGCCAAGTATTATTTAAACCTTCATCATGCCATTCGACGGGGACCAGTGGAGGGCGAACAATGGAACTAGGAGTGGCCAGGGGTGTGGAACCCTGAGCGAGGGAATCCACAAGATGTTGAAAATATTCCTTTAGAGGGCCAGAGGTGGCAGTGCCAGAATTTGACAAATTTATAGTTAATTTTGCATGTTTTTGCGCCAGGAATCCAATCGTGCAGTCCGTTTCTCTAGCTGAGGTCTCCATTTTCAGGTCATCATCTGAATTGGAGGTATAAGGGTCATTTTTGTAAAGTTGCTTGTAACTGATTTCTTTGATGCCACTTAATGAAAGAAGGCCTCCCCACTTTTGAGTAGGGCCTAGAGATGTAGCCCACACTAGGTGAACTCCGTAATCAAATCGTTGTGTCTTTGATCTCATGTTTGCTTATGATTTCCGCTTCTTTTCATGTGTTTTAAATTACTTGGAAAATATGCTCTGTTATATGCAATTCTATACGCATCCTTGAAGTTAAAAGATCTGGATCAAGTTTGGTATCAGAGCAGGTCTTCTTGATGCGAGTTGCATGAGTGAATGCTAACTAGGAACAGGCTCCAGAGGGGTGAAGAAAAACTTAAATCCTTTGATCCCGAAGCGGGGCGTGCACCACGAAGACAAAACATGGTAGATGAGGAAGCCCAATTGGAGGAAGAGCGAAATTATCGCAAGATCTTCTTCACCATGGCAGAGAAAGTTGACAAGTTGTTTGCAGAATATGAGAAGACAATCAAGCCTGAGAAGAAGGAACCAGATGATCATGCCTCGGTAAGTCATGAAGGTGAAGGAGAAGAGCCTCCTCCCTCTTCATCCTTTAGTGAAAGTTCTTCTTCTTCCTCTTCTCATCATTCTAACAAGAATTAGAGGAATGCATCTAAAAAGCCCTTTTTCAAGCTAGATGTCAAGTTTGATTTACCTATATTTAGTGGAGAATCTGTCAGGCCAGGTTAACTCCAGACTTTGCAGAAGAAAACTGATTGATTTATTTCATTAGGTAACTATTGTTTATATACAGGAATGTGACTGATCAGTTCATCTACTTGATGACTGTTCACATTCCGGGTACACCCAACCGCTGAGGATTAGGTGTCAACAATTCCCCCCCTTAATCTGAAGGGATGTTGGTGAGTCCAAGCATCGTTCTGAATCTTTCAAGCTTTTCTCTTCCAAGCGCTTTGGTGAAGATGTCTGCAATTTGCTCATTTGTGGAACAATGACGGAGATGGATTGTTTTGGCCTCAACATGATGTCGGATCAGATGATATTTAGTATTGATGTGCTTAGTACAATCATGGAACTTTGGGTTCTTGACCAACTTTATTGCAGAGGTGTTGTCAATCATGAGTGGAGTTGATTGTACTTGTTTTACCTGCAAATCTTCAAGAATTTTCCTGAGCCACACAATTTCTTTCGTTGCTTCAGCTGCTGCCACGTATTCTGCTTCTGTTGTGGAATCTGTTGGAACTGATTGTTTGCGTGATCTCCAAGAGACAGCTCCTGATCCAAGACTCATAGCATATCCTGAAGTAGATACTCCAGTTTCTTTGTCTCCATCGAAGTCTGAATCAGAGTATCCAATCAAGCTGAAGTCGTCCACCTGTGTATACTTGATTCCAAGGTCTTGAGTTCCCTTCAAGTACCTTAGAACTCTTTTTGTAGCAGACCAATGTCCCTCACAAGGCTTTTGCATAAACCTGGAGAGGATTCCAACAACAAATGAACTGTCTGGTCTGGTAGTAGTGAGGTAGATGAGACTTCCTATAAGCTGTCTATACTTTGTTGCATCCTCAAATTCCTTTCCTTCAATAGATGTGAGCTTTAAGTTTTGTTCCATTGGAGTAGAAAGAGGATTGCACTCTGTCATGCCAAATCTGTTTAACAAATCTCCAATGTATTTCTTTTGAGAAAGAAATATGGATTTTGGATGTTGGGTTACTTCAATGCCAAGATAATAATGAACATAGCCCAAATCAGTCATTTCAAAACTTTTTCCTAATTCTTTCTTTATGGATGCAATATAGCTTTCATTGTTCCCTGTCATTAAAAGATCATCTACATATACCACAAGATATACAACTGTTTTGCCAACTTTCTTGATAAATAAAGTTGCATCATCAAGATCAAAATGATTGAAGTTGAGTTTCAGAAGATGCTCTGTTAGTTTTTCATACCAGGCTCGTGGTGCTTGTTTGAGGCTGTACAAGGACTTCACAAGTTTGCATACTTTATGTTCATGTCCTTTCACAGCAAATCCTTCAGGCTGGGACATAAAAACATTCTCTTTTAGATCTCCATTCAAGAATGCAGTTTTTACATCCATTTGATGGACTTTCCAACCGTTCTGAGCAGCTAGTGCAAAGAGTGTCCAGATGGTGGCCCATTTTGCTGTGGGGGCAAAAGTTTCCTCATAATCGACCCCTTCCTTCTGTGCAAAACCTTTTGCCACAAGCCTAGCTTTGTGCTTGTCAAGTGAGCCATCAGCTTTGTATTTGTTCTTGTAGACCCACTTGCAGCCAATTGGTTTGGTTCCAAATGGAGGATCAACCAGCTTCCAAGTGCCATTCTTTATGAGGGCATCATACTCCTTTTGCATCGCTTCTTTCCATTCATCATGAGAAGCAGCTTCTTTGAAGGAAGTTGGTTCAAAATCTGTAGACAAGTTCAATTCACAATCATAAGTAACATCCATATCAACAGGTGAATGAGAGTCATCTACATCACCTCCATCTTGTCGGTTTGTATTTTTGGTTCCTGTTTTTCCAATTTCATCAGGATGAACACTTTCAAGTGTCTTTGTCAGCCACTTTGGGGGGCCTTTCTGAGATGGTCCAGGCTGCTCTGTTGATTGAGTTGGGACTGAATCAAGATTGAGTCTCTCAACTCTATCAATTACATCACTTAAAGCATCATCCATTGTTGGAGTTTCATGCAGAGGAGATTGTTCTTCAGAAGAAGATTCCACATGTTGTTCTAGTATAGGAATCCCCCCTTCAAGATGTGGAATCTGATTATCAAATTCTTGAAATGATTTTGTTTTTGCGAATCTATCCAAGCGATCAAGTTGCCGCTCAACAACATTGTCAGATTTGGATGATTCGAGTAAAATGACATCTCTAGATAAAACAAACTTTTTATTTACTTCATCATAGAGGCGGTATGCTTTAGATGTGTTTGAATACCCAAGGAAGATACACTTACGACTTCTAGCACCAAGTTTGTTTCTATGTACCTTTGGTATTAAAGCATAATAGGTGGAACCAAAGATCCTGAGATGTTTTACCGAAGGAACATGTCCATACCACAATTCATAAGGAGTCTTGTTTCTTATAGCACTAGATGGACATCTATTCTTTATATATGCAGCACATAGAACAGCATCAGCCCAAAACATTATCTTTACATTTTTGAAGAAAAGCATGGATCGTACCATATTCAAGATTGTTCTATTCATTCTTTCTGCTACACCATTCTGTTGGGGATTATAAGGTACAGTTGTTTGATGTTTGATTCCATGTTGGCGAAGATAGTTGTCAAATTCATTTGATGTATATTCTTTTCCATTATCAGTGCGAATAGACCCAATATGAGATTGTGCATCATTTTCAATCCATTTATGAAAGTTCTTGAATGTTTGAAAAGCATCAGATTTGTTCTTCAATAAATAAACCCAACACATTCTGGTGTAATCATCAATAAATGTCATGATATATTTATTTCCATTTGCAGAAGGAACAGGCATTGGACCACATAAATCTGAATGAATGAGTTCAAGCTTCCTATGTGCTCTTGAATGTGAATCATGAAAAGGCTGTTTGCTATGCTTTCCTAGAATGCAAGCATCACATTGTTTATGTTTCCTAGGAATTGTAGGCAAACCAACAACACCATTTTTCTTCAATAAGCGGAGACTGTCATAGTTTAAATGTCCAAATCTAGCATGCCATAATAAACTTGATGGAAGTGCACCTTCTTCATGATGAGAAATATATGAGAAATGTTGTGCATGAGCAGAGGTTCCTTGCAGTTTGAGAAGTCTTTCTTCTTCTATTCCCCTCATGACAAGTGAGTGGTCAGAAGCTTTTCTTACCTCAATCTTGCCATCAAACATATGAATGGAGTGACCTTGTTGGCGAATGTGGACCAAGGACAACAAGTTTCTCTTGAGCTGTGGGAGATATAGAACATGATCCAGAAGAAAGTCTGGAAGACCATGCAGTTTAAGCCTGATTGTGCCAAGCCCTGATGGCTTGATTTTTGACTGATCTGCAAAGTATACTGCTCCATCAACATTGTCAGTGAAATCTTCAAAAAAATCTTTCCTATGAGTCATATGACAGGTTGCTCCTGAATCAAGCAATCAATCATTTTTCGAAGAAGCAAGTGAAGCATTAAACAAATCTTCATTTACTCCAATGTTACATTGTGCCTCAATATAGTGAGCGGATTCAGGTGCTTTACCTTTGTCTGTATCATCAGTTTTACCTTTCTGCTGGTTTCTTCTCTGCTCAATTTTGTCCCATGGTAGCTTGCATGTAGAAGCATCATGTGATCCATTTCGTTTGCAACGAATGCAATGCAGATCTGCCTTTTCTCCTTGAGAATGTCTGCCCCCCCTGCCTCTGAAATATCTTCCTCTTCCTCTTCGTCCACCTCTTCCTCTTGTAGAGTCTTGAGCAGGATGCTTTTCTTTATGAGCAAGGCACACAGTTTCTTCAGAAGATTCAGGGACTGTCTTCTTTCCAAAGGCTTTCTCTCTTTCAGCAAACTTTTTCATAAGGGAGTCAAAGGTTATATCTTTAAGATTTCCATTTGCTTGTAAAGACTCAAGATAATTGGAGTAAGTGGGATAGAGTGCCTTGAGAAAAGCAATAAGAGGGATATCCAACTCAACCTTAGTGGATTTGATATCATGCATTATGGATTTTACTTTAGATGCAAGAGCAAGAGGATCATTATTTTTCAGTTCAAGAGTGAAGAGTTTAATCATGAGCTGAACAACTTCAAGTGCAGAATGTGAGTCATAGAGTTCTTTGAGCTTTTGTAAAGCTTCAAAGGCAGTTGAATATGATGAAATATGGCGACTTACTTCTTCATTTACAGATGCTGCGATTAATGCATATGCTTTGCTGTTCTTGTTATCCCAAATGACGAGCTCTTTGTCTGATGTAGGCTGTACTGGGTCATTGTCTCCTTCTCCGACACACACTCCCTTCCACAACTCATTGAAGATGAGGGTGTGTTTTATCATCCGGGACCATTCAGGATAGTTCTCCTTGCCAGTGAGAACTATTCCTACCATAGAGATGATTGAATGCATTCTGTAAAAAATAACTTCTGCTTGATAAAAAAAAACTTCTGCTGATAAATAACTTCCTTACAGCCTTATGCACTATATTTTCTACAAATCCCTCTAATGTTTGACAGAAGCATCAGAATTTCATTGAAATATTATGTACATATCACTTCAATATATCACTTTATGCTTCAACGCAGCATTACCAAAAATAAAAAAAACTGTGCAATATCACTATATCACCTCCACAAATGCTTCATAATTCCTAGAACTTGGCATAATCCGACCAGAACCAGATCGCTTGGGATCTGCAGAAGTTACTGGAGAGCTCCGCTGGCCTCCAGGGTTGTGCAATGGAATAGGACTCAAGTCAGCTGCACGTGGACGTGATGATGAATCAGCATCAGACAGAATTGCTTGCCTGCTACACGAAATCACTCCTCGTCTTGATGTGCTGCCAGTTTGGCTAATCAGACCAGATAAATGGACACGATCTGGCCTCTCTGGACGAGCAATTACCACATCTTTTCCAGCTCCAGCATCATTTTGGACTGGGCTTTTATGCTTTGATAGACTACCAGCATTCACAATAGCACTAGAGTTTCTTCTTCGAGAACCATCAGCATGTCGAATCGTTATCTTGCGGAGTTTAAGACCGGGGATGAGGATACCTTGTCGCTAATCGAACTCACGACATGAGGATACCATGTTAACATCCATCAGACATTCCGGAAGGCTTCATCAATTTCTGCGTTCTCAGAGGCGAGCACCGGCTCCGCAACTACCACTCGGTGACCATTGAACGCATAATATCATACTTGAGCAACATCACCAATGGCGCACAGAGATATGATGGTATGGCATTATAGTATACCAACCAAGCAGAGATATGGTGGTATGGCTACTCAGAGATATGACCGGGCAGAGATATGGTGGTATGGCGTTATAGTATACCAACAGAGCCGTGGGTGGAGGCATAGCGAAGGGGATTCATACCACCAGATTCAGAAAATGGCATGCGTGCTGGCTACAATGTGCAGGATGGAATTGGCGAAGTGGAGGTACGCAGACTCAAAACATTGTAAAACCACAATGTATACCACAACAGATTCAAGACAATGTAAAACCACATCGTTTTCCAGCGGCCACACCATTCGACATAGCGAAAATTGCCTCAATGCAACGAATCGATTCTTCAACGGTAGAATAAAATGCACAGAAGATGATGGCAAAGATGCGCAGATGACTGACCATAGCAGTGAAGACTGTTACCCTAAATTGCAGGTATGAGAGAGGAGCGTTATTAGATTGCCAGAACCAGGAGAAGCAACGCTTTTATGAAAGGCAGCATATAGGCAGAATAAGGAGCACGCCAAAAAAGGAACCTGGGACCTGCGCTCTAATACCATGTCAGGCCAGGTTAACTCCAGACTTTGCAGAAGAAAACTGATTGATTTATTTCATTAGGTAACTATTGTTTATATACAAGAATGTGACTGATCAGTTCATCTACTTGATGACTGTTCACATTCCGGGTACACCCAACCGCTGAGGATTAGATGTCAACAGAATCTAATGCATAAAAGCTAGATCACTGGATAAGACATGTTGAATTGTATTTCCGCATACAACAAATCAAAGAGGATGAAGCTAAGATCTAGCTAGCATCCCTTCAATTGAGTGGCACCACTCTCGTCTGGTGGGAAGGCAAGCTGTAGGAAGGTGGTAAGAGTAGTCGTAAACTTCTTTCACCTTAGTTTGAGTTCATTTCTGCTTTAAGAAGACAATTTTACCCATTGGGTTACAGACAGAAGGCCATGATGGAATGGAAACATTTGAAACAAAGCAAAGGTCAAACTGTTCAGAATTTTACAAAGGAGTTTAGAAAACAAGCATTAGCATTGAATGTTCCACTAGACACTTCTGAGACATTGATGAAATATATTGGATCTTTGCATAGTTATTTGCGTCATTCATTGTTATTATTTGAACCTAAGTCTCTTGATGAAATTAGTGTGAAGGTTGTACATTTTGAAAGCAATTAGAAGCATGAGCAAGATGACTGCTCGGAGAGGGCAACAACAACCAAGCATGAGCAAGATGACTGCTTGGAGAGGGCAACAACAACCAAGAGAAGAGAAGCAAGGCCCTCTTGTACTCATTGTGAGAAAGAAGGGCATGATGAGGAGAATTGCTGGAAATTGCATCCAAAATTGAGACCTAAGAGGAACGACAGAAAAGAGAAGCAGAAGACAGTTGCAACTGTGCAACAAGACCAAGAATCTGAATCAGAGGATGATGAGAAGATCACAGTTGCGAGATTTGTAGGCGGTGGACCAATTGACCTGGGATCAGAATCAGGTGACGAAATGAATATTGCAGCTCTTGGGATTGTAGCGAATGGACCCATCGACTTGGGTTCTGATTCAGGCGATGAGACAAAGATTTCAGCAGATGTTGTGCCAAAAATGAAAAAGGGCACCAAATGCGGCATGGCTCCAAGAACTCGAAGAAATCAACCAAAACATTTAGGCGGAGAATGCTGAACTAAGGAGACTCCTACAAGAAGTAGAGAAGGAGAAACAAAGGTTGCAACATTAGATACAAGCCAAGGAGGAGGCCTTGGAGAAGTTGCAGCATGACAAGCCTGAGGTAAAAAGTGATTCGTCAATTTCATGTACTTTTTATGATGATGATTTTGCTGCTTTTGAGAAACATACTATAGGAATTGGATCAAAATTGTTGAAGAAAATGGGGTATCAAGGAAAGGGCCTCGACATTAATGGCCAAGGCATTGTGAATCCCATCAAAGTGGAGGAATTGCCTTGTTATGCAAGACTTGGATATGTCAGAAAAGAGGTTGGGGAATGCTCCAAGGCAGCTAGTGACCAACCAACGACAGATGATGAAAGCACCTCATCGCATTCCAGTGATAATGAGGATTCCACGGGCACTTATTAGAGGCGCACCAGGAGAAAGTGTTCCAAGACGATCCGAAAAGTTTGGAGGAGAAAGAATCATTGTAGTTACTGCAACGAGGATGGACACCAGAAAGCCGCGTGTCAAACTCTCCAAGCCCAGAAAACACCTATGAAGAAACCAGCTGGTGAAGATGTTCAACAAGTGAATCCACCACAGGGAGATGATCCATTCACTTTGTTGAGTAAGAGATGGTTTTACTAGGTATAGTTGCTTGTCATAGGCATAGTTTGTAAATCATGCGTTGCGAATAATTGTAAAAGTGATGATGTGTTTTCCATCGCTTATTAAAGCAACGATGATGTTTTTGGCCTTTTGTTGGTAGCTGGGGTATTGGTTTCTATTATGTAAAACTTGACCAAAGAGTGTGTGTTATAAACTCTTGGCAAGTATGGGGTTGTTTGAGTCATGTGTGGTTTTGTATGTGATTGCAAAGAATGTACCAGATTTGCATGCAATGCAGATGTTGAAAGTGTGGCTTGACGAGGACACAGGTAGTGTGCAGGATGTGGTCATGCTTTTGGAGGACCAAAAGCTCCTCAGTGGGGAGGAATGATCTAGGTAGATCAATGTTTTTAAAACTGGCCTTCCTAACCGATAACCTGTCAAACCGGCTGGTCAACAAGGCCACCGGTTGGAACTGGCTGAAAAACCCGGTTAGGAAGGCGATGTGGCGGATTTTTGGCCCTAACTAGCCGGTTTAGGACGGAACCGGCCGATTTGTAGTCAAACTGGCCGGTTCCATCCTAAACCGGCCGGTTACTATATAATGTTTATGTGAATGAGCTAGTTTGGGTCAACTAACATCAAACTTTCAACATGTGCAGCTAGTAGAGGTTGTGACTCAAATGAAACAAGCTTGAGTTGGAATCAACATCGATTGCTACTTAAAGTCCACCTACATCTTGAAACAACTACATTTTACCTACAAGCTCCTTGTTTCACATTAGATCTTTAGCTTGTGTTGTTTAAAGCCTTTTTGGCATTGAGCTTATGACTTGTGAAATTTGTGGAGCGTTGCTAAGCCTTAATTTTCCATCTACTAGTCCCTCTTTTATCTTCACCTCAAGTCTTTTGTTGAAGTTTTCAAGCTTTGACACACCTCGAAAGTTACTCTCATTGTGACACTTTTCATGTCACTTAAACTTAGAACTTGCTAGTCCCAACAACATTCACTAATTTTTGGCAACCTTCCATCTTTGTAATATGGCATGCATCATCAAAGCTTTTAACTTTTTAATACTTATGACAAGGTGAAAATATCATAGACTTTGAACCTTTTAAGTTTGTGTCATTTGATCAACTGGCTCTATCTTTTGATTTTTTGTATCAACCTATGGCACAAAGTTTGCAAGTTTTGAAGTTCAAAGTTACCACAACATGTTGCACAATGATGTACCTTTGGGTATCAATAAAGGTGCAATAAGACCATAGGAGCCACAAAGCAAAAGAAACAAGTTTGGAACTTTTAATAATGTGCATCAGATCACATGTAAATGAAAGATTGAAAACTCCAATCCTTATGATAGGGAGCAAAAGGAAAAGAATTTACAAATGTTGCATTTTGCAAGCTACTTAAACTTTCAAAAAATCTCAACCTCACAAGAAAGTAAAACTTCAATATCAAGTAAATTGCAACAAGGAAAAGGGCGTATCATGATAAGTTGTAAATGAAAGCGACATGTCGCAAACATCATAATGACTGAAAGATTCAACTCACGCAACAAGACACATAAGAACGACTGAAAGATTCAACTCCCACAACAACACACATAAGACAAATCAATAGCGATGCGCCACATCACAAGTTGCAGATCAGGCTGAGGCATCCTCAGACTCTAAACTAGATGATGTCTATGTAGCTCCTGATGATGATCCTGTGTCTAGCAGTGGTGATGAACTTGATGATTGATCATGTGTACACTATAGACTTGTAGTAGGCCAATGGCCTCATAGCTTGCAGTATTGTTTTTGGACTTTATAGGCCATTTAGAGCCTCATTGCTTATGTATTTTACTATTTTGTCGATGATATGTATTGCACTCGGTGCCATTTTGATATATTAGCCTTTACATGGTATATAAATGAGCAAGCTTTGCATATTTTGTCTCTATTGGCTTGGAATCATGGTTTTAAATCTTAAAAATAGTTTTGTTTCATTAAAAATTAATTATTTAATGTATTTTTCTAAAACCGGTTCGTTTAGACCTAACCAGTCCCGGTCAGTAAACCAGTTCATTAGGTGGACCAGTCCGGTCACCAGTTCCGGTTTTATAAACATTGAGGTGGATCTAGAAATACCAGTGGCCTTGAAATAACTCAAAAATCAAAGTCATCAGATAGAAGCGAAACTAGGACTAGATCATAGTGCTCGTTGCCCTGATTCCAACGGTGCAAACGACACTCAAATCTGACTCAAATCTGAGTTCGTATGCTCAAGTTATACTTATAACGGGTCAAAGTTCTGGTCAAACTTGGCCAAGTGGCAGTCTTAACGAGGCAACAATTTGGCAGAGTCCTGACGCACAAAATCCGGTCACCGAAACGGGCGAATTTGTTGCCTACTTAATTTGCCCAGTGACCCTTAAATACCGGTGGAAAAACTTTGGCTAACACGGGCTATATAACAATATATATATATATATATATATATATATATATATATGTAAAATTGGTGGGTGGGCCACCAACCCCACCAACCAATGCCAAAACATATATATATATATATGGTGGCGGGTGGTCAAACCTTGCCACCGCATAGCCCAAACGACCCAACAAAAGTCGCATATATATACATATTGTAATATGGTGCCCAGCGGGACTGCATAGCCCAGACGACCCAACATAAGTCGCATATATAGTAATATGGTGTTCAACGAGACTGCATAGCCCAAACGACCCAACATAAGTCGCATATATATACATATTGTAATATGGTGGCCGACAGACCTGCCCCCAGACACCACTTGTAAAGAGTACCAGGGTCGACAGGGCTTGAACCTGCCCAACTAACATGGCCGGCCCGCCTCTCGGGTGACCCCAAACCAAAAGCCACTAAAATTATATGTAACTGTCGCGCTGGAGACACAACATATAAACGATTGTTGCATATGTTCAAATCGCCGAGTTAAAAAATCAAAACAATGCACCATATTTGGGGTGGGCGGCGTTTCAACCCTGTCTGCCGCCAACCAAATCCTAAATATGTCGACCGTTGTGAATGAGCCAACGACCTAGACATTGTTTAGTCCACCCACCAAGTATTACTTAAACCTTCATCATGCCATTCAACGGGGACCAGCGGAGGGCGACTACGGAAACAGGAGCCACCAGGGGTGTGGAACCATGAGTGAGGGAATCCACAAGATGTTGAAAATATTCTTTTAGAGGGCCAGAGGTGCCAGTGTCAAAATTTGACAAATTTATAGTCGATTTTGCATGTTTTTGCGCCAGGAATCCAATCATGCAGTTCGTTTCACCAGCTGAGGTCTCCATTTCCAGGCCATCATTCGAATTGGAGGTATAATGGTCACTTTTGTAAAGTTGCTTGTAACTGATTTCGTTGATGCCACTTAATGAAAGAAGGCCTCCCCACTTTTCAGTAGGGCCTAAAGACGTAGCCCACACTAGGTGAACCCCATAATCAAATCGTTGTGTCTTTGATCTCATGTTTGCTTATGATTTCCATTTCTTTTCATGTGTTTCAAGTTACTTGGTTAATATGCTTTGTTATATGCAATTCTGTATGCATCCTTGAAGTTAAAAGATCAGGATCAATGTTGGTGGCATTGACTATTTAATTCCTCTATCATGACCCTAGTAAAATTTACCTATCACTCAAACAAAATCTCAACTTGAAATGTTAAGGTTTTTCTATCTTATTTTAATGCTTAGAGGGTGATATTGATGATGAGGATCGCAATATACATAATGATTCTGATGATATGTAGGTATTTGTTGTAGTATGATTTTTTTTGGACTATAGAGGCCATCTAGATCTTATTTTTTGATGTATATTTGGTTCAAATATGGATCGCTCTCTGTGCTATTTTGGTTATATGCACCCTTGCTATATATATATATATATATATATATATAGATATATGATAAACTTTGCATATTTGTGTATAGTGGTTTCATTCATATGGATGCACATGAATATTAACATATTATTTCTCAAAATTTGAATATTTATGTATTTTTTGGTCACTACACACAAATATGCAAAGTTTATCATATTTATATATATGTATGAGAAAAGTTTCTCATATATATATATATATATATATGATAAATTTTGCATATTTGTTTATAGTGGTTTCATTCATATGGATGCACATGAATATTAACATATTATTTTTCAAAGATTGAATATTTATGTATTTTTTGGTCGACTGGTTTTTTGGCCTAGTTTTTTTTTGTTTTTTCTAGTTCCTAGTTTTGGGGTAACTAGTTTGATCCCTGGTCAGATTCTGATAACATTGGTTCATTGTCCTTTGTTTGTTTTTAGTTTTTAACTTTTGAGTCTTGACTCTAGATATTGATGACTTTAGGCCAAGTCTTTGAGTTGTCAGTTTTTATTGTTTTTGAGTTTGAGTAATTTCAATTTACTGTTCTAGTCTTCAAACTTTAGTATTTACTATTTTTTTTAGTACTAATAAGATTCTGTAATAATGAACGATGAATTTAATCAATGTGTACAATATTTTACCATTTATATTTCATTGAACCATTTATGATGTATGAATCAATGCATTTCATTATTGAATTTGAATTATGTTTATAATACACACACACACACCCTGGCGTCCCCCAATCCTCCCTGAATTTCCGCAAAATTTGGGGGGTGCTCCCACATGTTCCCCCTGTTCGTCTCCTTGTGCCTGCATCTGCCTGTCACGAAAACTTTGTAGAACACTGGTTTTGGGTAGAACTTCAATCTTGCCTTGTTAATAGACTTGCATTTGAAACATGCACATTAGGTGTAAATCATTTGTTCAATATTGATAATTAGCTTTTCATTTTTCCAAAGTCTTTTTTCATTTAAATATGTTAAAATTGGCAACTAGGGCCAAATTCCACCTTGGGTCAGCTCATTTGATGGCGATGATGATTGTATTGGATTCCTTTTTTCGAGAGGTCCAAGATTGATATAAAGATCATCTCATTTGGATAAGCAGAAGTGTGATTTTGAATTTATGCCCACACATGTGCAAATTGTTCAGGTCGGCTTCATCATTATATAGGCTCAAGAAGCCCAATGGTTTTGTCTCTTCACCCACAACAAATTGTATAAATACAAGAGACCTCACTCCTCATTTGGCACATTCATCGCTCACACATTCTTCTCTTTCTTTATCTAATTGGTTCGTACAACATTGGGCAACCTCGCTCTCTTTGATACATGTGGCAAGGAGGACGAATTTTCTGAGCAGAAATTGCAGGCCGAATTTCAGACGTCAGGGACAGGTTTGACCAGCGTTGGCCGAGGTGTTTTTGACTGAGTTTGACTTCAGTTTTTGGGTCAAAAGTTCAATTTTCTCATGGTGTATTGTTGGGCACAAAAATCGAGAAGTTATGGGTTGGTTGACTTGTGTTGACTTCAAGGTTGACTGCTGTTTGATTACAGAAAATTATAACAATTTTCTCTCTCCTTTGACCGAGTTGTTTTGGGTTGAATTTGACATCATGATAAGATCGAGTTTGACCAAGGAAGACCGAGCTGCTTTGAAGAAGATATGCTGCTGATTTGACCAACGTTGACTTTTTGTTTAGGGTTGAAGTTTGACTGCAGAAATTTACAGCGTTGTTTTGACTTTGTATTGGGCAAGTCAATTTGACTTTTGTACTCTCTCTCTCTCTGTTGAACATTTGATTTAATAATAAGAAGAATTGATCAAAGGGTTTTCCCCACATTAGGGTTTTTTCCCCAGCATCCACCAAATCTGGTGTCCTCTTGTCTTGGCTTGTCTTCTGCAATTTGTTTTATGTTCTTTCTGCTTTTACTGTCAATGTGATTATTGTGATTGCTATTGGAAATTGATATTGGGCTGCTAAGGAATATTGAAGTAAATCGTGTTAAGCATAGAACATACCATTGTTAACTAAAATTAACATGGTATCAGAGCCCAGGTGAAGACAAAGCCCAAGAAAGAGTGAGAAAAGCAATCACTAAGCAAAGTTGTTGGACAAAAATATTGGTCTAGCTTCAATGACGACTACATCATACTTCAAATCCGATGACAAACTCAAAGACAAACCCGATTATCATGCATGGAAGATGTCTTTGGATTTGACTTTGGAAGAGAATGATTCTATGGACTATGTAAAATGAAGAGTGGTGGAGCCTCCTTCAAATGTACCCGCTGCTACAAAAACAAAGTACAAGAAAGGTGAGGTCAAAGCTAAGAAAATTATTGTAGATTCCATTCACAAGCCTTTGGTTGCCTATATTTTTGATTTGGAAACATCTAAGGAGATGTATGACAAGCTGGTTGGGATGTTCAAAGTAAACAATGCAAATCAAGTCCTCTTTCTCAAGAACAAGTTGATAAACATCAAGATGGATAGAGGAGCGTTCATTCAATCCTACTTCATAAGGATTACCGAAATCAAGAATTATCTTCTATCTATTGGAGAAGTTGTTGGTGACAGGGAGTTCACTCTTATTGCACTTGGAGGTTTTACAAGAGCATGGGATGTGTTTAACACCACCATCCTCAACAATGACAGGATTCCGGGTTTTGATGAATTATGGGCTTGATGCACTCAAGAAGAAATAAGGATGATGGAGAGAGATAAGCCCTCAAATGGAATGATCCTACCGCTTTCTCCACTCATGCTTGAACAATGTTGGTCCAAGGATTTAAGCCAGGATTCAAAGAAGGAAGAAAAGGAAGATGTTACAGTTGCAATAGGTTTGGCCACTATGCTAGAAAGTGTCATCACAAGAAGGATACTTGAAGGGATGATGACAACAACAACCACAACAACTACAAAGGCAATGGAAATCAAAGGAACAACAAGTTCAACAATAAAGGAAAGAGGAATGCTCCCTCTGATCGATAGGGAAATCCCAAAAGATCAAGAAATTCCAGGTATGAGGAAAGTAATGTTGTAGAAGGACAAAATGAATTTTATCTTATTTCCACCCTATCCACTGCCTCTCCTTTGGATACATTTAATCAATGGCTCATTGATAGTGGAGCCACAAAGCACTTTATCGGGTACGAAGAGTCCCTCTCGAATTTGGTTGAAAAGAAGACTAACTTGCAAATCATACTCGGAGATAATGCCACCTATCCCGTGAAAGGAATAGGTACTGTCACTCTTCACTTGAATCAAGGTCAAACCATTCATCTACACGAAGTATTGTATGTGCCCGATTTGAAGAAGAACCTAGTAGGATGGTATCTATTTCTGTGATGGAAGATAAAGGCTTCAAGGCAGCATTCATTGATGGAAAGGTATGTCTTTGCCAAAGAAACCTTAAAGATGCATTTACACTTGGATTTTGGTTTGATGGTCTTTATCAAGTTGGAGGAATTCCTTTGGGAGCCATGTCTTGCGACACCTCTCATCAATCCGAATTATGGCACTGGAGATTTTCCCACCTTCATTACAAAGTCTTATCTCGGGTAAGGAAGATGGTGGAAGGTATGCCCGATTTCAACATGAATCATGAAGGTGTTTGTTAGCGTTGTGCAGCTGAGAAACTTTCAAGGGGACCATTCCCCTTAAGCGAAAGTCAAACTTATGATATTCTTCAACTTGTCCATTCTGACCTATCTGGTATGTTGCCCATAACATCATTAGGAGGATACTTATATTATGATATTTTTGTGGATGACTTCTCTCACCAAACATGGATTTATTTCTTGAAGAAGAAGGATGAAGTTTTGAAATGGTTCTGTGCTTTCAAAGCCTTGGTGGAGAATCAAATAGGGAAGAAAATCAAAATATTGAGGACCGACAATGGTAAGAATATGAATCAAATGAATTCAATGACTATTGTAGAGAAGCTGACATTAAGAGGGAGACAACCGTTGCATACACTCTCGAGCAAATGGAGTTGCTGAAAGGAAGAATCGAACGATCATGGAAGCCACCCGTGCCATGCTTCATGATCTAGGCCTACCGAAGTTCTTATGGGGAGAAGCTGCAAATACTGCTTTATATGTTCAAATTAGGTGTCCACATCAAGCATTGAATTTCAAGGCACCCGAAGAAGTTTTTAGTGGTAAGAACCCTGATGTTTCTCATTTTATAATATTTGGTTGTCCCGTATATTTTCATGTGCCTAAAGAGGAGAAACAAGTTGGGAGCTTGTGGGAAGAAGGGCACTTTTGTCGGCTATAGTGAAAACTCAAAGGCATATAGAATCTATGTGCCTGGTCAATGAGATGTGGAAGTAAGCCATGATGTCAAATTCGATGAAGACACTGCTCTTGGGAAAGCCCGAGATGTCCCCATTCCAAGAAAATAAAATGATGATGCTACAGGAAAGCAGGAAGAACCTCCATCCGATGAGCGTATGCCTGATGTTGAAGGTCCCATGGATCCCATTGATCAACCTCCTAGTGATCCCTATACCTTAAGGAAAAGACCGTTGTGGCTCAAAGACACTCTCGAAGATGCTGAAAAGGATATTGCTCCAAGAGGGACATCTCATGAAAGTAAGAAGCCCACCAGGTATAAAGGGTACCTTGCTGCTATGAGTACTATTGTTCAATATTAGCCTTGTAGGTTCGAAGAAGTCGTGAAACACCAAGTATGGAAGGATGTGATGAATGAGGAGTACGGATCCATCATGAAGAATGATGTCTGGGATGTGGTTCCTAGACCCAAGGAATAATTTGTGGTCACCTCTAAATGGCTTTACAAAATCAAACATGGAGCTAATGGGAGTGCTGAAAAATACAAGGCCAGGTTCGTTGCTTGAGGCTTCTCTCAAAAGGAACGGGTGGACTATGATGAGATATTTGCACCAATTACTGGATATACTACTATCAATTTGATTGTTGCTCTTGCTGCCTCTCACCAAATCGATTTTAAGACTGCTTTCTTGCATGGATCGCTTAAGGAGGAAGGCTACATGGAACAACCTGAGGGGTTCGAAGTACAGGATCGAAGGACACATATGTGCAGGTTGAAGAAAGCCCTTTATGGGTTGAAATAAGCCCCCAGGGTTTGGTATGCGAGGATTGATAGCTATCTTCTGAAGCTGGGATTTACAAGGAGCGATGCTGACCCTAAGCTATATTTCAAGGTTGAGAATGACAAGCCTCTCATTTTGGTCCTTTATGTGGATGATCTCTTTCTGACAAGTGTAGACCCTCTCATTTATCAATGCAAGAGGGAGTTGGCTTCCGAATTCGAGATGAAGGACCTAGGACTGATGCACTACTTCCTAGGCCTGGAGGTCTGGCAGAAGCCAGGTGAGATTTTCCTTTCTCAAGGAAAATACATTATGAAGCTACTTGAGATATGTGGGATGGTGGATTGCAAGTCCGTGTCTACTTCGATGGAACTCAACTTCAAGAAGCTATGTGGAAGTGTTGCTGGGCCCAAATTAGCGAACCCTTATGCTTATAGACAACTTGTGGGGGCCTTGATGTTCTTGGTAAACTCCTGTCCTAACATATGCTTCGCTGTGAACACATTGAGTCAATTTATGGTCGAGCCTCATCACATACATTGGATCTTTGCAAAGAATCTCAAGAGATATCTCCGGGGCACAATCTATTATGGATTGAGATCCACTGTCGAAAGTTTGAGGCTGCATGGATATACAAATGCTGATTGGGTTGGCAGTGTGGTGGATCGTAAGAGAACGTCTAGATGTTGCTTCTCATTAGGGTCTGCTTCAATTTCTTGGATGAGCAGGAAGCAGAAATTGGTTGCACTAAGCACCGGTGAGGTCGAATACATTGCAGCTAGTGGAAGTGTTGCTGGGCTCAAATTGGCGAACCCTTTCGAATATAGACAACTTGTGGGGGCCCTGATGTTCTTGGCAAACTCCGAAGAACATATGCTTCGCTGTGAACACGTTGAGTCAATTTATGATCGAGGCTCATCATATACATTGGATTGCTGCTAAGAATCTCTTGAGATACCTTTGGGGCACAATCTATTATGGACTGAGATACACTGTTAGAAGTTTGAGGCTGCATGGATATACAAATGCTGACTGGGCTGGCAGTGTGGTGAATCGTAAGAGCACATTTGGATGTTGCTTCTCATTTGGGTCTGCTTCAATTTCTTGGATGAGAAGGAAGCAGAAATCGGTTGCACTAAGCACCACCGAGGTCGAATACATTGCCCGCTAGTATGGCTTGTTGTGAAGTTGTTTGGTTGAGAAAGCTCTTTAGTGAGCTATTTGAGTATGTGTTGGATACCACCATGATCTTCTGTGACAACCAGAGTGGGATTCGCCTTTGAGAATCCTGTGTTCCACGACAGCTCCAAGCACATTGATATCAGGTACCACTTTATCCGAGATATGGGACAACAAGGAGCAATAAGGCTTCAACACATCAGGGTTGATGAGCAGGTCGCATATATCCTCACGAAGCCTTTGGGGAAGGTCAAATTCTTGACCTTCCGAGAGAGACTTGGAGTCATGGAAAGACCCTCCCATGAGGGTCCCGCTTGAGTTGGACACTGAGCTCTGAGAGCTCCTAGGGGCTTGGGGTACATCTTGGAGCTATGAGCGACCATAGGGTGAGTGGCTCACTTTCCCCTATGTGGTACGCTGTGTACGGGGTGAGTGGTTCGACTTCCCTTGTGATACCCCATGGTGACATGTGTGTAGGGTGTGGTTCACCTTTCCCTACTAGACATGTGTAGGGTGAGTGGTTCACCTTCCTCTACGTTTGAGATATGCATATGATGAGTGGTTCACCTTCTCTTGCTGATGCCCCAACATACATCCTACCCATGTAGTCTGTGACTCATGGGAAGTACCTCTCATGTGGTCAATGAATTGGGAAACTTATAGGGATCATAGCATTACCGATGGACGCATCGTGTACTACCATACTCCCTATGTCTAGGATGCATGGTGTTCAACAACTTGATCTGGGATCATTTGAGGTTCTACCTCTGGACTGACTTTTGTCAGTGGAGAGTGGTAAGGTCTTGTGAATCACTCGATAGATTCTTCTTCATTATTACTTCATGGTTCGGCAGAGCAGAGATGAGATGACAGAGATGGCATGATGCCGACAGATGGATTGGCAGGTAGAATTCTCCCTAGTTGAGAGGGAGTGTTAAAATTGGCAACTAGGGCCAAATTCCACCTTGGGTCAGTTCATTTGATGGAGATGATGATTGCATTAGATTCCTCTTTTCGAGAGGTCCAAGATTGATATAAAGATCATCTCATTTGGACAAGCAGAAGTGTGATTTTGAATTTTGAATTTATCCCCACACATGTGCAAATTGTTCAGGTTGGCTTCATCATTATGTAGGCTCAAGAAGACCAATGGTTGTGTCTCCTCACCCACAACAAATTGTATAGGTACAAGAGACCTCACTCCTCATTTGGCACATTCATCACTCACACATTCTTCTCTTTGATGATCTGATTGGTTCGTACAACATTGGTCAGCCTCTCTCTCTCACACATGTGGCGAGGAGGATGGATTTTCTGAGCAGAAATTGCAGGCCGAATTTCAGACTTCAGGGACAGGTTTGACCAGCATTGACTGAGGTGTTTTTGACTGAGTTTGACTTTGGTTTTTGGGTCAAAAGTTCGATTTTCTCAGGCTGCATTGCTGGGCACAAAAATCAAGAATTTCTGGGCTGGTTGACCTGCATTGACTTTAGGGTTGACTGCTGTTTGACCGCAGAAAATTACAGCAGTTTTCTCTCTCCGTTGACCGAGCTGTTTTGGGCTGAATTTGACATCCTGACCAGGCTGAGTTTTACCAAGAAAGACCAAGCTGCTTTGACGAATATTTGCTGCAGCATTGACTTTCTTGTTAGGGTTGAAGTTTGACTGCAGAAATTTACAGGTCTGTTTTGACTTTTGACTTTGTATTGGGTAAGTCAATTTGACTTTTGTACTTTCTCTGCTGAACTTTTGATTTAATAATAAGAAGAATTGATCAAAGGGTTTTCCCCACATTGGTGTTTTTTCCCTGGCATCTGCCAAAACTGGTGTCCTTTTGTCTTTGCTTGTGTTCTGCAGTTTGTTTTATGTTCTATCTTCTTTTATTGTCAATGTGATTATTGTGTTTGCTATTGGAAATTGGAAATTGATATTGTGCTGCTAAGGAACATTGAAGTAAATTGTGCTAAGCATAGAACATACCATTGTTAACTAAAATTAACAAAATATTTGTTAAATGTGAATGTTATCTTTTGGAACAATTCTAAATTAAATTTGTACAGGTGGTAGAATTATTGTCGAAGGTGTTGGAACATCTTGTCACTGGTGAGATAATGCAAATGACAAATACAACTGAACAGCGCTGTAGGTAAGTCACTATTTTGTATTGGTTGCTTATGCAAATGTTTAACTTTTAGAGGATATTCTTTTCTTATATTATTGCCATACATATTTATGCATTTTTCTGTTCCTTACAGACTAGCATTGAAATCTTCTCTTTTTATAAGAGAGCAGGCAAAGACAAACCTTGGCCATATGGAGTCATAAGATAAGATAAGTTGAGATAATTTTATTAATGTCCAACCCTTGACCACAAAGGAAGGTAGGTCAATGGTACTGAAAAAGTACTTCCCAAAGAAAAGTACAATGTGGGAGTGTGAAAGGCAAATAGAGATCAAGGCCTTGCATAATTAATTAGCCATGTTTATCACCTGCAGTGATAGACTAATTGATAAATGGTTCATAATGTCTGTTTTCAGTGTTTTGACTCTAGTCCAAATTACTAGCTTAATCGCCGAAGTGAATAATCAACATATCATGTGATGTTCAAAGGATAATATGAAACAAAGAGTAGTTCTATGAATGTAATAATCGAAGATGGAGGATATCTTTGCAAATTATAAGATTTGCAGAGGAAGTAAAGCTGGATATAAATACCTAGTCCAGATTATCGTATAATATTGCCTCACTGGAATGTCTTTATGTAAACTATGAACTCCAAATGTCAGAGGGCTATATATGAAAGCTGGAATAAATTTTTATATCTCTGTCCTGTATTGTTTGGAGATACAATGACATGGATTCCTAAACATCAACTATCTTCTTATGTGAGGAATTTCGCAGTACCAGACACGACTACACATGATGATGATGGTTTGTGTCTTTTGAGATCAACTTTAGTATATTGGATATTAATATAATTGATAAAGAGTTAGCTGATTTTTAACCTTTAACTTTTTGTTTCTGTAATCAAAAGGATAAGATAGACTTTCCTAGCTGTCTTTGTTTTCATGATTTAACAGATTATGAAGATCAGCATTGTTACTAATATTGTGAAATTGAGACCTAGTGCGCATATAGCAGAGCATTCTGAGAGAGACATTTTTATCCTCTAGTGTTTTTGGTATTACAAAGATTACACATTATTTCTTCCCATAGTTTTCTGTGTCTCGGACTCATCCAATGCCTAGTTTCACTATGAAGCTCCCGAGAGTTCATTCTTATTTTCATGTCACTAATTTTCTTCTTTAAGCAAGCTTTTGTAGAAAGATAATTTTGATCTTCCGATGTGGGGTTGATTATCTTTCCATAGTACAATAGCTTTGTCTTATTCTCTACTTCTTTGTTGTTTTTCTCTTTAAATCTATTTGTGATAGTGCTGTTAATATTATCAATGGTTTGAAGTGAGCATGATACATAATTATAAAATAAATCTCAATAAAGCCATATAATCCAACTAATAAGTTGCAAACACTTGCTAATTTACTTTTACCATAGACGATAGAACACTGAGAACATAATTCCAAATTAATTGTATGAGGCTAGGAAAAATTCCATTTTCCTTCTCATGTAATGTAACGTTGAACTATGGATGGTGTGTTCTCAATTTTCATGTCTCCTTTAGGGATTTGAATGTCATGGGTAGATTTACAATCCACATGGTAGTTTATTTATGTAATCCTCGTGATATTGGCTTCTATATGTCCAATGATTTCATGCATCCATGTCACATATGTGTAGCATGCTTCATACTTTTCTCTGGAGTTGTTCATAATAGTGTATTAATGTTGAGCAAATTCCAATCATGGGGATATCCCATTGTAGTAAGATTGTCTGTAATTATAAAATCACATATGTAACTATGAAAACGGATTCGTCCCCCAGGCAATCTAGCGAATCAAACACGATTCGGGCAGATTCGAGTCCAAAAATTAGGACATGTCGTGTTCGACGGGGCACGATCGAATCTGGATCGTGTCCCGATTGGGACATGACGTGTCTCGATTTTTGAATTCAAATCCGGAAATTAGGAACCTGCGCAATGTTATAAAGACAATTTTCTCCATTCTATTTTCACATTGAGTTGTTTAGTTTGTTGTGGGCTTGCTGTGAGTGTTTTGGAGCAAGGAGCAAAGGGTGTGGGAGCATTTTCAAGGAGATTCAAGCTATAGGTAAGTGCATTTTCTCTCATTTTTTTTGTATTTTTATTACAATAGTTTGCATGTGCATTTCTTTTACAAATTGGTGCATTTTTGTTTTTTTTAACAACATTCATGGCTCAACCAAGGGCAGCAGGGAAGGGGCAAAGGAAGGGGAAGAATGTCCCCATTGGAGATGCCCGTCCTCTCCCAATTTCATCAGGGTCTACTACAAGTGTTCCCTCTATTGCAAGTGGGGCTGCAACAACAACTTCAAATGTTGAGGGAAGACTTCCTCCTCAAGGTAACAAATATCCCTTGTGGAAATATGTCACAAGAGAGCAAGGGCCAAGCAGTAAGGTGAAGGGAGGAGGCAATGTGAGTTGGAAATGTAACTGTTGCCACAATACTTTCACGAGCACATATTTCCGTGTGAAAGGTCATTTGTTGGTTTTATCAGGTTATGGAATTGGAGCTTGTACAAAGGTGCCTTTACCAAATAGGAAAGAAATGGAAAGAGAGTCCAATGTTGGTATGGCAAATGTGGCTGCAAAATAAAAAAAACCAAGAATGGTGACCCCCTTCCATTCTTGAGAAAAAGCAGCGACAAATTCCCATTTGAGAGTTCTGGTGGGGGACAAGCAGCAAAAAGAAAGGCAATTTCACTTGGTCCAATGGACAAGATTTTTCAGAAGGACAAACGGGAAGAGCTTGATCTCAACATTGTACTGACCCTCGACTCTAGTATCCTCTTTAATTTCCACACATTAGACATTATTTCATAAGCAAAAATTCTTTAACAAAATTTACTTACAAGATAAGAAGAGATATATCCAAATCGAAGATCAAGAATATGGCTTCATGGGAGAACGAAAATTTCAGCTCCAAAAATATCGAAATGCCTCAAGAGATTCCTAATAGACAATGAAGCAACAAAACCCGTAGCTTGTTGGCTTGAATATAAAAATACACGAGATATTTTGTAATAATAATTTATTATATATAAAAAATGTATAAGTGATGAATGTTTACAATGAGGACTTGCCTATATATACCTAAGCAGGTGTCCTTTCGTGACTGGGCATGTCTTTTAGACATGCCTTTTCACTTAACTTAATGACTATTTAACATAACTAATATTTGATTATTTAATATTTACATTAATTTTATTTATGTCACTTGTTATGAATTATATTCATAACATAGCCCTTTCCTTTGGAAGCTTTGTCCTCAAAGCTTTAATACTGTCGATTTTCTTCGCTTAGTGTTTGTCGTCTCGATGTATATAATCTAGGTATCGTTTCGTGATGTAGCTCATTAATAATATTCCCTTCGATTTTTTTTTTAAGATATATATATATATATATATATATATATATTTTTTTTTTAACAAGGTTTATTTTTTAATAAGTTTTTTTTTTTTTAAATATTCCCGTGGATTCTTTTATAAATTAAGTTAATTTTAATTATATAATCGCACTATTATGAACTATATAGTGTATATATATAATTTTTATGTATAATCCTCGAATGTCACGCCTGACCGTCACACTATTTGACCAGGAGTCACACCTGACTGTCACGCTGTTTGGTCAACGAGCACCCACGTAATACTTTGAATGCCGCGATCAAAGAGCACCCACGTAATCCATTGTGGGATTGCAAAGATTAGATTTTCGAGTTTTAAAATATTGTTTAAGCCTTTAATGGATTTTGTAGTGCTTAAACCAATCCTCATCAGAACAGGATTTGACAGGCCCTGAAGAAAAATGCTTCTGCAGTGGGGATATACCATGGAAATAAATATATATATATATATATATATATATATATATATATATATATATATATATATATATCCGTGCAATATATATCTGTTGATCCACTTGTATGAAACGACGCCTGACAAGAAACATGGTCACACATTTCTCGTAATTTATCTCCTTAGTGTGTTGCTTCAAGAAATCTTTCATTTTTGTCTCTTCCCTTGGTCCATGTTGAAGAAAGTCACACACAAGCTTCTCGCAAGAATATTTATCATTTTCTTTCTTTTGAGCTTCAGAATCTTGCGATTTCCCCTCAGATGTATGTTTTGCTTTCTTTAGAGCTTGATGGAAGCAATGCTTTTTAACTTGCCCATCATTACACTCATACCAGTTGCCATTTGCAATTTTGACATACGCAACATAATGCCCACTGCTGGGCGATTGACCAATGTGAACGATAATGGCATACAACTGGAATAGAGTTTCAGTTGCAGAGGCAGAGGACGAGTCCATGAATTTTTGTAGTTCGATACTCTCCTGGAATTCAATGTTTTTTGTTATCTTGGTGACACACTGCTATTATTAATGTTCAGTTCGAATCTCTTCAAATGAATGATCAGAACATTGGAAGGGTTGCAAATTTGGAGTTGGGTGGTCTTAGATGAAGGGTTACTGCAAGTTCTGCAACTGAGTTTGTCCTGTGGGTGGAACATTTGGTTCGACAAAGTTTCCTGCAACGACGTAGAGTTTTGTATGGGAACGCTAATGTCGATATAAGCCTCTTCCTTATCAAACTTGTAATCACAGGAAGGGCTCTTGGTGTGTGTTACTAATTGGCCTTTGTTTAATAATCCTACTGGTTCTCTTACGCTCATGCCCTGCAATTTATGATTTCTGGCAAGACCCATGGCAGCTCTTGCTGTTTCAGTGGCATGTGCTGCTGACTCGAAAGCAATTTGCGCTACGGCAACTGCATCTGTGTATGCAACTTGATCATGTGGCAAGCCAACTGACACCCTATCACCTTCCATCCTTAACTTGAAGTATGGATCTTCCTCATATATTTGGACTCAACAGTTCCTGCTAGCCTTGGACTCTCCATTGGCTCCTCTTCATTTAATAATCAGCATGACGCATCCTTACACGTCCTTGTCTAGTAGAATGAAGGAATTGCTTTTTGTTAATTGAGTCATGATGAGAAGAAGGGGATGGGGGCAAAACTGGGGGTGAATGTGAAACAAAAGTGGGTTGTGAGTCCATTTTATTTGGAGGGCTTTTAGTTCTTTCAAGGCTAACTTTGGCATCTTCTTGTTTTCCAAAATAGTCTTCATCCACATCAAGATCAACTTCATCGGAGTTTTCAACATTATAATCTTCTTGATCTATATCAGCTTCATCGAAATCATTATCTTGATCTAGATCATCCTGATTCACATCAAGACCAACTTTATCTAAATCCTCATCTTGATTTGTGTAAGCTTCATCAAAATCATCATCTAGATCATTTTCCTTATTATCGATTTCCTTTCGACAAGCTTTAACTTCTGCATATGATTTTGCTAAACGCTGAAATGCTTCTTGAATTTTACTAAACTGCTCAACACATTCAGGACGTGAACGTAATGGCACAATGTTCTGCGAACAACGTTCAAAGACTCGCATCATTATATTGTGCGCCATGGCTTTGATACCACTGAAGCAACAAAACCCGTAGCTTGTTGGCTTGAATGTAAAAATACGCAAGAGATATTTTGTAATAATAATTTATTATATATAAAAAATGTATAAGTGATGAATGTTTACAATGAGGACGCGCCTATATATACCTAAGCAGGTGTCCTTTCGTGACTGGCATGTCTTTTAGACATACCTTTTCACTTAACTTAATGACTATTTAACATAACTAATATTTGATTATTTAATTTTTACGTTAATTTTATTTATGCCACTTGTTATGAATTATATTCACTACAGACAATCAAGAAAAAGTGTGAAATTCTCTTCAAGAGAGCAAATACAAGTTCAAGTGACAGTGAGTTACAAGTGAGGCCTCAATTGTATTTATATGAGCCTCGAACAATTCGAATTGGTGATTTTTTCTTAACAAACCCCTAAAAATGACTCTAATGTCCAAAATAACACCCTAATTAGTGACAAGCCTAACAAATAGCTCCAAAAGATGAATAATAAGCCTCTCAAGAGGTCCGAAATGATAGAACAATAGCTAATAAGGCCGTTGGAAGGCCAAATCAAGTCCTTCATTTGGTAAAATGAATAAGAGAGGGCTCCAACAACAAGGATGAAGGGGGTTTCCCCTTAGGCTCCAAGTAAATAACCTGTGGTGCTCCCAAGTAGTTGTGGGGGCACAAAGAATGTCCGCATGGGTCTCCAACTGAATCGAACAAGTCTGTGCTCCATCTATAAGGGTTGTATTGATGATGCAAACCCTCCCTTGTCTCCCTTGGTGAGACACAACCCCATCTGGGCCTTGGATCAACTGCCAAGTGTGTGGTGCAAGTGTGTAGCCGACTGGGCAATGTTGTCTAGGTGCATCATCATCATTGAATAAATGGGACACGAGCAAGCAATAGGTGGTGCTAAAGGTGCTGTAGTGGAGGCCCATGGATCTCAACGCTTACCCTACAAGTACCATTAAGACCCTCTGAAGGGCTTGGATCCCGTATAGGGAGACCAAACCCCAAGATGAAGACCCAGTTGCAATCCTGTATAAGATCCAACGTGTCTCCCCGCTTTCCAGTACAACAATTCATTAGTGCAATTGAGCAAATGAGCTTACAAATCATGGAACCAAGTGGGCACTTCATAGTGGCATGCCATTCCATAATGAGCTTTAGAATGTATAGGTGTCTCCAGGCTTAAGAGGAGGTTAATCGAGGACCCTATTAGGTGGTTTCAATCTCTAACGGAGTGATAGGAAATAAAGATTGAGCATGCTAGAGAAATGAATGCCATGTAAGCCAGGCTAATTCAAATGGGAATAACAAGCTTAGATTATGTAGCCTAGAAATAATAATAACAAAGGTAATAATAATGCATGGACGAAAAAGAATCCTCCAAATGAGCAAAGGCCAACAAATCCGTTGGAATCCATGATTGTTGTTGATTAGCCTATGCCATTCTGTAGACCATGTCAAAATTTTCACGAAGAAAGCTCTTGTGCCTTTGCCAGGAGAATCCTAGATGAAGGGACAAGTGAATAAATAAACAATATTAGTCAGGATTCTCGAAAAGAAAATTGTTGCAAGGAAATGATCTCTTCATCTTTCAGCATTAATAACTTCAGTGATGAAAAGGATCCTATTACATAGATATATGGAGATAAGCCATCTCAAGAGAAAATTTTAGAGATTGCTAGAAGTAAAGGGTACACTTATGCAGAGAAAGGTAAAGATCAAAATCAGAACAAGCAACAAGTTGCATCTAAGAATTATCAATTAGGACTAAGGATTGATTTGGTCTCATGGATAAACAATGCTAAAATCTTTGTCCCAGTCTTAGAGCTTCTAAAGATTCTGTCCTAGAGAGCTGCATTTTTGAAGGCCTTATGCGTATCTCAGCCAGATAAGACTGATGTGCACCATAAAGGTGAAGAAATCAAGTTAAAAGATTTAAATTGCTACATGACAAATGAAGACCATCAATCTTTCTTCTTGACCCTAGAAGTCAATGATCACTTTCTTCACAACTGTAAGCTAGATTCACAGGCCTCAACTATTGTCATGACTAAGAAATTCAAGGACCAATTAAATCTAAGAACATCTAGGCCTTATCATAATATTTGCTCTATGGATTCAAAAAAGATTGAAGCCCTGGGTGTAATCAAGGATTTGCAAGTAGCTTTGGCTAATTACTGATACAAAATAATCACCATGGACATTGCTGTCATAGATGTGCGTTCTGTATGGGGAATGCATTTATCAAGAAAATTTGCAGCTAATCTGGGAGGATGTATTCAGTTGGATTTATGATATGCTACTATTCTTGCAGCGAGAAGTGGTATGGTCAGACTGTACAAAGAAGTTGAAAGAAGGTATCATGTTGAGAATCCGAAGAGGCTAGACGATGAAGGGGTTGAAGCACATGGGCATCCTTCAGAATACAATGCAGTAGTGACGGAGTTCTTTCAGCCTATCCAATATTTTTCGTCATCTCTTATCACACGTAAGAAGAGGAAAAGGAACATATTTGATAAAGATATGCAATGCAATAATGAAATCCTTCATCAACCAAAAATAATCAGAATTCAACAGGGAATGTCTAATAAACAACCTGTGGATTCACTTATGAGCAGAAAAGTTCTCTGGATTGAGCCACAAGGATGGAAACTGGTGCCATAGGGCATCCTTTGTATTGTATCTCTAACCCTACTCTCTTAGATAGGATTTCATTTATGTCATTAGTTAGTTTTCTTTTCATGCATTTATATTTTATGTCTTTATATTTCATATGTTAGAATAGGTTTTCTATTCCAACAAATGTTCTATATACTTGATGATGTATACATGATGATTTTGATCTAGAGCAGATATCTATCTGATGTTACTTTGTTTTCTTGGATACAGGATTCTGGATTCTCACATTCCTTCAAGCAAAACAATGTGTCCCCAAGTAGAGCCAGATGTTGACCACATTTTGTCAACAGTCCAAGAAGCAGAGTACAAAGCACCATAATTTTGTTTCAAGAATCAATGTCATCATTCAACTTCCAGTTTATCATTGTAAACCCAATTTTTGCAAAAATATTGTAAATGATGCTAGTATGACCATTAAGCCATGTAATGACACCTAAGTAAGCCTATGATTTTTGTCAAAGGATTTCATCCTACGAAGTTTTTTAACCTCCTCGAATTATGTGTGTTTGTAAATACGGATAGTTGGCAGAGTTTTTCTTCTAGTTATAACCCCAAAGCTAGGGTGGAATTCACTGGCAAGGTCTTAGGTGAGTCCCAATGTTTATCAAGTCTATGTAAAAGGGTGTTTAGGAATATTTTAGTGCATGGTTACTCATAGTTAGACACCATGGCTAAATTATTTTATTATAAACACACTTGGTTTCATACTAGATCATATTGTGTCACAAAATTGGGTAGTGTCTTGAGGGTCTATGTCTAAATGTGTATTTCCCCTTCTAAGGGTTGAATTAATTTGTAATATCTTGATGTAAAAAATATTTTAGTGCATGGTTACTCATAGTTAGACACCATGGCTAAAATATTTGAGGGTGGGAAATATAATTAATCCCTTCTAGTCATTTATTTAATTTTTTTGGCAAAATTAAATAACAAATCCTAAGCTAGAAAATTAATTAATTTTGAGTCAAAAAATAATCTGAAAAAAATAAATTCTCTCCAAGTGGGAAATAATAAAAGAATCGCGAGTCAAAGAAAAGTTAATTTTTGGAGGACCCCCACCAAGGGAAAAATGGATTTTTAAGAAAATTTGACCCCTTGGACCTTGGTGGTTAAGTCAAAGTGATTTTTTTGAAGATATTAGTCCAAAATATTATTTTTGGATTAATAAAAAAAGGTTTTGAAGTGAAAGATCAAATTATTTTCAAAGGAAGATCTACGGATAAGATTATTTTGATGATGATAAAGCCAACTAGTCGTTATTTCCACTTGGAGGGGTTCTATTCTCTCATTTTCTATATAAGGAAGCTATTGAGCTTCTCATCTCATCTTTGGATGGATGTAATCTATAACGCATGTACTGAGCCTCGCTCTGCTAGAATTGTATTTCTCATAATAGAAAGACTTTGGGGTTATAACTTCATGGTGTTCTTCTAGCTGCTAATCTGTGGTATGTGCTAGTAATTTTTATGCTCTTTATTACATGTGCTTCATAATTATTATTTTATTTGCTGCATGACGGAACATCTATTGGTACAGGTATCTTGCCTTAGGTGTTGGGTTTAGATCTACAAGGCTAAATCTCTTATGATCTAACAATTTATTTTTTGAGTTTGAAATAGAGATCTACAGGTACGCCAACCCTTGGTCTCCAAGCTCACAAACTGTGGGGAAGAAATTAGAATCGACCATGTTTTGATTTTGAGCTTTCATTTTGCAGGGTACTTTGCAGAAGGGTTTTGGCTGGTCATTTATTTACACACATCATTTATTTTAAAATCTTAATAGTTTTTAATCTCTTTTTCTTATGCTATAACGAAATTTACATGCTAACGAGGGCAAAATTTATTTTGTAAATATTGTAAATATTTGTAAACTATTTTTCTAACCCTTGTATCTAAATTTTATATAGCATTTGGGGTTTGTTTTTTATTTTTAGATTTTTTGTATATATTCGGTATTTGGCGTCTCTATTTTTCATTTGTGCAGGTGATAGGTCAAGGGTTTGAAGCAACAATTATTTTCTGGGCTATTCATTCAAGAGAAAAAGCCCTTGAGGGTAAGATCTAGCCTCTCCAGCTTCCAGAAACTCTATGCTCAACCAAAGAAGGAAGCTGCTAGCCTCTAGAGGCCTCTTGGAGTGGTTTTGCAGTGAGATTTTGCATTTTGCAGGGGTCTGTGTTCTATTTAGGGTAGCCACTAGCTTTTTGATGGCTTTTCTAGCTTGGCCGTGGGCTGTAAGAGCCTTTTCCTCCTCTGCCACAACCTTAGAAGGGCTCCTCTCGGTGGTCAAAACCCCTTCTTGCTGTTTTTGCCCAAGTGACAGCCTTTACAGGCGTAACAGCAGGCCTTAGAGGCCTATTTGGGCTAGCTGCAAGCCCTAGGAGGCTTTTTCCTCCTAGCCATAGGCCCTTTGGGCCTTCCTTTGTTAGCCATAGGCCATTTTTTGCTTTATTTTTGTGATTGCGGGCATAGGGCATCATTGAAAATTATTTGGGATTGGTATCTATTGTTTTGATCATAAATTTTGAGTTTATTGGGCGGACAATTTGTTTTGCAGATTAACTAGCCTCTTGGGCAAGGTTTTCAAGGGTCAAAGTTGCCAACCAAGCCACCAAACAACCCTAAAAGCCCTAGCTTTAGTCATAAGAGGGTTGATCCATTTGATTATAAGCTAAGAATTTGTGTTGTAGGTGTTTAAAGGAGTTCTAGCGATTGGAAGGTCAATTAACCATCTAGCAAGGCCTTAGGGCCAAGGGTTTGCTCTCTAGCCCCAATTTTCTCATTCCTAATAACAGCAGTAAAAACTTTGAATACACACCCTAAATAAGCCCTAAAATTCATTGGCATATGTCTACATTCACTTCACAATTAATCTCAATTAATAAGAAAGACCAATTTCATGATTTCTATGGTTTTCTAGCTAATTTTGGGTAGCTGATATAAGTATTTCTAAGTCTGTTCTGAATACTTGTGAATCTGATATAAATGTTGCAGCAGTGAAGTTTGTGAGTTTTGGTGCTACAATTTTGATGCAGCACATATAAGAAGTCATAATAAGCTTGGTTTGGAAAAATAACATAAATGTGTGTGCTCTAAGTGGTTAAACTACTCATTGTTGTCTTGCTGGTCACTATTTGCATCATTGGCATTCTATTGATATTGTTTTGTTGCAAGTAACCTATTGTTTCTAATTAATAAGTCACATAGGGAATTGTTTGCTAATTGGATAAGAGCATTATCTTGTTTAAGAGCATTGTGATCTAAGGTTAATCTTGTGATATCATCTTCTTTTAGTATTTTGTGATCTCGATTGGATAATCCTATTGCTCATTGTGTTGAAGGATTCATAAATATAGTGCTCCTTGCTTCTCATTGTTTATCAATTAGAGCATTTGTCAAAGTTTAAGATTGCTAATCATTGCATAAATCTTGAAGTGATTTGTATTTGGGCATTTGTTGATTCTGTTCGATTAGCACATTGTCTTGATTGAGATTGTTTCTATACTTTCCCTCTTTAAGTATTTATTTATGCCTTTGAATTGAGTATCATAAGCATTGATTTAATTGAAAGTACTTAAGAGGATCATTTAATAATCTCATTTAGGACATTCACTCATAACTTGCATCTCATCCTGTTGAGAATTCAATAGGGCAATGAATATGTTAATTCTCTTAACTTGATAACTATTTGTGTTACCTTTTACTTATTAGCTTTGTTCGTTATTATTCCAATGTGCAATACATCAAATAGCTACCAAAACAATGAGAACAGTGACACAATATATAGGCTGCAAGCCAGGGCTAAAACCCCTCCTCTTGAGGGGAAAACCCGTAAATCTCTTCTTATCTTTCAAATATTTCAATTGACAAATACCATGACCTAGACTCAGACAAATACCCTCTAAGATCAAGTTTACCATGACCTTCTGTTGCAATATCTTCGACCTTCGTGTAGATTCAAAATTTTGCTCCCCAGTGATTGCTGCAACTGTTGCTGTTTCTCTAGGAGACTTTGATCTCCCTCTAATAACTTTCCTCTTGACTTCGGTTGCCTTGACTTGAGTCCTAGGGCTAGTAAGATGCCCTAAGAGACCTTCACTTGTCTTCCCTTCTCTTCTGCTTCCAAAATCGAACCCCAGAAGATCCAACGCAAAAACCCTAACTTTGATCTTCCCAGAAGAATAGATAAGACCCAAACACTTCAACTTCTTCGATTTCCTCTTCTTCACACTTCCTTCTTCCACTTCTCCTTCTTCTACTTCTTCGCATAAAAGACGAGGGAGTGAGATATCCAAATGGAGGACGAGTTCCTCTTATATATAGGCTTCCTCAAGGGTGGATGTGGCTATTCATGTAGGCCAACTTGACAACTCCTTAGGCCGACTTGATCTTGGAGGTATTTTAACACTTTCAAGACAAAAATAATTTTTTCTTTACAATTTAGAATGTGCCCATAGGGTCTTCCATATATGATAATGCCTCTTATACCTAGGACAAATCCTAGAAACACTCAATGGCTGCTTGACCTATAAAATAAAAGAACTTGAGCATGAAACCCATGCTCCAATAATGATAATAATTTCTTTTTCATTTTATATTTACAAGAATACATTTCATAGTTATGAAGACCAAACCTAGTTACACATTTTTCAACAGTCCCTCTTAATTAGGGAGGTATTCATAAGAGGTACATGGTCATTCTCAATCTGAAGATATCTCATAAGAAGAGTCGGATTGGTAACCCATCTATCTAGCATCATATTAACCAGCATTGTCACATTAGCAAGGCCTTGGCTAACAATTCTATCTCTCCACAAGATCAGAGCACAATGCTGGTGAGACCAATGATGTATAGACACCATGATCATTGTCTCCCAAGGTACATACTCCATCTAGGTGTTCATAGAGTATGACCTCCCATTGGACTATTCTTATATTGGGTAGCTAATCCTCAAAGAATATCGGTCCACAACTACTCTTATCTTGAATGCCCTACCGCATTCTGAAAGAGTATTGAATGCTAGATGGTTACCCAATCCTCCATTCTTTCTTCCCAAGTGAAGACAAGAATGTAGTGTTTATCTCTCCCTCTCAATTAGGGAGGACAAATCCACCAAACCAAGCTTGTCCCTTAAGTATACAAGCTTCTTGTTCGGATGTGATTTTGTCAATATGTCAGCGACCTATTCATTAGTGGAGATATACCCTAGTTGCAACACACCATTTTGTACTAGCTCTCAAATATAGTGATACTTGTTGTTGATGTGCTTTGTCTTTCCATGAAACACTGGATCCTCAGACAAACGAATGCAATTGGTGTTATCACAAAGTATCACTGTAGGGTTCATCGGTCCTTCAAACATGTCAGATAGTAGTGTCCTTAACCATACTACTTCTCTACTTACTTCACATGCTGCAACATATTCAGCCTCAACACTACTCAAAGCGACAATGCCTTGCTTTCTGCTCATCCATGAGACCATGGAGGATCCTAAACTGAAACATCCTCCCATAGTGCTTCTACCATCCTGTTCATTGCCTCCCTAGTCAGAATCCGTATATCCAATCAATTGGACATCATTCCTTCTATCATATTTCAGATAGTAATTGATGGTTCCTTGCAGATATCTTAGAATATGCTTTGTTGCTATTCGGTGATCACGCTTCTGCTCCACTTGGAATTGACTAAGTACATTTACTGCAAAACAAATGTCAGGTCGAGTTTTCACCAAGTACATCAATGAGCCAATGAGTTGTCTATATCTGGAAGGATCCGCAGGGCTTGATTCGAAACTCCTTAGTCTCTCAAAGTTTGTGATCATCGGAGTGGCCATAGGTTTACAGTGCATGACGTCGAACTTGTTTAGTATCTTGATCACATACTTTCCTTGACCAAAATAGCTTTCATTTGGTCCTTGCTAGACTTCTAGTCCCAAATAGTAATGCATCAACCCAAGATCCTTCATGTCAAATTCTGCGGCCAGTTGCTTCTTACATTCTTCAATTCGACCTTCTACCCCTGTCAAGAGAAGATCATCTACATACAGAAGAATAATTATAGGTTCATTATTTACAACCTTAATATAAAGGTTTGAGTCAACAAAACTTTTTGTGAAGCCTTTTTCTCTATAGGTATGCATCCATTCTAGCATACCATGCCCTTGGTGCTTTCTTGAGGCCATATAATGTTTTCTTCAATCTGCAAACATATGCCTTCCTATTTTTGACGTCAAATCCCAATGGTTGTTCTATATAGACTTTATCTATAGTTCCATTCAGAAATGCAGTCTTGACATCCATTTGTTGGATGTTCCATCTCATCGATGCTGCCAGAGAGACTAATTATCGAATCATTGTATATCTTGCTGTTGGAGAAAATGTCTCTTCATAGTCGATGCCTTCAAGTTGAGAGAACACTCTAGCCACAAATCTTGCTTTATACTTATCTATACTTCCATCAGCTGCATGCTTGATCTTGTAGATCCACTTGGAAGTAACCATAGATTTGTCTTCGAGTCTAGGTACAATTTCCCAGACTCCATTCTTCATTATATATTGATACTCTTCATTCATGACATCCTTCCATTCTCGATGTTCTACAACATCTTCAAAGGTGGCTGGTTCTGCTTCTATTAATTTTGTCATGTATGCAGTGTACCCAAAATCTTTCTTGGGTCTCTTACTTTCTCTAAATGATCCTTGTGCTGCCCCATGACCTTCTGCATCAAGTAGTGTGGATTTCAACCAATTAGGCCTTTTTCTTTTTTCTGGAATGACCGTGGGTTGAATAGGTTCACTTGGCCCTTCTTCATGGTGTGATCTTCCTCCTTCCTTGTCAACTTCCTCCTCAAATATCGGAAGTTCTTCGTCATCAGAATCTATGGAAAGTTCTTTTGACTTATTGAATGCTATACTTTCATCAAATATGACATCACGACTAACTTCAATGTGATGTCCATCTTTCATATAGATTCTATAGGCTTTTGATGAGTTACTATACCCAACAAATATTCCCTTCATACCAGAATGATCCAACTTATTTCTTTTGTCCTTTGGTATATGAATATACACAAGACACCCAAAGATTCGAAGATGATCTACAAATGGCTTCTTCCCAATGAACACTTCTTTTGGAGTCTTGTTATCTAGAGATCTGTGAGGACATCAGTTTTGAATGTAAACTCCTGCCTTTGTTGCCTCTCCCCATAGAAACCTAGATATATCTTGATCGTGTAACATTGCTTTTACACTTTCTTCAATGGATCTGTTCTTTCTTTACGCGACTCCATTTTGTTCGGGATTGTATTAGACTATCAACTCCCTCTAATCCCAGACTCCTTACAGAATGCTATAATCTCTTTAGATGTATATTCTCCCCCATTATTAGATCTTAGTATCTTGATTCTTCTTTCTGTAAGGTTCTCCACTTCAGCCTTGAATTCTTGAAATTTTGTAAATACTTCATCCTTGGTTTTCATTAAGTAAACCCAAGTCTTTCTTGAATGATCATCTATGAATGTGACATAGTATAGATGGTCTCCAAGTGATTTTGGAGTCATAGGGCCACACACATCAGAGTGAATGAGATCCAAGATTTCTTTTGACTGCGAAGCACTGCTTCCAAATGGTCTCTTGGTATTCTTGCCCAATGCACATCCCTTGTAGACACCTTCATGATCCTCCTTCAAATTCGGTATTCCATCTACTATGGAATTTAAAGTTGGAAGTATTTTGAAATGTAGATGACCAAACCTTCGATGCCAAAGTTAACATGGTCTAATCTTAGTGTGAGCTAGGGGTTGGTTTACGAGAGATATTAATCTATTAAGCCTTCCTTCTCGGATACCAATAACTTTTGCTTGATCTATGCTTGAGTCTTTTCCCCAAACAACTACTTTTCCATCAATGAAGGCTACTCTATCTCCTTTGTCTTCTAAACTTGAAATAGAAAGTAAATTTTTTTGTAAACCTGGAACAAATAGAATGTTGTTGAGGTGGATGTTGCTTCCATCTTCCAGTTTTATGGAAGTTGATCCAATGCCTTTCACTCAATAGCTTTTGTTGTCTCCAAGTTCCATAGAGTAAGCGGATTTTCCTTTTGATAATTTTTTCAATCGGTAGGAGTGGCCAGTCATGTGTCTTGATGAACCACTATTAATTACCTAGATGTCTTCGTCTTGGAATGTACTAGAGAGAGCCGAGAAGAGACCTTCATCCCTTTCTTTGAATGATACCTTCTTTGAAGAGAATAAGAAACTCCATGCTTCCTTGATACCTTTCTTGAGATGGCTTGCAATTTTCTTGATGAACTTCTTCATTGTAGAGGAGATCTTCATGATGCCCTTAGAGAACCAAAGCTCTGAAACCATGTTGAGAATTCAATAGGGCAATGAATATGTTAATTCTCTTAACTTGATAACTGTTTGTGTTACCTTTTACTTATTAGCTTTGTTCGTTATTATTCCAATGTGCAATACATCAAACAACTACCAAAACAATAAGAACAGTGACATAATATATAGGCTGCAAGCCAGGGCCAAAACCCCTCCTCTTGAGGGGAAAACCCGTAAATCTCTTCTTATCTTTCAGATCTTTCAATTGACGAATACCATGACCTAGACTCAGACAAATACCCTCCAAGATCAAGTTTACCACGACCTTCTGCTGCAATATCTTCGACCTCCCAGTAGATCTGAAATTTTGCTCCCTAGTAATTGCTGCAATTGTTGCTGCTTCTCTAGGAGACTTCAATCTCCCTCTAATAACCTTCCTCTTGACTTCGCTTGCCTTGAATTGAGTCCTAGGGCTAGTAAGATGCCCTAAGAGACCTTCGCTTGTCTTCCCTTCTCTTCTGCTTCCAAAATCGAACCCCAGAAGATCCAACGCAGAAACCCTAACTTCGATCTTCCCAAAAGAATAGATAAGACCCAAACACTTCGACTTCTTCTATTTCCCCTTCTTCGAACTTCCTTCTTCTACTTCTTCGCATAAAAGATGAGAGAGTGAGATATCCAAATGGAGGACGAGTTCCTCTTATATAGGCTTCCTCAAGGGTGGACGTGGGTCTTCATGTAGGCCGACTTGACAACTCCTTAGGCCTACTTGATCTTGGAGGTATTTTGACACTTTCAAGACAAAAATAATTTTTCTTTACATTTTACAATGTGCCCATAGGGTCTTCCATATATGATAATGACTCTTATACCTAGGACAAATCTTAGAAGCACTCAATGAGTGCTTGACCTATAAAATAAAAGATCTTGAGCATGAAACCCATGCTCCAATAATAATAGTAATTTATTTATCATTTTATATTTACAAGAATACATTTCATACTTATGAAGATCGAACCTATTTACACATTTTTCAACACATCCTAGGGCTAGTTGTGCATTTATTAATTCACCTCCAAGAATAAGCTTGGTTGATAGAAAGATAAGACCACCTTTCTCACCCACCTTGCGAAGTTTAGACCCTCACTTGTGTTTAACATGGTGACCTTGCAATCATCAAGGCCACAGTCCCTGCAACGCTGAAGCCATTCAGGTGGTTAGAACTCCAGGGGAGGTATTGTTAATATAGCCATTGCTATCTTCCCCGGGTTTCTCTCCATAACCTACATTTGAGACTAACTTCAAAATAGTTCAGAGAGAGGATTCACTTAGAATAGGCATTTAATCTAAAAGTAACCAAGAGTTTGCATTTCACTTAGTTTCTAGGTTTCATATCTCATATAGGATACTTCTCATCCTAACAACAGCTGTTCATCCGGTAACTTGGAAATTAATCTACATTGTGCAAGTAATTTGACTCCTAAGGCACTGGTCTCATTCTTAGGAAATTCTTAAATCTATTCAAATTGTGCTAAATAATCTTAACTTGCCAATCATTTTCAACCAAGTTGCTAGACTATTTAGTTGTGTCTCCCAAACACATTGTTTCATCCATAGTGATGTGGATGGTTACCAAAATTGAATTGGTAGTCTAGAATTAGACTAATGGTTCACTTAAAAACCAATCAGCTGTGCGTTAATAAGATTATGTACGTGTATTTCCTCCTGAGGGTCCCGCTAAGCTGACCAATCACCACCAGTCCCACTTTGACTTCTTACTCCCCGAGCACTTCAATCTCCACTGTTGATCAGGCACGTTTAGATCCAATGAATATCGCGTCGTATCACGTGCTAACTAGCCTGGACAATCTCCATCGTTGATCTGTCCCGTTCGATCCAACGGTTATCGCACAATCTCGCGTGAATTCTTGCACGACCGATATCAGGTTGAGAACGCGCGAGAAAAGTGGTTTTCCCGTGCTACGTGTCACTAGCTTAGGTTAATCGCGCAATTTGGAAAAATACCATTTACCATTTACTTTCCACGTGATATATCACTTACTGTTTTTCGCTCACGTGCTCAATACATAACTTTAAGAACCACAGTTTAATAAAGGTTTAGCTTAATCTTGAAATAAAGCCTTAACACTAATTAACAGTGATTAACAATAAAACACATAAATGGAAATAATACCCGATTAGGGTCTGGAATGCTGATCCGCAGATTCAAGAGAATTTCACACCAGGAATAATACACAACGCCACACTTAATTAATTTATTCAATATAATAGAAATTACAGAGTCTTGGCGCTCTCGGCTCGATTACAACAATTTGTCTGACCTCTGTTTCAACTTTCACTCTCAAACCCTATCTCTCACTCAATCTCTATTTTTATCAGTTTAACAATTAAATTCCTATTCTCAAGCTCTGATACACACCTATCGTAACAACTTATCTCCTATTCTAAAAATAATGCAATGGTTTAATTATTGCAATAACTGAAGTAAAGATAAATTTGAGAGATCTAACTCTCTCTATTAAAACTTATTTTGACCACTCAGGTCAATGAAATTCATCTCATCTTAGCCACAACATGTGAACATACAATCGCATTGTTGGCTAAGTCCGGATGCTCCTGCATCACATAGGGACTAGCCCCCTTAGCGTCCCATAGGGAGACAACTTAAACGGATATGGCCAAGTGACAGCCCCTGCCCTAAGTGTTGTCACATTCACATGTACAATTTGGGCGACAACCAAGAGTAGTAAGTTTAGCCATGTTAGAAAAAGTTACTTGGTATGTTTGATCACAGTTGACATAATTTGATTGCTGTTGACCAAATCTAACCAATATTTGCTTATTTTATTACTTTTTGAGCCTTCTTTTATTTGCCAAGTTTTGTGTAGAAAATTTTAGGAGTTTAAGTCATACTCTTCCTTTTATGCTTTGCTTGGTCATTCGATAATCCAAGTCATGAGACTATACTTAGGATCTTCCAAGTTTTTTGTTTTAAATTATCAAATGTGCATCTCCTACATTCATTGCACTCACATTGTTTGCATTATCGGTTTTTTGAAGTACAAGGTATGCAAGTCTTCTCATGCCTCCAAGAAAGTTTTACTTGTGCCCTCTATTTTGCCACACAATAGTGCTTGTTGCCGCAATATCTAGCAGGCCCAGTGCAAAGCCTCATTGGGTGGGGCCATACCTTATGGCCCACAAGAGAAAGGTTTGCCACTGTCACCTCAACAACCTTTCTCCTACTGTTTAGTGGTAATTAACCCCAAGTGAAGGTTGCCTATATCACCTAAAGGATATTCTAATGCTATGGCTGAAGTTAATGAATGAGAGGTCTATAATATGGCATAAAGTACTGGCGAGGCTTAGAAAAGCCTTGATGTTCTATACTGGGGTTCAAATACTCTATGCTTAGACCAAGACAAAGCTTCTATAACTTAGGGTTTGGATAATATGCAATGATAAGGTGTTCAATATCAAATAACAACCTAAGAAATGATCTTCAAATGATATTTGACAACAAAATATTAAATGTCTTCTAATAGAAGCGAGATTAGGCTAGGAAATGTATTTTTATGGTAGTTAGGTATGCACAAACAAAAAAAAGGTGATGTCAACCCTAACTAGGAGGGTATCACCCATGCATTATGCTAGATTTTTCCCTTACACAATTTATAGATGCAAACCCTAATTTATCGGCCACATTCATTCACACAAAATTCACTTTAATACATAAATCAGCCCTAGTAACCCTAGCGACTGCCCTAGACATATAGGAGAGAGAAAAGAATATGAAATTTAAGAAATTTTATGGATGATCAATGCATCAATAATTAGTTCATTATGATACTTGGGTTTAGTAGGGTCTTTTAGGGTTAAACTTCAAGGGAGAGATCTTGATGGAGTAAGGGGGATGGCTATGTGATCCACTTTCGAAACCCTAACTATTATTCTTGTGATGGGAGAAATTAAATATAGGGGCTGTACATTTATAGTTTCCCTATAGGCCTTTAAGAGAACAATTTTACATGCAATGATATAGCAAGATTCCAACAATAATTGAGCATTTAGTCATGGCACAAAAGAAATCCTACTTCATATATTCCACATGTAGAATATCAATGATAAGACATTAGACTTACAAAATTCTTCTCAAAAGACACTTCTTTCAATCCCATAATGACACTCCATGCAAAAATCTAGTCCTCAAGGAAGTTGCATCACCAAAAAATCACGTCTTGCTCATCGTAGTGAAAATGACTAGCTCACACTCTCTTGGAGAGGAAAATAATGTGGTGTATGATGGTGAAATGGAAATTAGTGGAGGAGTCTCTATTTATATGAGACATGTTGATCACTGGAGTGGCACCTGATGATTATATGAAGACTCCATGCCCAAGGATGATCTAGAAGACACTTGTACGATCAGATATCATCAGTCAACAAAGTTTTTAAACTCTACTTCTATTTTCTCATCATCTTTTTTGTACCCAGATTCCACACCCTATGGGTTACATATAATAAGTGATACTAGTAATGATGAGTTTTGAGTATGTAACAGGCCTAGGATGTTGGGACTCGATCAACAAACGAGTACACATTGGAGTGTTTTTTTATCTGGTTAATTATCCTTTTTTTTTCTCTTCAGATGCAGATAATTTTCTAGGTTTTTTCATTCACTTTTTACCCCAAAACCGATGTGACGGTTTGAAGGTTGAGCCCCTAATACATCTTAGTGTCTAAAGTCGATGTATGTATATTACCATACTAGATCACAAAAAAAATTTCATGGAATTTAGTTAGGTCTAGGTAGTCATTTTTTAATTTTTTATATTTTCCGCACTGCGGAAATTGCTAATAAAATTGTATTTGTAATGTAATAAGTGATGTCTAGAGAAGTTGTATGGGGTACGAGTAATGAAATTTGTACCTCTCACCCTCAACTTTCTACTATGGCACACTCTGAGGGGTGAAAAATGTGTTTCGAACCTTCAAAAACCATTTTTCCTAAGTTTAGTGGGAAATCTGACAATTAATTAAGCCAAAAATTGAATAAATGGAGAAAAATAAATATCCACACATGCTAAATGTTGTGGAAATGAGGTGGAAAACTATGGGGCAGTTAAAGTGAAGTCCCAAGGTGATGTGGACTCCTAAAATCAAGGAAAGGACATGTGCTCAAATAAAATTGAATTTCTGGCATTAAATGAGGAAACTGCTTACTTGGAAATTCGAATTTGTGAAGTTAATGCACATTTGGGAGGATTTGGGAGAATATTTGGTGGAGATTTTTGTAGGAAATTGTCCCCACATGGGTTACCACCCATATACACTTGTCATTCCATCATAAAATTCGAATTTGGTAGATAGAAAATGATGTCCACTTGTCAGAATTCGATTTTTACACTTGGCATTAGAGCTCCATTCAACAAATTCGAATTTTTCTTTGGAATTGTCACCTCATACCACTTATTTAATCCCTTCTCCATTGGGATTGGCTCCTGTAGTTATATATAATAGAACCTTGAGCTCTTTTTTGTATTATATATTGTTACTAGCTATTGTACTTTCGGAAGCACTGGTGCCTTGTGCACTTTCAAAAATATCAATAAAGACTTTGGGGTTTCATTCATGAGGTGTTCTTCGTTTAAGAGTGTGATGAATTGTTGATCATTGGTATAATTCTTTTTACTCATGCTTTGATCTAATTTGTTTTCATATGCTTTTGTAGATTTGTTAATGTAGAGCTATCTTGCATTGACATTTGATTTAGAAGTATGCTCTAGGTATAGAATGCTATAGTTGGTATTAAATAAATCTTTAGAGTTTCTTATCATTGTTTATTGCTAAATCTATATGGAACTAATTATTGATTGAAGTTTTGTAGAGGGAACATCTTGTTGGGATCACAAAATCAAGTATGAGGGGAAGTCTTTGGAGAGATCCACCCACACTTGGTATATTCTAAAAGGAGCTTTCATTTGTTATTTGAGCCTTCATAGTGTTATCTTTCAAAGTGGTTTTGTAGGGGTTTTGGCACATAGCTTGTACACAAGCTGAGCACTTCTAAATTTAAATCTCTTTGAAAAAACAATGTACTTCATTTCTTTCATTTGCTATCTAAGAGCTTGAAAATGGCTAAGCAAAGACGAGAGTTTACTCTCACTCTTTAGATTAGCCTTTTGTAAATTATAATTGTACATGTACATTTTATCTTGTTGATTTTTTTATTAATACTTAACTTATTTTGTAGTTATTGTTTGGATTGTTTGCTAACTCTTGTGTGACAGATTTTGAAGAGCAACCTCCCTCAACATTTAATAGGTGTTTGCAAGACCTTTGGCAAATGTTGGGGGTTTGATCTCCAAGGATGTTGTGAGCCATTTTGAGGCTTATTTTGGCCAAGTCGAGTTCACTAGAGGGCTGCCCACTTTCCTCTCTAAGCTGTGGGCATTTGGAGGATACTCACACCTTGTTTCCCTTGCATAAGTTTTGTGAGATCTTGTCACTACTTTCTCAAGAAAGGAGGTCTATTGTACAAGTTTCAAGCAGTTATTGTGAGGACTCTCCTTGAAGTTTAGTTAAGGACTTTGAAGGGCCCTCTTCTCATTGTAATATTAATAAAAGATCTAATTTGCTTGTGGGAGCTTGAGATTTCTCCCATGGTATCCTATCTCCCCATTTAGAGGGAGACTTCTCTTGGGTGGATTGACATTTGCATGGTTTAAAATTTCACACTTCATTCACTTACATGCATGCTTTAATTGGGAATTAACACAACCTCATTACTACATTTCATTTTTAAGTTAAAGTTTGTTACAATTTCATTTGAGCTTACATTTTCTATCTCATTGTTGCTTGGAGCTACAAGCTTACACTTTACTTTGGGCAATTAATCCTTTACATGCAAGCATTTTATATTCTTGACAAACTTTGATTCATTACCATTTACCTTGGTAAATTGTTTCATGAGAACTTGAATACATGCTTCATTTTTATGCTACATTGTTATCTTGAATATTGGAGCAATTTATTGTCATTGTTTATTTGAAACAAATTTTACTTTCAAGCGAATTACTTGTATCATTTTAATTCATTGATGAGACACATGCAACACTTGTAAAATAATTTTATTCCTCCAATTGAGGTTATAATTGCAACTTATGTTGAACACTATTTCATTTTCAAGCATTGCAAATCAATCTCTCTTTTGGAGAAAAAACTTACATGCATTTCATCTAGGCATTCTAGTATAGGAAGGCCAGAGCCTCATTAAAATTTTACCTCCAACATAATGTTGACATAGATTGTCATTGATGTCAATATGGTAATATTCGAGGAGCCAAGAGGAGCAAACAGAGCCATCAGAGGAGCAAACAGGGCTATCGGAGGAGCCAAGAGGAGTAGACAGAGCCATCAGAGGAGCAAACAAAGCAAAGAGCAGACAGAGCCTTTGGAGGAAGCAATCAGAGCTATTGGAGCCATCAGAGGAAGCAGACAGAGCTATCGGAGCAAGAATGCCAAAGAATACTCTATCGGAGGCAGAAGACTTGGGTGTATTGCAAATACACTATCGGAGGCGGAAGTTTTAACGCTATCGGGTCCATAGAACCCATATAGCATCACTCCTGTGTATTTACTTGTTTATCGCCGAATGCCTTTTTACACAAAGAAATCATGCTAAACACTTAGCGGATTCAGCAAAGCGGACTTGAAATTTTATGCACGGGAGTGTTGAGTCTTATCGGGTTCGGCACATATTATCGCATCGCTATAAGTGAGTGGTCTACGTTAAGGTCTAGACCTGAACCTTTGCGATTTGCGATTGCCGACGTATATCGCATCGGCACTTCGAGAGCGGGAGTTATAAAGTGTTAAGCGACCCATTGCAATCGCCGATAGCGATTAGCGATATCGCATCGGACCTCCGCCAAGGGCAAGCGCTGATTGCGATGAATGTTGCGAATCCGATGCAACATTACACTTGACTTAATGCTATATCACGTCCGCCATGTCGGAAGTGATCATTGCAAGTGATGGCGCGATATGCTGCGACTGCTGATTGCGATTTCACTACGGACCCGATGCAGGAAAAATGCATTAATAAATGCTCCTGATAGTTCAGGAGGCTGAACTAAAGCCGATTGCGATTGCGATTGGGATGTGGCATGTTCGTTAAACAATACAGTCTCTGTGTATGCCTATTATCATTGAAAAAACGGGGCTCTGTTACAGTTTTTTAACATACAGCGACCGAAAAGCCAGGAAGCCGAATGGAAAGCCAGCGCAGAGGAAACCGAAAAGCCAAATTCATGAAGAAGAGGGAAGCCAAAGGACAAGCCAGTGGAGAGGAAGCTGAAGCGAGCATTGAAGAAGCTGAAGAGTCAGTGGGAAGCAGAAACGAACAGTCAGAGGCATCAAGAATACAAAAACAGGAAAAAACAAGGAAGTGTGTGCGAATAATTAGTGTGAGAGGAAGTCGAAGTTCAGGAGAGGCAGCAGAGGTAGGAGAGGTAGGAGAAGCAGGAGAACAGGAATGAAGCAGAAGCTCAGCAGGCTTGGAGCAAAGAACTACAGCAAAATAGTTTCTACCAGGTTAGGGTTGGAGCCCACGGGGTTGGAGCCTCAAAACTGAAAGGATTGGAATTCTTGGGAGTTGGTGCTCCTAAGTGCAGAACTATTGCCTTGGCAAAACAGAGTTGGTGCTCTGGAGGTTGGAGCCTCACAAAAGTCCAAGTTGGTGCTTGGCAACTGATTGCAACCATTTATATATTGTATTTGTTTCATTGCACTATTTGTGTTAATAAAAACATTTATTCCAGCTATCTATTTCTGTGTTCCATATATATATATGTTTTGGTGATAAAAAAAACAATTGAAAAGAAATACTGATTCACCCCCCCCCTCAGTATTTCCAACAATTGGTATCAAAGTAGGCTTCCTCATATTAGCCTAACAGCTTGAAGAAGGATTCATAGCCATGATGAGAAATCACGAAGCATCAGGAAGACCTCCTGTGTTCGATGGCACTAACTTTGGTTTCTGGAAAAAGAGAATGACCTACTACTTAATGTCCTTTGGACTCGAAGTCTTGCGTTCGGTTCTAAATGAGTATCCAATTCCTTCCACTCTTCCAACAGATCCAGACGAGAGGAAGGCCTACATTGCAAATGCAAAATCTTTGAACTCCATCACTAGTGTAATCACTGATTTCAAGTTTACAAAAGTCATGAACTGCAACTCTGCCAAAGAAATGTGGGATAAGATAATTGGCTTATATGATGGGGACTCAAAAGTCAAGAAAGCTAAGCTTCAAACTCATAGAAGGCAGTTTGAAAGTTTGAAAATGGAAGATGAAGAAGATATTGCAGCATACTTTCTCCGAGTAGCTGAAGAAAGTACCATTGTTCAAAAGGTATTAAGATCTCTTCTAGACAGGTTTGACTCCAAAATAAGCGCCATAGAAGAAATAAAAGATCTGGATACTCTCAAGATGGATGAACTCCATGGAATCCTCACTGCCTATGAGATGAGAAAAGGTGGCCCAAGCTCCAAAGATGCAGCATTCAAGGCTACAAAACCAAAGAAGGGGAAAGAAAGAAATGACTGTAGTGATGAATCCGATGTGGAATCTGAATTAGGTCAATTTGTACGAAAGCTGAAGAAAGGATCTAAGCTAAAAGGTAAGTACCCTCTTATCTGTTTCAAATGTGGAAAAATAGGTCATTATGCTGCAAAATGTCCTGATAAACATGATAGTAATGATGAAGGAAATTCTAAAAGAATGGTATACACGAAGAAAGGTTTCAATAAGAAGAGCTTCTTCTCTAAGCAAGATGAGTCTGATGAAGATGAATTTGTAGTCATCAAAAAGAAATCAGATAAGGAAAGTGATCATGATGAAAGCCAAGAAATGTTATTCATGGCATTCAGAAATGATGATGACGCAAGGCTAGAAGGAAATGTAGATGAACTGTTAATAAGTGCCATTAAAGAAAATGAAAAATTGCGGAATAAAATCATTTCTCTCAAGGTAGAAAACGAGGAAACAAGAAGAAGAGAAGATCTCTTGGAAACAAAACTAAAAGAAAAAGAAGAGACTGGCGAAGAACGTGAAGCCGAAATAGTATCTCTAAGGAAGGAATTGGAGCAAGTCAATAAGGGTTGGGAAAGCTCTCAAATACTTGAGACTATCCTAAAAATTCAGAAACCTCAACATGACAAGTCTGAAATAGGTTTTAAAGGAGAATCATCAAGCACTAAGAATAGTGCGAAAAGCTATGCCGATGCACTTTCCAGCAACCCAAAAGAAGAAAAAGTATGTCATCAAAGGCGCATCCCAGATCCAAAGAATGAAGAGAGAATAACTCCAAAGAAGAGTGTGGATTCTAATCATGGATACTACAACAAATACAAACCAGTATTCCATCAAAGGCCCATCTCAAATCCAAAGAATGAAGCGGGAGTAATTCGACGGAAGGAAATTGACCCAAACCTACTACAACAGGTACAAAACTATCTTTCTTAGACATTGTTTTCATTGTAAAAAAATTGTTCATCAAGCCAGACATTGCATGTCTCGTAAGAGTGAAACACCAAAGCTAAAAGATCAAATAATCAAACCATATGGCCCCAAAAGGTAGGGACAAATCAAAACCTTCAATTCGTTTGATCCCTTGACCAAATTTGATCTGATTTGCTCATTATGCTACAATAATGGACACTATGAACAAAACTGCCCACTTGAAAGGAGAAAAGCAAGTAGTGAGAATCCCAACATGGATAAATGTGGCGTGGGTCTATATGCTCAAAATAATGAAAATCATTGGTTTGTAGATAGTGGGTGCTCCAGACACATGACAGGGGACAAAAGGAAGTTTGTCTCATTAAGCAAAAAGGAAGGAAATGTGTCATTTGGAAGTGGATCTGGCAGAATTGCGGGAAAAGGAACTATTACCCCCATCAATGGAAAAGGAAAAGCTCAAGATGCTCTGCTAGTAGACGGGCTCAAACACAACCTTCTGAGTGTCAGCGAAATCTGTGATCAAGGACATAAGGTTGTCTTTAGTACCAAAGATTGTGAAATAAGGAACTCTTCCTCAGGGGAATTTGTGGCGAAAGGGGTTAGAACACCAAACAACATTTACATTCTGAACAAGATTCAAGAAAATAAATGCTACCTGAGTGAGATAGATGAAAGTTGGTTGTGGCACAAGCGACTTGCTTCGAAAATTTGATCAATATCAGCAAGATTAAGGTTGTACGAGACATCCCAAGGCTATTCAAACCAAATCAAGGAGTATGTGGTCCCTGTCAACATGGAAAGCAAACCAGAACCAGCCACAAGATCAAGGAGTTCTCTACATCAAAGCCCTTGGAGATCATCCATGCTGATTTATGTGGACCAACTAGAAATCAGGCACTCCAAGGAGAAAGGTACTTTGTTTTATTTGTTGATGGCTATACTAGAATGATGTGCATATATTTTATAAAATATAAATTTGAAACATTTGAGTGTTTTAAGAATCTAAAAGCACTTGTAGAAAATGAAAAGGACTCAAAAATTAAGTGCCTCAGAACAGATAGAGGAGGAGAATTCACATCAAAAGAATTTAACGAGTTCTGTAACATACATGGAATTAAAAGAGAATTCTTTGCTACCAGAACACCCCAGCGAAATGGGGTAGTTGAAAGAAGAAACCAGACAGTTCAAGAGATGGCAAGAACAATGTTATTAGCAGCAGACTTGCAGCCAAAATTCTAGAGAGAAGCAGTGGGGACAGCTGTCTATACCTTGAATCAAACTCAATCAAGACCAAATTGTGAAAAAACTCCTTATCAATTATGGAAAGGAATTCCTGCTTCAGTGAAGTACTTCAAGATCTTTGGAAGCAAGTGCTTCATAAAAATGAATGATGGCTCACCAGGAAAGTTTGATTCTTGGGTTGATGAAGGGATATTCCTTGGATACTCTACACGGAGCAAAACCTACAAGTGCTACAATTTTCGACTAAAGGAAATAGTAGAAAGCATTGATGTAAAGATTGATGAAGACCTTCCATAAAAATAAGTTGAAGAACCTGAAGATGATCCTCTCATTGAAGAAGAAGAACCTAAAGAAGAAGAAATAGATTAGGAAGAAGAAGAAGAGGAAAAAGAACCACTTCATACCCCGTCAAAGATGAAGTTTCTCCAGAAATATCATCCAGAAGAGCAGATTATTGGCGATAGAGATGAAGGGATGCAAACCCAAAGAAGGATGATAATTACACCAAAGAGAAACGTTATTGCTCTTCTATCCATGATAGAACCAGAAACATTTGCACAAACAAGGATCCTCATTGGGTAAAAGCCATGGAAGAAGAAATGTCCCAAATTGAGAAGAACGAGACATGGGAGCTGGTACCTCGTCCAAAGGACAAAAACATAATAGGAACCAAGTGGGTATTCAAAAATAAAATGAATGAAGAAGGACAAGTTATCAGAATTAAGGCAAGACTTGTCTGCAAGGCTATTCACAAATTGAAGGAATTGACTTTGAAGAGACATTTGCACCAGTAGCATGTATGGAAGCTATCAGGATGTTCTTGGCATTTGCTTGCTAAAAAGGATTCAAAATCTATCAAATGGATGTAAAATCAACATTTTGAATGGGGAACTCAAGGAAGAAGTCTACATGGAGCAACCAGAAGGGTTTGATCTAACGGAAGGAAAAGACTTAGTCTGTAAGTTGAAAAAGGCATTATATGGGTTGAAACAAGCTCCCAGAGCTTGGTATGCAAGATTGGATCACTATCTACAACAACAAGGCTTCAAGAAGGGAGTGGCAGGGAGTAATCTCTACATAAAGATGGATGAAGGTAAGCTACTAGTCACACTTGTTTATGTTGATGATCTGATTTTTGCTAGCAATAATGATGAAATGAGCCATGAATTTTCTCAAAACATGTCAAGAGAATTCGAGATGTCAATGATAGGAGAGTTATCTCACTTCCTTGGACTACAAGTATCTCAAACTAGAGCAGGATTGTTTATATCTCAAGCCAAATATCTTAAAGACATGCTTAAAAGATATGGAATGGAAGACTATGCACCCATGAGCACACCTATGACCACAAATTGCAAATTAAGCAAAGATGATGACTCCCCTCCAGTAGATGCAACTCATTACAGGTCAATAATTGGAGCCCTTTTGTACTTAACTGCTACAAGACCCGACATAATGCAGGCAGTAGGAATGGTGGGAAGATTTCATTCTGCTCCCAAACAATCCCATTTGTTAGCTGTAAAAGAATTCTCAGATATCTGAAAGGAACTCCTGATTTCGGTCTTTGTTACCGTAAGAGCTCAACACTGACTGTAATTGCATACATTGATGCTGATTGGGCCAGAAGTGTAGATGATTGGAAAAGTACTAGTGGAAATGCATTCTTCCTAGGAGACTGTTTAGTATCTTGGCTCAGCAAAAAACAGACATCCATATCATTATCCACAACCGAAGTCGAGTATATAGCTGCAGCAGACTGTTGTACTCAAATACTATGGATGAAGGAAGCTCTAAAAGATGTCAACATAGGTACAAATCAACCAATTACCATCTATTGTGATAACACAAGTGCTATCAATCTCAGCAAAAATCCAGTGATGCACTCAAAGACCAAACATATACCAATCAACTATCATTTCCTTCGTGAGCATGTAGCTGAACAAAACATCATCTTGGAATATATCAACACTAAGGAGCAGATAGTTGATATTTTCACAAAACCTCTTCCTCGAGAAGCATTTGAACATCTTCGTCAAAAGATGGGGGTTATTTCTTTAGCATCACTCAAGTTCATTCATAAAGATGTTGCAGGACAGGGGGAGCAGTTCTACAGGGGGAGCAGTTCGACAGGGGGAGTCTGTATGCATTCCTTTGCCATTGATGTCAAAGGGGGAGAGAAGAAGAATATTGCCATCAATAACAAAGGGGGAGATTGTTGACATAGATTGTCATTGATGTCAATATGGCAATATTCGAGGAGCCAAGAGGAGCAAACAGAGCCATCAGAGGAGCAAACAGAGCTATCGGAGGAGCCAAGAGGAGCAGACAGAGCCATCAGAGGAGCAAACAAAGCAAAGAGCAGACAGAGCCATTGGAGGAAGCAATCAGAGCTATCGGAGCCATCAGAGGAAGCAGACAGAGCTATCGGAGAAAGAATGCCAAAGAATACTCTATCGGAGGCGGAAGACTTGGGTGTATTGCAAATACACTATCGGAGGTGGAATTTTTAATGCTATCGGGTCCATAGAACCCATATAGCATCACTCCTGTGTATTTACTTGTTTATCACCGAATGCCTTTTACACAGAGAAATCACGCTAAACACTTAGCGGATTCGGGAAAGCGGACTTGAAATTTTATGCATGGGAGTGTTGAGTCTTATCGGGTCCGGCACATATTATCGCATCGCTATAAGTGAGTGGTCTATGTTAAGGTCTAGACCTGAACCTTTGCAATTTGCGATTGCTGACATATATCGCATCGGCACTTCGGGAGCGGGAGTTATAAAGTGTTAAGCGGCCCATTGCAATCGCCGATAGCGATTAGCGATATCGCATCGGACCTCTGCCAAGGGCAAGCGCTGATTGCGATGAATGTTGCAGATCCGATGCAACATTACACTTGACTTAATGCTATATCGTGTCCGCCATGTCAGAAGTGACCATTGCAAGTTATAAAGGGATGGCGCGATATGCTGCGACTACCGATTGCGATTTCATTGCAGACTCGATGCAGGCAAAAATGCATTAAGAAATGCTCCTGATAGTTCAGGAGGTTGAACTAAAGCCGATTGCTATTGCGATTGGGACGTGGCATGTCTATTAAACAATACAGTCTCTGTGTATGCCTATTATCATTGAAAAAATATGGCTCTGTTACAGTTTTTAACATACAACGACAGAAAAGCCAGGAAGTCGAATGGAAAGCCAGCACAGAGGAAACCGAAAAGTTAAATTCATGAAGAAGAGGGAAGCCAAAGGACAAGCCAGCGAAGCTGAAGAGTCAGTAGGAAGCGGAAATGAATAGTCAGAGGCATCAGGGATACAAAAACAGGAAAAAGCAAGGAAGTGTGTGCGAATAATTAGTGTGAAAGGAAGCCGAAGTTCAGGAGAGGCAGCAGAGGCAGGAGAGGTAAGAGAAGCAGGAGAACAGGAGTGAAGTAGAAGCTTAGCAGGCTTGGAGCAGAGAACTACAACAAAACTGTTTCTACCAGGTTAGGGTTGGAGCCCACGGGTTTGGAGCCTCAGAACTGAAAGGATTGGAAGTCTTGGGAGTTGGTGCTCCTAAGTGTAGAACTATTACCTTGGCAAAATAGAGTTGGTGTTCTGGAGGTTGGAGCCTCACAAAAGTCCAAGTTCGTGCTTGGCAACTGATTGCAACCATTTATATATTGTATTTGTTTCATTGCACTATTTGTGTTAATAAAAACATTTATTCCAGCTATCTATTTCAGTGTTCCATATATATAAATATATGTTTTGGTGATAAAAAGAACAATTAAAAAGAAATACTGATTCACCCTCCCCTCAGTATTTCCAACACATAAGTTGGTTGAAGTAGACATCTTAGGGGCCCTCTACTCCTCTATTGACTCCTCACTGTGAGATCCATATATTTGGGCGAGGGTGATCTCTGAGGATTGAAGAGTTAAATTGTAATCTTGTTGTAGAGATAATTAATAAAATTAACCAAGAGCACTTTCCATTACATTTACTTTACTTGTCTCTTGATGGTTTGAGTTTTCATATTTAAAGTCTATTCCAAAAGCAAGTATTGTAATCCTTTCAGACAAGTGTTTTCTTTTCATGCTTTAAGTCTAATTGCATATTGGTGTCTTGGTTTAGCACTTCCTTGCTTTTACGTTTCCAAGTTAATTACTAATTTTTGGGTTTTGACAAGATATGTTTCACATGTTTTGATTTATAAAGTTGATTATCTCAAAAACATTTTGTATCTTACATATCTTGTGCTAACAATTTTTGTTTACATTTCAGGGTTACTTTGCTTTCTCTTTTGAGAGCATTGCATTTTACTTTGAGCAAATATATCTTTAAATTGTTGAGCAAATTCCTTATAAGGCACTGGTTTTATGGTTTTTGTCATTGACATTGTTATTTCAAGTTGCTCACATCATATTTGCTCATAAATCCTTATAAGTAATCCGTTTTCACTGTAGCACTCTCCTAGAAACTCACATATTTTAACTTAACTTTTCATTAGGGACTAGCCCCCTTAGCTAAACTAGGAGATAACTCAAATGGAGAGAGTTGGGATTAGTGTGACAACCCCTTCTCTGAGTTCCCTGCCACCAACCACACCTTGTGGGGTTGAAAGGTGTAGGCGGCGGGGTCAAGAAGACCTAACTCCCTCTTTTTTACAATAAATACAATTAAGGCCCTAATTACAAGTTTATTTCAAGTGTTCCACAAGATAGAGGTTACAAGCCAACCTCATAGTTCAAAAAGATAAACAAAAAATGCCATAAATACATGCATATATGGGAGAAAGACCTCCTCAACAATGACGTCATCCTCCAAAAAGCTCTAAATGTTGAAAGTATGTTATGTACAAAAATTATATTATTTAAGAGTAGTTAGGAAGAAGGGGGCACGATCAAAAGATCATGACATCTCATGTAAAGGGCATCGAGCCTATATTTAAGCCAAGGGTTGTCATTGTAACAACATCATTCAGTTTCATTTATATAATAAATATACATCTATAAATCAATGTTCCACGGGGACGCGTCGCCCATGGTGGGGTGCGCGCACCCCATGTTTTGCATGCATCTGGGATGGGGGCGATGCCTAGGGAAATGTTTCCCCACATCCCCCTTTTGGGGAAATTCAAGGAGACAGAAGGTGAAGCGTTTCCCCAAAAGGGTTGCTTGTGGGAGTCCCCCTTAGAAAGGGCTAGGCGCCCCCCTCCCCCGACCTGTCTTAATTTTGCTTGAAAACAATAATTTATTAGTGGGGAACTCTAACATTCAACCCTAGGGCCCTAATAATGCTATGTAATACCCTAGGGCCCTACTAATGCTATGTAATTAATGGTAATGTTAAATTCGTAAAGTAAAAGTGACATTCTCCTTTATCTTTCATTTTCATCCTTTTACTTAAATTTTTAACATTACTGGTAATTGTCTCAGGATGTTTGGGAGTGGCTTTGACCTCGTTGGATTTCATATGGAGAAAGTAGAATGTTAGATCCCACTCAAAATCGAGCAAACTTAACAATTTTCAGGATTTCAGGATTGGTGGGATTGCAATGTTTCCAGTGGATTCTATCATGTATGAGGGTCTGGAACTAGCATTTAATCAAGTGCACCAAGTTCTCTATGTACCTCAATGTTAGTGACATTGATTATTGAACTCCTCTATTATAACCCTAGTAAAGCTTTTCCTATCACTCAAACAAAATCTTGACTTGACATGTTAAGCCTTTTCTATCTTATTTTAATTTTTAGAGGGTGATATGGACGATGAGGATCCCAATATATGCAATGATTTTGATAACATGTAGGTATTTGTTGTGTGATTTTTTTTTGGCTATAAAGACCATCTAGAGCCTCTTTGTTGATGTATTTTTGGTTCAAATATGGATTGCATTCAATGTTGTTTTGGTTATATGCACTCTTGCTATATATATGAGAAACCTTGGATATATGTGTATAATGGTTTGGATTTGTATGGATGTATATGAATATTTATGTATTTTTTTTCAACATTTGGATATTCATTTATTTTTTGGTTGACCTATTTTTTGGTCCGGTTTTTTTTTCCACTTCTTAGTTTTCCAGTTTGGTTGGATAATATTGGTCCATTGTTAATTGATCATTTTTAGTTTTAACTATTGAGTTTTGACTCTAGATACTGATGACCTTAGACGAAGTCTTTGATTTGTCACTTTTTATTATTTTTGAGTTTGAGTAATTTTAATTTACTATTCTAGTCTTTAGACTTTAACATCTACTATTTTGCTTAGTACTAATCAAGTTCTAGGATAATGAATGATAAATTTAAATCAATATATACAACATTTTACTATTTCTATATAATTGAATCATTTATGATGTATGTACTATGAATCGATTATTTCATTATTGAACTTGAATTTGAATCATATATATAAATATTATATCCTGATGTCCCCCTAACCCCCTGAATTTCCCCAAAATATGGGCGTTCTCGCACCTGTGCATCTCCTTGTTCTTGTGTCCCTCTGTCCCGGAAACTTGGTGGAACTTGATATAAATATTTGCTCAATTGTCTCTTTAACATTTGGTATTAGAGAAAAGTTCGTCCTTAGGTGACCTCACTATGTGTGTAACCCCATCTACCGCGGTTTTGTTTGCCAGTTCCATTTGTTGTTGCCCTACGACCTGCTCTCGCTTGGCTCCATGCTGCCAATTTCCACAACCGCCTCCCTGTTGCTCTGTCCCTTCATTGTCCAACCGTTTCCACACTACGGTGCTTACTCTGCCGTTGTCGTTTGCGTGGTCTGCGATAAACTTTCTAGCTGTTGCCACCAACCGGGAAATCACCAACCGCGTACGCCTTCCCCGATTGTTTGCCCTCTGCATCGTGTTTCTTGTCATTCCCTCATCATTTGTTCCGTTGCAATCATTTCTATGTAGTTCTATTCCCCGACATTCGAACATAGCACTTTGTCCATGCCATAACGTCATGCCTCGTTCGAACTCATGCGATCCACCTCACACCTGTCCAAACGTCGCCATTTCACATCTCCCTGCCCATTCGTGACTTTGGTAACCTTGGTATCTAATTTAAATTATTAATTATAATTATTATATATCATTTAATTATTTATGAATTTTATTTATTTATTAATTATTATATGATTAATAATATAATTATTTAATTAATTAGCTATTAGTTATAATTATTATATATATATATATAGATAAATAATTTAATTAAAAAAAGAAAAGGTGTTCAAAATGGAATGAAACTCACTGCCAATTACTCGAACAATGATGAGAGCGAATGTAGTAAATACTTGGAAGATTTTGAGAAGAGGCTCAACCAGAGGCGCGAAATTTACGAATTTCCAAAATAAAACAGAGAGCACAAAGACTTAATTGCAAGAAAATTATAATGCCATTCGAAAGGACCACGCAGAATTGCAAAACCGCGCTGATCATAATTACAATCAAGTGATGAATATGTTGAACTTGATCTTTTCAAAGAATAATGCAACCACTCAACAACAAGATTCTTCTAATATGCCAGAGTTGTTAGATTCACATCGAATTCCTGAATTTCCACATTCATCTACCATGCTCAATCCACAAAGCAATATACTGAATCTTCAAAATACGCTGATTTCAAACCAAATTCCTTCATTCAAGCCACCAATTGTCACATACCAATGAAGAGCAAAACTTGAGTTATTGAAATTTGATGGTAACGAGAAACATGGTGTAGCATGGTTGAATAAGGCAGAGGAATATTTTGATATTTACAATATTGACAATGACGATGAAAATTCAGACATGCGTCCATGCAACTTGAAAGTGATGCATATAGCTGGTACATGTGGTGGAAGAATTATCATATGCAACTTGTTGGAGTAAATTTAGAGATGCTTTCTTTAAACGGTTCCAGGGTGTCAAGGAAGAAGAATTTTTCACAGAACTCACCAGACTACAACAAAGGGGAGATGTGGATGAGTTTACTAGAGAATAGGAAACACTAGCTACACGAGTGCCTGATTTATCAGAAAAACACCTTATTCAATCGTGCATCACTAGAATTAAACACTATCTCCAGATTGAACTTAAGCTTCATGAAGTTACATCTATAGATGAAGCAAGACTGAAAGCAAAAGATGTAGAAAAGAAATTTGAGAGAATACCGTTGCCAAAAGTTGAAAGAGTATACTCAAGCTAAAGGTTTCCCCAAACTTCTCATATGGAAAATACAAAGTATGTTCCACCACATCTACGAGAAACTTATATAAATGTGAAGCAACCAATGATTCAAATAGTGAAGAATTAAACATAGAAGTTGAGGATTCACGGAAATTTTCCCCAGAATCAGACAGTGGAAATTTTCCCTAGAATCAGATGACGAAAATGTTCCGCAAGTATCACTATCAACCATGATAGGAATAGCCTTGCCCTAGACCTTGAAGTTAAAACAACGTATCAAAAATAACAATGTAATGGTTATATTTGATACAGAAAGTATTCACAATTTTTTGGATTCAAATCTTGCAAAAAAACTCAACATTTTCACATATCCAATGCCTAACATGAAGGTTAAATTGCAGATTTAGGACTACAATTTAGAATCCCCATTTTACACTGTTCCACTTGGAGGAGTGGATGTGGTCCTAGGTTTCCAATGGCTACAAACCTTAGGCACTTACTCTACCAACCATCAAAAACAATTTATAAAGTTTAGATGGGAAGGACAAAAATATAAGTTATATGGTTTTCAACCACCTAAAAATTAGATTGTGTCATCCCATCAAATGGTGAAGTTGATTCGAAAAGGAGCTCCAACATATATGGTGCAATGTCACTAGATGGAAATGATGGCTTCAAAATTAATTGGCGAAGAAACCATTGAGGTTCAAGAGTTAATTCAAAAACACAAGAAGGTATTGAAAAATCTTCCCTTACAGATGTCTCTTGAAAGAGAAATTGAGGACATAATCAAAGTCAAGTCAGGATCAAACCCTATCAACATCAAGCCATATGGATATCCACATCATCAAAAAACTGAAATTGAAAGAATAGTCCAAGATCTCTTAAAATGTGGTATCATCACAAAAAGTAGAAGCCCTTACACTGCTCCAGTGGTTCTAGTTCGGAAGAAGGATGGATCGTTTTGACTATGTGTAGATTATAGATGATTGAATAAGATAACGATTAAGAACAAGTTCTTGATACCCTTCATAGATGAAATGTTAGATGAACTTCATGGAGCCAAACATTTTTCAAAATTGGACTTGAGATTCAGATACTACCAAATCAGAATAAGATTAGAGGACATTGCGAAGACCACCTTTTGTACTCATGAAGGTCATTACAAATTTAAAGTAATTTCGTTTGGGTTAACCAATGGTCCAACAACCTTCCAGGCTACCATGAATGAAGTATTCCAACCATGCTTAAGAAAGTTTTTATTTTTTATTTTTTTTTAAACTATAACGGTTATATTAATTATTTAAAACGGTTGGGCCGAAACCAAAACAACCATCATTACAATATTCAGAATTCCTTTTAGTTGCAACGCTCCTTTTCCTTACATAGGTGTAGATTTACTCTAGATTACGGGATTGGGTTCCATGTAGGTTCTTCATCATTCTTGCTTAAGGCTCCTTGTGGCAGGAGGCATGCCAGGTTTGCTTTTGCGTATGCTTCGTCATTTGAGCCACATAGAATATGGAAAAGGAGATAGGAAGAGAAGTCTTGGAGCACGTATCTCAGCCTTTGAAGTGTCTTGTTGAGTGCCGGATTGCTGAAGTGGTCCTCCGAATTTAATATCTTTATCAAAATTTTTGAGTCCCCGAAGACTTGTATTTCCTTAATGCCTTTTTCACATGCTATCTGACATGCTTTTAGCAGCCTAAGGATTTCTGCCTGGTTGTTGGTTCTCTTTCCAAGTCCCTAGCTGAAGCTATCTTCACGAATACCCTCCGGGGAGTAGATCACTTCGCCTGCTCCTGTTGTCCCTGGATTTCCTTTGGAGGCACCATAAAAAAGATTGTTGTTTTACCCTATTTCCTCCACCAAGCTTGAAACTTTGAGTCTGCTACTCGTAGTCTCCATACAAGAGTTTCACTGGGGCAAGTGGTGTTGTTTATCCTGTCTCGAAATATATAAGTTCCCATCCATTTTTTTCTTCTGGGAGAAGCATGTTATTGTTTTTAAGGGGATGGTTGGCCACAGTCTCGAGGAGTAATGCTTTTTCTTATGTTGCCACCTTCAAAGGGGAGTTCAGAATGCTGTTAAAGATCTGGTCGTTTCTGGCGAGTCATATTTTCCAACAGACGTATTTAGGTACTTCTTTCCAGATTGTATTCCATGCTATCTTTCTTTGGGTCATGTGAGGATAACGCGTTCTCTAGGTGCTAAAAAGGTTAGCTACTTTGACTTGCGATGGGGTAGAGACATTGAGGCCTTGAAGGATGCAGTCCCAGACTTCTTGAGCAAAAGAGCAATCCACAAACACATGCTCCATGGTTTCCTGGGCTTTGTAGCAGAGAGAACACCGATGTGGCCCGTGAATACCTCTTTTACTCAGATTGTCGCCAATTAGCACTTTCCCATGCATTAATACCCAGGTGAAGAAATTTATTTTGGGGAGGCCGAGAGGGTCCCATACTTGTTTCCACACAGATGCAGTATGGCTCGAAGCTTGCTATGGTTGAAGAGAGGCAAATTCATGCCTTGCGTTGTAGATTCCAGTCTTTCCCCATCCCCATTTGTCCATCAAACGCATGTGAACTGGTGCTAGTCCTATTAAAGCGTCTTCAAGGAGGGTCTTTTGACTGCGCATTTGATCTAGAACTCGTGGGATTTCCCAATTTTTCCATTTTCCGAAGTCGTCCCATATCGAGATATCTGTCAGGGTGAGGAATCCTTGCTGAATGAGCCAATTCCTGATTTCTTTGATTGCTTCATTTTTGCTCAAACGCGACTGTCCCATTATGCTGTCTTGCCACAACATCGTGTTTTTTCCATTGCCAGGAATGCGATACAAGTGATTTTGGAAGAACTCTATCCCACGGCGGCAGAGATGCCATATTGACGTCCCTTTGATGCTGTTATCTATCTGAATGTTCCTTAGCGATGAGCCTTTTAGATATTTTTTCTTTATGACCTGACTGACAGGGTGTTTGCTGTTTGAGAAGAGGGTCCAAAGTATTTTACCTCCAAGAGCCAGATTGGCAAGGCCTGGGTCTCTTATTTGCAGGCCTCCTTCAGAGATGGGGCATTTAACTGTATCCCAATTCACTAGGTGGAATTTTCTTTTGTTTCCTCTTCCTCCTCTCCACAGAAAATCCCTGATAAGTTTGGAGATCTGTTCCGTGATCTTCTTTGGAGCCAGAAGAAAGGAAGCCTGATAAATAGGCAGGGAGGACAAAATAGATTTTATAAGGATGAGTTTGCCAGCATTGGTGAGCCATTGACCTCCCCAAGCTGTAATCTTGGACTTAATTTTGCTTATTACCTCTTTCCACAACGATAATTTGTTAGGGCCCAGGGTTATTGGTAACTTGAGATATTTGATTTTATCCCGCGAAGCGAATCCCAAAAAGCCTAAAGAGAGGGCTATTCTCTAAGTTGCTTGTTGATCAACATTCCACTTGTATATTGCACTTTTCCTTTTATTTATAAGAGCTCCTGATATGCTGCAGAATTTTGAAGAATTCCACTGTAAAGTTTGGCTATCTTGATGGAGGCTTCGCCTAGAAGAAGAGAATCATTTGCAAATAATGCATGGTTGAGAGGCTCTAGCCCTTTCGTCAACCTGACTCCTGGAGCTGTCCCTGCTTTCTTTTCAGCTGTTAGTTTTCTACTTAACGAGTCTGCCATCAGTATGTACAAGAAAGGGGAGAGGGGGCAGCCTTGCCTTATTCCCCTCGAGGCTTGAAAATAGTTTGCTCGCCTGCCATTAACTAAAGGTGCTATCCATGGTTTTTCAGTACAAGCTTTAATCAAATTGATAATGTTAGAGCTGAAACCAAAGGAAAGGAGGAATTTGTACATGAAAGAAAGATTTACCCGGTCAAATGTGTTTGGCATGTCGAGCTTTATGAGCATACCTTGCTCCTGCCGAAGGTAACTAGAGTGTATGACTTCTTGCACCTGTATTACATTGTCTAGTATGTGTCTCCCTTTGACAAAGCCTCCTTGGGTGGGAGAAATGAGTTTCCCAAGCAATGGCTTGATTCTGTTTGCCAACAATTTTGTCAGTATTTTGTATGATGCATTACAGAGCGAGATTGGCCTAAACCTGTCAAAAGTGCCCAGATTCACTTCTTTTGGTATTAATGCAAGGAAGGTAGAGTTAGTACTGCCTCCCACTTTGGCTTTTTGATGAAAAGCTTTAATCATCCTCAGAAGATCAGTTTTTATTATTTCCCAGCAGATTCTATAAAAATGAATTGAGAAGCCATCAGGTCCTGGTGCCTTGTCTGGTTCCATGGACCATATTACTTTATAGATTTCTTCCTTGGAGAAAGGTTTCGTAAGACTAGTGTTGTCCTCCTTGCTTACCAAAGATGGAATGTGGGAGAGAAATTCTGAGATGACTTCTTCACTCCCATTCCCATCCTCTTTATGCAGTTTTTGGAAATGATCTTTTGCTACCTTTTTTAGCTGTTCTTGACCTTTGAGCACAGTCCCATCTGAGCAAGTTTTTTCAGAGATATGATTTCGAGATAGCTGGGCTCTATATTGCCTATGGAAGAAAGAGGTATTTCAGTCTCCAGCTTTGAGCCACAGGCTACGAGATTGAAGCCTCCAAGTCTCTTCTTCATGACAGAAAGCACGAAATGGTTTGATTTGGGCAGCTTGTTCTTTTTGTAAATCTGAAGCAGAGATCTCCTTACTTTCCAAATCCATTTGCAGATCTGATAAAAACTGAACTGTCTCCTTTCTGTTGTTGGTAGGAGAATTTGAGGGTTCTTTAATCCATTTTTTCAGAGCTCTCTTGGTTTTTTTTAGTTTCTGCTCCCACACGAAGCTGGGAGATCTTGTCACAGGTATGGACCATGCCTCTAGAACAATTTCCATGAACCCTTCTTTCCTTGACCAAAGCGGGTTGAATCTAAAGGGGATAGGGCCCAAATTTTCTTCCTCTTCCAGCTGTAAGAGAATAGGTTTGTGATCTGAGGCCAACTTTGGGAGAATTTTCGAGGAGATCAGTCTTTTTCCTAGCAACAAAGAGCTTTGCGCTAGGAAACGATCTAGGCGAGCAGAGATGTGTTCTGCCCCAGCTCTATTGTTTGTCTAGGTGTAAAGACCTTTCTTCGGTTTGAAGTCAAGAAGATCCCAATGAAGTATTAGCTCCTCTACTAATGGAAGCATTTGGTCCCTGCCACTATTGCCACCTCTCTTTTCTTTTGGATCAATGACGAGGTTGAGATCTCCAGCCACTATTATATTCTGAGGGGAGTAAATGTCTAAGAAATCAGACAAGGTCTGCCAGCATTCTTTCTTCTCTGTAAGGTGGACTGGAACATAAAGGTTGAAGAGAGAGATGGAGAGCTTACTAGAGAGGTGCCGAAGTTCGGTGAATATCCAGTGTTGGGTCTCAAAGGAGCTTTCTAGTTGATACTTGTCCTCCGACCACAATGTTGCTAGGCCACCAGAGGAACCTCTTGCACTAATGGCCTTTCCTGCATTTTTCCCCATTTTAATTTGCTGATCTCAAGAAGGGTTTCCCCTTCAATCTTAGTCTCTTGGAGCATGAGGATCTTGGGAGTTTCTATTTTCAGAAGATCTTTGATTGCTTCAACTTTCGAAGGGTTCCCTAAGCCTCTGCAATTCCAAGAGACTAGTTTCATTATTTAATGGGATTGGAGTGAGTTGATCCCCCCTTAGAGGGCCTTGTTCTGGTGTTTCTCCTGATAAACATTTCAATGGTGGATTGGTTGCCTTGCATTTTTTGCCTGTCCGCCTCTTCTTCCCTGGCTTCCTTATGAGATTTCCTTCCAACTCTTTTAGAGGGTCTCTCGAATGTCTCGTCTTCCGATGACCCAGAAGTTTTCGTGGGTTTTTTCCTTGTCATTTCTGCATATGTAGGTGAGGAGGAGGTTCCTGCTGGGGAGTCAAGTTGGGTTACTTCTATGTTCTTCTTTTTTGCTTCGAGTGAATGAACTTGTTCAATCTCCTCTATTTCTGTTTTTGGAATTTCGATTGAAGTGTTGAGGGTTTCGAATGGGTTTATTGAGGCTGTTGTCTTTGGCTGTTCTCCTCTTCCTTCTATTTGTACCATTCCTATTAAGGGAGTTCTAGACTCCATAGGTACCTCTTTCCATTTATTCCTGTTACTCACCTTGGCCTGGACTGCTTTTTGCACCTGGATCCATTTTTCTCCTTTCGACTTCTCTAGATCTTCCTCCTTTTTTTTTGCATTATCTTGTGAAATGCCCATATTCATGGCAATTTCTACATTTGAATGGTAGCTGCTCGTAGTCTAACTCTTGGATATAAGACCAATCTGCTATTGTTAACTCTATGGCTTCAAGCAACCCTATTTCCAAGTCGACTTCGACACATATTCTTGCACATGAATACTTATCCCTTCTCTTTGTTCTATCTATGTATTTTCCCAGGGTGTTACCAATCGTTTCTAGTGACTTCGGGTTCCAGCAGTGCAGTGTAAGATGAGGGAGGCACACCCATGCTGGAACTGCTGACGGCACATCTTGTGTCGGATCGGAATCTGGTGACCATGAGTTTAGATACAGACCCTGAGGTCCCATGAAATATGGTCCATTCCTAAAGATGAGATTTCTGTCTTCTACTGAATCAAAAACAAAGACAAAAAAGCCCTTACCAACTAGGAAGCTTCCGATGCCTTCCTTTACTAGTGGTCGCTAGTTCCTCTGTACCCACGCCTCGACAGCCTTGGGGGAAGGCCATAGCCCTGTAAATTGATCGATGAGCCCTCTTTCAGCTAAGTTCAAAGCAGATCTGCAAGAATCTTCAACAGGCAGGGCGACTGTGGGGATGCTGTCAAGTTTCTTTACAAAATTGCGCTGAGTTTCCCTTGCTGGGCATTTACTACTATCGCCGATCAGCTTCCTGAACGCAAGAATATTTGGTGGAGGAGGCGATGGAGGGAGTACTCAGATCGCACTAGGGGCTGCTGCGTGCGCGAAGCAAAGGTTTTCGCTTCCTCTTGATACCCTCGGTTGATGCTTAAGAAAGTTTTTACTAGTATTTGATGATATTCCAGGAGAGTCTGCCAAGATTCACATGTCAGGAAAGTTTCTAGGCAGTTACTCATTTTGGAGTCAGCTTGGGAAGACTTGGCATGACTCACAAGTCTCTGCTGAGCCTTACAACAGTACAAAAAAATACTGACATGATAGGGATTATCTGTCTTCATCATGGAATGTACTAATTTTATTCCTTATCTTGTAAAACAGTATCAAATAAAATATATCAACTTTAGTCTTTGTCACACTTGGAAAATTAGTGGATGATAAATGATAATAGCACTAGTTATGTCACTTGATTTAAAGTAAAGTGCATAACTTTTTATGGTGTATTTTGAATTTTTCTTTAATGTTTTATGTTTGAAGATATGGTAATATACTGATACCAGAATATCCTCAGATCTCTTGAAGTGTACTCGAGAAGGTATGTCAACAGATTTGTTAACAGAACTTATAACCCTCTATGTTAAATATATTATTATTAAATAAATCTTAGGTTTTGTCTGAATAAGCCACTGAATCTGGCATTGTAAGTGATTTGTGAAATATTTGATACATAAATGACAAAATTATTGTGATACAGTTAGTTTCCCTCTTTACAATCTGTACATGAGAATTATATCCTGTCTTTTGGAATCAAATATAGAACATTTGGATGTGTTTGCTTGAAGGCAAAAATAGTTAAGTTAGTAAAGTTCAAAGGTGCTTTTGAACTTAATAATATTATTTTATTTGAATATGCAGCATGGAATATTATATGCAGAAGACTTTTTACAAAACAGCATCATTGATGGCTAACAGTTGCAAGGCCATTGCTCTTATTGCCGGTCAGCCAGCAGAAGTTTGCATGCTTGCCTATGATTATGGAAGAAATTTGGTACTTATCGAGTCCCACTAAATATGACATGAGATATTTTCCAGTATATCCACTGTTAAATTTGCAACTGTTGTTTGAATGTCTTATATGTTATATTTGCTAATTGTGCTCATTTGATATTCAATCTGGGTCAGTGTGCAGCTGAACACCTGCAATATAAAATAGAATTTTAATGGACTCTAAGCAAGTCAGTTTTCCCCATAGAACATAATCTCAGAGCATGTTTCAAAAATCCCCCAAAGGAGGGTGCATCTTTTGCAGTTTTTTTTTTGTCCCCAGCATTTTTATGAAGTAAGATCATTCTTTTTCTCTTACCGTCGTTGTCTCTGGGTTGCGATATTTATTTCGTTTGATTGGAACTTACTCAAAGACCGTTGCTATAATGGATTCTATGAAAGCATATCAGGCTTTGGAGGCAAAGTGATAATATGATCTGAGTTCAGAAACCAGAAATAAAATGGAATGAAATTATATTAATGTCCACGAAAGACTGAAATAGGCCGATGATATTTAAGATAAAAAAATTGAGGTTTGTTATGTATTGGAATTTGGAAGTAACTTACTCAAAGCCTATTTCTATAATGGATGCTATGAAAGTATATCAGGCATTGGAGGCAAAGTGATAATATGCTCTGGGTTCAGAAACCAGAAATAAAATGGAATGGAATTATATTGATGTGCACGAAAGACTGAAATAGGCTTGGTATTTAAGATAAAACAGGTAAGGTTATTATGTATTGGAAGTCTACTAGTTCAGTGGGGCATGGCTTCATAAGATCCATTTCCATCTCCTGGAAGTCTGCACAGCACTTAGTGCCTCTACTCACTGAGATAGATCGGAAAAAAGAGGTAATGAGCCTAGTGGTGTGAAGACGAGAAAGGGTTTACAAATTATCCATTTCTGAGTGATCATTTCTCCTATGTATAAAAGCTATATGTCTTCAATTGAGATAGTAAAAAGTCTTAAGGGATCCTCTAGAATCATGGAACAGGCAGTTATATCTTTGCCAGGATCTTATAATATACGGGACATCTGAAGGCACTGCTCAGTAGCTATCTGCTGAAGATGGCAGAACTTACATATCCCACTCACCAATGAAAGGTAGTCATCTAACTCAACCCGCAAGGGTTAAATAAGGGTATATATGTCTAGTGGTTGAGAGTCGAGACCCACCAAGGTGCAAATCTTGTGAATAAAAAAGACAAGCCTAAAAAATCTGTCTAGGTGTAAAGGATGCACACTAGAATTGACTTGCATAATGGCCCATGGGAGAGGAATCAAATCCCCTAAACTTTGGTGCCATAACAAACATGTTTGATTAGTGTCGAAAAGATGCACCTTCATTTGAAATGCTAATGCAAACACTTATGATAAATCAAAGAGAGAGAGACGTGTATCACTTCTCTAGTTGGGGTTGGGAAGCAAGTCTCATGCTAAATCACATGTTAAGCCTTGTTACCCACTACCTGTGGGTAGCATGCATAGAGAAATTTTTCTCCGAGATGGTTCTTAGCTGACAGTCAGTAGCTCCTTACAATGACCAAATAGCTTGACGCGCCATTATCTCTGCCACCTGAGCCATCCATGTGGTCCCTCGCCCATTTGTTATGATCGTATGTTTGAAGGTGGGCCTCTCGACCCCGAAGGTATGGCTTTTCTTTGGTATAGTTGAGTAATTTTCCTTACTTACTGTGGACACTTTTGGGCATGAATTGATGGGGGTTTTTGGCGAAAAGAGTGGGTTAGGTCTGTACTCTTGTCTCCTCCGCTTGATTTGGTGGTTACCCTTGTATCCTAGTCCTGTGGGATTTCCTTTACTGACCGTTATCTTTAGGGTTGGCACTACATGGGAAATCCTGATTTCGGTTGCATGGTCCCACTTTCCGACACCATATACATCACTCTCTTCCGCTCATTCTAACCTCATTCATCATTTTTCCCATTTGGGTCCACATGTGTCCACTAGGTCCACATAGGGTTAGCCTCCCCCTCCCCTTGTCCACACCTTGGGTAGGGTTTGGAATGATGCCCGAAGGTCGATGCAACTAAAAAGAAAAGAAAAAACATAATTTGGTCACTTACAATAGGAAATGTACCACAAAATGCAAAAGATGGCTGGGACATACAAATTCAGCGCGTGGGAAAAAGCCAAAATGAGCTCTACCCCTCATTCATGTTCATCACCCTAGTTCATAAGGGCCCTAGATGAGCCCCCTCCGCATTAAGGAACCCATGATTGTCCCAACCCCTGGTGGGAAATGAGCTGCCCCACCTTAAAGGGGGGTATCTGCTGCTATATTCTACACATCATACTCTCATCCCCTGGAACCCCGAGCAATTATGAAGAAAAATCAGTCAAATGCAAAATGCATATGAAGAAGGGTGGAAAAACAAAGGTTGGGGTAACTCATGTACCACGATTTGCTCCCTCCTACACTCATACACCCAAGTGTGGGCTTCCCTCATCATAGCTACCCTTGTACCATGACATGTGGCCTTGAGCATTCCCCTGGTCCCCACTCCATTCCATCACTATATCACATACCACCTACCACCTGATAGATGTACCATGAACATGTCACCCATTTTAAAGGCTGAAACCACCTAATAAGGTCCTTGGTTAACCCCCTTATTAAGCTTGGAGACACTTTTACATGCCAAAGCCCACTATGGAAGGCCATGCCCCCATGAAGTGCCCCATTGATTCCACGATTTGTAAACTTTTTTACTTGATTATTCTAATGATTTGTTGTATTGGAGGGCAAGGGGACACATTGGATCTTATGCAGGATTGCAGGTGGGTCTCAAATTTGGGGTTTGGTCTCCCTATACGGGGTCCAAGCCCTCTAGAGGGCCACATTGGCACTTGTAGGGTGCGTGTTGAGAGCGATGGGCCTCCACCATAGCAGAGAGTATTTCCTGTATCCCCAGCTCCACTCAGTGATTGCTCATGGATGATGCACCTGGTCCACCATGCCCAACCAGCTCCACACATGTACCATACACATGGAAGATGTTCCAGGGTCCAGATGGGGATGTGTCTCATTGCAAGAGACAAAAGGGGGGCTTATGTCATCATCCTAGCCTTTATAGGTAGTTTACAAGCATCATCGATCCACTTGGAGATCCATGAGGATATCCTTGTGCTCCCACACCCACTTGCGAGCACCACATGTGACTTGCTTGGGAAACAAGGGGCCAACCCCTTGTCCACTATGATTGGAGTCCATTCCCTCACCATCGCACGCTTTGCACTTCATTAGGTCTTCTCAATGGCCCAACGACTCATAATAATTATTATGCTGCCCTCTTGAGAGGCTGTTCTCTGTATTATTGAGCTATCTTGGTGGGCTTGTCACCAAGTCATGTCATTATTATGTATTATTTTATTATTTGGGGCTAAATTAGGCCAATTAGGCAAATCGAATCCCCTTTAGAGTTGTATAAATATGACAGAGGCTCATTTTGAACTCTCATCATCACTTGGATTGGATTAGTATCTCTTGAGAGATTTTCACACTTTCTGTTGGAGTAAACTTTTTAGCATTTTTGAATGCACTATGATGTTTGGATTTTTGCTATTGTCTTTGGAGCTTCTTTCTAATGCAAAGTTGATGAATGGATATACTCCTTCTCTCATGTATGTGAACTTTTAATGCTATTCTTGTTATCTTACTTGTCAAATGCATGTATATTGTTATCATTATTCTTGTATGGGTTAATGTGATGCATGTTGAAGAATCACGGGCAGTGAGAGTTAATGAGATTCTTTTGACTTGATAACTACTTGTGAGGTATTTTAGTTTATCTTTTTAACACAATCTTTACTTGTTTTTATTAGAGCGTGTCTTCTTTATGTTCATCAAATAGTTACAAAAACAAAGAGACAAGAACACACGACGATGGCTTTTTGCCAGGGCCAAAACCTCTCCCTCTTGGAGAGGAAAACCCACACAAAATTCTTCTTATAGAGATTTTGATTGATAAACACCAAGGCCAGGACTTTTGACATGCTGAGCCACTCTAAGACCAAGACACCGATCCTCTTCTTTATTACTACTGAGATCATCATCATCACTGCTGTTTCATCGTGGTCATCATTACTGTACCTTCACTAAGATATTCATTATAGCAATGAGATTACTACTTCTTCACCATAGATTCCCTTTTACTTAGATCATTGCTGCTTCTTACTGAGATCATCTCAGAGTGTATGCTGAGATATGTATACAAAGGCAGTGTCATTATGTAATCATCAAGATCCTCATTATTCGATATTGTGACTGCGTTTACCAAGCTGTATTGTTTGGAGATCATCGTTACACAGTTGCAAAGACTGAGACTGCGTTGTATTGAGATCTATATCATTAATTCACCACCGAGATCATGACTATTTCTGGAAGTATGCCGAGACAGAGATATCCTTATGACAACGATGCTTAATTTGTGACTGTCAAGAGTGTTACCACAAAGAAGGTTACATTGTGGTTTCTTGCGTAGTTTCAGGGATGTCCGAAAATATATCTCACTATGTCCATCCAGAAGTTACATAAATGTATGCGAAAATGTTAGAGAATCCACATTTTGTGTTCACGAGATTTCAGAGGAATCTGAGTTTTAGTTATCCGAAGTCCTGTACTTTTACGCTGACCCCAAATGGGTATATATAGTGGTTAGTCCCTTGTATTAAGCTGACGTGTATCCATGAAGTGTTGCGTCTATTTCTTTGAGCCGACATGAGTGGATTTAATTCTTTTAGGCCGACATGACTGTCTTTTGCCTCACTTTGCTTGCAAAATTCTTTTTGTGCTCATCTTGGAGGATTGTGCTTGGTCTTGGAAGGCTAAACTAGTCACTAGGTAGACTCATTTACATATATGCTCGAGAAGAGCTCTTTACACATGTCTTTGACTATTTGACTTTCCTAGACCTAAGGAATGAGTAGGAAACTCATTGTCATTATTTACAAAAATAATATTTTCTTTTTCTTGGCAAGTACGAAGATCAAAATTACATTTGTAAATAACGAACCTAATTACATTTTCTTCAACAATGCAAAATTCTTTTGGGACTTTTGAATAAGTGATTTAATGCATGTGTTGCTGTTGAGGGATTGGGTGAATGTTCCTAGAGGCACCTCTTAGGTTGAAAGACCTCGAAACTTTATCTCTTTGGCAAATTGAAGTATAAATCTCTAATTACCTAGTTGCTGCCTTTGAGTAGGCTAGCGAAGGCTAATTAGGTCTCCTTAGCTCACGAAATTCCTTGATCTAGGTGTATCTTGACTCCATTAAGCCCCCTAAGCAAGGCATTGTTTCCCACATGTTCTTGGTGGTCAAATTTATCTCTCTTTTGTTCACTCCCCAATTCTAGGCCTAACCCTAGAGGGTCACCTAGGGCATCAAGTAAAATCTTTTGTACCATCTAAACACCTTGAAAATTGGTCCACTACTGCACTCAGGTGTTCTCAAGAGGTCCTCCAAGTTTGAAGCAAATATGACAATGGAATCTCGAGATATAACAAGCCCTAACCACAAGATTATCTCTCCCCCTAGGTTAATTTGGGTTAGTGTCCTCACTTGGGTCATTGCATTTGTATTCCAAAATAAAATTTGTCCTTTGACCCTATTCTCCTCCCAAAATAGGCCGAGCCCTTCTAGTGTTGATCAACTCCACATACTTGACCCAACTTGGGTCCGGTCTGGCTCTCTGTGGTCCCACAACTTGATAACTCAAATTCAACTAGGATTCTTGAATCTAGGATGCTTCTTGACAAGGGATATTACTCAAGTCTAGGCTTAAGTCCTCTTAGCCCTTCCTAGAGAGCCCATCACTTTGTTTCTTAAGCAAGTAAGCCATATAATTGAGTCTCTCTTGTGAATAGGCCCTAGGAATCACTCTCCATCCATTCATTGATCCATTCATCCTTGTGATTCCTTTCATACCGAGACTCTTCCCATTGGTGAAGTCCGTAAAGAGCAAGGAGCCTTAGCTCAGGTGACAGTGGGCTATCGCTCCATTGTTGCCCCTTGACCTAGTAGTTGCTCTATAAGATCCCTTCCTAGGACCGCTATTAGTTTGAGCGGTAACAAGCCCGATATAACCCCCATGTTAACTTTGTTAGCCACCAAAATGGGTAAAAAATTTCTCCCATTCTTATCATCTAGCTAGCCAGCCATGCAGCCCCTAACCAAGGCTATAGGGGAGAGGCCTCTGTCCCCTGCCCCCCAATCGAATTCGCTCCCGAAGCGCGCTCCCTATAAAATTTTCGTTCCCTGCTAATTCAACAACGATAGAGGGAGCTATTAAAGATTGGAAACAAGAAAATATGAGTGGGGAAGCCTAATATTCAAGCCTATGGCCCTAGTATGGATCATAGTATTCAGAACCGGCCTAGCTAACCGGTTACCAGTGTAACCGGCCGGTTAGCAGGCCCACCGGTTGAAACCGGCCAAAAAACCCGGTCAGAGGGGTGACTTTGCCAAATTTTGCAGCTAATCGGTCCTAATCGGCCGGTTTAGGACAAAACCGACCGGTTTGTATCAAACTAGCCGGTTCCGTCCTAAACCCGCTGGTTAGGAGGCACGCCTACTGTGAGCCCAAAAACGACTTTTTGACTCTGTTTTAGGGGTTTTGGAGGGAAACTAAGGGTGCTTTCCCTCCAAAAACACATGAAAAGTTATTTCTCATCTTCTGCCAACATTGCCTCTTCTAATCCCACTTCCTCCCAGCCAAGTCGTCAACCCACTTTGGATCAACATTGTAAAAAACAATGCAAAGAAACTTCTCATCAATACATTGATAGATGGTGGTATGATTCAGATATCCCATTTAATGCCGCTCGCTCACCTTATTACCAAGCTATGTGGGACTTTGTTATAGCTGCAGGAAAGGGCTTCAAAGGCCCTAATATGCATGACTTTAGGCGAGCTCTTTTGCAAAAAGAGATATCTTCAATTGATGAGTATTTGGCTGAGTATAAAGATTCATGGCTTAAAACAAGTTGTTCCATCATGTCAGATGGATGGACCGATGGAAATAACCACACTATCATTAATTTCCTTATTTCTTGCCCTCAAGGAACCATGTTTTTGAGATCAGTTGATGCATCTGATAAGGTGAAGGATGCAGCCCTTCTATTTGAGCTTTTGGATGACATTATTCAGGAAGTTGGGGAGCAGAATGTTGTGCAGGTCATCACCAATAATGCCTCAAACTATGTTCTTGCTGGAAAGATGCTTGAGTCCAAATATAGGACCATATTTTGGACTCCATGTGCTGCACATTGCATAGACCTCATGCTCTCGGACATAGGCAAAGTGGAGTGGGTAAAAAACACTATAGAGCATGCCAAGTGCATTACAAAATACATTTACAACCACTCATGGGTATTGAACCTAATGAGGAAAAATTTAAAACACTGGGGGCAAAGAGCTTGATAGGCCTGCAATTACGAGATTTGCAACTCACTTCCTCACGTTGCAATGTCTCAATGGTCAACATAAAATCCTGCATAAAATGTTTTCTTCTGATGAATGGACTGAATCTCGGTGGGCTTGTAGACAAGATGGAAAAGACACCAAAAAGAAAGTGTTTGACAATTATTTTTGGAAAAGGTCTGTAGAGCTTGTGAAAATTACCGAGCCCCTTGTTAAGGTGCTAAGGATGGTGGATGGGGAAATATTGGCCATGGGCTACATTTATGAGGCTATGGATCGGGCAAAGGAGTAGATACGGGCAACTTACAAGGACAAGTTAGCTAAATATGGTCGTATATGGGAGATCATTGATAACAGATGGAACAATCAACTCCATCGTCCTATACATGCAGCTGGGTATTTTTTGAACCCAAAATATCATTATAAAGATTGGCTAGGAGATCTGCAGGATGGGGAGGTCAAAGTTGGATTGGTTGATTGCTTGGAGGGCATGGTCCCTACCCATGCAGACCAGTTGGAAATACATAGACAACTTACTGTTTTCAATATGGCAGGTGGTACCTTTGGCAAAAACTTGGCAAAGATGGCAAGAGATGTGGATCAACCAAGTAAGCAATTCCAATTTCCAATTTGTTTTTCTTTTCAAGTTAAAATTGCTTACAAATTTACAATTCAAATTATAAACTAAGTTACTAGTTAATGTCTTTTTCTTTGCAACACATTGGTGGGAGTCATTTGGTGGCCAGTGTCCTCAATTGCAAAGGTTTGCAATTAGAGTCCTCAACCAAACTTGCAGTGCTTCAAGGTGTGAGCGCAATTGGTCTGTTTTTGAGCGCATACACACGAAGAAGAGAAACCGTTTGGAACAAAACGGTTAAATGATCTTGTTTTCGTTATGCAATACAACCTTTGACTAAGGAGGAACCAAATGATGAACAAAACACCTGATCTAGATCCCATTGTGTTGGACGATATTGATCCAACATTAGAATGGGTGGAGGAGATTGAAGATCCTGTGTTTGATTTTGATTTTGATATCGACATGGCATTAGCGGGGATGAAGTAGATTTTGTGGCGGCATCGGAACCAGGATCAGTAGCGGCATCAAGGAAAGGCAAAGAACCAATGGAAGGCACTAGTCGTGCAGGTCGACAAACTCATGCTTCCATTAGGTTCACTTCTATTGTTATTGGTGGCATTGCTACTGAGGTTGCAGATTAGGCTGAGGCATCCTCAGACTCTGAATCAGATCATGTCCATGTAGCTCCTGATGATGATCCTGTGTCTAGTAGTGGTGATGAACTTGATGATTGATCATGTGTACACTGTAGACTTGTAGTAGGCCAATGGCCTCATAGCTTGCAGCATTGTTTTTGGACTTTATAGGCCATTTAGAGCCTCATTACTTATGTATTTTACTATTTTGTTGATGATATGTATTGCACTCGGTGCCATTTCGATATATTCACCCTTACATGGTATATAAATGAGCAAACTTTGCATATTTTGTCTCTATTGGCTTGGAATCATGGTTTTGAATCTTAAAAATAGTTTTGTTTCATTAAAAATTAATTATTTAATGTATTTTTCTAAAACCGGTTTGTTTAGACCTAACCAGTCTCGGTTCGACTGGTTCCGGTTTGAAACCGGTTCATTAGGTGGACCGGTCCGGTCACCAGTTCCAGTTTTTAAAACATTGACTAGAACACATGATGGAAAGATAAAGTAACAAAAATATACTGGAAGACCTATTAATCATTGAATACTTGTTGGCATCCTACTAGCTTGCTTTGAAAACTAGTATTATATGACAATGATCAATGAGATTACTGCCAATTGTGAAGTGAAATGAAGAGTGGAGATTAAAGCTAAAGAAAACAAAATTCCCTTGCAACCAATACTTTCACACCTTTTTTTGCATAAACCCATCATTCCCATTGCTTTTTGTAGTGACTAGCTTGTTGCATACATGTTTCATTTTGTTTAAGCAATTCAAGTTTTCCTTTCTGGAAAATAAATTTTGTTTTTATCCATGAAACATAGGATCACCAATCATTTATTTGATCATCTCAGAGTTGTTCATTTCAGTCTAGTATACTTTTATTTTGCACCATGTCAAGAAATTATTTGTTAGTTGGCAATGTTTTCCAGTGATAATTTTCTCAATAGATATTTTTGTTAAGTTTATAGTCATTACTTCGTATATTATATTGTCCTAGGAGGTAGCAATAGCTTGCTTTTATTTCTGGAGATTTTAGCTTATGTGTGGATCCTGGTGCACCTGGAAAATTTGATTTAATATTGTTTGGCAGGGATTAGCATATCAGCTAGTTGATGATGTACTTGACTTTACTGGCACAACAGCTTCACTTGGCAAAGGGCCTCTTTCTGACATACGCCAGGTCTTTCTCTCTCCCCCCGCCTTTCTGTCACACACTACAAACACATATATATCCATACATGCTTGCTAGTTACATGGCATGCTGAATTCATGCCCTTTTCACTTGGCAAGTAGTCTCTTTCTGACATATTTCAGGTCTCTTTCTATCTCTCTCTACTGGAGGTAGGTAGGAGATAAAAGGGTTGTGAAATACAACTTTCTGTAAGACCTTTTTTTGAGTAGATTCTATAATATGCCATATATTAAAATTATATTTTATGTTAAATATTATAACTTTATGTAAGGTTGCATCCCTCAGTCAACTGTATAAATATGCACTCTCTATTGCATTCACCATCTTGCTACTTATCAATTACTTAATGATTTGTTATCTTGAATTTTCATTTTCACAAGTAATAACTGTGTTAACACTGAGATTTGCAACTTAGGCAAATCTATGTTGTCGAGAAGTCAAGCTTTCACTTTGTGGAAGCCTAGTATCAACCATGTTAAAAAGTGTCTGCTTCTCAGGTTTGTGATTTATGAGAAACTTCAAGTGCTTCAACTAGAAATCACAGGATGATCTAATCAGAGTGGTAGCCAATATCGTTTCGTGACGATCATCATTTCATATTTCTTCACTGCACATGTATGACAAAGCATATTTGTTTTGGGAGGTTGCCTGCTTAGCAAGGTATAAATGGTTGTTCAGCCAGCAACCAAGTGTGATAGTTGTACCTTCTATAGACAACATCATTAAAGTTGTCGAGGACTGATTTAACTTGAGTAAGGTGCTGTTATGATCAGCACTGGTGCACTTTATCACACTTTCTTATCAGCAAATTGTCAGAGTTGATCTGAATGATGTGAATTGCTTAAAATCAGGAGTAATCTTCAGCCTTTAGAGTAATTATGCTAATACTGAGCAAGTTATAGAGACTGATTTACTCACCATTTGCAGCATGGATTTGCATTGTTTCTAAAAGATAACGATGGTGTTTTAAGCGGATTTGTGCAGGTGTTGCATCGCTGTTTTATCATTGACGACAGTGCTTTCGTTGCCGGTTTTATTAAGAATTTGAAGAGGATTGATCAGTCCATACCTTCATTTGCACCAGTACTTTCTTGAATGATAAGTCATCAGGTTCAGGCTTGATTTTGGTTTGACGAGAAGCACCCTCCTTGCTAGTTTTACTTGGAAAATTGCTGTCATCAGTTCACCAATGGTATATGCATGATTTGATATTGATTTCAGAAGGTATAAGCCTGCAGAACAGCCCCTAAAAACAGCAAGTATTATCGCTTTGTGAGGTTATCAAGTAGAGCTATGAGCTCCACTTTGAGGATTGATTCAACCTAATTCAGAGGCTGTTTGCAGAACATGCAATGCCCGTTCAAACCCAATTCTACCTTAAAAAGGCATTGTTATGGAGGACATTGATCAGCACCATTGAAGATTAATAATTGCCCATTTCAGAGATGCCTTGGAGAGCAAGCAATCTAATTTGTTGTGCTAAATTCAGATCAGTTAGGGGTTCTTTGACTAAGTCTAGTTCGCTTTGCTTTTGTTAAGGGATTAATCACCCAAGGGAGGTGCCTACCGTAAGCTATTCTTGGCTTATTTTTCAATTGAATTTTTCACCATTCAGAGGCACTTTGTTTTAGTAATTTTCGAATGCTGTTGGCAGAGATTATGATGTCTGATTTTCAACATGGGAAAACACCTGTTGGCGTTTGATATAGGTGCTGCATGAAAAGTATTTTCACCAAGATTGGAGTTCTAGGAAGGATGCTTTGCCGGTGGGTATTCTTAGACTCGTCTGCAGGTGTTATCTTCTCATATCTTGATAAGAAGGGCACTTCTCATTAGCTAATTTTAGTCTTCTAAGGCCAGTGAGTTAGAGATCTTCTCCATTCTCTAATCAGCTTCTTATATTACATCCTCAGTGCCTAAATTATAGGATTAATCCGTGCTTTGCTGGAGGTTGTTTTCAGAGATGTAAAGCACTTTGAAGGAAGGTCTACCAGTGTATAACATGCTGCTTTAGTGATCTGTAGATTTTGTTATGTTTGAGCACCCTGGATGAGATCTGTTTTTCATTGTGGGTTGCTTTTGTGGATTCCCTTACATGCATCAGTAAAGAGATTTTCTTGAGGAGCTTAGTTATGTGGGTGTGATATTTATGGTTAAGCAAGGTGCTTTTGTGGATGCAGATTAGGATTGAATGGTTAAGAACCAAACCATCAACCCAAGGTTCCTATTCTTGGATTATTTTAGGGTTATGCCTTGCTTGGATTATAGGGCTTTTCATGGCCTTCATATTTAGATTGGGGTTTTCAGATATAGATACAGTCCTCAAGTATGGAAAAGGGAGAATGTTAAACGAAAAATCATTGGTTATTCTTGAGTCTTAACTTCCTTGTCTTCGATCTCCATACTTCATATCCTTTTCTCCTTTTATATCGGATCAATGAGCTCATCTAAGACATTATATGGTGTCATTTCTATTGATTTTTGTGTAGCATTGGGAGGTATTCCTGAATGCCAAAAGGCCTCCTAAGTCGGCCTAGAAGAATTATAGAAATTAAAATAAAATAAATTTTATTTTTGGGTTTTATGTAGGCTCAAAAGGGACAAGTCGCCCCCACCATGAAAGGGTGTGTCCCTTGGGGTAAATGCACCTATTTGACTTGTATATATATAGATGATATGAAAATTCTATCACTGCAGCAACTAATTTACTATTCCTACTTATTTCATCATAAGTTATTCATGAGATTACTTCAACAAACATTAAAATAAATACTGCTGCAGAGATCACATCGTAATACAGAAACAAAAATATGCACACATTGACATAGTTATTTTGGACTAATGTCCCCGAAAAAACCCAATGTGGGAAAACTGGTGCAACAAGGAAGGATTTTATTATTCAGCAATTTTCTTGTACAACAAGGTGCCAAACTGGCTTACCCATAGATAGACAAACTTCCAACACTTTCCTAAACCTAGCGTGGGCCCTACTGACCTCTGCTACAGCCTGAAACCCTCTGCGTCAGCCTACTGAGGCTCTCCACAGCCTCTTTGGGCTTCTGCGTCACTCCTGCAGCCTCTGTGTGGATGACGCATGCTCTTCTAGCTTTGCAGTCTCTGCGTGGCTTCCTCTGGTTCTGCGTCTGCCTCTTCTGTGCTGATCTCCCATCTCTTTGTTTCGTACTTGCTGCCTCCTCACTGCCCTCCAGATCACTGGTTCAATTTCTCAGCAAACCTTGCTCCAGAAATTGAACTGACTGGTCTCCCTCAGTGTGTTCTCCAAGTGCCCCTCAAGCCTCCTCTTATACTTTTTTTGTTGACATCTCAACGGCCGAGATTAAGTCCCTAATCAACGGCTAAGATTAGATCTGGCTTGATCCATGTCTTTTGGACCATTCTAACACAGATTCATATTAATACACATTAATATTTTATTTTCCCTAAGTTTAGACTTAGGGACTCCATTAAAAATATTACTTATTTTAATATCTCCTGATCTGTTTAGAATATGCCCAAACCCTTTCTGGGTATTGGAGATCTCATGTGCCCCAACCTCTCCACTAAATTTCGTGGCTAGAGCACATCCGATGCTACCCCAAATCAACACTCCCTCTTAGCAAGCACTGTGCTCTAGCAATACTCGTCACTGAGTATTACTCTGATCATCCGACATTGGTACCTGTGCTCATGATAGGCCTTCCTGCCCAACATCCTCTGCACTCTACGTCCTGTACTGCTGCCCATGGTTCTGGCACTGCCACTGCTGCATCTGTACGACAACTCCCTCTGCATTTGTGCTGCTGCTGGTCCTTTCTCCCAGCACTGCATCCACACTGCACCTTCCTCTGCATCTGTGCTGCTGTTGGTCCTTTCTCCCAACACTGCATCTGCACTGCAACTCCCTTTGCATCTGTGTTGTTAACACACTACTTCTGAAAGGGGTTCTTTACCGTCCCCATCTTTTCCCTGAAGTAGTCAAATTTTGACTTTCCAAGGGCCTTGGTGAGGATATTTGCCACTTGTTCCCCTGTAGGAGTGTAGCTCAACTGTACAGCACCATGTTGGACACAATCTCTGACAAAGTGACATCGGATATCAATATGCTTTGACCTATCATGAAATACTGGATTTTTAGAGAGTTTGATGCAACTCTGATTATCACACATGATCTTGGTCGCCTCCATATTTCTTCTGAATAGGTTTATCAGCAGTTTTCTAAGCCATATGGCCTCACACGAAGCTGTGCTTGCTGCGATATATTCTGCCTCAGACGAGCTGCGATATATTCTGCTTGCTGCGATATTTGCTTGAAGCAAATATCTGGCTTGGTATTGACTAGATACATCAAGGACCCTATGAGTTGTCGATATAGGGTGGGATCGACATCCTTGTCTTCTGATGCATCAATCTTCTTCCAATTGGTGATCATTGGTGTAGCCATAGGTCTACAGTTTCACATCCCGAACCTTTTCAAAATTTTTGTAGCATACCTTCCTTGCCCAAGGAAGATTTCTCCTTTCTACTGCCAAACTTCCAACCCTAGAAAATAATGCATTCGTCCCAGATCCTTCATATCGAACTTTGTGGCTAGATTCTTCTTGCAGTCTTCAATGAGTCTGGATGATCCTGTTAGGAAGAGATCATCCACATATAATACTAAGATAAGTGGCTTGCTCTCTACGACCAGATAGTAGAGATTCAGATCCGCGTTATTCTTGACAAACCCCATCTTTTGCAAGTAGCCATCTATTTGACCATACCATGTTCTTGGTGCCTCCTTCAACCCATACAAGGATTTCTTTAGTCTGCATACATGAGACTTCTTCTCATGAGTTCCAAAGCTCTCTGGTTGTTCAATGTATACTTCTTCTTCTATTACCTCGTTCAGAAATGCCATCTTGACATCCATCTGATGGATCTCCCATCCCATCTGGGCTGCAAGAGACATCACGGTCCTAATAGATGTATACCTGGCTACCAGGGCGAAGGTTTCCTCATAGTCAATCCCTTCCTTTTAAGCATACCCCTTAGCCACAAACTTGGCCTTGTATTTTTCAATACTGCCGTTCGCAACATATTTGATCTTGTAGATCCATCTTGAACCTACCACAGATCTGTCTTGAGGCCTTGACACCACCTCCCAGACATCGTTTACCATAATGGAGTTATACTCCACCATCGCATCTAGCCAGACGTAATGCTGAGCTGCCTCTTTGAAGTTGGCAGGCTCTCCATCCTGAGCTACTAACGCCTGATACCTGTATGGCTGTTTTCGCTTCCTTTTACTATTCCTTGGCTCTTCGATGAAGTTCTCTGCATCACGCAGAATCTGATGAAGTTCCCTACTGGTTCTTCCTCTACCAATAGGTGCTTTTGTTTGCTCCTCTTCCTCATCCTGAGAATCTTCATGATCTGAGGAAGGATTCTTCAGTTCCGTTGGTTGAAGAGGCATGACCAACGAATCCTCTTTCAACTGCTCCTTGGAAGGCATTTCGCGAGATCTCCTGAAAGCCTTCTGAAAGCTCTGTCCTCCATGAACTTTACATCTTGTCATACTACTACCTTCCTGCTCCCTGGAAGATAGATCCTTATGCCTTAGCGTTCTCGCTATATCCTGCCAGATATCCCTTTTCTGCAGTCTGATCCAACTTCTTCCTCTTTTCTTCGGGTATGCGACAATATGCCAAACTCCCAAATATCCTGAAATGACTAACTTTGGGTGTCTTCCTAGTGAAGACTTTCTCTGGAGTAATCTTGCCCAATGCTCGATGAGGAGTCTTGTTCTGAGCGGAGACAACTGTGTTGCATGCTTCTGCCCACAGGAATTTTGGCATATCCTAATCATTCAACATGGCACTAGCTGCTTCTACAATAGTCTTGTTTTTCCTTTCTGCCACCCCATTCTGCTCCGGATTATAGGGAGCTGTCCACTCTCTTCTGATGCCCTCCTTAGCGCAATAATCAGTGAAGTCCTTATCAACATACTCTCCACCATTATCTGAGCGCAAGACTTTGATTTTCTTACTTGTCAGATTCTCCACTAGAGTCTTGAACTCCTTGAATCGACAAAAAACCTCATCCTTGGTTTTCAAAAAATAGATCCAAGTTTTCCTCGAGTGGTCATCAATGAAGGTAAGGAAATACTCAGCGCCGCTGAGAGCTTTGACGGACATAGGTCCATAGATATCTGAGTGTATCAATCCTAGTACACTCTTGGCCCTGGTTGCTCCTAGGAAATGCCGCCTTGGCATACTTTCCTAGAGCGCATCCCGTGCATACATCATCTCGTTCCGTACTCAGATCTGGAATTCCTGTTACAGTGCTCCTGAGAATTCTTAGAGCTCCATGGTGCAAGTGACCCATCCTTCTGTGCCATAGTTCGTTCAAGTCTTTGTCCCCATGATTGCCTATTAGTGCCATTGGGGATTCTAGTTGTAACCTGTACAACCGATTACTTTTGATCTCGATCTGCACTTTCTTTTTCCAGCTCGATTGTTTGATGTATACCTTTTTCTTGATGAAGTAGACATCATAGCCCTTGTCTTGTAGTTGTGACACAGAAAGTAAGTTCATCCCCAATCCTGGCACATGCAGCACATTTGTGGCACGGAACCGCTTTCTTGATTCTATTTGAAAAACAATGGTACCCTTTCCTACTGGAGTACACTTTGCCTTGTTCCCCATGGTGATCTAAAAGTTCATCTTCTCTTCTCGATATTTTGAGAAACACTCCCTGATTCCCGTCATATGCCATGAGGCTCCACTGTCTATATACCATACTTCTGATGATGTAGCACTAGTCATGCATGCCACTTCTTCTTCCAACCTGGAAGCCAACATAGAGAAATCAAAATCTCTCTCTCTCTCTTGTGCAATCTTCTGAAAATTTGCATGAGTCCCCTGAGGTGGATGCCTCTGCATCGTGGTCTCAACCCATAACTGATTTTCCCTTTCTATCTTTGATTACTTGCTCTGATACCATGTGAAAATTCTATCGCTGCAGCAATTGATTTACTTTTCCTACTTATTTCATCATAAGTTATTCATGAGATTACTGCAACAAACATTAAAATAAATACTGCTGCAGATATCACATCGTAATACAGAAACAAAAATATGCACACATTGACACAATTATTTTGGACTAATGTCCCCGGAAAAACCTAATGTGGGAAAATCGGTGCAGCAAGGGAGGATTTTATTATTCAGCAATTTTCTTGTACAACAGGGTGCCAAACTGGCTTACCCACAGATAGACAAACTTCCAACACTTTCCTAAACCCAGTGTAGGCCCTACTGACCTCTGCTACAGCCTGAAACCCTCTGCGTCAGCCTACTGAGGCTCTGCGCAGCCTCTCTGGGCTTTTGCGTCACTCCTGCAGCATCTGCATGGATGACGCAGGCCCTTCTGGCGCTGCACAGTCTCTGCTACCTTTGCGTGGCTTCCTCTGGTTCTGTGTCTGCCTCTTCTGTGCTAATCTCCCATCTCTCTGTTCTGTACTTGCTGCCTCCTCACTGCTCTCCAAACCACTGGTTCAATTTCTCAGCGAACCCCGCTCTAGAAATTGAATTGACTAGCCTCCCTCAGTGTGTTCTCCAAGTGCCCCTCAAGCCTCCTCTTATACTTTTTTTTCTGTTGACATCTCAACGGTCGAGATTAAATCCCTAATCAACAGCTAAGATTAGATCTAGCTTGATCCATGTCTTTTGGACCAATCTAACACAGATTCATATTAATACACATTAATATTTTATTTTCCCTAAGTTTAGGCTTAAGGACTCCATTAAAAATATTAATTATTTTAATATGTCTTGATCTGTTTAGAATCTGCCCAAACCCTTTCTGGGTATTGGAGACCTCGTGTGCCCCAACCTCTCCACCAAATTTCGTGGCTAAAGCAAATCCGATGCTACCCCAAATCAACAGATGACGTGACACTTGATTTGATCACTCACTCATCATCATCTATCTTCTATATTAGCCACACGAGGGAGCAGATAGAGGATGGATTTGTTTGAAGTTTGGACTTGGATTTTTGGCATGGATTTCTAGATAATGTTGATTTGGGGTAGCATCAGTTGTGCTCTAGCCACAAAATTTGGTGGAGAGGTTGGGGCACATGAGATCTCCAATACCCAGAAACAGTTTGGGTAGATTCTAAACAGATTAGGAGATATTAAAATAATTAATATTAGTTGAATCCCAAAAATGATATCTAATATAATTAATATTTTTAATGGAGTCCCTAAGTTTAAACTTGGGGAAAATAAAATATTAATGAGTATTAATATGAATCTATGTTAGAGTGGTCCAAAAGACATGGATCAAGCCAGATCTAATCTTAGGCATTGATTAGGGACTTAATCTCGGCCGTTGAATCGTCAATAGGAAAAGTATAAGAGGAGGCTTGAGGGTGACTTGGAGATTACACTAGATGATCAGTCATTCTATTCTCTAGAGCAGGGTTTGCTAAGAGAGATAGAATTAATGATTGGGAGAGCAATTGAGGGGCATTGAGTACAGAGGAACAGAGAAGGCAAAGATTGTGTTGGGAGAGCAGCGCAGCAGCCAAGGAGGGTGACGCAGTACAGGAAGGGCTCATGCAGGGCCACGCAGAGGCAGCCAAGTGTTGCGTAGAGCACCAGAGGGGCTAGCGTGGCTGACGCAAAGGCTCTCAGAGCTGACGCAGGGCCTCTTGGGGTTGACACAGGCCAAGAAAGGCTGGCGCAGGGCCAGCGTGAGACAGAGAGGGGCTCACGCAGTCCAGATTGGGCAGACTTTGGGGTTGCAGGAGCAGTTTTGTGATGAGGCGCTGCCGGAATGGTTTTCCGGGGTTTTAGCCAGGAGATTTCTCTCAAACTGAGGTATAGCTGCTAAGGAAATTCTCTGTTGGGTAGGCCAGTTACGATACCTAGATTGTACTCTGATATTGCTTAATAAGAAAACCCTCAGATAACTGCATCGGTTTTCCCACATTGGGTTTTTTCGGGGACATTGGTAAAAAATAATGGTGTCATGTGGTGTCTTTGTTCTTGTTTCTTTTAGTTTCTGATCTGTAACATGTTGAGCATGCACTGGTGTTTATTTTCAGTATTTACTTTGTAAATAACTTGTTAAAGAAAAATTAACAAGTAGGTAGGAATAAATCAAAAAAAGTGCATGAAGAGTTTCTAAATTTTTTTAAACTTAGAAACTTCAACATGTTATCAGAGCGTGATTACAGATCACAGGAGGACTAAAAGACATCAATTGACTGGAGCAATAGCAACAAAAAACAGCGGTCTCGAGGTGGCAGAAGTTGTTTTTAATAGCTTAGAAGCCAAAGAAGTGTGACACAGAGCCAACCAGAGCCACGCAGAAGAAGCTGGGAACTGCGCAGAGCCTCATAGAGGCCAGTGTTGCTAACGCAGAGGGCCAGAGGGCTGACGTAGGGCATACCAGGCTGACGCAAACCCATCTAGGGTGACGCAGAGGCAGCGTGAGGCAGAGAGGTGCTGACGCAGGTCACAGAGAGGCAGTTGCTGGGGTCTAGAAGGCTGTAGGAATATTGCAGAGTGGAGCTGGTGAGGTACTGTAGTCAGAATAGTACCTGCCAGAGCAGGGCCATAGGAGTTGTTACCGAGGGTTTCTAGCCGAGGAACCCGGATCAGTGGTGCAGTTGCACAAGACGATCAGAGTAGGGGGCATCTCGACAAGCGACAGAAGGAATTCCAGGAGGGAAATTAGGGCTTAGAGGGAGTCCATAAGAGTACTTCCAGACGGGAAGTAGAGGCTCAGAGGAGTCGAACAAAGAACTTCCAGGAGGGAAGTAGAGGAGCGTCATGGCACTACACGAGGTAAGAGACCAGGATAGATTGGATGGAGCATCGAACTTCGCAGTCTGGAAGGCCAGAATCTTATCAGTGCTTGACAGGAATCGTGTCAAGAACTTCACCTTGAAGGTTATAGCTATCCCAATCGACCCCAATGATAACGACAAGTACGAGGAGGCGATGGTGAGGGCCAAGTGCATTATCCTTGACGGGGTCAAGGATCATGTGGTACCACAAATGGCCGAGAAGGAAACGACAATTGAGATGTGGGAGGCTCTCAAGAACCTGTATCAGCATACTTATGTGCAGAGAAGAATGCTGCTCGAGAACCAGGTGAGGTCGTACCAGATGAAGAAGGGTCATTTGATTGACTCCTTCCTTGGAGGACTGAATGAGATCCGAGATCAGTTGACTGCAATAGGAGCAACACCGAATCAGGAGATTATGGTGAGGAAAACCCTGAATGCTATCTCAGAAGAGTGGGAAGTGTTTGTTTAGAGCATCCTGGGTAGAGGGACTCTCCTACCTTTTGGGACGAGATGTGGACAGCTCTTCGCCAGGAAGAGATCAGACGACAGTCAAAGACAGGTAACAACAAGAAAGGGATCAAGGTCAAGCGGGAGGAGGAGGATGTGGCCCTAATATCTGAGGGAGAGTAGGAGAAGCAGAAAAAGAAAGATCTCTCCAAGATCAAGTGCTTCCACTGTGGGGAGATGGGTCACTATGCGAACTAGTGCCGAAGGAAGAAGAGTAAGGGAGAGTCTTCCAAGACTAAGGTAGCGCCAGCATGGGCAGAGAAGGAAGTTTTGACAAATGATGATTATGCCATGAGTGCACACGCCACTTCAGCGGAAGTGGGGAGACATTGAGCTTTAGTCAGGGGGGACTACAGACGATGAGGGGCAGGGTCCTCGAGGTACCCAGCGTCTTGGATTAGACCTTGCTACGGGAGCCCCGACGAGGTGTAGCAGGACTGGCTGAGTAGGTAGAGACGGATGCGGATGGAGTGATAGAGAGTGCTACAGTGCAGGAGTCCCAAGACAACTCAAAGCTAGCAGGCTGCAGCAGTGCGAGAAGCACATGAGTGTTGCACTAGTGCAAGAAGGCACAACGAGGTGTGCAACGGTGCAAGATGCAGGGAGTTGTTGCAGTAGCGTAGAGGTTAGAGAGAGGGAGCACTTGCCAGCGGCAAAGGGAGCTTCAACATCAGTGGGTGTTTCTAGCCCAGTAGGGAGGTTAGCTACTTACTTCTCAATAATTGAGTTGCAGTGCAGCAGTGGGCAACACGATGCAGCATGATGAGAGGAGGTGCAGTGTGCATGCAATGCTGGGAGAAATGACTAGCAGCAACATGGATGCAGAGGGAGCTGTTGTACAGATGCGGTAGTGGCAGTGGCAGAATCATGGGCAACAATCCAGAGGATGTTGGGCAAGAAGGCCTAGCATCAACACAGGTACCGATGTCGGATGATCAGAGTAATACTCAATGAGGAGTATTGCTAGAGCACAGTCCTCGCTAAGAGGGAGTGTTGATTTGGGGTAGCATCGGATGTGCTCTAGCCACAAAATTTGGTGGAGAGGTTGGGGAACATGAGATCTCCAATACTTAGAAAGGGTTTGGGTAGATTCTAAACAGATAAGGAGATATTAAACTAATTAATATTTTTAATGGAGTCCCTAAGTTTAAACTTAGGGAAAATAAAATATTAATGAGTATTAATATGAATTTTTGTTAGAGTGGTCCAAAAGACATGGATCAAGCCAGATCTTATCCTAGCCGTTGATTAGGGACTTAATCTCGGTCGTTGAATCGTCAACAGGAAAAGTATAAGAGGAGGCTTAAGGGTCACTAGGAGATTACACTAGATGATCAATCATTCTATTCTCTAGAGCGGGGTTTGCTAAGAGAGATAGAATTAGTGATTGGGAGAGCCGCTGAGGGGCATTGAGTACAGAGGAACAGAGAAGGCAGAGATTGTGCCGGGAGAGCAGCACAACAACCAAGGAGGGTGATGCAGTACAGGAAGGGCTCACGCAGGGCCACGCAGAGTAAGCCAAGTGCTGCGCAAAGCACCAAAGGGGCCAGTGCAGCTGACGCAAAGGCACCCAGAGCTGACGCAGGGCCTCTTGGGGCTGACACAGGCCCAAAAAGGCTGACGTAGTGCCAGCGTGAGACAGAGAGGGGCTGACGCAGTCCAGATTGGGCAAACGCTGGGGTTGCAGGAGCAGTTTTGTGCTGAGGAGCTGCCGGAAGGGTTTTCCAGGGTTCAACTAGGAGATTTCTCTCAAACTGTGAGGTATAGCTGCTAAGGAAATTCTCTGTTGGGTAGGCCAGTTACGACACCCAGATTGTACTATGATATTGCTTAATAAGAAAACCCTCAGATAGCTGCACCGATTTTCCCGCATTGGGTTTTGCCGGGGACATTGGTCCAAAAATAATGGTGTCATGTGGTGTGTTTGTTCTTGTTTCTTTTAGTTGTTGATCTATAATATGTTGAGCATGCAATGGTGTTTATTTTCAATATTTACTTTGTAAATAACTTGTTAAAGAAAAATTAACAAGTAGGTAGGAATAAATCAAAAAGAGTGCATGAAGTGTTTCTAAATTAAGTAAACTTCGAAACTTCAACAGGCAATTTGGATTTGTAAACCTTGTTGAAGAAAATATCTCTTACAAGAAGACTTGCTGGGTTTTCTCCCAAGTTTGGGTTTCCCAAGGAAAGTTTTGTTGTATCTATTGTGCATGGTAGTCTCTTTATGATGCTACTGTTTTCACTACATTACTGTTGAGATTTTCTGTGTATAATTGTTCAATGATATCGGTGGCATAAAGATAAATTGCTAAATATCATTATGTAGCAATTATCAAATAATAAAATTTGTTTCTACTGTTCATCTTGTAGAAATTCAGCATGGTATCAAAACCTTGTTAAAAGAGTAGGCATTGAAGTCAACCTAAAAGACAATGTGGATGGACTCACTTGTGCAAGAAGAACAACCATAAGAGAAGGCCAAAATTCTTTTGTGGTTTGATTAAGGCTAGTCTGAGTTTAAGGTAATTAGCTCTAGAAGAGGGCTGGAGTGTGGCCTAGTGTGGGTTGCAACAAGGAGACCTATGTAACTCTGTTTGAAGGAGACTGAGGTGATTGTCTGAAGGAAGGCTGAGGACCTCAGATTGTATGCCGAGACAGGCTAAGAGGCATTAAGGGGGAACACAATGTGATCTGTGCTATAACTAGGGTATCTGCAAGTCAATTAGGGCTAGCCACAAGCTGGCTTGGCCCTAGGAGCAGGGCAATTGTGACTTAGAGACGAACCAAGGGCTCTAAAGTCTATGAGAGGGCTGGTAGAGCTGAGACAAGGTGATGTAGCAGAAGTGGGCTAATCAACAACTGGAGTTGCAAATATCTGAAAGGTCATTTGCATCGTATGTTCGAGATTGAGGGAATAGGAATAACAACTGGTCTGGATGAGAAGTATCAGAATTAGCAGAAGCAAAAGGATTAAGAGCTCTACAGGTAAAGGAAAATGTTGGCAATTTCTAATTAATTGGTGGTGGCTGCTCGTCAAGAGCTTGTCAACCTTCCTGCTACGTGTTGTTGCACAAAATGTCTATGCACTGCGACAACGACTCAGATCGGGGGCTGTCACCCTGATCCCCAATCTCTCTGTTTAAGCTATCTCCCTACAACAGGCTAAGGGGGGTAGACCCTACGAAAATGGAATGAAGGAGAACTAGTTGGAAACCAGCCAGTTCGGGAGGCACAATGAAGCAACCAAGTACTTGATTCAGATTTACCAAGATTTATAGGATTTGATTAGATTTTAAGCAATTGATGCTAGTGCCTTATGGAGTCAACTATCTTGCTAGGAAATTCAGGATCAAGTAATTGATTTGCAACTGCTGCTTGGATGAATGACTATCTTATATGAAGTGAAAATCCTAAAGTTAATATGAGATGTGAGAATCTTGGTTAATTTTAGTTAAATGCCTATCTAAGTTTTAACCCTTCAATCCTTTCTATATTGAGCTTGATTTCGCAGTAATTAGCAGAAAGAAGATAAGGTGAAGCACACTAAGGTGTGATTAACGATACCTCTCCTGAAAATCTAACATACCCGATGCCTCCGGTATGCTTATGCTTGGAAAGTAAATTTTATTTATGCAAAACTAACTTATATGCAAATGAACCAGATGATGAGAAGAAGTTAGGTTCGAGGAATAGAAGCACTTGTGTCGCAAAAAGCCCTTAATCACCAAAATAAAACATTCACTTTATTGGATGAAGACTTAAAAATAAACCCCTGAAAATATTACAATTAAACCACAAGCTTATTTCAAATCCTTTTTGATACAATTATAGCTCAAAGAGAACAAAAACTTCTTTGTAATCAATGTCAACAAATGCTCAAAAAATACTCAGTTTATGAAACAAAAGATATGCATTTTATCACAATTCCATGAAAGAGTACTTAATTTTTAGAAATTAGTTTTTAGGACAATAGTAAGAATTTTTTTATGACAACAACAATATGACAATGAAAACAGTAAGCTATCAATGATATCCTTATGCCAAAAATTTACTGAAATTTTTCCAAACTTGCCCACATGAATTATCAAAAATTTTCAGCCTGTTATGATGTGATTTCCAGAATTATATCAGATCTAATATACTTATTACAACGAGTAATTAAAACATGAAATAAGCCTAATGATGAATGCCCAACTCAAGAAATTAATTCCTTAATGTATTAGACAACTTCAGAATTGATTTTAGGCTAACCCACGTGAAATTTTATAACTTTTATATTTCAAACTTCAAAAACAGAATTATTTAGAGATAACAGTTACCCAAAATGTAGATCTAGACCAAATTTTTGATACACATCAAACATAAATGATTTATTAATGTATTTAGCAATTTTTAAAATTAATTTCAAACCACTTAGATGTGTTTTTCACCACTATTAGAAAGATATATGACTGCTCTAGCAAACAGTGAGGAAAAATATGGTTTAGAGATCAAACCCTTAGGCACTAGGCCTTGAAGATCACTTGCCTAAGTTGCCAAAAAAAAAAATTCAATACTTGAAAAACAAATTTTAACCAAATTTCCTACAAAAACCCACCAGTGATCAGCTTCAGAAATTTAAATATTCAAATCAGAAATGGAGCAAGGGGAATCTAGGGCCAATGAGAGCTAGCACAGGGCCAATAGATCTACCGTTGGGCTAGGAGAAGGTGGATCTGGGCTTAGGAGACCCAAAACTTGAAACCCTTGTTCTGAAAAAAAATATTTTGTTTCAGATCTTCATATTTATTGCAAAATATTTAATGGTTGGCCTTGCAAAAATATTTGGGACAAGATATTGCCCTCCATGGCCTAGATCTGTCTCAAAACCCCCAGATCTGTTTGAAAAAATCTCAGATTTGAAGATTTACTTTGTTGATTTCCCAGATCTATTCTTGCAAACAATCTTTGAGCCCAGATCTTGCCCTCCAAAGTCTAGATCTAGCTCAGATATGAAAATTTTCTTGGCTGATTTCTCAGTTCTATTCCTACACAAGAAAAGAGAAAAGCCCAATACCCAATATGTACAAAAATAGAGAAAATCCCAAAAACCCAAGTGTTAAAATTCAAAATTATGTTACAAAATTTCAGATCTACATAAGTAAATAACAGATCTATACAAATAATTTACAGATCTATCAGATCTTAGGAGTATGAGTCCAACTCCGCTTCTAGATCTGATAATCTAAGGCTCTTAATAACCAGATCTATTAAAATTTCCACAAAATATTTAAAAGATTTTGAAATTTTAGAGAGGTACTAGCCCAAAAACACCTTGCAAAAAAAAGATTATCGTTAGATAAATCCTGAGGCTTATATGAAATAGGCTCTTCAGAAAATATGTGTTGAGAGTTGGCTGGTCCAACCGAAGACTATCCCTAAACGCTCAATGAGAACCTGAGAGATCTTCTGCAAACACTAGATCAACCATCAAATCAAGTAGAGAAATAGAACAACAATAAAATTCTGAAGAAATAGAGATACTTGCTACTTCAATCAAAATTAAAATTGTTACCCTAGACCCAACAAACTAAATAAGATACCTGTATTCAGATTATTCTAAGAGAGCTATTGATTGATAGTTTTCACATAATATTAAGCAAAAAATAAAACAATGTTACCATAAATTCATGAAGAGGAACACTACAACACGTTGAAACCCCAAAGACTTTTGCATTAATTCAAAAAAGTATACAAGAGAGCTTGAGAGCTTAGTACACGATCCAGAGATTGGATGAATTGACTGACAAATGACTTCCTATTTAAAGATAAATATTTCAACGGCTAGTTCGAGTGATCCTCGTCAAAGTAATTTTGATCCTTGATGAGGATCAAAATTTCTTTTAATTTCATTTGTTGAAATTTTAAATTCTTGAGGAAATTCGATTTTTTCAATTAAATGCATTTTAATTAATTCAAAAACTAAAATTTTGAATTAATTTTCTTAAAATTTTGACTTTGACTTAACCCCCGGAACCAAAGGCTTAAAATTTAGCAAAATAATTAATTTACTTTAGTCCTAAGACCTTCAAAAATTTGATTTTTTAAGGACTGACGAATTTTGCCTTTAGAGAATTTAAATTTATCTAGGACCTAGAAATAATTAAATTTCTGGCTTGGGATTTTAATTAAATTTTGGCCAGAAAATTTAATTAATTAACCTATGAGGGGATAAATTATTTTTTCCAACCCTCAAGACACTTCACATCATAATTTTCATATTTTTACATCATAAGGGGGAAACCCCATTTGAAAAAGACCTTCACAGACTACCTATTTCTGCGACACAAATATAATCCAGTAGACCAAACAATTTGTAATAAAATAACCTATCCAAATAGTTAGGTTATTCCCAAATCACTTTTACATAAACTCGATCTATAAAACTAGGACTCGCCTAAGATTCCAGTGACAAAATCCATTCTGACTTTGGGGTAAGGTTGAAGGAAAACTCTGCCGACCATTGGAGAGTGGATCGGTGAGACAAAAAACCTCCCAGAATGTAGATCATTACCTGAAAAGTAGGTTTACCTAGGCAATTACATACACGACACAGATCTACTAAGATTATTTACATTATACACATGCGGAATGGTTTACATTATAACATGATGATCGGGCTGATGATGATAGTTGAATGGCACAGACACGTTGATCAGACGCTATTCCTTTTGCAAAAACAAGGGGTTGTATTGCTATGGGTCGTTGACACGTAGTGATCAACACTACTGACAAAGATCAAGCCTCAAATTTGAAAAAAAATGATAAACAATTGGAAGACATTTTCGTTTCCACTCAACTGAAATCCACATCATTCAAATTGGGTCCCCATGGATTCATGGCATACACTCATCACAAAGAAGCTCTTTCCATGCTCAAGTCCTTTGGAGTTGTAGATGATGCGTTCTATGTGTTTGTGGGCACCATTTGGAATTTTCCATTACTAAGACAAAATTATGGACTTACCAATAATGCCAATGAGGTGATGGTCACAATAGAAGCATTTAAAGCTTTGCGTGACAGAGGGTTGTTTCTTGCTAATTAAGTAATGAATCACTTTGAAGGTTCTTTTTCCTTCGTTCTATTCAATAACAGTTCGAAGACTCTACTGGTAGTCAGGGACATAAAGGGAAATGTTCTATCTTTTGGAGTTGTACATCAAATGGTTCATTAACTTTTTTTGATGATGATCAAGGTTTGAAGAATGGATGTGGAACATCTTTTGCACCATTCCCTAGAGTTTTTTAGAATAACTGCAATTAGCATGATATACAAGGGTTAAAGGATCAACCCAAGTGCAATAGTTTGCTATGGTGATTGTGCCTAGGACTGCCAAGACTGGTTGAAGTCTGTGGACAAAGGAAGTCTGTAGTAGCCAAAGGGCAGGTGCTACAACGAGGATAACAAGTGGTACTAAAGATAGTGGGCTAGAGGAGCAAGCCCAAAATGGAAGACATGTTTGAGAAGGAAGCTATTTTAGATCCAGAGGAAGTTGAGGTGTGTTTATTGATTTATTCGTTTTGGAGTCTTTATGCTTGCATGTGTCATGAGTTGGAAGAATTAGGGTTTGTAAACGCTTGAGAAGACTTGGAGGTTACAATTGGTATTGAATTTTTTTGGGATGAAATCCTAGAATAGTTTGATGATGAGGATGAGGATGAGCATCCACCTCTGAAGAAGACGAAGGAATCTAAGCTGAATGAGATTGGAAATGGAGTTCATTAATTTCTGCAAGGAGGAAAGGATCTAGAGGAAATTGACAATCCCCTACAACCCTCGGCAATTTCTTCCTTAATCAAGAGATAAGTGCTTCATATCTTTCTCTCTTGATTATTGTTATTTTTCCCGAGTGAATGTCTTGAATTTGTATTTTTTGCTTGGTTATAGTTGTTTCTTTCGTGGCCTCCTGAATGAGGTTTGCAGGTACATCATGAAGGTTGTCAAAGTAATGATTCTAGTAGCAGATGGCAGCATCAGGAAGAACAAAGAAAGGCTTGTGACAATAGGTTTCTCTCAGTAAGAGGGAGTGGATTGCGAGAATTTTTTTTCTCCAGTCACCAGTTGGTCAGACTCTTGGACTCGAGCATAGACTCAACCAAAATGTTTGATGTTTGAGAGGAAAGATTGTACAGATTGTCAGGACATCCAGGATCATACCAGATGACTGGAAGAGCTTCCAGTCCCGAGGGAGTAGACAATCAGGTTGATTGGAATGATGTCATGGGTCAAGATTGTCAAGATGGTCAGAGACAGAAGGTCTCTAGAAGTTGTATGACTTCTTTGAAGAGACCATGTCAATAGCAAGACTTGCTTACATCACAGAGGATATAGCAATAGCGGAAGGACTTGCCTACATGCCAGTGGCAGCAACAATAGAAAAGGAATTGCTTACATAATAGAGGGAGAAATAGTGGTAGAAAGACTTGCATGTGAGACAAAGGAAGTAGCCTTGATTACCACAGATGGATCTGTTGCAGTGTTAGAGAGAGTTAGCTCTAGAAGTTTGAGATGAATAATCTTACCCTGTTACACCTTTTCTTGGGATTGGAGGTGTAGCAAAGGCTAGATGAAATCTTCATAGGTCAAAGGAAGAACATCATCCAGATTTTTGAGGAAATTCGTTATGATGGAGTGCAAGTCCATGGTTACATCGATGGTGACCAATTTGATGAAGTTATGTGATTCTGCCTTATATTCTGAGTTTGTGGATCTCGCAATGTATAGGTAGTTGATTGGATCCTTGATGTACCTAGTTAACACTGGGCCATATATTTGCTCTGCAGTGAAGCCCCCTGAACCAGTTTATGGTTGAGCCGAGGCATGTACATTGGATGGCAACAATGGATGTGGTACCTATGTTGTACAATTGGATATGGCTTGAGAAATGTCTCAGGACGTGAAGTGTGGGTACAAGATAATACAGATTTAGGTAGAGGCAAAGTATATCACAACCAGCTTTGCAAGTCATGAAGCAATGTATCTTTAGTGTTGAAATTTCTAAGTCTGACACGTTAGAAATCCCTACTGCATTATCTAGTTTAATTTCTCCTACTTGCTTATTCCATTAACAAGTTATTTATAAATATAAATCCTGAAATAAACACAAATGCAGCGTTAATTCATATACAGATCAACAACTGAAATAACTGAGACAAACACATAAGGGACACTGTTATTTTTGGACAATCGTCCCCAGAAAAACCCAATGCGAGAAAACTAGTGCAACAGATATGAGGGTTTTATTATTATGTAGTTTCTAAATACATATTGGGTGCCAAAAATGGCTCACCCAACGGAGAACACACTCAGCAGTAGTACCTCTCCTCGGAGACAGATATTCCGGCTGATCAATCACCGGATGAACGATCCCACAACAATAATGGCAAATATTTAGTTGGACAATGAAAGCTGCTCCAAGCTTCTCTGTTGATCTGCGTCACTCTACAGGGACTGCGTCACACTTGCCGGCTAACCAACACTCAGTGTTCCCCACGAAAATTTTCCTGGCATTGCCTCTTGGCCCTGCATCAGCTCTGCTAGCCTCTGTGTAGCTCCCAGCTGCCTCTGCATTAGCCTCTCCAAGATCTGCACTGTCTCTCTAGTACTATCTATGCCTCTGTTTTATGTATTCTCGGCCTCGTGCTGAACTGCCCTTGCTGCAACAGATCACTGGTTCGATTCTCTCAGCAAACCCTGCTCTAGAAAATCGAACTGATTGATCAATATGGTGTGTCTTCCAACTGACCCTCAAGCCTCCTCTTATACTTTTCCTGTTGATCCTTCAATGACCAAGATTAAATCTCTAATCAATGGCTAAGATTAGATTTGGCTTGATCCATGACTTTTGGAACCTTCTAACCCAGTTTTATATTAATACCCATTAATATTTTATTTTTCCTAAGTTTAGACTTAGGAACTCCATTAAAATATTAATTATTTTAATATCTCCCAAACAGGGTACAATCTGTCCAAACCATTTTTGGGTCTTGGAGATCTCATGTGCTTTAGCCTCTTCACCAATTTTCATGGCTAGAGCATATCTGATGCTACCCCAAATCATCATTTAGATGCTAGAAGGACGTGGTCAGGTCACTTCATCCAAGACATGATGCAAAGAGGAGCACTAGAGCTCCAATACATATCCATAGATAAGTAGGTTGTGGATGTACTTCAAAGATGAGCTTGGTATTATGTTGAATGTCTCCCTCACTAAGAGGCAATGATGAGGTCTTTGTAGAATTGGGCTGAGCATCTCTTGAAGCCATAAAGGACTTTGGCTAGGTCATAAAGGACTTTGACCAAGGGAGATGTTTACATTCAATTGAGAAGCTAAAAGAACTTGGCTAGGTCATAAAGGACTTTGACCAGAAAGATGAATGGCCCAAGGAAATTATAGGGGCAAATTACGGGATTGGACATATCTTCTCTTGAGAAGCCAGAAGGACGTGGCCAGGTCATGAAGGACTTTGACCATAGGAGATATATGTAATTCACCTAAAAAGCCATAAAGAAATTTGGCTGGGTGAATGGTCCAAGGGAAGAGTCTATCCTGAGAAGTTAGTAGGACTTGGCTATGTCATAAAGGACTTTGACCATAGGAGATAGATATATTTACCTAAGGAGCCATATTGGACATGTTAATGGACTTTGACCATAGGTAAATTTCCCTGGATACTCATGTGCATGTGAGGAGTTACATTGCCACTCAAGGATGGGGTTATCTATAGACATGCATCAACATGACAAGCTCACAAACTTTTCTTAAGGAAGGAAAATTTGCAGCTAAAGGAAGAACTATTGCAGCGAAGGAGAATACCTCCATCGCTAAGGGAGAATGTTGATTTTTGTGTAGCATCAAGAGGTATTCCTGCATGCCAAGAGGACTCCTAAGTCGACGTAGAAGAATTATGGAAATTAAAATAAAATAAATTTTATTTTTGGGTTTCATGTGGGCCCAAAAGGGATGAGTTGACCTGACCATGAAAGGGTGTGTCCCTTGGGGTAAATGCACCCATTCAATTTGTATATATATAGATGATGTGACACTTGATTTGATCACTCACTCAACATCATCTCTGTTCTATATTAGCCACATGTGGGGTTAGACAGAGGATAAATTTGACTGAAGCTTGGACTTGGATTTTTGGCACACATTTCTAGGCAATGTGGATTTGTAAGCCTTGTTGAAGAAAATTTCTCCTAGAAAAGGCGTTGCTGGGTTTTCTCCCAAGTTTGGGTTTACTAGGGAAAATTTTGTTGTCTCTATTGTGCATGGTTGTCTCTTGAGTCTTTATGATCTCACTGTTTTCATTACATTACTGTTGAGATTTTCTATGTATAATTGCTCAATGATATTGGTGGCATAATGATAAATTGTTAAAGATCAATAGGCAGTAATTATTAGATCAGAGAATTGGTTTCTACTGTTCATCTAGTGGAAAATTCAACAACGTCGATATTGCTTATGTGTTTGTATCCCTGAGTGTTCTGACGAAGAGAACTTCAGTAACGATTCTCAAGTTTCCTTGAGTTGGATTTATCAACATTTATGTCATTGAGTGTTTTCGGACTATGTACCTCACAACTCTCTACTGGAAGAAGATCATCTTGTTGGTTGACAATTGCTAATGGGTTGAATGTATGAGAATTCGTTTTTTAATCACTCTCTAGTTCTTTGATCTTGATGTGATTGATTTTGAGTAAACAAGATTCGTTTGCCTTGTTCACTTTCCTTGTTTTCTATTTCAATGCATATTAGACCATTATATCAAGAATCAAATAGGATGACAATTTGGTACATAAAATATATGTATTTAAAAAAATCCAATGCGACCTAAATATGAGAGTTTACATCTTGCAATTGTTCATTATGAATTTGAATAATTCTAATCATTAGTTTAGTAATTATCAAAATGATTATGTAAACTATTTTAGTAATTTTATTATTCGTCATTATAATATTAATTACTAAATGTGCAAAATGATTACAAAATAAAATATTTATATTGTTAATAAACCGCAATTGGAATATTAATGTAGTACAAATTGAAATACTAATGGATGCATAATGTTTGTCCGAAGTTCTAACTACAAAGGCTCAAGAAGAAAATGATGAGTATGAAATTCATGAAGTTGATTCCCATGATGCATTGACAATGATGACTGAGGCCATGGAAATTGCTGGCATGTTCCCTTGGGACGCAGTGGCTATGTGCATGAATTATAGATAAAGATTCAAATCTCCTTGGATCTTAGAAACTAAATCATTTACAATTTTATATGATGATGATGATGGTAGCATTATATATATATATATATATATATATCTAGATATATATATCTAGATATATATATCTAGATATATATATCTATATATATATATATAACAATGGTGAATTATTACACACAAAAATATATAACACTAGTTAATTATTACACATTCAGAAATGAAATATAGACAAAGACTCAAATCTCCTTAGAGTTTAGAAACTAAATCATTTACAATTTTACATGATGACGATACAAATTCAATCATACAACTAGTACTACATCAATGATGATAAAATGACAAACACATGAGAAATTTGAACCATAAATTGCAATTTTCCCAATAAGTCTTCAAAATCAAATGTAGCACATGGATTGTAGATATTGAGTCATTGCCAGTGTTGCACACATCGCGATAAAATCGCGATAAAATCGGAAAATCGCGATTTTTTAAATTTGCCGATTCAAAGCGCGATTTTTATCGAAAAAATCGCCCATTTTTTTTATAGCGATTTTTATCGAAAAAATCGCGATTTTTTCAAAAAATCGCGATTTTTTCGATAAAATCGCGATTTTTTCGGTTAAAATCGCGGGGGGCGCGGGCAGCGGGGTTTTATATGGAAAAAACGATTTTTTTTTTATTCATTCAGCAGTCCGCCGCGGAGGAGAAGGAGAAGAAGGGAGGGAGAGGGTTGCCGTCGGTTGTGGGAGCGAATCGAAGCGATTTTAGGAGGAATCCAAGCCAAGATCGCCAATTTGTCCATAAACCAGGTATGTAGATTAATTTTTTTTTGTTTTGGTTCAATAAAAACTTTGTTTTTCATTGTTTTTAAAGAATTTTTGGAAATTTTTCATTGATTTGGGATGGGTTATTTGTTATGACTATGAGAACCAATTTTTGATTTTTATTTTCTCATTTTCTTTAAACATTGTTTATTTTTTTTGATTTTTCATTGTTTTTTGGCATTTGGTTGGGTGACTTGGGTTTAGAAATTGGGATTTTGGAAATAATTAGCTTGTAATTTTGCAAATGCTAAATTGTAATTTGTATTTACTATTATCATTTATGTAATCCTAAATTCCTATTTCCTAATCCTTATTTTTCCATAGGTTTGCAAATTCAAAATTCAAAAACAAACATGCCAAGGAAATTGGATCCTTTCTGGGAATATGGTGACCCTAAAACTCCGAATGATAGACAAAACTTGTATTGCAAGTTGTGTGGAAAGGAAATATTCGGGGGGGTGTACAGGTTGAAGTTCCACCTTGCACAAATCCCTGGACGTGATGTGGGGCCCTGTCTAAAGACAAATGCTGAAATTATCCAAAAAGCCATGAGAGCATTGGGAGAATTAGAGCACACTAGAGACGCCAAAGAAGAACTCAAAAGGCAACTAAAAAGGTCAGTTGAAGGAAGTGGGCCAAGTGGCACAGGTTCTACTGCAGCGTCAGTCAATCCGTTTGCTGCATCATCATATTTTGTTCCTCGAACCACACCTGGTTCACAACCAACTATCGGTTCAATGATGAAAAGAACTGAAAAAGAAAAAGCTGACAAGTTGATGACAAAATTTCTCCTCTGGAGTGATATTCCTTTCAGCATTATAAGGAATAATCCATTTTTCCAACCTACTCTTGATGCTGTTGCCAGTGTTGGCCCGGGGTACAAACTCCCTTCTCTTCATGATTTCAGAGGCCGGCTTCTTCAAGATGAAAAGCGTGACTGCACCCAAAGATTGGAGGATTTTAGGGCATCATGGGCACAAACAGGATGCACTGTTATGTCAGATGGTTGGACTGACCAAAAGGGGAGAACCCTTATAAACTTCTTGGTTAGTTGTCCCTTGGGGACTATGTTTATCAAATCTGTTGATGCAACTCATCAAATCAAAGATGCAAAAAATTTATGTGATTTGCTGGATGTGTTTATTTTGGAGGTGGGTGCAGAAAATGTTGTCCAAGTCATAACGGACAACGCTGCAAATTATGTTGCTGCTGGTAGAATGCTTATGGACAGGCATCCTACTTTATTTTGGACACCTTGTGCTGCCCATTGTATTGATTTGATGTTAGAGGACATAGGGAAAATTCCCTTTGTCAAAGAGGCTGTTGACTCATCAAAAACCATCACAAAATTTATTTACAATCACACATCTGTGCTTAGCTTGATGAGAAAATGCACCAACAACAAAGAGTTGGTGCGCCCCGCCATTACACGGTTTGCGACGAGTTTCATATCTCTTCAATCCCTCTTGAATTCTATGTGGGATTTGAAGAGAATGTTTGTTTCAGAGGAGTGGCGTTCTTCGCCAATGAGCCGCAAACCAGAAGGAGAGGCCGTCTGCAGACTTGTTTCATACCAAGAAGACTTCTGGGCGGGAGTGCAGGAGGTGTGCGCTGTCACTGAACCTTTGGTAAAGGTTCTTCGGTTGGTAGATGGTGAGAAGCCCGCAATGGGCTATTTGTATGAAGCCATGGACAGGGCCAAAGAAGCCATTCGGTCCTACTATGATGACAAGGGAGATGATGGGTTCCAGAGACAACTCCTTCTATGGAAGGTCATTGATGAGCGATGGAACAACACACTCCATCGTCCCATTCATGCTGCTGGGCTTTTCCTGAACCCTGCATTTTCTTATGCATGTGGGTTTAATTTTGATGTTGAGGTCGTGGAAGGATTATTAACCTGTGTCCAGAAGATGGTGAGATCTTCAGAAGAACGTATGGAGATCTCTAGACAAATTGAGCAATATAAGTTGTCAGGTGGCTTATTTGGCTTTGATATGGCTGTCATTGATAGGACGGTTAAAATGCCAGGTATTTTTTAGTTTGTAGTATGTACTTTGTAACTTTGTTTCAAATTTCATTGTTTCTTCAAATTCCATTTTTTTCTTATGTTTATTTAAAATTTTATTTGTAATTTTGTTGTAGACGCATGGTGGAAGATGTATGGTGGTAGAGTACCCCTTTTGCAAAATCTTGCCATACGCATCCTCAGCCAAACATGCAGCTCCTCGGGATGTGAGCGCAATTGGAGTGTATTTGAAAAAATACACAACAAGAAGCGCAATAGGTTAACACTTAAACATTTAAAATATTGCAAATTTCCAAATAAATTTTTGAATTCATTAAAGTTTTAAACAATATTTTTTTTATAATATTAATTATTAATTATTAATTTATTATTTCATGAACTTTGTACAGGTTGGAGTCCCATAGACTTAATGACATGGTCTATGTCTACTACAATCTTCGATTGTGGGTGAAACAACTAGAGAAGACACCTGATACGGAAGCCATGTCATTGGATGGGATTGACACCACTGCTGAATGGAGGGTTGAGACCGAGAGGCCTCTCATGGATCCCACTGAGGATTGGTTAGTGCAGGATGAGGGGGAGGAGGAGGAGGAGGAGGAGCAGGAGCAGGAGCAGGAGCAGGAGCAGGAGGAGGAGGAGTTGGAGGAGCAGGAGGAGGAGGTGACACCGCCTACCCGGGCTACCCGGGCTGCCACTACCACCAGTAGAGGACGTGGTCTCCGTCCACCTCAGCCTCCTATAGCTGCTACTACTAGTTCTTCAGCTTCTAGAGCACGTCAGACTCCACTGCCATTTCCACCACCACAGGCACCAGCTTCTACATCTAGAGGGAAAGAGAAAGTTGTGCCATTTTCTCGCAAGAGGGGCAGAGGAAATCAATAGGATTAGACTTTCATTTTATTGTATATGACATTATGACATGATGAGATACATTATCATATTTTTTGTTGATATTTTGAGGCTGAGTTGGACTTGGGACTCAGGACTTACTATTCAGGACATGATTCAATGTTATGTGTGATTTTAGCGCTAGAAATGATATTAAACATCTTATATATTAGTTTTTTTATCATATTTATGTGTCAATGTATTTATTTTATGTTGTAGATGGTTTAGATATTAAAAAAATTGAAAAAAATTGAAAAAAAATGAATATTTTTGTGCCAAACGATTTTTTCCCGCTTTTTTCCGATTTTTTCCCGATTTTAACGATTTTTTCCGCTTTTTTCCCGGCGCCGATTAAATCCCGATCGCGATGTGTGCAACACTGGTCATTGCTACTATAGATGGGAATGCTGATGGAAAATACAAAATAGGGTAGATGCTAGATACTAAAACTGTAGATGATAGCGTCAATGATCTTAATGGTATTGTTGACCTTTTTTGAAGAGGCTTGACTTGTCATTCTCCAAAATGACCAAAACTCCCCCCTTTCCTTTGACCTTTACCAATTTCCCTTGATGATTGAGCCATAATCTCTGTGAAATAAGGAAGACAATGGAAGCCAATGACAAAACTTATTTGCAAAAGGCAATGCCGTTGGTACATTGTGATGTGAAGCATGGACATTGATGCAGGGATGTGAGGATTACTCCACTTCTAAGTTTGAAGTATGATCATATTATTGCTAAGGATCTGTGAATTTGTTTGCATCACTAAGGTTCATGTCCAGATTCTTGGAATATTTTGGTTTTGCAGAAACCCTTGTAAAGGTTTGATTAATAAAGCCCCAAGAGGAAGTACCACAAAAATTTAATAGAAAGCCAGTCACAAAACATAGTAGAATTTTGTCCAACAAATTCTCCTTCACTTTTCTATTATTCAAGAAAATTTGGGCTCGTTTATCAAGGAAAATAACCCTCAGAGAATACATAGAAAATATAGTAGTGGAACTTGGCACCTCGACCCCCTCAAAGTTTCGACTTGCACCTATGTTGATTGTCCTTAACAATTTTAGCACTCCAATAGCAACTTGGCCTCTTCCCAAGTCTAGTTTCAAGTTCAACCCTCTCAGCCTCCCCAAATCTCGTCCTGCGTGCTAGAACTCAGCGTCAACAATTTTTCCTTCTCCTCCACGTGGCACACCCTTGGCCTAGACACAATTGAGTGTCAGCCAATGTTACCGGACTCAAAATCGACAATAAATCGACAAGGGAATAGAGCAAAGAGTTTTAATTAGATCGGGAAAAAATCGGTGAATTGAATAAATAAAGATATACACATATATTGAATTAAAAAAAAAATTTTTACATTGATATTCAATAAAGTCATGTCCAAACAATGCATAATATCAATAGATGTCCAAAATATCATGAATGAATAAGTATCTCATATATATCATGAATGAATAAGTATCTCGACGTATCAGTTGAGGGCCGAGTAGTGAGAAGTGAGTTTCGGACCGGCATTTAATTTTAACCTAGCTAAACCACACAACGAACAATGCGGCAACCATAAAAGTTAAAACTCGTGCTCGCCGAGTCGAGGGTTGAAAGTCGCCTGAATTGTGATTAATCGGTGAATCATGAGTCAAAGTTTCGTTGACCATATGACTTGCGTAGAGTTGAATCAAATCGTTTGAGGGCCAAATAGAGTTGAACTTGCAAATAATCATGAGTGATCAGAGACTCATGTTTCACTGGTATCGACTCTCCTCTTGTGCACTCAACCTACAAACCTGTGCTCACATGAATCCTGTAGCTACACATCTTTCACTTCTCTTTAGTCTCTCTTGAGAAAATCTCTCTCCCAAGCATTCGATGTGTCTTTCTCCACTAGGATTCATTTATAATTTTCTTTATGCCAAATCTATAATCATCAATCTCCAAAGTGATGGATGGCTATGATTAAATCCTAGCCCAGTGAGATCAATGGTAGAGATGAGATCTAATTCACTAAAATCCATTAAATTCATTTTTCATTAGAAACCTTAGTTTAATAGCCAACATTAATTAATTAGTGTTACTCAACATGGGCAAGTACCTAAAGAGGCTTTTGGACATCTTTTGCATGCTTGACACCTAGCTCATGCTGAAGCACTTGTTCGAGCTATCAACATCAACACTAAATCTGGCCACCCTAAAAAAATGTGCCCTAGCGACTCACAAATGTGAGGATATTCTCAATGAAGCATGTGTGTCCTCTAGGAATGGTCCATGCAACAACTATGATGATGTGGTATCCTTATGATTGCTCGATGCACCGTCGCATATAATGCAGTGTCATGTATCCAAATGAAGTACATGGATCCCAAAAAAAATGACATAGATCCCAATGTAGTGTCACAGAGCTAGGGGCATGCTATATGGATGCCAATGCAAGGCACTTGTTGAGAAATCTAGGGTAGCTAGATTGGGGTGATTTCTCTTACTTTGATAACTGCTTGTGATGTTCTTTTACTTCAACTTGTAGTACTTATAGTCAGCTTCTTATTTTCTATTATTATAGTGTTTTTATCATCAAATAACTACCAAAACATGAAGATCAATGGAACAAATGGACCCAAGATGCAGGTTGCTAGCCAGGCCCAAAACCTCTCCAGGAGAGGAAACCCCACAAGGATTCTTCGCTTCTATTAGAATCTTCAAATGACGAATTCCAAGACCTTTAGACCCAAACAAAGACCCCTCCAAGATCAAGTCGACCTCCTTTTAGATGAGCTTCCCTTCCACAAAGTCAACTCTAGTCGTATTGCTTCACAACCACTGCAACTTCACTTCTGATCTCAAGTTTGGACCTGCAACTAATGACTGCAGATTTCGGCCTCATTGCAGAACCCCTAATTTGCATATGTGAGTGAAAAGATGGTAAATAGGTCTTCACTCTCCTTTGCTTATTGTGCTTCTTTCTCCTTAGTAATTCGGCTTACAAATTTGATTCTTTTGACACCAAAACTTCAGCTCCTTTAGATCACTGTAATTCGGTCTTGTAGCAACAAAGTGTGCCCTAATTTCTTTGCACGTGTGGGATATAGTGGCCCAAAATCAGACTTCAAAACTTCGATTTTGCTTCCTTTTGTTCTCCTTCTTCTTCATTAGCTTTAGGCTTCTTTTCTTATCCTTTAATCGAGTTTGATGGATGCTTCTCAAATGAGGTTGAGTATCTTGTATATATACCTTTTCTGGGAGTACGAGTTGTCATCATGAGGCCGACTTCATCCTTTGTAGGCTTACTTGGTCTTGGAGGGACTTTTGACACAATTTGACTTAAATAAATTCTTTTTGACTTGATACAAAATGCCCAATAGGGTCTATTACATATAACAATGACTCTTTTGACTCCTTGACTCTATGACAAAACCCTAGAAGCACACAATGGGTGCTTTGACCTAAAAATAAATTGATCTTGAGCATGAAACCCATGCTATAAAATAATAATAATAATAAATTTTCTTTTTCTTTTATGTCAAATACATAAAATCAAGAATACATAAGATATTATGAAGACCGAACCTAGTTACAAATTTCAATAGCACCCACGTGTAGTGGTGGGTCCAACTTCTGGGTGTGCCACTAGGTGGTACACATTTAGTGATTTCTTTTAACAGAACATAATAAAAGTCAATCTTAGAATTTGCCTATATTTTACCATGAGGGAACAGCATTAACCCTTATACATGTGCCAAATCCTAGGACAAATTCCTAAGTCCTTGAGTAAAAGGTATCTGATATGATGAATAATTAGGGAAGGGGGAGTAACCAAAGACAAATTGACTGCCATGTAGATAAGATCAAGTAGGTTATTGAAGTTTAAGTGGACAGACCCTAATCATGTTGGTTAAGAGAAAGCTCAAAATCATTGGCTATGATTGCGGGAAACCTGAATAAGCTTGGATCGGGCTTGCCTTGGAATATGGCGTAAAATTATTAAACAAGTGCAAGCAACAATGACATGGTAATTGTTAGAAAAGCAAAACTTGCTTAGTTTGATAGACCCACTTCTTTACCCATGTGCTTTTCCTTTTGTTTCTGTTGCTAGATACTTTTCTGAGCTTTTGCTAGTGATACCTTTCATATATTCTAAAGCAATCTGTAAGTAGGTGAGCAACAGTAGTTATCAAAAAGGTTTTATAGGGGAAAATAATAGTAGAAATAAGGACCACCTGTATATTAGATATATATCAGGAAATCACGTGTCCAAAAGGGATGGGACAATTTTATAATTATTTGTAAAATTACTGCATAGTAACATCCACATACATATGTATCTCCTGATCGATAAAAAGTGTGTCAAGAATTATTCCAGTGTTACTGATGTGAGATTTCAATCTTCTTAGGTAATTCTAAACAATTATCTATGTTATTAGCTTTATGGATTGCATTCTTGGCAACATTGTACATTTCATTTGGGAAAAAGCAGGATTATATAAATGTATACAATTTATCATAACAGAGACTTGCGAGTTTGGTATAACTCTGAAATTGCGTACCTCCCGTTTAGGCTACTTTGTGCATTATGAGCATGGTAATAGAGTGACTAATGATCTGATATGACATTTGTTAGCTTTTATGTTTTGCTCCATTGAACGGCTTGGACATGATATTGAGTGGGAGTCAGAACTGAAGATGGAAAGGTGACTTAAAAAAAATGAACTAAATGTGTTGTAACTTGATATTATTATTTTGTATAAGACAATTGAATTTACCTCATGTTCCTTTATTTGGCTTCTTTGGAGTGATATCATCCTAGAAACATCATTGTCAAAAGGGAAGCAATGGACTTCTTAACATGTTACTTCTTACTTATTTTATACTCTAATATGTGCATGTATTTAACTTCAGAATTTTGTAGTGCATTGTTTTATAATTTGTACCCTCAACAATTTCAAATTCTTTCAGGGGATTGTTACTGCTCCATTATTGTTTGCTTTGGAAGAGTTTCCACAGTTGCATGATGTAATCAGCCGAAAGTTCAAAAAGCCTGGAGATATTGATCTTGTGAGTTCGTTACAATGCTTGATCCAAAATTGTTCTGTCAACTTTAGATATTGTTTATGAAAATTACCTTTTAGTCTGATCTCTTTCTTGGTTAAATTATTTGTTCACACTAACATTATTTTTCTGTTGTAAATAAAACAATACATGCATGGATAAGATAATTCCTCTTGTTTAGGGTTTAGTAAAGTGATATACCATGCTTTTCACCAAGTGCACATGTTAGCAAGATAACGGTTCCACTATAAATTTCATATGCGCTGTATGGTACTTCAAGAAAGCCTTATACTAGTTGTGCTACTTCTCTCCTGTGGTCACCTAGGATGCACACCTATTATTGTGGGAAAAGTCCCTAATCCCACTAGGTGTGGCCTTAAAGGCGAAATGCTCAGAGAAGGGGCTGTCACCTATTCCCAACCCTCTCTGTTTAGGTTCTCTCCTAGCTGAACCAAGGGGGTTGGTCTCTGAAGATGATTCTAAAAGAAAACTTGTTAAGGATAACAAGGCTTATGAGATAATTAGTAAGGCAATTACCAATTTAACAACTTCAATTGTATCTTGAAATGAGATTGATTAACAAGTATGAATAATTAAGAGGATATAACCATCAATAATGGATATAAATCAGTTATATTCAACAAGATATCCTGCAAGACAAATATAACTAGACCAGTGTTCTTAAATATAACTTGCAAAGAATATATGCTCAAAGGAAAGTCACAATACTTGCAAATAAGGTATGATTTTCAAGATACAAGAATAGCAAGCTGCAAAACAAGCGTTAGTGAAAAATAGGTCACATACAACTGAGAGATATGAGCAACAAGATTTGAAATGGAACATGCAAGAGAAGAAAGCTTGTACTTTAAAAGAGATGCTCAAGTAAGATATAACATTAAAGGACAATATGAGCACATAAAAATGAAAGTAACAAATACAAGAATATGCAAGTAAGTGACAAGCTCATAATCCAAATTGTAATATAACCAACTGCAAAATGAGAAAATGTTTTCAGTGAGTGTGTGAGATCAAGTGGTCTTGGTAAATTTTATTATATGCCTAATCTACGGTTTGACTTCTCCTCAATTTCTTCAACTTGGTAAGTAGTGAGGTGGTTGCAAGAAGGCTATGTGAGAAGGCTAATTCCTCATTAATGATACTTCCTTAGGATTTCAATGCAACCCGTGTGCCTTTGTTCCTACAACGGACTCAGCCACAAGAGAATTGCGAGGTCACAAGTTTTAACGTTTGTTCCAAACTTAAATTTATGGAGATTGAATAACAGTTAGGGAAGCTTGCCCTAGATGTCTATCAACCAAGCTTATGATTGGAGGTAATTTTTAGAGAGATCTAAAATGCAAGTTAGATACTAAGTAATAAAATTGCTTCAAGTGAGACTGACAATTAGAATAAGATGCTTCAAAAGTGAAATATTCTTAAAATTATCGATAGCAAAATACCATTTCACCTTAAATGGTCAAATTATTAATTAGAAATTTGAGCACAAATTATGATATCAAATATGAAATTAGCTTATGGAAATGATTAATGAAGCAAGTGAAAATTTCCCAATGAAGCAAAAGCAAATTACGTCAATTAAAAATGATAATGAGATCAAGAAAATAAAGCTACTTCAATGGAGAAATGCAAATGAGGTCAAGAGAATAATGAACACAAAAGCAAGTTAGATCAAGTGAATAATAAGTGATTTAAAACTACTTGCCAAATCAAATTAGATCTATGAATGCTAATGCAACTAGATGATGAAAAAAGAGCAAGAAAACTAATCTAAGCTAACAAGTCAACCACCACCATCAAAGAGGTCCTCCTTCCAAATGAGGAGTTGGGATACCAAAGGGAAGAAACCCCAAGCTCCCTTAAGAAAAATTCTTTTTATTAATAATACAAGGTGAAACCATCTTAGACAAGAATAAGGGCTTAGATCTAGAGGAGGGTTTACAAAAATTAAACTTCAATGAGCTAATACCCCTTCCTCAAAGAGCTAAGAAAATTATGAAAATTTATTTACAAAATTTATGATGAAATTTTTACAAAGGAAATTTCTCCAAGAAAAATTTAGGTTTCCCTTCAAAATATTTTCGCTCAAGATGCTAGACATTCAAGAGAGGAGGAATTTTCGCACAAGAAGAAAGGAGAAACGTCTGCTATGATTGCAACCAAGGGAAAAGACTTCAATAATAATGAGGACGACTTCCCCAAAAAAATTCTGATCTTGATTCACAAGCTTCAAATGATGGCTCTCCTTAAAATCAATCCTGAATAACCCTCAAAAACCCTAGCCAACTAGGATCTGCGGAAGCAATGGAGAGAGGAGAGGATAATGATTTGATCAATGAATAAGTGAGGCTTCAACTTTAAAAAAATTATTTGTGTCTTTGTTCCTTAAGCTTCCACATGCAATTTTTTTTTATGACAAATTCCCGAGCCAAATCCTTGATCTTCCTTGAGATCCACGCAAAAATAGAGAGGAGATCCAAATATATACAAGGGAAAAATGATTTATATACGAAGGGGTTAGAATATAAATATGAAAAAAGTTTACAAATCTACTAGCCCAAAGAGTGCGAGGACACCTCTGCTATTGGGTAGCAAGAAACAAGCTCTAAAATAGCTAGATCTGACAAATAAAGCACATAAATAGATATGAAGAATTAATGATAAGATTTACAAGCTATGGCAAGGAAACTCCCTTTAAAATATATCTTATGATAAGCCTTTGAGATAATTCGATGTGGGTTCTTCAAATTTCTATCTGCTTGAGAGTTGGTTCATCCAACCAAAAGCTTACCCAGCGCTCAAGACCTGTTTCAAAAAAAACTATAGATCTCTACACACTTGAAATAAATTTGTTAGATCCACAAGGAGATAGATAGCACAATGAAAAAGAAGACTAGGGGTCCAACCAAAAACCCACTAGAGCTTCTAGATCTAGAGTGTTTCTCTAAACTCAAATATTAATGTAAGATAACTTACAAATAATAGATCCACAACATGGCAAGTGAATTTAACAAAATCAATAAGCACTAGTAGAGCATTAAGAATAAACGACTTTGAAGAGTATTACTATGGATTTAGAAGAATAACACTACCAAGCTTTAAACCCAAAGTCTTTCTTTATTATTAGCTCAAAAACATTTCCATTACAAAGCAAAGCTTCGATAACCAAGAGCTTGATTACAATGGTCATACATGTGAGGATTGAGAGCCTTAATTTATAGAGAAAATGAGAGGAGGATCCTCTCCAAGTGAAACATCTATATCCAAGGAGCAAACGACCATATCCAAGCCAAATAGATGGTGACCCTGGATGAAGCTGCGCAAATATTGAGGAGGAGAATTCATTTGCCTTGAAGGAGGTGTTGGGTTGACCAAAAATTTGATCCCAGAGTTGTTTTGAACCATTAAAATTTTTTCTCAATTTTTTTCATCAATAATCTCTCATTCAATTCAACCATGATGGACCATCCTCTTAAAAAAATCAATTTGCTGGGGCATGGGCTTCTTTTCTGGACCATTGAATTTTTCCTTGGGCCATCTTCTCTTGGTAAATGGAATTCCCATCATTTTTTGACTTGACTTTAATATTTGGGAATTTCCATCTCTTTTTTTTATCATTTTCACTTGGAGAGAAATTTTTATTTTTTCTCGTTTTATCTTTTGCTAATTATTTGCCAAAACTTATAAAAATTGGGTTTTTGAGGGGTAAATACTAAATACATACTTTTCCACCCTCATAGTGTGTCTAGATAGAAAGTTGAGGTGTAGAGGTCTAATTTTTATTATTCACACCTGCTCCAACTTCTACAAAGAACACTTATTACATTTTACATGAAATAATTATTAAAAATCCCGACCAGTGAGAATTTTTTAATAATTAAAACTAAGACTTAGACATAACCAAATTTTGTGGAACTTTAGAGATGATCTAGTATGGTAATATACATCGACTTTAAACAATAGGACTCACCTAAGACTCTACCATCAAGCCACACTCTAGCTTTGGGGTATATCTAGGAGAAAAACTTAACCGATTATAATTGTTGAAAAACACAAATAATGAGCTAAGGAAAAAAACTCCTTAGTGTGAACACACTTGCTGGTATAGTCCTAAGCTACCAGGGTCTTTTACATGACTTATTTTCATCATACTAGAATCATTTTTGCAATATCCCTGTAGGGCGACAAAATTTGTACAACAGATGGAAGAGAAGAAACAAATGAATTATGGATTTCTGTCCGATCTGATGGTGCAAGAATGCCTCTGATGTACTCTGACCACAGAGTCTTTGACAAGTCTTCAAGTTCAACTTGAGTGGTCAACATCTCCCAAACACAATGCTAATTTAATGTCAACTTGCAATCATTATGTCTCTTTAATATTATGTTCTACCTAATTTTTTGGGATGGGGGAGCACAGGAGCGTGGAAATGGACAAGTGTCAAGGGGTCATGTGGTAGAACCTCCAAAATTTAGGGAAATTTCATGGGGATGGGGGCACATCAGGGTCCCTAGCAGGCTAGCATAGGGGCCCCTATCTAAAAAATTATAAGAATAAAAATAATAATGATAAAGTCGCAACAATAACAATTCATCCCATGAAAATTTATCATGCTGAAATCCAAGGGAAACACTACATTCCCGCCAATCTTGAAATCCAGAAAACTATTAAGATTGTTGAATTCTAAATGCGATTTGAAATTCTACTTTTTGCATATGAAAGGTGATGAGAATGGAACCACTCTCAAACATCCTAAACAATTAATGTCAATGTTAAAACTTTAAGTAAAAGTGACATTCTTTGTTATCTTACCTTTTCCATCCTTAGGAGAATGTCACTTAGGATAGAAAATATAAGATAAAGGATAATGTCACTTAGGATAGAATGGGTGAGATAAAGGAGATTGCCACATCTACTTTATTGATTTAATATTTCCATTAATTACCAAGGTCATAAACTCCTCAAAGTTCTATCCCCTATACTTCTATTTTCATGGGTTGTTGGAAAAAATGTTTGGAGCGACACCTAGCTTCTGAGGGATGGGGGCACCTAGGCATCTCCATTTTGGGGAAACAAACCCCCTACATTGGGGAAACATTTCCCCATGCATTTTCCCGAGTTTCCCCCAAAAGGGTGGCATGGGGAAATGTGTCCCCAAGTGACCCCCCATCCCTCGAGCATGGGAAACGTGGGGGTGTGTCCCCCACCCTAGGGGACATGTCCCCATGGATCACAGCTTTTATGGAATTTATTGCACTTTTCTCAAGAAAATATATCTCTTTATACATCATAGAAGCTCATTCTCTTCATTGAGCGATGATTGTTCTAGCAAAAAGTTTTCTCTTTTGCACATGATTCCTTTTGCTATAATCTGACGAATCTATTTGAAATTTTGATAGAATGCATGTTTTAATGTATAGTTTCTTGGCGTTAGTGCCAAAAGTTGAAATATGAGCATTTACAATTATTTCTATTTTGAGGACTTGAAATATTGGGTAATAATGGGTTTATGTTTAGAGGTTGTGAATATTATAAGCTTTCTCTTAAGTTTTCTCCAATATCCTAAATGGTTCACCAAGTCGCACTGAAAATTCAGGTCATCTAAGAATAGATAATGAACTAAGACTTTAGATTAACTTAATTGTTTGATTCTTAGGAATGTGGAAACCTTTTCTAGTTTTCATATGTTAGCGCTATAGGTTGAGTATTGCACATATTTGGTCCTAAAAATGTTGATTTTGTAGCCTCAAAAGGTCTTCTACCTTGGCTTGGTGTCTTAGCATTTAGAAGATATTTGATTGCTTGTTTAGGTGCTTGCTTGGTGGAGTAAGTGATCTTATGATTTCTTCCCTAAGGTTGACTTAGGAAAAGTACAATAATTAATTTAATTATTTATTGTGGACTATTAACCCAAAGTTCTATGGATAAATAATAAAATTATTTAAGTGACTTAGAAATAATCTCAACCATTGATCTCAAGTGAGGCTTAAGATTCAATTGTAGTCATTGTGTAGAAAAATTGCACCTGTAGATCCCTCCCCGATTTCAATTTTGGTTTTCACATCAAGTTCAATGCCCTTCCCATCACATTTTGATGTTGATTTGAACTTGAATTTAAAATCTCAAAATGAGACACAATATATTTTCTCTACTTTTGCATTTGTTGATAAATTACACACGCACGCATAAAATTTAGAGTCTAAGCACAATATTTTTGGTCAAACTAACCCTGGAAAAATGACGAAGGGAAAGCTAGTGAGGAAGAGAGAATTTAATTTCTTGTTAGAGTATTTTACAAAATTAATTAAATCACTTATCTCACTTGAATTTTGTACTTGAGTCTGCCTTGAAATTAATGCTGATAGTCACTCAAATTTTTGCCTAACCAGTCTTGAAATTCGTACTGAATCAACCTCAAAGTCGACATAGACAATCCCTTGAAAAATCCGCTGAGGTTGCCTTGAAAAACACACTTAGGAAGCCACAAATTTCATCCTAACTAGTCTTGAAAATTGCATTGGAGCCCAGTAAAGAGATCTAGAAGATGCCTTGATATACGTGCTTCCTCATGTCTTTGAGATCTGTGCTGATTTAATTGTTGTTGTGTTGTTGTACACTTCTTTCTCCACTGAGATTTTCTTTTTCAGCCTCCTTGTCTCCTTTCCTCTTCTTCTCCTTCACTTCACCAATCTCACACATGAGGAATGATTAATGAATTGCAGGCATGGTATTTTTTTGCCCTTTTTATTCTCTTAATGAACAGAAATGTCTATTCATAAGATCAAGGGATGAGATTAGATCTTAGCCTCTCTTGATCAATGGTGGAGATCTAATTCCACATTGACCCCGTCAAGTCTCCCTTTTCATTAATTAACACTCTTAGTCACTTTAATAAGTTAAATGTGTACGATGTACTTTATTACACATAAAGTGACCTTTTTTATTTTTTCTCTAAAGTCAATTTAATAATAAAAAGGACAATACACTTTTATAATCTCATGAAGTAACTAATAAATCACATGACTTTAATAAACTCATAAAGTCACTTTTTCACCAGGGGTTCACTTTACCAGTTTTCATAGGCTAGGAACAAAGCACTAGGAAACACTTCCTTGGTACCGTTTCTCAACACATTAGTCACTTAGGAAAATAGGGTTAGCAATTTTGGTTTAATGAAACTATCAAATAAGCTTAAGGGAGAGATGAAGATACACAATTATGTCAAGGAAACTATTTTCTCAAGAGTGAGGCTCGATTAGAATGAAGATAAGTGAGGGAAATGGGGAGGAAATTTCAAGAGAAATTTTAGGGAAGCGAGCTACGAAAGAGAGAGGCTGAGTCAGCTGAAGAGGGGGGCAAAATTACTAGAGGAGGCCGAAATATCTAGAGGTTGAATTTCTCAAGTGCTCAAGGGGCCGTACAAGGGAAAAGAGGGGCCAAATCGCTGGTGAGGGAGGCTAAATTTTCCAAAGGTTGAGTTTCTTTTGGTTGTGATTTTAGGCACCGATATTCTTGAGCTTAGTTTTTCACAACGAGGCTGAGTTCTATGCACGGGGGCTTCACTGCGGGAGCAATACCATAGCACGTGGGTTCATATTGGGGGATATATAATGAGGAAAAAGTGACATAATATATTGGGGGATATATAGGGGGTAAAGGGTTTGTATATTGATAGGTATAAAAAATGGAGCTCAAAGTTAATGAAAAAATATAAAGGGGTATAAAAAATGTTAATGAAAAAATGGATACCTACAATATCTAGTGAAAGTAGGGGCTTTTTAAATTGGTAAGGTGTATTGGGTTTATATTGGTAAGGGGTTAAATAATGTGATTTTTAGAGGTATTTTCCAATATATGCTCAAATTAAGGGTATTGTTTAATATGTCATGATCGCACGTGATATGTCAGAGGTTCATTAAGTGAAGCCCCCGTGGTTCTATGTTCCCAACAATTGTAATTTTGTATAACCTTTGTGGCTCTAGGCCCAAATTTTCATGAAAAATCAAATATGAAGGAACATTGTGTTGGGCACAAATTTGCTATTGTAGTGTGATTGATTTCCTCATTTTACTTTTGCTGCATCTTATTTCTAAGTTAATATGCCAGTGTGTTTATTTTATCAGCAATTTCAGAAATGTCTGAGATAAATATTTTCTGGGTTTTAAATAGAATTGTTGGAGTAAAATAAAAAAGATTTGTATCAAAGCAATCATAACTCTATGGGGGAGATCATAAATCATAAGGGTTTTATGGCAGAATTTTTTTTGCTACAAAATTTTATCTTGCAGTGAAGGTTTTGTGGGTAAAGTCAATCTAGTAATATGGCATCATCAAGTCTAAGGTATGAAAATGGGTTGGAGGGGGTTGTAAACTTCAATCCATGGAAGGGGCATATTCAAGCCAAGATATTCAAGTTCCTCAGTGTTGAAGGAAATGTAACTAGGTTCGGTCTTCATAAATGTACTTTTGATATTTGTACTTATTCAAGAAAAGAGAAATAATTTTTATATTATTTGTCAATGAGTTTCTTGCTCATTGAAGTAGGTCAAGCACATGGTTAAGTGCTTCTAGGAAGTCAAAAGGTCGATGTATTTATGTAAGACCCTTAGAGGGCATGTTACACTATGCATAAGGTCAAAGGAATACCTCCAAGACAAGTGCAAGTCGTCTCCATGAAGCAACGCCCTCCAAAAGAAGCAAAATGATGAAAATAATGAAGATATGGTCAAGTCGGCCTAATGTCGACCTAGAGGAGGGACAGTCTCTAAGAGAAGATGAAACATATCTCATCAAGAAGCTCATATAAGCAAGGTCTATCTCTAGACAAGGGGATGAAGGAGATGAAGTGCTGGGGAGCAAAGAAGGAGATGAAGTGCTGGGGAGCAAAGTGCCGGAAGGAGGAAGTCTATATGTCGGGATTAAAGTGCAGAATAGAGGAAGGACTTGACTTGTGCTTGGAGGACATCCTAGTCAAGGGTCTAGGGTTTGGCATTGATCAAAAGAAGCTTCAGTAAGAGAAACTTCCCAAAGGGTTTTCCTCTCTATGAGAGAGAGGTTTTGGCCCTGGCAGAGAGCCAACATCTGTGTTCTTGTCTTTATGTTTTTGGTAGTAGTTTGATGAAACACACACACTGATAATAAGAAGAAGATCAAGCTAAGATAGTTGTAAAAGTGCTTCACAAATTGTTATCAAGTCAAGAAGAATCCTAATATACATCATTGCCCTTGATTCTTCAACATGGTATCAGAGGTAAGGTGACACATCAAGGAAAGGGCATCTCAAGAACACAAATCAAGGAAGGACCTCGACAAAAGTTGAAGCTTCTAGCCAAGAAGTCTCAATCACTTCAAGGACAAGAAGGTCTACCATCTATCATTCATCAAGGAAGACTACAAGGCAAGAAGAAGAGCCTTACATAAAGGCATCTACAAGAAGAGAAAAAATAAAGGAGGACCTACATCAAGCTACAAGTCATCAAGCAACTGTCATCATCAAGTCAAGTCGACTTGGAGAAAGCAACTTGAAGAACATCGAGATCTAAGGAAGGCAAGCCATCAAGTCTTCAAGGAGAAAGCAAGTCTACTACATCTCAAAATCTATCAAGTAAGTATATGTCCCCTTATGAATATACGTCAATGTCTTTTTGCAAGGAAAGCAATAAATTAGTAGGTACCAATAACATTCTTGCATGGAAGAAGAGGACTGATTCACGTCTCAAGGAGAATGAACTTCTGTTACACATCAAAGGGAATATCACTATCCTTGCTAAGGAACAAACTCAAGCCTTAGCCAAGTACAATAAGGATGAGATAAGAGCTCAAAGGATTCTAATATATTCATCAAGGACTCTCTCATTCCTTATGTCTCCAAACTTGAAACATCAAAAAAAATCTATGATAAACTAGTAGAGCTATTCTCGGTAAGCACAATTGAGAAGTGATATCTCTTCGAAATAAGTTGTACAAGATGAAGATATCAAAGGAAGGAATAACTCCCTTTTTCATGAAGATCTCTGAGATGAGGGATCATATTCAAGAGTTAGGGGAAGTCATGTCTGATAGAGAAATGACAACTGTAGTACTCAATGCTCTACCTGAGAATTGGGGCAACTTCATGTCAAACATATATGCCAAGAAGGAAGCCACCCCACTAAGTGAAATGTGGTCTCTATGCAAGATAGAGGAAACAAGACTCAAAGCAAAGGAAGATGTGGGATCAAAGGAGCAAGCTTTTGCTACCATGGCCAAGAGAAAGGGAAAATTTGGCAAATTTGGTCCACGAAGAACAAACAACAAAGATATGTCCAAAATCCAATGCTATGGATGCCAAGAATATAGACACTACAAGAGGAATTGTCCTAAACTAAAGAAGGACAACAACAACAAAGAAAGAGGAAAGAAGCTCACATGACTCGAGAGGTGAAAAAAGAAGAAAAGAAACAAAAGAAGGAAGAGCCTCCGTATCTCTACTATGACTAAGTCAAACTCTTAAAGTCTTCTTTCAAAGTTTTGATTAGGATAGGAGCATGTAGGAATAGAATAAAATTGCATGGCTAGAAACATCTTCTAGAATCTAGAAGCATGAAGTACATAGAGTTCTAGATACTCATGTAGAAAGAGAATTTATAAATGAGAACAAAACACATGGTTAGAAATATCTTCTAGAATATAGGAGGATGGTAGATACAGCTCAAGATATTAATGTAGAAGGAGCATACCTAGAATAGGACCTCATCCACAATGAAAGAAAATTAATCATGATTAAGAATCTTAAAAGACCTCCATCATCAAAAGGAAAGAAACATTTGCAAGGTAAGGGTCTTCAAGATCCTATGATGGAATCTTCAAAAGAAGATTTATAAAAGCAAATGTCTCATTGGGAGTCCCATTCATGGGATTCAAGAAAACACTGATATGCAGGCAAGCTAAGATGAAGCAAGAAGGGCCACACCAAGGACAACCAAATGAAGCTAAGATGATCAAAGGAGAATCAAGATGAGGTATGTATGCATCAAAGTTAAGTCATGTTATTATATATATATTATTGAGTCATGGGAATAGTTCTATGATATGGTCAAGTAGAAAAGAATCTCTTTCACCAATGACATGCTTGAAGGCATGTACTACAATGCCATGAAGGTCAACAAAATAATTACTCACATAAGGAGTATAAGATTTTTGACTAAGAAGCAAGTAAGGAAGGAATGCTGACCTGTCCTAGAAGCAAGCAATGAAGAAGTGCTCTCACAAGGAGCATAAGGTGGTTGACCAATCTATCCAAGAAGAAGCAAGTGAAGAAAGAGATCAAGCATGTGAAGAACACCATGATCACAAAGAATCACTATCTGACAAAGATCCATTGAAGACATCTCAGGAAAGAAGGCAAGACAACTCTGACTAAAAAAGGAAAAGATTAAAGGATCCTTGACAACTATGAAGGCCTTGGAGATATGAAAGGTGTTGATAACTGATTCTACTCTAGGAGATGTCATGATGAAGAAGCCATCCAACAAAAACACCATTTAATGTTGAAGTAATATCAGGATGAAGTCATGAAGGGCTACTAGATCAAAGAATGGGAACAAACAAGTACAAAGAAGCATCCATGTGAAGAGCAGTCCGAACCATAGACAAGATGACAAGAAATAACCAGATGACAAGAGAACCTGATATATGATAAGAAGGCCATACGAGGAAGGAAAGTGATCGATGGATGGTACCCTACCAAGAAGAAGTTTGAACAAAGAATTCATGACATAAAAGGAAGGAGATCAAGCAGCTGGAGGACCCACGAAGAAGAAGTTGGTGATGAATGGACAAGTCCCTACCTAAGATGGAGTTATAACAAGTTCCCAATTACAAAGGGACTTGGACAAGTACCTTGTCAGAGGATACTTGGGCATGCCTTCCTCAATTGAGAGGGAGTGATAGACACAACATTCTTGTCTTCACTTCGGAAGAAAGAATGGGAGGATTGGGTAATCATCTGGCATCCGATACTCTTTGAGGATGTGTAGGGCATCCAAGACAAGAGTAGACAAGAGGAGCGATATTCTTTGAGGGCTGGGAACCCAAGACGAGAATAGTCCTAGAAGGTCATACTCAGTGAACCCTTGGGTGGATATGTACCTTGAGAGACAATGACTAAGGTGTCTATAAGTCTTTGGTCTCGCCAACATTGTGCTCTGATCTATTGAGAGATAGAGCTATCAGTCAAGGCCTTGCTGTGGAAACACTGTTGGTTACTATGATGCTATAACAGATGGATTGCCAATCTGGTTTCTCTTGTGTGAATTCTTCAAGATTGAAACATAGCCAAACACCTTGTAATGTTGTATGAATACCTCCCTAGTTAAGAGGGAGTGTTGAAGGAAATGTAACTAGGTTTGGTCTTCATAAATGTACTTTTGATATTTGTACTTATCCAAGAAAAGAGAAATAATTTTTATATTATTTGTCAATGAGTTTCTTGCTCATTGAAGTAGGTCAAGCACATTGTTAAGTGCTTCTAGGAAGTCAAAAGGTCAATGTATTTATGTAAGACCCTTAGAGGGCATGTTACACTATGTATAAGGTCAAAGGAATACCTCCAAGACAAGTGCAAGTCCTCTCCATGCAACAATGTCCTCCAAAAGAAGCAAAACGATGAAAATAATGAAGATATGGTCAAGTCGGCCTAAAGACAGAATGTCGGCCTAATGTCGGCCTAGAGGAGGGACAATCCTCTATATATAGAGGTTGTCCACTCCCTCATAAAGTCAACAAAGCAAGCTTTGAAATCAGCGAAGAGATAAGCCGAGAAAAGGAAGGAGAAGCAAGTCTAAAGGGTCCCCAAAAGTGCAACAAAGGAAGGAGGAAGCTCAATGAAGGTAGAGGACCGTTTCTAGGGCTAGAAATAGTCAAACGTGTGAAGAGGAGGAGGACAAATTGCGGGTACAACAATAATAGTATCACATTTCAAGTTTCATTGGTGTTTGGGCTAGTTACTAGGCCTATAAGGCCTCTCAAGTCATGTGAAGAAGTCCCTCTCTCTATCAAAGATAAAAAGATCCTTATTCTCCAAGGGAACCATCCACACATGGAAAAATTAACGCTGTTGTACAGTCACTTCAGTGTGAAGACATATCTCAAGAAGTATCTCGTTGAGTCAAGAGGGGTGTCTCCTTAAGTAGAGAACATCTCTAAGAGAAGAAGAAACATATGTCATCAAGAAGCTCACATAAGCAAGGTCTATCTCTAAACAAGCAGCAAAGAAGGAGGGCGAAGTGCTGGGGAGCAAAGTGCTGGAAGGAGGAAGTCTATGTGCCGAGGATTAAACTGCAGAATAGAGGAAGGACTTGACTTGTGCTTGGACGACATCCTAGTCAAGGGTCTAAGGTTTGACATTGATCAAAAGAAGCTTCAATAAGAGAAACTTACCAAAGGGTTTTCCTCTCTATGAGAGAGAGGTTTTGGCCTTGGTAGAGAGCTAACTTCTATATTCTTGTCTTTATGTTTTTGGTAGCAGTTTGATGAAACACACACACCAATAATAATAAGAAGATCAAGCTAAGATAATTGTAAAAGTGATTCACAAATTGTTATCAAGTCAAGAAGAATCCTAATATACATCATTGCCCTTGATTCTTCAACACTTGGGATGCTACCCAAACAGTTGAACATAACATAAATGATATGAAAGCTAAGGACATCATTTTGGATGGTGTGAAGGATCACATAATCCATCACATAACAAAGAAGGATTCAAACTATAAAATGTGGATGGCCTTCACAAAGATGTACCAGAGTGAAAACCAAAATGGAAGGATGGTGCTAAGGGAGAAGCTAAATAACATTAAGATAAACAGATCTGAGATTGTGACCTCATACTTTCCAAGGATTCAGCAGGTTCATGATGAACTTTCAGTTGTTAGGGAAGAAGTGGATGTGATGGATCTTGTAAAAGTAGCACAGAAAGGGTGTACCAAGCAGTGGGATAGGTTTTGTTTGAAAATCAAAGTTGTTATATTAGGATTTGATTCTCCTTTCTTGATAATTACTTGTGAGTGTGGTGGCTTCCTATACTTCTTTATTATCTTATCTTTCACCAAGCAATTACCATATTACGTGTGTATGAAGATAACAAAACAAGGGACACAAGATATAGGCACTATGCCAAGGAAAAACCCCCCTCGAGGGGAAAACCCAAGATAATTCTTCCTTTCAATAGTAGTATTTATGACTCCTCACCCTAAACCAAGACCAGGCCTTCTCTCCACACCAAGTCAACCTCCCAGATCTTTGACCCCTTCCACCAACTTCGACTAGGCAACAACTTCAGACAACAGGCAGCTTCCGGGAACAACGAAACTTAGGAGATTTTGATCTCCCAATCCAGAACACGAAATAGAGAGAGAGGCACCAAAATTTTGATTTTCTTCCTCTCCTTAGACTTCCCCAAACTCGCACTTCTTTCAACTTCCTGACAATAGATTTCGCACTTCTCCAACTACTCTTGAGATATTGAACTTGCTTGAGAGATGATGCTTCAAATGACTTCAACTAACTTGTATTTATAGGCTTTTTGTGGGTCAAATTAGGGTCTTTAGGGCGACTTGATCCCTCTTAGGCTGACTTGATGTGGAGGATACATAAATCATGTTTGACTCAATACTAAACCTTTTTACACGATTCAAAAGCCCAAGAAGGGTCTCTTTGAATGTACGATGACTCTATAAACTCAATATTAATCCTAGGAGTCCAAAATGGAGACTTTGACTAATATAATGATGACCCAAGCATGAAACCCATGAAGTCATTGTTACAATAATATTTTTTTTTTCTTTATTCTTTTGACAAATACATTACATGATGACTAAAGTACATTAATGAAGACCGAACATAGTTACATTTTCCAACACTCTCTCTTAAATAGGGAGGTATTCATAATGTACAAATACAATGGAAGATCTCAAACTATATGAACCATGAAGAACTTTAGGCACCGCAATGCCATGGACTAGATTCTCGACGAAGGCAATCTATCCATTGGTCACTCATCAATTTAGGCACTACAATGCCATGGACTAGTTTCCTGACCAGGGCAATCTATCCAAGTTGGAATAAGGTGGACTCGAGCTTTCATCCCCCCTTGGTACTGTTGACCGCTAAAGTGGTACTTGATGATTACATGAAGACTCCATGCCTAAGGATGATCCAGAGGACACTTTCACCATCAGATATCATCAGTCAACAAAGTTTTTTAACTCTACTTCTATCTTCTCATCATCTTTCTTGTACCCAGATTCCACACCCTGTTGGGAATTGTAATAAGTGATACTAGTAATGATGAGTTTTTTGTGAAAATTCTATCACTGCAGCAACTGATTTACTTTTCCTATTTATTTCACCATAAGTTATTCATGAGATTACTTCAACAAACATTAAAATAAATACTGCTGTAGATATCATATCGTAATATAGAAACAAACATATGCACAAGAATCAACACATTGACACAGTAATTTTGGACTAATGTCCCCGGAAAAACCTAATGTGGAAAAACCGGTGCAGCAAGGGAGGATTTTATTATTCAGCAATCTTCTAGTACAACGGGGTGCCAAACTGGCTTACCCACAGATAGACAAATTTTCCAGCACTTCTTCTAAACCCAGCATAGGCCCTACTGATCTCTGTGTCAGTCTAATGAGGCTCAACGTAGCCTCTTTGGCCTTCTGCGTCACTCCTGTAGCCTCTGCGTGGATGCCTTAGGCCTTGCTGGCTCTGTGCAGTCTCTGCTGCCTTTGCGTGGCTTCCTCTCGCCCTGCGTCACCTCTGCGCTGATCTCCCGTCTCTCTGTTCCGTACTTGCTGCCTCCCGACTGCTCTCCAGACCACTGGTTCAATTTCTCAGCTAACCCCGCTCCAGAAATTGAACTGATTGGTCCCCCTCAATGTGTTCTCTAACTGACCCTCAAGCCTCCTCTTATACTTTTCTTGTTGACAAATCAACCGTCGAGATTAAGTTCCTAATCAATGGCTAAGATTAGATCTGGCTTGATCCATGTCTTTTGGACCATTCTAACACAGTTCCATATTAATACACATTAATATTTTATTTTCCCTAAGTTTAGACTTAGGGACTTCATTAACAATATTAATTATTTTAATATCTCCTGAACTATTTAGAATCTGCCCAAACCCTTCCTGGGTATTGGAGATCCCATGTGCCCCAACCTCTCCACCAAATTTCGTGGCTAGAGCACATCCGATGCTACCCCAAATCAACATTTTTGAGTCTGTAACAGGCCTAGGATGTTGGTACTCGACCAACAAACGAGTACACCTTAGAGTGTTTTTTTATCTGGTTAATTATTCCTTCCTTTTCAAAGGCGGATAATTTTCTGGGTTTTTTCACTCACTTTTTACTCCAAAGTCGGGGTGACAATTTGAAGGTTGAGCCCCTAACACATCTTAGTGTGTAGAGTTGATTTATATTACCATACTAGATCACACATTCTTTTTGTGGAATTTAGTTAGGTCTACGTAGTCATTTTTAAAATTTTGAGATTTTCAGCAGTGCGGAAAGTGCTAATAAAATTGTATTTGTAATGTAATAAGTGATGTCTATAGAAGTTGTATGGGATATGAGTAATGAAATTTGCACCTCTCACCCTCAACTTTCTAGTATGACACACTTTGAGAGGTTAAAAATGTGTTTTTAACCCTCAAAACCCACTTTTTCTAAGTTTAGTGGGAAATTTGTCAATTAATTAAGCCATAAATTAAATAAATGGAGAAAAATAGATGTCCACACATGCTAAATGTTGTGGAAATGAGGTGGAAAATTATGGGGGACATGTGTTTAAATAAAATCGAATTTTTGGCATTAAATGAGAAAGCTGCTTAATTGGAAATTCGAATTTGTGAAGTTAATGCACATTTGGGAGGATTTGGGAGAATATTCAGTGGAGATTTTTGTGGGAAATTGTCCCCACATCAGTTACCACCCATATACACTTGTTATTCCATCATAAAATTCGAATTTGGCACATAAGGGAAGAAGAAAATGATGTCCACTTGCCAGAATTCGATTTTTACACTTGGCATTGGAGCTCCATTCAACAAATTCGAATTTCTCTTTGGGATTGTCACCTCATGCCGCTTGTTTAATGATCTCTACATTGGGATTGGCTCCCATAGTTCTATTTAAATGAGCCTTTGGCTCTTAAATAAAATCTTTAGAACAAGTTATTGGGCTTACAGAGACTCTACTGGATTTTGTATTCATTTTCATATAATAAAAATACTTCGGGGTACTATTGTATTGGTGTTTTCCTTCCATTTCTTGAGGTGATGTTATTTCAATTGTCGTGCTTTACAGTCTATATGTATGTTGGATTATGCTAGTTATCATTTTGCCACTTGTTTGGATTAACATATGCAAGCTATCTTCTATGGTTTTTGGGTTAGATAAATACTCTAGGAAGAGGAGCACTAGAAGATTTTTGGTGAAATCTCTAGTTTTCTCCTCCATGGTATAATCTAATCCCTTTATGATTGCTGACATCTTTTTCCAAGTGTGTAGAGACCTTTAGATTTGGTTGATTGATTTACTTGGGCGTAGGGTAATTCTCCAATAGATGAACTAACTCTCAAGATCAAGAATAGAAGGACCCAATCGGTTTGCCGCAAAGATCTCATCAAACAATTTTGAAAGAGGGAGTTTCCTTTCCTCTAGCCTACTAAGATCACATAAATTTAAATTAAATATTTTTCTTGATCAATATCTTGTGCTTTCAAGGATTTTATTTGCTACCTAGAGCATGGTTTTAACTAGACAAGTATGGATTTTTACTTGCATGTCTTGATCTAGTTCTTGTACACTAATTGTAGATTATCATTTGACTCTTTCATGTCATATTTCCACTCGTTTTGGATCTGTTTTGAAGCCCCTTTTGAGTAGATTTGGGACGAAAATTCAAACGAGGTTGTGAGTACTTGAGGCATTATTTCTCGAAAGGCCGAGTTCTACTCTGAGGGCTACATCCTTCTCTCACTAGGCTATGGGCTAGAGGAGGCTTAGCCTCTCTCCTTAGCGCTGAATACAACTCTCTTTGTGGCTGATTTGATTGCTGCAAATTTGTTTCTTGTATTTTCAGATTTTGTCAAAGACTCTCATGTAGTTGTTACTTGAAGAGATCTAGCCCTTGGAAGTGGCATGTTGTAAAAGACTCATTTTGTTTCCTTGGGAAGTCTTCTCAAAAGGCTTTTCTTTTCTCTCTTTGTAACCAATCCCTTGTAAAAAAAAATATTTTTTCTTGTGAGGGAGCTTGGGGTTATTCCGATGGTATCCTTTCTCCCCATTTAGAGGGAGGATCATTGCTTGTGGGTGGACTAATCTCTTAGTTTAGTTACTCCAATTTTCTTTCTTAATCTCATTGCTAAGCTCATTTGTGTGTGATTAGTTTCTTAACATAACACTCACATCAATTCTCATTTTATTATACATTTGAGATTGATTTATGTTTGCTATTTCCATTTCTTGAATAGTTGTATTGGGCAATCTACTACAACACATGCAATTTTTCTTTTGATGCAAACAAGTATTTTATATTTACTGGGCAAGCATAAAATAGTTTAATTTATCCATCTACTTTGGTTTCATAAGTATCTTGAGCACATTGCTTTATCATTGTCAATTTTTTATTATGTGGTATTATCATTATTGTTGGGTCTTTCTTTTGTCACTCCATTGAAACAATTTGGCATTGATTTCATTTACTTGCAAAGCAACATATTTGGAACTTGTGGAGCTACGTTGAGCTAATTGTTTCACTTTCCCATTCCATGGAAAGATATTGGTATTGTTTATTTGAGAATTGTCTTTTATTTTGAGCACTAATATTAATACTTTCTTAGAATCAATAACACTCACTCATTCATTTCATCCAGGCATTTTAGTATAAGAAGACTTCCACGCCAAACCCCAAGCCTTACTAAATTAACCTCCAAGCATAAGCTTGCTTTAATGAAAGTATACGGAAAAATAATTTGTTGGAAAGTTCTTCCATCTAGTACGAAGTAAGGTAAAAGCGTGTGACCCTGCAATTATGAAGGTGGCTTGTCCCCTTGTAGGAACGAAGGCACACACTGACTCGTAAGACTCAGGGGATAGGTATCGTTAATGACACCTTCGTGCCCTTGCCCCCTCTTTCTTACAGTCACCCCAATTTTTACCCTTTGGTAAGAGCTTAAGAGGAGGACTTCTCATTTAGATTAGACATTTTAGATTAAAAATAACCAAGACTAATTGCATTCAAATCTAGTATAGGTGCATGTCATGCTAATACACCTTATGGTTTCACTTGCGATTGTCCATTTTACTTGTCATTATTGAATATTTTATGTTGGTAAGCATTGTTTCATCTTCCTTTTGCAAGTAGAACGCTAATTGATTTTCCTTTTGCAAGATATCTCTATATTTTTTGATTTAGGCATTGATTAAATTTTAAAAGCATTTTATATCTTTTATCGATTATCGTGCTAACATATTTGTCTCCATTTCAAGATTGCTTTGCTTTCAATTTTTGAAGCATTCTACTTTTGTTTTGAGCAAATATATATTTCATTCCTCTTGAGCAATTTATCTTAAGGCACTGGTTTTATGGTTTTAATATGTTAATGATTTTTATTGCTTATATCATATTTTGCTTATAATTCTTAATAGTAATCCACTTTCACTTTAACATCTCTCCTAGGACCTCACATTTCTTTTATCTTAGTTTTCCACTATAGGGACCACCCCCCCCCATAGCTAACCTAGAAGATAAGTTAAACAGAGGGAGAGGGGATTTCGTGTGACAACCCCTTCTCTTAGGTCTCTGCCACCAACCACACTTGGTGTGGTTGAAGGCTTTTCTCGCTGACTTGTAGGTAGGTGTAGGCGGCTAGGTCAACATCTTTGGCACAGTTGCCAGGGACAAGCTTTCTTGTACCTGGGAAGTCGAGCAACCTTTTGGTTTTAGCATTTTTGAACTTTAGATTTAGATTCTTGCCCAAGTGGCGACTCCACTCAATCCAAATTTTGCAAGTCTCTACTAGTAGAAACTCGAGTGGTCTAGTTAGCCCCTCCCCTGATCCCAAAAGGGTTTTTAGAGGGAGGTTGAATAGACTTTCTCATAGTAGAGATCTTGCTAGCCTTGGGCAAGAGGCTATTTTTGATATTCATTTGCTTTTTCAAGAATGAGTAGAGCCTAGCGTCATGAATGATCTTTTTGCTCCTTATGACTTCACTAACATAAATGGCTATCCTCAGAATATCCCTGACAAGGCTATTGAAAAGTTGCCTTCCTTTCAAGGTAACAATGCCATTAGTGCTACATGACATGTGAAAAACTCTAATGTTTGTATCTTTAAATGGTGCAACATTGCTAATTATGAGGACATGAAGATGAGATGAGACTTTTTGTTTTATCTTTAGAGGAAGATGCTCTTGATTGGCTCACTGAGCAACCTGCTAACTCATATAACTCTTTACAAGCCATTCTAATTGCAGTTTTAGATAAGTTTGGAGAGAATAAGGAAAATAGGCATTTGATCAACGCCATTAGCAATATGAAGAAAAATGAGAACGAAACCATGGAGGAGTTTAACAAGAGATTCAATGGATTAGTAAAAAACATGCCTGCTACTGTTAAACCTCTTGATGAATTTCTTTTATGCTCATATCTGGATGCTTTTGGTGTTGACACTGCTTATGAGTTGAGGAGGAAGGAGCTTGTGAATTTAGGTGTAGCTCAAACTGAAGCCTTAAAAATGGAAAAGGCTAGAAAGCAATCAAGAAAGTCTGAACTTCCTGGTTTCACTAGAGGGCCATCGAAACCGAATGATTCCAAAGGCAAGGCCAAAGAAGAGACTACACATGATCCTATTAAGGAGTTAACCCAACTCATCAAGAGTATGGAGGCAAATCAAACTAGTCAAATGAACACTATCCAAAATCGATTAGTGGCCATGGAAAGAAATCTTGGTGGGAGATTACCAATTAGAGGAAATGATAGATGGCAAAAGAAAGGACCTCCCAATGACCATAGGCCACCTAATCCACTTGAGTCTACAAACTTAGTTGATGATTCCATGCCTTATTGTAGACCTTGTGATGACATACATGATGAACTCACTTGTTCTTATGCAAGAAGGATCCTGGAAGGAGATATGGTGGGAACAAGTGAGCAAATCAATGTAGTTGGAAAGGAGCATCATTTGTCCTTGGAAAATTGGATGGGAGTTATGGAGAATAGTCAGAAGGTAAATAAAAAATCTCCATCCTCCTATAGTATAAATAATTTTGAAGATTTGGATAGGATCATTGAGTTATATGGAGAGAATCCTTCATCAACTCAGATTTTAGAGATAGCCAAAGATAGGGAAAGGGGAAAGAATAAAGAAAGAAATTATAGTAAAACTTTCACTCCACCCACATCGAAGTTGAATATTGACTTGGGAGGATGGATTAATAATGCTAAGATTTTAGTTCCTGTCATTGAAATCATGAAGATTGCCCCCCAAAGATATAAATTGTTGAAAGCCATTGATGCTTCCAATGGAAAAGAAATGTCTAATTTTTCCAAGGATAGATATGAGGATGCCCCTATCACTCTACAAAGTAGTGATATGTGTAGAGATAATAGAGATCACCAACCTTTTTTCATCTCTATGTTGGTCAATGGAATGCTTTTACACAATTGTATGTTTGACTCTGGGGCATCATCTTGTGTCATGACTAAGAAAGTCATGAATGAGTTAAATTTGAGGATTTCTAGACCCTACCACAACATTTGTGCAATGGATTCAAAGATCATTGAAGTTTCTGGTTTCATAAAAGATCTTCAAGTCCACTTGGCTATACATATTGACATTATGATCACCATGGATATTGTGGTGATTGATGTTCCTGATGCTTGGGGGATGTTATTGTCTAGAAAGTGGGGAGCTGATATTGGGGGTAGTTTGCAAATGGATTTAAGTAATGCTACCCTCCCTAATAGTGAGGGCATCATGATTAGATTGGATAGGAAATTGGAGAGAAAGTTTCATATACAAAATCCCAAGGAGCCTCATAATGAAATTGTGTATGAATCTGATAACTTGGGAAACTATGCTATCCTGGCTAATTCTTTTCCTCCTTTGGAGAAGGAGGTGGATTGTAAGAAAGATGGAGTTTGGCACATGAATTCTGATGGTGCCCATTCTAGGTATGGTAAGGGTGCTGGAATTGTCCTTACCTCCCCTCTTGGTCACATATTCAAGTTTTCCTATAGATTGGAATTTGATGCAACCAACAATGTAGTCAAGGATCTAGGGTTTGGCATTGATCAAAAGAAGCTTCAATAAGAGAAACTTACCAAAGGGTTTTCCTCTCTGTGAGAGAGAGGTTTTAGCCTTGGCAGAGAGCCAACATCTGTGTTCTTGTCTTTATGTTTTTGGTAGCAGTTTGATGAAACACACACTAATAATAAGAAGAAGATCAACCTAAGATAATTGTAAAAGTGCTTCGCAAATTGTTATCAAGTCAAGAAGAGTCCTAATATACATCATTGCCCCTGATTCTTCAACACTCAGGATGCTACCCAAACAATTGAACATAACATAAATGGTATGAAAGGTAAGGACATCATTTTGGATGGTGTGAAGGATCACATAATCCCTCACATAACAAAGAAGGATTCAAACTATAAAATGTGGATGGCCTTGACAAAGATGTACCAAAGTGACAACCAGAACAAAAGGATGGTGATAAGGGAGAAGCTGAATAACATTAAGATAAACAGATCTGAGATTGTGGCCTCATACTTCACAAGGATTTAGCAGGTTCATGATCAACTATCAATTGTTAGGGAAGAGGTGGATGTGATGGATCTTGTAAAAGTAGGACGGAAAGGGTGTACCAAGCAGTGGGCTACGTTTCGTTGGAAAATCAAAGTAGTTATATTAGGATTTGATTCTCCTTTCTTGATAATTACTTGTGAGTGTGTTGGCTTCCTTTACTTCTTTATTATCTTATCTTTCATCAAGCAATCACCATAATATGTGTGTATGAAGACTACAAAATAAGAGACATAAGATATAGGCACTATGCCAGGGAAAAACCCCCCTTGAGGGGAAAAACCAGTCAAGATAATTCTTCCTTTCGATACTATTCTTTGGGACTCTTCACCCTAGACCAAACCTAGACTTTCTCTCCACATCAAGTCAGCCTCCCAGATCTTCGACGCCTTCCAGCAACTTCGACTAGGCGGGTAGCTTCTGGCAACAACGAAACTTAGGAGACTTCGATCTCCTAGTCCAGAGCACGAAAGAGAGAGAGAGAGGTACCAAAAGTTCAATTTTCTTCCTCTCCTTAGACTTCCCCAAATTCGCACTTCTTTCAACTTCCCGACAACAGACTTAGCACTTCTCCAACTACTCTTGAGATATCGAACTTACGTGAGAGATGATGCTTCAAATGACTTCGACTATCTTGTATTTATAGGCTTCTTGTGGGTCGAATTAGGGTCCTTAGGCCGACTTGATCCCTCTTAGGCCGACATGATGTGGAGGATACATAAATCATATTTGACTCAATATTAAACCTTTTTACAAGATTCAAAATCTCAATAAGGGTCTCTTTGAATGTACAATGACTCTATAAACTCACATTTGAGAGGATTTGGGAGAATATTTGGTGGATATTTTTGTGGGAAATTGTCCCCACATCGGTTACCACCCATATACACTTTCATTCCATCATAAAATTCGAATTTGGCACTTAAGGGAAGAAGAAAATGATGCCCACTTGCCAGAAATCGATTTTTACACTTGGCATTGGAGCTCCATTCAACAAATTCGAATTTCTCTTTGGGATTGTCACCTCATGCCACTTGTTTAATGATCTCTACAGTGGGATTGGCTCCCATAGTTCTATTTAAATGAGCCTTTGGCTCTCAAATAAAATATTTAGAACAAGCTAGTGGGCTTGTGGAGAATCTACTGGATTTTGTATTCATTTTCATATAATAAAAAGACTTAACGAGTACACCTTGGAGTGTTTTTTTTATTTGGTTATCCCCTTTTTTAGAGGCGAACAATTTTCTAAGTTTTTCCACTCACTTTTTACCCCAAATCCGGGGTGACGATTTGAAGGTTGAGCTCCTAACACATCTTAGTGTGTAGAGTTGATGTATATTACCATACTAGATCACACAAAAATTTTTGTGGGATTTGGTTAGGTCTAAGCAGTCATTTTTAAAATTTTTAGATTTTCAGTAGTGCAGAAATTGCTAATAAAACTGTATTTGTAATGTAATAACTGATGTCTAGAGAAGTTGTATGGGGTATGAGTAATGAAATTTGCACCTCTCACCTAAACTTTCTATTATGACACACTTTGAGAAGTTAAAAATGTGTTTTTAACCCTAAAAACCCACTTTTGCTAAGTTGAGTGGGAAATCTGGCAATTAATTAAGCCATAAATTAAATAAATGGAGAAAATTAAATATCCACACATGCTAAATGTTATGGAAATGAGGTGGAAAATTATGGGGGAGTTAAAGTGAAGTCCCAAGGTGATGTAGACTCCTAAAATCAAGTAAAGGACATGTGCTTAAATAAAATCGAATTTCTGACATCAAATGAGAAAGCTGTTTACTTGGAAATTCGAATTTGTGAAGTTAATGCACATTTGAGAGGATTTGGGAGAATATTTAGTGGATATTTTTGTGGGAAATTGTCCCCACATCGGTTACCACCCATATACACTTTCATTCAATCATAAAATTCGAATTTGACACATAAGAGAAGAAGAAAATGATGTCGAATTGCCAGAAATCGATTTTTACACTTGGCATTGGAGCTCCATTCAACAAATTCGAATTTATCTTTGGGATTGTCACCTCATGCCACTTGTTTAATGATCTCTACATTGGGATTGGCTCCCATAGTTCTATTTAAATGAGCCTTTGGCTTTCAAATAAAATATTTAGAACAAGCTAGTGGGCTTGTGGAGATTCGCTTGGATTTTGTATTCATTTTCATATAATAAAAAGACTTTGGGGTACTATTGTGTTGGTGTTCTCCTTCCATTTCTTGAGGTGATGTTATTTCAATTGTCGTGCTTTACATTCTACATGTATGTTGAATTATGCTAGTTATTATTTTTCCGCTTGTTTGGATTAACATATGCAAGTTATCTTGTATGGTTTTTGGGTTAGAGAAATACGCTAGGAAGAGGAGCACTAGAAGATTTTTGGTGAAATCTCTAGTCTTCTCGTCCATTGTATAATCTAATCCTTTTATGATTGTTGACATCTTTTTTCCAAGTGTGTAGAGATCTTTAGATTTGGTTGAATGATTTACTTGGCCATGGGGTAACTCTCCAATAGACGAACTAACTCCCAAGATCAAGAATTGAACGACCCAATCAGTTTACCTCAAGGATTTCATCAAACGATTTTGAAAGAGGGAGTTTCCTTTCCTCTAGCCTACTAAGATCACATAAATTTAAATTAAATATTTTTCTTGATCAATATCTTGTGCTTTCAAGGATTTTATTTGCTACCTAGAGCATGGTTTTAACTAGAGAAGTATGGAGTTCTACTTGCATGTCTTGATCCAGTTCTTGTACACCAATTGTAGATTATCATTTTGACTCCTTCATGTCATATTTCCACTCATTTTGGATCTGTTTTGCAGAAGCTTTAGAGCAGATTTGAGACAAAAATTCAAGGAGGTTGAGAGTATCTGAGGCATCATTTCTCGAAAGGTTGAGTTCTACTTGGAGGGAAGCATCATTCTCTGACTAGGCTGTGGGCTAGAGGAGGGTTAGCCTGTCTCCTTATCACTGAATACAACTCTCTTTGTGGCTGATTTGATTGCTGCAGTTTTTTCTTATATTTTTAGATTTTGTCAAAGACTCTCCTGTAGTTGTTACTTGTAGAGATCTAGCCCTTGGATGTGGCATGTTGTAAAAGACTTATTTCGTTTCATTGGGAAGTCTTCTCAAAATGATTTTCTTTTCTCTATTTTTAACCAATCTCTAATAAAAAAAAAAAAAAACATTTTTTTCTTGTGAGGGAGCTTGGGCTTTTTCCCATGGTATCCTTTCTCCCCATTTAGAAGGAGGATCATTTCTTGTGGGTGGAGTAATCTCTTAGTTTAGTTACCCCAATTTTTTTTGTTAATCTCATTGCTAAGTTGATTCGTGCGTGATTAGTTTCTTAATGTAACACTCACATCTATTCTCATTTTAGCATACATTTGAGATTGGTTTATGTTTGCTATTTCCATTTCTTGAATACTTGTATTGAGCAATTTAATACAACACATGGAATTTTTCTTTTGATGCAAACAAGTATTTTATATTTATTGGGCAAGCTGAAACTAGTTTAATTTATCCATCTACATTGGTTTTACAAGTCTCTTAAGCACAGTGCTTTATCATTGTCAATTTATATTATGTGTCATTATCATTATTGTTGTGTCTTTCTTGTGTCACTCCATTGAAGCAATTTGGCGTTGATTTGATTAAACAATCAAAGCATATAGAGATATCTTGCAAAAGGAAAAGCAATTAGTGTTCTACTTGCAAAAGAAAAATGAAACAATGCTTGCCAACATAAAATACTCAATAATGACAAGTAAAATGGACAATTGCTAGTGAAACCATAAGATGTATTAGCATGAGATGCATTTATACTAGATTTGAATGCAATTAGTCTTGGTTATTTTTAATCTAAAACGTCTAATCTAAATGAGAAGTCCTTCTTTTGAAATCAATGCCAAATTGCTTCAGTGGAGTGACACTATAAAGACCCAACAATAATGATAATGCCACATAATATAAATTGACAATGATAAAACAATGTGCTTAAGAGACTTGTGAAACCAAAGTAGATGGATAAATTAAATTAGTTTAAGCTTGCCCAGTAAACAAAAAATACTTGCTTGCATCGAAAGAAAAATTGCATGTGTTGTGTTAGATTGTCCAATATAAGTATTCAAGAAATGGAAATGGCAAACATAAACCAATCTCAAATGTATGCTAAAATGATAATGGATGTGAGTGTTATGTTAAGAAACTAATCATGCACGAATGAACTTAGCAATGAGATTAACGATGAAAATTGGAGTAACGATCCTCCACCCATAATCAATGATCCTCCCTCTAAACGAGGAGAAAGGATACCATGGGAAAAATCCCAAGCTTCCTCACAATGAAAAATAATCTTTTTATTAGAGATTGGTTACAAAGAGAGAAAAGAAAAGCCTTTTGAGAAGACTTCCCAAAGAAACCAAAGGAGTCTTTTACAACATGCCACTTCCAAGGGCTAGATCTCTTCAAGTAACAACTGCAGGAGAGTCTTTGACAAAATTTGAAAATACAAGAAACAAATTTGTAGCAATCAAATCAGCCACAAAGAGAGTTGTGTTCAGGGCTAAGGGGAGAGGCTAAGCCTCCTCTAACCTACAACCTAGTGAGAGAAGGATGTTGCCCTCAAAGTGGAAGTTGACCTTTCGAGAAATGCTGACTCAAATACTCACAACCTCGTTGAATTTTCATCTCAAATTTGCTCAAAAGGGGCTGCAAAACAAATCCAAAATGAGTGGAAAGATGACATGAAAGAGTCAAAATGATAATCTACAATTAGTGTACAAGAATTAGATGAAGACATGCAAGTAGAACTTCATACTTGTCTAGTTAAAACCATGCTCTAGGTAGCAAATAAAATCCTTGAAAGCACAAGATATTAATAAAAAAATATTTAATTTAAATTTATGTGATCTTAGTAGGCTAGAGGAAAGGAAACTCCCTCTTTCAAAATCGTTTGATGAGATCCTTGAGGCAAATTGATTGGGTCCTTCTATTCTTGATATTGGGAGTTAGTTCGTCTATTGGAAAGCTACCCCATGCCCAAGTAAATCATTCAACCAAATCTAAAGATCTCTACAAACTTTGAAAAAGATGTCACCAATCATAAAGAGATTAGATTATACAATGGAGGAGAAGACTAGAGATTTCACCAAAAATCTTCTAGTGCTCCTCTTCTTAGAGTATTTCTCTAACCCAAAAACCATACAAGATAGCTTGCATATGTTAATCCAAACAAGTGGCAAAATGATAACTAGCATAATTCAACATACGTGTAGAATGTAAAGCACAACAATTGAAATAACATCACCTCAAGAAATGGAAGGAGAACACCAACACAATAGTACCCCAAAGTCTTTTTATTATATGAAAATGAATAGAAAATCCAGTAGAGTCTCCATAAGCCCAATAGCTTGTTCCAAAGATTTTATTTGATAGCCAAAGGCTCATTTAAATAGAACTAAGTGAGCGAATCCCATTGTAGAAGTGATTAAACAAGTGACATGTGGTGACAATCCCAAAGTGAAATTCAAATTTGTTGAATGAAGCTCCAATGCCAAGTGTAAAAATCGAATTCTGGCAAGTGGACATCATTTTCTTCTTCCCTTATGTGTCAAATTCGAATTTTATAATGGAACGACAAGTGTATATGGGTGGCAACCAATGTGGGGACAATTTCCCACAAAAATCTCCACCAAATATTCTCCCAAATCCTCCCAAATGTGCATTAACTTCACAAATTCGAATTTCTAAGTAAACAACTTTCTCATTTAATGCCATAAATTCGATTTTATTTAAGCACATGTCTTTTACTTGATTTTAGGAGTCCACATCACCTTGGGACTTCATTTTAACTCCACCATAATTTTCCACCTCATTTCCACAACATTGAGCATGTGTGGATATTTATTTTTCTACATTTATTTAATTTATGGCTTAATTAATTACGAGATTTTCCACTAAACTTAGGAAAAATGGGTTTTGAGGGTTAAAAACACATTTTTAACCTTTCAAAGTGTGTCATAGTAGAAATTTGAGGGTGAGAGGTGCAAATTTCATTATGCGTACCCCATGCAACTTCTATAGACATTACTTATCTCATTACAAATACAATTTGATTAGCAATTTTCGCAGTGCGGAAAATTTAAAAATTTAAAAAATGACTACCTAGACTTAACCAAATTCCATGAATTTTTTTGTGTGATCTAGTATGGTAATATACATTGACTATAGACACTAAGATGTGTTAGGGGCTCAATCTTCAAACCATCACCCTGGCTTTGGGGTAAAAAGTGATTGAAAAAACCCAACAAATTATCCACCCCTGAAAAAGACGAGATAATTAACCAGATAAAAAAAACACTCCAAGGTGTACTCGTTTGCTGATCGAGTCCCAACATCCTAGGCCTGTTACAGACTCAAAAACTCATCATTACTAGTATCACTTACAATTCCTTGCAGGGTGTGGAATCTGGGTACAAGAAAGATGATGAGAAGATAGAAGTAGACTTAAAAAACTCTGTTGACTGATGATATTTGATGGTACAAGTGTAATCTGGATCATCCTTGGGCGTGGAGTCTTGGTGTAATCATCAGGTGCCACTCTAGTGGTCAACATTTGGCTCCATATGGGGATGCATGCTAGATATGAAGTGATAGTGTGTAAGAACCTGGAATCTGCATCCATCGACAATAGAGATATATCAATAATATCCATTCAAAATATCATCAAATGAAATAAAGTACAAAAATGAAGAAAGAGAAATCTATTCTAAGAGCATAAATGACAATTTATTCATGAAATAAAACAAATTAAACAAAAATGGCACAGGATAAGGTTAGAAATATGATACAAAAAGATGCCCCATGGCATCAGATATTTTCTTTGTAGAAGAATTTGAGCAGTTGGTCATTCATAGGTAACTCGAGTGGGTCTTCATCCAAAGTGCTAAAATGGTAGGAATTCTGTCCAGCTGCTTCCCTGATAATGTATGGTCCAAGTCACAAACTGTCAAACTTACCATGATTACTTGGCTCTTCATTCCTGAGATCCCATAGCAAAACCATATCATTTTTAGAAAATATTGTATTCCTAGATGATTTGTGAAAATTTATTTTTACCTTAGATTGATTTTTTCAACAATGCTCAAAGGCTCTTCTTCTGGTTTCATCCAATTCTACAATTTGGTCAATCCTACATTGCACAACATCTTTATCAAATGTAAAAATTTGTAGCAATTGGTAAGCTGGGAGCCTCAAATGCATAGGAAGGGTAACATCCAAGACATAAACTAACTCAAGGGGACTCTTTCCTGTAGAACTCTCGTTTGTAATCCTATCAGCCCACAAAGCATATTTAATTTTACTATCCCATGCCCGTTTGTTATCCCCTACTATCTTCTTGTTTATGGTTATCAAATTATTATTATTAGACTCTGCTAAGCCATTATCCTGAGGATAGTAGTTTGATGAATGGGATAAAACAATGCCATACTTAAAGCAAAACGATGAGAATTCAACAGAGCTAAAAGACTTGGCATTGTCGGTAGTAATCTTGGCAGGGACACCAAAACGAGTGATAATCTTATCTTCAAGAAAATCTATCACTACTTTGTCGGTGGCATGTTTTGTAGGGATGACCTCTACCCATTTAGTAAAATAATTAGTGGCAGTTATAATCCATGAGCAGCGAGCAGCGATTGCTCGAATTTTCATTAAATTTCCCTAGAAAATCTAGCCCCCAATGTTGAAAGGGAGCCTCCACGACCACAAGCTGAAGAGGCAAAGAGGCTTACTTTCGCTTCCCAGTGAATAGTTGACAAGCTTGGCAACCTCTAACATACTTTGACACAACAACAAAAGTAGAAGGTCAAAAATAACCAGTTCTCAAGATTTTGTGGGTAGTAGTCTTAGCAGCATAATGCCCTCCAGAAAATCCTGAATGAAACTTAGATAAAAGATTTTTGGCTTCAAATTCATCAACATACCTAAGTATTACCCCCTCCGGATTTCTCCAACCCATAGCATCCTTCATAATGCAATATGTAGTTGCTCTAAGCCTTAATGCTCTTCTCTTGTGGCTAACTAAATGGTTAGGACATGATAAATTTTGCAAATAATAAATAATGTCTTTATACCATTCAAGTTGACCCAAAGTTTTGATGAAGCTAATTCCAAATCATTTTGACAAATCATTCCTATCGCTTTCTCATTTCCTTCAGTCAAGATTTTGGCCAATCCCTGGCCTTTCACAAGATTAGTAGGTCTAATATCCAAATCATACTCTTGAATCTTCGAGACCCACCTAGCTCGAGTTCCTAAGCAATCAACTTGGACTAAAATATCCTTTACAGCAAATGGGGAAGAAATGCAATTATCCTAGAATACCACACATAAATTCTGAACTCTTTAAAAGACTTGACTAAAGCATAAGCTTGCTTCTCCATGGTGCTATACTTCAACTCAGACCCTTGAAGGGACCTACTCCTAAAAGCAATAGGCTGCTCATGGCCTTCATTATTCTTTTGAAGAAACACGCCAGCAATAACAAGCATTTTATATTCTTAACAAAATTTGATTCGTTTCTATTTACCTTGGTGAATTGTTTCATGAGCACTTGAATACTTGCTTCATTTTTATGCTACATTCTTATCTTGAATATTGGAGCAATTTATTGTCATTGTCTATTTGAAACAAATTTTACTTTCAAGCAAATTACTTGTATCATTTTAATTCATTGATGAGACACATGCAACACTTGTAAGCTAATTTTATTCCTCCAATTGAAGTTATAATTGCAACTTATGTTGAACACTATTTCATTTTCAAGCATTGCAAATCAATCTCTTTGAAGCATTTGCATGTAGCATTATTTTATTTTGGGGAAAAAACTTACATGCATTTCATCTAGGCATTTTAGTATAGGAAGGCCCCAAGCCTCATTAAAATTTTACCTCCAACATAAGTTGGTTGAAGTAGACATCTTAGGGATCCTCTACTCCTCTATTGACTCCTCACTGTGAGATCCATATCTTTGGGCGAGGGTGAGGTCTGAGGATTGAAGAGTTAAATTGTAATCTTGTTGTAGAGATAATTAATAAAATTAACCAAGAGCACTTTCCATTACATTTACTTTACTTGTCTCTTGATGGTTTGAGTTTTCATATGCAAAGTCTATTCCAAAAGCAAGTATTGTAATCCTTTCAAACAAGTGCTTTCTTTTCATGCTTCAAGTCTAATTGCATATTGATGTCTTGGTTTAACACTTCCTTTCTTTTACATTTCCAAGTTAATTACTAATTTTTGGGTTTTGGCAAGATATGTTTCACATGTTTTGATTTATAAAGTTGATTATCTCAAGAACATTTGTATCTTACATATCTTGTGCTAACAATTTTTGTTTACTTTTCAGGGTTACTTTGCTTTCTCTTTTGAGAGCATTGCATTTTACTTTGAGCAAATATATCTTTAAATTGTTGAGCAAATTCCTTATAAGGCACTGGTTTTATGGTTTTTGTCATTGACATTGTTATTTCAAGTTGCTCTGATCATATTTGGTCATAAATCCTTAAAAGTAATCCATTTTCACTGTAACACTCTCCTAGAAGCTCACATCTTTTAACTTAACTTTTCATTAGGGACCACCACCCTTAGCTAACCTAAGAGATAGCTCAAACAGAGAGAGTCAGGATTAGTGTGACAACCCCTTCTCTGATTTCCCTGCCACCAACCACACCTTGTGGGGTTGAAGGCTTTTCTCACTAATTTGTAGGTAGGTGTAGGTGGCAGGGTCAACAGGACCCATTTAGAAACGCTGTCTTAACATCCAGTTGATGGATGTTCCACCCCATTGTAGCAACCAATAAAACCAACGATCTAATTGTAGTGTACCTTGCTGTAAGTGCAAAGGTTTCTTCATAATCAATGCCCTCCTTTTGAGTGAAACCCCTTGCAACAGATCTTGCTTTATACTTGTCTATACTTCCATCAACAACATGTTTGATCTTATAGATCCACTTAGATGTGACAACCGATTTGTCACTAGGTCTAGGAACAATTTCCCAAACCCCATTCTTCATGATGGATTGGTGTTCTTCTTGCATTGCTTTCTTCCAAACCTCTTGATGCGCAAATTCCTTGAGTGTAGATGGTTCAACTTCAATTAACTTTGTCATATATGCAGCATAGCCAGAATATCTCTTTGGTTTCTTACTTTTCCTGAAGGAACCTTTTTGCAGCTTCATGTCCTTCAGCATCTTCTAATGTAGCTTTCAACTAATTTGGCCTCTTCTTGTGGTTGGGATAATCACTGACTGAATAGGCTCACTTGGTCCTTCTTCAAGATTTGTAGTAGAGTTTTCATGATGAACTTCTTCTTCAAATATGGGAATTTCTTTGTCCTCAGAATCAATTGGAATATCCTTTGATTTATTGAATGCTTGATTTTCATCGAATATGACATCCCTTCTTACTTCAATGTGTCTTCCTTCCTTTATGTAGATTCTATATGCTTTTGAGGAAAGACTATAACCAACGAATATTCCCTTGATACTTCTAGAGTCCGACTTCTTTCGCTTGTCTTTCAAAACATGGATAAATGTTGAACTTCCAAATATTCATGGGTGATCCACACTCGACTTCTTACCAGTGAATACTTCTTCAGGTATTGTATTATCAAGACTCTTATGAGGACTTCTATTTTGAATGTATATGGCTATCATCGTTGTTTCTCCCCATAAGAACTTTGGTAGATCATGATCAAGGAGCATAGTTCAAATGCCTTCTTCAATTGACCTATTCTTCCTTTCGGCCAATCCATTTTGTTCGAGATAATAGGGAACAATGAGCTCCCTCTTGATACCTGCTTCCTTACAATATGCAATCAATTCCTTAGCAGCGTATTCCCCACCATTGTTAAACCTTAGAGTTTTTATCTTCTTTCGGTTAGGATTTCCATTTCAGCCCTAAACATCTTGAACTTATCAAATTCTTCATCTTTTGTCTTGAGGAGGTAGAGCCATGTCTTTCTAGAATGGTCATCAATGAATATCACATAGTAGAGATGACCTTCAAGTGATTTTTCAGACATGGGCCCAGACACATCGGAATGGATGAGGTCTAATAGCTCTTTAGACCTAGTTTCATTATTATGAAATGGCTTTCTTGTATGTTTTCCCAAAGGGCATCCCTTGCATACACCTTCATGATCTAACTTCATATTACGAATACCATGAACTAGTTGACTAAGAGTAGGGATGACCTTAATGTAGATGACCATACCTCTTATGCCATAGCTCAATGGGACTTATTTCGATATGAACCAAAGCTTGAGGAGGTGGTGTAATGACCCTATAAAGACTTCCTTCACAAACTCCAATAACCCTAGCTTTATCAATGCTAGAGTCTTTACCCCAATCCAATACTTTTCCATCAACAAAAGCAACCCTTTCTGCTTTATCTTCTAAACAAGAAATAAAAAGAAAATCCTTTTTCAAACCTGGAACATATAGAATGTTGTTGAAATGCAACTTCGATCCATTATCTAGCTTCAAGGATGTTGATCCTAGGCCTCTAACAACATAGCTTTTATTGTCACCCCATTCCACTGCTTGAGATGATGGCTCCTTTGATAGTGTATGAAGATTCTTACTTTCACTTGTCAGGTGTCTCGATGGTCCACTATCAATGATCCATGCGTTGTCATCAGTAAGAGATCCTATAAGGGAAGCCAAGAATCCTTGATTCTTGACCTTGTTGAGCAAGTAGTAGATGACCTTCTTGATCCAGCTTCCAGCGATGTTGTAACCCATTGTTATGTAGTTCGTCATAGAGGGAGAATCCATGCCAACAAAGTGATCTTCGACTCTTCTTGACCTTAGTTCTCATACCATGTTGGAAAATCAAAGTAGTTATATTAGGATTTGATACTCCTTTCTTGATAATTACTTGTGAGCGTGTTGGATTCTTTTACTTCTTTATTATCTTATCTATCATCAAACAATTAGCATATTATATGTGTATGAAGATTACAAAACAAGAGACACAAGATATAGGCACTATGCCAGGGAAAAACCCCCCTTGAGGGGAAAACCCAGTCAAGATAATTCTTCCTTTCAATATTATTCTTTGAGACTCTTCACCCTAGATCAAGACTAGACTTTCCCTCCGCACCATGTTAGCCTCCCAGATCTTCGACGCCTTCCAGCAACTTTGACTAGGCAGGCAGCTTTCGGCAACAACGAAACTTAGGAGACTTCGATCTCCCAGTCCAGAGCATGAAACAGAGAGAGAGAGGCACTAAAAGTTCAATTTTCTTTCTCTCCTTTGACTTGCCCAAACTCGCACTTCTTTCAACTTCCCGACAACAGACTTCGCACTTCTCCAACTACTCTTGAGATATCGAACTTACTTGAGAGATGATGCTTCAAATGACTTCGACTATCTTGTATTTATAGGCTTCTTGTGGGTCGAATTAGGGTCCTTAGGCCGACTTGATACGTCTTAGGCCGACATGATGTGGAGGATACATAAATCATATTTGACTCAATACTAAACCTTTTTACATGATTCAATAGCCCAAGAAGGGTCTCTTTGAATGTACAATGACTCTATAAACTCAATATTAATCCTAAGTGTCCACAATTGGGACTTTGAATAATATAATGATGACCCAAGCATGAAACCCATGCTTTAATAAGTCATTGTTACAATGATAAAAATTCTTTTCTTTATTCTTTTGACAAGTACATTACATGATGACTCAAGTACATTAATGAAGACCGAACATAGTTACATTTCCAACACGTTTGTGACAAGTATCTCAACCATAAATAAGCTTCTTGATTAAGCTATATTGTGGGATGATTTCACCCAAAAGGAGATTTGGGAGGAATCCATAACCGGTGGACAACACAAAGGTGGAGATTGTTGAATTTTGTAACTATGGTTAGTCTTCATAATTTATATTTTGGCCCTTGATGTATTTACATTAATTATTGTAAAGTATGCTCTTCATGCTAGAGTCAAAAGCAAATTATATTTTTGAGTCATGTCTATTTGGAATTTTAAAAGAGGAAAAATTGAATTTTTGAAATTAGAATTTTGGTTCCTATGTTAGTCAGTTTGGCCCCAAGAGATCACTATATATAGACAACTCGACCTCCTCCTAAAGGCACCAATTTTCACTCTCTGAAGTAACCATCTTCTAGGCATTCAAGCGGAGGACAAGAAGGATAAGGAGAACGAAAAGAAGGACAAAATTCATCTCTCTCTCTCTCTCTATCTAGCTTGCACGTGTGGAAGTACTCTCTCCATATTCACATCTTTTTCGGGTAGTTGCAATTGTGGGGCACCGAAATTCTGGGATTTTGGCAGTTTTTGGGAGGGAAAAATTCGGTCTAGGGCAGATCAGAAGAGCGAGTTGCTAGATCAGATTGGAAGGCTTGACTTGGAGGGTTTGACCATAGATTTATTGAAGGTTAGTTTGACCTAGTTGTTGACTAGAAGTCTAGGTGTGTCTCTTGTTGAACAAAATAATTTCTCTATTGAAAATGTTGTTGGGTTTTTCCCCTTAGTGGGTTTTCCCAGGGTAAATCTTGTTCTCTCTTTGTGGACTGTGATCTCTACTGTTCTACTCCTTATATATGGTTGAATTTCTGAAGTATAATTGCTTAATAATATACTGGAAAAATTAAAAGAAGACCAACATCATTAGAGGTAATTATTAGTTTTCAGAAATATTGTGCTTGTATCTTTTGCACTTGAAAAATCAACATGGTATTAGAGCTTTGGTGAAGGAAGGAGCATTGAGATCACTCTTAAAGAAACCCTACATGGAGTTACTATTTTTAAGTCTTTCTTGTTGACGTACATCCATGGCTTCTTCTATGAAATTAGAGAACAAGTTGGAAGATGTTTCCAACTTCAAAGCTAGGAAGGCTAAAATTGTTCTTATTCTTGAAAAGAACAAAGTTTTTGATATTGTGACAAGAAAGGTTGTAGAACCAACAGATAAGGAAGGAAAGGAGAAGTTCAAGGAAGATGACATCACTGTCGTGAGTCTTATTGTGGATTCCATTAGAGATCACTTGATCCCCTATATTGCAAAGCTTGAATCTTCAAAGGAAATGTATGATGCCCTAACCAAGCTATTTACAATCAACAACATTAGTCAAGTCATGAGTTTGAAGAATGAGCTTCGTGATGTAAGGATGACAAATGACGACACTGTGGCTTCATATTTTGTAAGAATCTCTCAAATAAGAGACCAAATTCAAGCAATTGATGAATCGATTTTTGAGAAGGAACTTGTGGCTACATCACTCAATGGACTACCTAGATCATGGGATGCATTTGCAACAGGAAGGAAATTTCCTCTTTTGAAGAACTATGGACCTCTTGTGCTCAAGAAGAATCAAGGCTTATGTCAAGAGATAGAAAGGAAGAAGACTCTCAAGCATTTGCAACACGCTTCAGGAGGAAGAATGGAGGAAAGAAGAAGTTTGGTTTCTAGAATAGAAAACCAAAAGGAAGATCTGTTGTGCAAGGAAGGGAAGATATGTCAAAGATTTAATGCTATTGTTGTCGCAAAGTTGGTCACTATATTAGGCAATGTCTTGAAGGAGAGAATGATAGAAAGAGAAAAGGAAAGCACCATGCTTCCACAGCCAACACTGATGATGAACATCCAAAGAAATCCAAAGGCAACAAAGATTTCTTTTGCTTTTTTGCTCTAACATGTTATATTGCAGATGGTGATGACATGTGGTTGGTAGATAATGGTTCTTCAAGACATATGACAGGAGATCGTGACAATCTCACTAGCATGATGGAGAGAAGACTATCTCAAAGGGTAGAGTTTGGAGACAACCATAGCTATGTAGTCAAAGGGTTTGGAAAGGCATCCATTAAGTTAGAATCTGGTAACAATGCTCATCTCAACAATGTGCTATATGTGTCAGGTTTGAGAAAGAACTTAGTGTCTATTTCATGTTTGGAAGATAAAGGAGATAGAGTAGCATTTGTTGATGGCAAAGTACATGTATGGCCTAAGGGCTCTAGTATAGATGATTCTAGAGTTATTGGAATTCTTTATGGAAGATTGTATATACCCTTGGGTCAACCAACTCAAGCTTTAGTACATGATGAAATCAATCCATCTAAACTATGGCATAGGAGATATGGTCACCTTCATTATAGAGCCTTGTTTACTTTTAATCAATTGGTTTGAAGTGTTCCCAAATTGCAGAGAGAACATGAAGTTGTATGTAAAGGTTGTGCACTTGGAAGGAATATCAAGAAATCACTTCCAAGCAGTGATAGTAGATCCAAAGATATTTTGGATTTGATTCATTCTAATGTATGTGGCCCTATGTCAGTGAAAACTCTTGGAGGATCTTTATAGTACGTAACCTTCATTGATGACTTCTCTTGTAAGATGTGGATCTATCTCATGAAGGCCAAGGATGAAATCTTCACCAAGTTTCAAGAATTCAAGGTCGAAGTAGAGAACTTGACAGGAAAGAAGATCAAAATTTTAAGATCTGACAATGGAGGAGAATACATTTCAAAAGAACTTGTTTTCTTCTATAATGAATGGAGTGGCAGAAAGAAAGAACATGTCCATTGCAGAATATGTCGGCTATGGTGCATGATCAAGATTTGCCTATGTTCTTATGGGGAGAAGCATCCTTAATTGATGTATACATTCAGAATGGAAGTCCTCATCGAATTCTGAAAGACATGACCCCTGAAGAAGCGTTTACTGGATAGAAGCCAAAGGTTGGGCACTTTAGAATCTTTGGCTGACCAATTTACATCCATGTTCCTAAAGATAAAAGGAAGAAGCTAGAACCTTCAGGAAAGAGAGGAATATTTGTTTGTTACAGTGAATCGTCAAAGGCTTATAGAACAACAAATGGTTGAGGTTAGGCAAGACGTTACCTTTCATGAGAAGGTTGCATCTTGGAAGTCTAAGGAAGTTTACATGGACTCCTATGATGAAGTAAAGCATGAGGCTTCTAAGGAAGAAAGTTCAAGTTCTTCAGAACACCTAAAAGAGCCAAAAGGGCCTTGTGAACCTGTTGAACTTGTTAGTGTTCATGAGATCAGGAAGAGATCACCATGGCTTAGATCTACATGGTAAGAAGCATAAGGACATGTAGCTCCACGTGGCACATCCAAAGAAAGTAAGAAACAAAAATATTTTCTAGTTATGCAGCTCTTATGACTAATCTTATTGATGCAGAACCTTCTGCTTATGAAGAAGCAACTAGCCAGCAAGTATGGAAGGATGTTATGATGGAAGAATATCAATCCATCATGAAGAATGATGTATGGGAGATTGTGCCGAGACCTAAAGGGAAGTCAATGGTGACTTCCAAATGGATATACAAGATCAAGCATGTTGTAGATGGAAGTATTGACAAATACAAGGCGCGATTTGTGGCTAGAGGGTTCTCCTAGAAAGAGGGAGAAGACTATGATGAGACCTTTGCTCTAGTTTCTAGGTACACCTCTATTAGATCTATTATTTCTCTTGCTGCTTCGTTGGGTTGGAATTTACATTAGATGGATGTAAAGATTGCTTTCCTCAATGGTGTAATTGAGGAAGAGGTGTAGAGAAGCCTCAAGTTTTTAAGGTGCATGGAAAGGAATCTCACATCTTTAGGTTAAAGAAGGCCTTGTATGTACTCAAGCAAGCTCCAAGATCTTGGTATGCTCAAATTAATAGCTACCCGATGAGACTTGGGTTTTCTAAGAGTGATGTTGATCCAAACCTATATTTCAAGGTTGTGAAGAATGCACCTGTGATTTTGTTGCTATATGTTGATGACTTATTTCTGACAGGTGTTGAGTCTCTCATCATTCAGTGTAAGAGGAAGTTGGCCTCTGAGTTTGACATGAAGGATCTTGGCATGATGCATTATTATTTGGGACTGGAAGTATGGTAGAAGCCTGGCGAAATCTTCCTTGGTTAAGGAAAGTATGTTATTGAGATCCTTCAAAAGTTTGGCATGATGGACTGTAAATCCATGGCAACTCCCATGGTGACTAATTTGAAGAAGTTGAGAGACTCTGAATCCAACTTGATAGATCCATCCATGTACTAATAGTTGATTGGCTTGTTGATGTATTTGGTAAATTTTAGGCCAGACATTTGCTTTGCAATGAACTCGTTGAGCTAGTTCCAGGTGGAACTGAGACATGAGCATTGGATTGCAACAAAGCACATATTGAGATATCTATGTGGTATTGTAAATTATGGTTTGAGATATGTCTCAAACAATGATGTACAATTGCAGGGATATACAGATTCTGACCGAGCAAGGAGTGTAGATGACAAAAAGAGTACTTCAGGAATATGCTTTATTTTGGGCGCTGCTATGATATATTGGATGAGCAGGAAGCAGAAATCTGTCGCACTCTGTACTGCAAAAGAAAATTATATCACAACCAATGAAGCTTGTACTAAAGTAGTGGATTCAAAAGTTGTTTGTAGGATTGTTCAACTAGGAGCTAGAACTGACAGTGATATTGTGAGAATCAAAGTTGTGTGAAGCAAAGAATCCCGTGTTCCATTACATGCCAAAGCACATCGAAAGAAAGTACCACTACATCCATGACATGGTGCAGAATAGAGCAGTAAGGCTCGAGTACATCTCCACTGATGAGTAGACAACTAATATTTTAACAAAGCCTCTGTCCAGAGAGAAGTTCATATACTTCAAGGACAAGCTAGGGCTTGTGGAGATTGCCCCTCTAGTTGAGAGGGAGTGTTGATATGATAACATCATGGACAGTCATTCTCCCTGTGTCAAAGATGTTGACTAGTTGGGGAGAATGGTCCTAGAAGCCTAGGTTCACTCAGTTGAGTGCGTGGCTTTCAACATCAAGCCCAATCACTCCAAATTGGATGAGGAGCTCATTTAGCATCGGGTCCAGTTTCTTAGATAGAGTTTTCTTTTGGAGTTTCACCATGAGTCGAAGGGATTGATTAGGATGGTGAACCAAAACTAGTGTAGGTCAGGAGTACCGACTAGAATGGGTCAGTGGTATCGACCAAAGTTACGATGACTAGGTGATGCTAAATGTTATGCCACATGTCCGTAGTACTGACCAGGATTTTGGTACCGACCAGTTGTGGCTACTAGTTGATGCTAACAATGTCAAAGATTCCAACTAGTTGATATTAATAATGATGTTGATGATGTTAGAGATGTTGATGAGATGATGTTAGAGATGCTAACTTACCTTATGTCAGAGACGCTGACAAGGTTGATGATGATTTGTTATAACCTTTTCATAGGGAAATTTGTCAACTTGAGAAAGCCTATTGTTGAAATTCTATTAGTTGATAGAATTTCTTATCATGGTAATTACTTGTGATTGATATTTATTCTTTTCTTAGCTTTACTTGTTTAGTTATGACATCAAACAATTACATAATAACAAAACATAGAGAACATAATGCACAAAAGACAAGAGACACCAAAAATTAGGCTCCAAGCTAGGGAAAAAACCCCACAAGGGGGAAAACCCAAAAATCCTTCTCTTATAGAATTAGATCAAAATGAGATATCCAAGACCAAGACCAAGACCCAAAATTGCCACCAAAAAGTCAACTCCATCCTTCCTCCAAGTCACCTCCAAAGTCAAAGTTAAACATGGTCAAACTATCCCAAGTCTATTCAACTCTTGAATTTCGGCCCTGTAATTTTGGCCCCTGAAATTTCGGGCCTATAATAAGCTTTGAAATTTGGCCTTTTCTTTACTGCAATTCCTCCATTTGTGTGAGCTTCCTTTTTCTCCTTCGACTTCGTCCTTTTCTTGGTTAGTTAGATGTAGAAGATATGTGTGATGATGATGGGTAAATGTGCTCCAAAGTGATCAAAATATCCTCTATATATATCTATCCAGGAGGTCGAATAGGTGGCTCTTGGAAGCCCATGCCGACTTGATCCCAAGGAGGGCGACTTGAGAACTTTTGGTGGACTTTGATTGAATAAAATTTCTTTTTCTTTTTCTTTACAAAAGTCCAAATGGGACTTGACTCAATTGCATTTCTTTTGACTCATAAAATATTATTTTGGACTCAATTGACCATATAAGCATGACGAACATGCTTTGACTAGAAATAAAATAATAATAGTAAATGAATATAATAAATACATTAACACTCCTTAACTAGGGAGGTATTCAGAATGACACAACAAAATACTCTCAAGTTGAAATATTCATATAAGAAAGTATTCGGATTGATAAGCATCAACATAACAAGCATTGTCAAAAATAACAAGGCCTTGACTAACAAGCTCTATCCGTCCACTAGATCAGAGCGCAATACTGGGAGGCGTAAATTTGGACATCACCGCCTCTCTAGGTACATACCCCATCCAGATGTTCGCCAAGTATGTCTTCACAGGACTATTGTAGTATACCTAGGGGGGATAATATGGGGTACAAAGGGAGGTACTCAAGGGAATAATATAATAATGGGATGGGCCATAGTAATAAATAAAGTAGTTAACCCGTATCATGTAAGGGACCACAAGTAGTTAGCAATAATGTAATAAGCCCATGGTATTAGATAGATGGTATTGAGGGAACCATGGTATTGTATGTATAAGGCCTATATAGAGGCTAGAGACTCCCCATTGAGAGATGTTAAGGAATATTCTATGAGCAGGCATATGGCTTGTGGAGTGTTCTCCTTCCTTAAGGAGTGAATGTATGGTGTTGCCTTACCTTAAGAGTTTGATTAATAAAGAAGCATTTCTATCCATTTCTATTTTATTGTTTCTGGATATATTTGTATTTATCATATGTTTTCAGATCAGATCTATAACAAGATTTCTTGGGTATATTTGTAATATCTTATATTTTTAGATCAGATCTATAACAAGTGTAGTATACCTAGGGGGGATAATATGGGGTACAAAGGGAGGTACCCAAGGGAATAATGTAATAATGGGATGGGCCATAGTAATAAATAAGGTAGTTAACTCGTATCATGTAAGGGACCACAAGTAGTTAGCAATAATACAATAAGCCCATGGTATTAGATAGATGGTATTGAGGGAACCATGGTAATGACCCATGGTATTGTATGTCTGAGGCCTATATAGAGGCTAGAGATTCCCCATTGAGAGATGTCAAGGATTATTGTATGAACAAGCATATGGCTTGTGGAATGTTTTCCTTCCTTAAGGAGTGAATGTATGGTGTTGCCTTACCTTAAGAGTTTGATATTAATAAAGTGAAGCATTTCTATCTATATTCAGATCTTTTTATTTCTGTGTTTATTTCTATTATCATATATTTATGTGTAAGATTTATAACAAGTGGTATCAGAGTTATAACAAGTGGTATCAGAGCACTTTCTTAGGCAAAGTGGAGAATTTTTTTTTTAGCAGGAAGTTTTTGAGGCGGCGAGTTTGTAGATCAGATTTGTACATTTTGGTGCAAAATTTGCAGAATCTAATTGCAGATCTGGGTTGTTGGTAAAAAAATACCCAATTTGGACAAAAATTGGCCGAATCAAAGTCCAGATGAGGGAGATATCGCTGATTTAAAAATCAGTTGGGTTGCAGACATTTTTTCTGGGCGGCGAGTTTGCGGAGAAGATCTCTACGTTCTGGTGCAAAATCTGTAAAATCTAATTGCAGATCTGGATTGTTTGTGAAAAAATACGTAAGTTCAAAAAAAATTAGTCGAATCAGAGTTCGGATGAGGGAGATATCGCTGATTTAAAATCAACTCTTTTTTCAGAATTTTTTTGTGACGATGGGACAGTTGCAGCACAGATTTGAAATTCTAGTGCCTAGATCAGGATTTCTACCACATGGGAAGATGCAGAATGGTTGTTCCATTTCCGAAAATAGGTCATAATAGGGATTCTGAGCAATATTGACAGAATTGTGGCCATTTCAAATTTTCGCCAAGTAAGCGATTTGTTTTACAAACCCTCTTCATGGCTTATAACAGTAAGTTTTTTAAAGGACAAGATGATTGGACTTCTATTGAAAATTTTATAGCATATCATAAGTTGGACTGTCCAGGGTGTTGGAAGGACAAAATAGGGTCTTATTTGAGAAATGACGCCGCTATATGGTGGCAATCACTTGACAGTGAGTTTCTGAAGTTATGTAGCGCTGATGTAATAGAAGAACTACTTTTGGACGAATGGTCTCATACTAGAAAGGAGAAAACCACAAAACCTAGCAAAGATTTTATTTGTACAAGAAAGAAGGAAACCAAGAAACCTAAAGGGTTATTTTCTGCTAGTATCTCCTCATTGCAGGTTCATGGATTGATTCAGAAGGAGAAGATCGTTGTGTCTATAAATCTTAGTTGCAAGCAAAATCTTATAAGTGTTAATTTGGCAAGAAGATTGCAAGTTCCAGCAAAACACATTGAAACCACACAGATTGATAATGAGGATGTGCAAGTTTATAAAGATTTGAAGTTTTCTATGGACAAGTATGTATTGCATTCTAATTTTTATGCTTCAGATATGGATAACATGGATGTTGTTTTTGGATATCCTTGGATGGAATCTGTGGGTACTATCAATATTAATGTGCAGAAGAAATTCCTGAAGCTCTGGTATAAAAAGAAGAAAATTACATTGCAGGATATTTCCATTAAGCCACAAACAGAGACTACGGAGGCAGTAGCACAAAGCTCTAATGACACTTACACATCAGATGATGAGCCTTTGATGGTTGACAATCAAACACAAACAGAGGCTGAAGCAGAAAAGGTTACAGGTACTGATACATCAGATGAGGACTCAGTGGTTGAAGTAATATTGGAAGATAAGAAACAACAGCAGGCACCACAACATGTACTAGATACCAATCAGGCTCCATTAGGTGGTGAATTAAAGAAAGATACATTGTTGGTTAAAACTTCAGCGTATCACCACCCACATCACCTCGCAAGAAAACAACCAACAAGATGGCAACGAATTAGCCACAAGGACAACAACCCCCACATGATAGATAGAGAGGAGCGACGATCCACCTACTACACACAGAAGAGCTGCAAGGGTCAACTTCCATCTCAAACGAGCGAGGCACTAGCTGGATCGAGGGTTCACCTTTCTCTTGGATGGCTAGATGCACATGCATGGGACTAGTGGACTACTCTTTTGAGTAGATCTTATTATTTGTGTTCTTCCCATGTTTTGGGGATGAAACATGTTAAGGGGGGTGGAATGTAGTATACCTAGGGGAGATAATATGGGGTATAAAGGGAGGTACCCAAGGGAATAATGTAATAATGGGATGGGCCATAGTAATAAATAAGGTGGTTAACCCGTATCGTGTAGGGGACCACAAGTAGTTAGCAATAATGTAATAAGCCTATGGTATTAGATAGATGGTATTGAGGGAACCATGGTAATGACCCATGGTATTGTATGTATGGGGCCTATATAGAGGCTAGAAACTCCCCATTCAGAGATGTCAAGGATTATTGTATGAATAGGCATATGACTTGTGCAGTGTTCTCCTTCCTTAAGGAGTGAATGTATGGTGTTGCCCTACCTTAAGGGTTTGATATTAATAAAGTGAAGCATTTCTATCTATATTCAGATCTTGTTATTTCTGGGTTTATTTCTATTATCATATATTTCTGGGTAAGATCTATAATAAGTGGTATCAGAGCTATAACAACTATTATTTTCTTGGATACACATTGTTAAAGAATATCAGTCCTTGAGACTATTTTTATCTTGGATACAAATCCTCAAAGAATATCAGTCCCAGATGCTTATCCAATCCACCATTCTCCCTACCAATGCCTTCGCTAGGCTTACGACAGTTAATCATGGCCATAGTGCATGAAACATGGGGAAGACGATGTCCATCCAAACTCGCTCTCAACCAGGGAGGAGATCCTCACTCCCTCTCAACAGGGAGCAATAGCCACAACCCTAAGCTTGTCAAGAAAACTCATCATTGCGTCAACTACTTGTTTGGCCATGGAGATCTGTTTTAGCTTCTTGGCTCCTATCTACATCACGTCATAGCGAGCGTTGACGTTCTTGGTTCTCTAACAATCTTCATGCAACTTTGAATTCAACATGTCATCAAGTATTTCATCAAACATCTTATGGAACCAAACTTCTTCACAACTGATTGCACAAGCCTTCACATCTTCTTTCTTCATAACAGGGTTATGCTTTCATGCTCTTCTAAGATATTATATCAACTTCCAATCAACAATAATATCTCTATCAACATTAGTACTGTCAACCCAATCAATGTATTCACGGATCAAACTAATCAACTACTAGTACAACGATATCAAAACTCTTTAACTTCTTGCTACATGATATTGGCCTAGATCAGTCATCTCTTTTTGATCACAAGCTTCTCTGGTTTTTCAGTTAAACTTCAATTAATATTGTATCCATCCAAGATCTTATAGCTCCCTCTTTCCATCTGAGGGAGGTGAACTTCTTCCCTTTCATGTTGCATACTTCAAACAACTTTCTTCCTTTTCAAAATCTTTGTTCTTTTCTACATTCTTCCAATTCTTCCACCTATTAGTCAAGTCTAGATTGTTCTTGTCTTGTCCTGCAACCTTTATTAGAAGACTATGAATGAACAAAAAGTCAAAATACAAAGATAATATCATTAGTAGTAATCAAGGAGATGTAGAGTACTTATCTTTTGAGAAGGGTTAGCTCCCTCTTAATCTTGGACCTTTTCATCAACTTTATCTTCACATTAGCATGATGTCATTCCTTTCATTCTCAAGAGCGAGGTGTTCTTTTGATAGTGGAAACAATTAATTAGAGTTTCCTTTCCTAGGGTTTCCTAAATAAAACCTTTGTTAGGGTTTACAAACCCTTGTTTCTCCACAGTTCTCAAGATTTGCCATCTAAGAATTTCAAATTATAGAAGCATACTAGGGAGTTGGATGCAAAACCCTAGAATTTTTATTGTCAAGCTATCTATGACATGAAGATCCTTTCATTTACAAAAACCTAGTTTTCTTATGCAAGGAAAGAATTTGTATGCTAACATATCAACAATCTACACAAACCCTTTTTCTAACACATATTTATCTTTCAAAGAGAGCAACTTATTCGTGACCTAAAAGACTTAACATTATATGTAGCATAGGTCATTAGTTGCAAAGAATATACGTACCTATTTTAACAATATGTTTCCATCCATGTAGAGATCTGACTCTTTGACCTTCTCATAGTTTGTCATGTACCAACTTACTCCAACAAAGGTGCCTCAATCCTTTGATAACATTTCTGAGTTACTCAAGTCGACTCTTTTTATGTTATGAATCTTATAATCCTTCATTATATAATGGCATGTAGACTGTGAAGTTTGCTTGCCCATAAGTGATACTTGATTTATGACATCTACGAACTAGATCTCAGAGAGATGATATGACTTGGAATGCCCAGTGTTGGAGAATCTAGTAGGGCAGCTATTTAAACAATTCTCCTTATCCTTAATAATTGCTTGTGAACATTGGTTAGCTTCTTATTGTTCTTTATTAGATTGTTTCATCAAATGATTATAAAGAGCATAAACAATAAAGACAATAGACATAAGTAGGCTCCAAGCTAGGGAAAAACTCTTCTGAGGGGACAACATAAAAGAATCTTCTCTTCTTATAGAATCAGATCAAATGAGAAAACCAAGACACAAAGACTAGAGTCAAACCTCCCTGAAGCATCAAGTCAACGCTAACAATCCTTCCTGAAATAAGTCAAAGTCTTCAAAGTCAACGAGAGTCAAACCCTCCTTGAACCTGCTCCAAATCACAGTTTCAACCCTTAATTCAGATCTGCAACTTCGCCATCCAACAACTGTGGAAACCCTAATTTTTGCACGTGTGGACAAAAATAAATAAGATTTTGAATTCTCTTCCTTTGCTTGGTCTTTCTCTTGCATCCTTGACTTTTGTTGTTGGTTTCTTAACTTTCTCTCTTGAGATCAAATTGCAGAAGTTTGTGCTAATGAGGTCGAATATCCCTTCACTTAGGCCAACCTTTCAAAGTTAGGACCAACTTGGTCTTGGAGGCTATTTTGACTTTCTAAACTCAAATTCTTTTACGTGTTACAACTTACCCAAATGGGACTTATACAAATGATGTTGACTCTCTTGATGATGTAGGAGCATTCACCTAAGAGAAAATCATTGTAATTAAGTAGATATAGGGGGTCATGTAGCTTTAGAGAAGTAGTTTCTTAAGTTTCAAGTTAATGCAATATTTAGGCCTTTAAGTAATTTAATTAGATAGTGGAGGAAATTGTAAGTGATTTTGAATAAATGAGAACATAAGTAGCAATAATGACAAAAGAGCCTAAAATTCATTAGGACTCTTGGAACAGTTTACGATTCGAGGAACTACGGAGAGACTTTAGGAATTAATTAATTAGAAGTGGACATAATGGACAGAGGATTTAGGAGTCGGTTCAGTAGATATAGGAGTTGAACCAGGATAGTTCAACAGAACTCCTGGCATATATGTAAGCCTACGGGCAGAGTCAAAAGGAGAGGCCACAATAGTGAAGAACAGGCCTATGTGAGACAGAGGTCTCATTCTGTAATCATTGTTGATGTTTATTAATACAATCAACCCAATTTCAAGTGGGAATGCGTGTTTCAAGTGTTGAATTGTATTTGAACTCGTAGGTTCTGTAACAGGGGTTGCAGGCAGAGTTCTGTAGAGCACGCAGAGGGAGAAAATGATACAGAGATTTGCAATGGATCATTGAATCCATTCGAAGGATCAAGAGGACAGTGATCAAAGGGCATGCGAAGTTAAGCCAGGAGGGAGAGAGAAGCGAAATAGCAGAGGATGAGAACCTTCAGAAGAACCAAACCACAGAAGTAAAATTGAAGAAATCGTGGAAAAATCAAGTAAAAGGGATGAACAGTGAAGTGAAGAGGCATGCACAAGAGCCGTTTGATCTGAAAGATCAACGATCCAGATGATGTCGCTGAAGAGGAAGGCGAAATATCGCATCGGAGGAATTATTTATAAAGATTAAGTCCCACAAGTGTAAAACCCAATTTACACTAAGAAACGACGCAAAACACAGTCGGAATTGAGTTCCGGACTTGAATTATTATAGAGAGTGGTCTAATCCATATCGGGTCCATAAGGACTAATCGCATATCGACGCTTAGTACAATGAAACGCCGATACGCCGATAGCGATAAATCGACGATCGAAGAAGGCGGAGGTCGGAGCAGCGCTATAGAGCGATAAGATACGGACCCGACGATAAATATAGTCATGGGTCTAATGAATTTAAAGTCCGCTATATATGTGTTCGGAGCGGAAATTCCATGCATTCCCTTCGTATTATGTTAAAGTGTTGAAACACTTCCGGTAGTTGCATATCAGAGGGGAAAGGGTGATGAGGCACAAATGTAATGTGGCCTGCGAAAGTTCTGATAACCGATAGTGATTGTGATAAAGGTGCAGCATCGGAAACCGTGCAGAAACCGTACAAAGGCGGAAGGTATGGTTTGTGTGTATTTTCCTTTGTAAAAGGGTTATAAGGGTAAAGAGCACGATAGTGTATTCATATGTTAAACCATATGTAACCAATGTTTTAAGGGGGATGGTTATATATATGTGAATTATGGTTTATATAAAGGTTCTGAAGGGTCCCGATAAGAAAGATTAATGAAAAGACTTTAATCAAAGTCTTATACAAAGGCTCGAGGGTTGATATAGTCCCGATAGGAGGTTTAGGCAGGGTGATTGGTTCTGATAACAAAGGAACTATGGCAAAAGGGCCTTAACCATGTATGGTTTTGAAGATTTGACTCCATTGCAGAGTTAAATACCTGGGACAGTTGTGTTTGTGCATATTGATGCATACTGTGGGTATGTGCGGGGGTAACCCTGCACCATTAGTGGTATCAGAGCAGAATTGAAATCAGAGCGAGGAAAGATTTCTGCGAAAGGGAGTTTGCACACAGAAGAAGGTCATGTGCATAAGTTAATTGATGAATGATAGAGAATACAACAGAAGACTGTAAGGGGAACTTTTGAAGTTCTTGGGAGACTGTAGCAGTTCCAGCAGAGGCTTGGAGTAGACAGGAACAGAGGAAAGAGAAAGTAAGATTGCTTAATACAAGTTCTGAAGGAAAGAGGACTTGGAAACAAAAACAGAGGGCAATCCATTCAAAGTATAGGTGGAATGGTGAAACAAGATCATGCTGAGATCTTGAAGGTGAGGTAATATGTTCTGTTTTAAATTGAGAATGTGTGTTTTTATACTAATGCACAAGTGACAGTAAGAGAAGCTGTGAGAGGAGAACTAGATGTGTTCTTGAAGACAGAGTAAGGAAAACACTCTGAAGGAGAAGTGGCAGTGAACCTGAAGAATCCAACAAGAGATTGGACAGAGAGGACAACTAAAGTGTTCTCAAGAGAGAGTGAGAGATTGCAGAAGCCTAGAAGGAGCAAAGGTGTTGCTCAAGAGGAGGTTCCAGACAGAGGACTCATGCTTACCAAAAGACTGAGTGAGGAGAGCTTAGTGAGGTAAGATTGCAGCGAGGAGGACTAGCTGTTGTAGAGGCTTGTTGCAGATGAGTGAGAAGCTCATGAAGAAAGAAGAGAAGAAGATGACTACTGATAGTCATAGCAGAGGTTCAGAGAGAAGCCACAGTAGAAGAAAGATGAAGAAAGAGAATGCCAAGACAAATGGCAAGAGGATGAGTCAAGAAGAAATTGACCAGGAGATTGCAGAGTTAAAAGAACAACTCGATGCATTAAGGAGGATACTAGAGGAAAGCTAGAGACAAGGTTGGGTATTAAGGAAGAAGCCAGTGGAGTGGCATGAGATGCAGAGAAGGCTACAACAAAAGCAAGTAAAGTGGCTGACACATCAAAAGTAAAGGGAGCAACCTCCTTTACATTACAAATGAACAATTCTTGGATGATACAAATGACAAGACCTCCTTTCTATATATAGGAGTCTAAGGGGTCATAATATAATCAGAGCCGACATAACAATAATAATCTAAGGGCACACTAATAACAATAGTGGGCTTCTATGGGGCACAATAATAACAATATCGGGACTACATGGGCACAACAATATAATAAGGGGGTTGTACTAATAACAATAAGGGGTTACACTAGTAGTATAGGGATCTAACATGCCCCTCTCTTTCAAAAAGTGTTGTCCTCAACGCTTGAGTAGTTCTTGATGCTTCTGTATAAAATTCTTGTCCTCCCATGTGGAATCTTCAGCGAGTAAGTTCTTCCACTTTATGAGATACTTTGAAATTGATCGATTTCGTAGCTGTTGGATTCTTGTTTCTGTGACTGCTCTAGGTTCCAATATGATTTTTCCTTCCTTGTCAAGTTCTGTCAATATTGTTTGAACTGGGATCTTCTGCAACTTTTGAATGAGTGGCGACACTTCTTCATCCTTCTTCCATTCATCCCTTGCTTTGTTTATCCAATCTGGTTGAATAATAGAAATAACACAAAACAATCCTTCCACATCATCATCCCTTCTTGAGAGTGCCTCTGCAACAACATTTGGCTTCCCGTTTTTGTAGATGATTTCAAAATCATAACCCAACATATTTGTGACCCATTTTTTCTTTTCTTCTAAAGATAATCTTTGTTCTAAAAAGTATTTTAGACTATCATGATCCAGTTTTACCTTGAAGTGTCTTCCCATTAGGTAAGGTCGCCATTTCTTAAGTGCATGTAGTGTTGCCAACATTTCCTTCTCATCAATATCTTGCTTGAGATGTAGCTGTAAAAATACCCAATTGCCTACATCAAAAGTTCTTTCACTGTGATGTTGATCTACCTCTTGTTTCATTCAATTCTGCACCAAAGTGGCATTATCCTTTAAAAGTTGGAGAACTTGTTGTTGATGTTTGATTTGATCTTTCACTGCTTGAACCTTTTTCTTCTTGATATGTCCTTCTATCTTGAGAGTTTGATTGGTAATTTCTTCCAATGCATTACAAGATATGGTCAGATTCATTTTTTGATGCTCGATGTGATCTTTCACTTCTTGATATGTCCTTCTATCTTGATAGTTTGAGGAGTGGTAATTCCGGCCAATGCATTACAAGATATGTTAGGATTCATTTCTTCTTTCTCGATGTGATCCTTCAGTTCTTGAACCCTTTTTTTCCTGATATGTCCTTCTATCTTGAGAGTTTGAGGAGTGGTAATTATTTCCAATTCTTTACAAGATATGGTTGGATTCATTTATTCTTTCTCTGGGGTTGGTTCCTGGTGTATATCCTCTTCTTTTGATGTTTCTTGATCCTTTTCTTCCTCCTCTTCATAATCTATGTAAAATAATTTATTTTTAGCACACTTATGACCTTTAGTGTATTTTCTATCACAATTGTAACAAAGCCCTTTTTCTTTTTTTCTTTCAATTGTTGCGGTGTAAACCTTGTAGGTTGTGGAAGGCTAGGAGAAAAAACACTTCCATAATTATAGTCATGAGTGGTGGGATTCTTTGTTTCCATAATTTCGCTTTCAATTTTTCTTGCCAACCTGAATGCCTTCTCCAATGAATCAGGTTCCCAAAGACGAACCTCATGTTGAATGTTATCCTTTAAAGTCCCTATGAAGACATCAATCATTTTCTTCTTTGGAATATCATTTACCCTTATATTCAATTTTTTGAAATCCTCAATGTGCTTTACCATTGAACCCTTTTGTTTGAGATTTATCAATTGGCTAAAGAAGGTGTTACTCTTTGTATCCTCATAATGTGCTATCATTTCTTCTGTGAAAATTGACCAAGTGACAAGTGCTCTACGAGAACACAGCCCTTTATACCATAAAAATTGATCCGGTTCTAAATATGAAGATGCAATACGTACCTTTTGTAACAGTTGCACCTCATGTAGATCAAAATATTGCTCCATTTGTAGTATCCAATTTATTGGATCCTTGCCATCAAACTTCCTCATATTGTCTTTTCTTGATTTTAGGAGCTCGATCTTGAAATGACTATAACTCTGTAATTTCAGATCTCCAAGTTCTGAATTTTCGTCCTGTAGTAGCCCTCTGAGTCCTCTTTCTAAACCCGAAACTCTGATCAATATTGGATTTTGTAAGGAAGCATTATGTCAAATCTCCCACGATGACCCGATTATAGACTGGTTTAGTAGATTGAACTTGTACGAAGTGCCTCGTGTCACTGTTGCAACCTTACGACCTTAAATCGATACACACAAAACTACAGTCCGTCCTCTTTTTGCAACTTCTTACGAAATTTCAATTTGATGCTCAGAGAGAAAGTTATGACGATTTTCCTATGGTCACCTGTTTAGGATGTAATTTGGGAGCCCGCAGAAACCCTAAATGTCTTTGATTAAATCTCTAAAAATATAGCGAGACAAGATATGAAATTCAGACGCACAGTTCACACTGATTTCTTCTCAAATGTGTTTTTTTTTAGCTTCTGAAACTTCGTAGGGAAAACGTTATAGCGAAAATGCCACAATGACCTGTTTGGAGCAGCGAAACCCTAGAATCCACAACTTTGATACCAAATGTTATGAAACTAGCTCACAAAAAGATAGAAAAGATAGATGAATGCCTTAGAAACAATCCTCTTCGAGGGGGCAACCTCCTTTACATTACAAATGAACAATTCTTGGATGATACAAATAACAAGACCTCCTTTCTCAATCTACCCTTGTCATTTGTAATGGTGATTTTGTTTTTGTGACCAGTGGTTTTGTCCTCAGCAGAAACATTTAGAATACCATTGGCATCAATATCAAAGCACACAGTGATTTGGGGAACTCCTCTGGGAGTAGGGGGAATATAATAAAGTTCAAATTTACCTAACAAGTTATTGTCCCTAGTTCGAGTTCGCTCACCCTCATACAGTTGAATCAATACACTAGGCTGGTTGTCTGAGTAAGTAGAAAAGACTTGCTCCTTCTTTGTGGGGATGGTAGTATTTCTGGAGACGAGAATTGTCATAACCCCACCTGCAGTTTCTAGCCCTAATGAAAGGGAAGTAACATCTAGAAGCAACAGATCTTGCACTTTCTCATTGCCCTCTCCACTCAAAATAGCAGCGTGCATTGCAGCTCTGTATGCAACAGCCTCATCAGGGTTAATGCTCTTGCAAAGCTCCTTGCCATTGAAGAGGTCCTGCAACAAGGACTGAACCTTAGGGATCCTGGTAGAGCCACCAACAAGAACCACATCATGGATTGAGCGTTTGTCCATCTTCACATCCCACAGGCATTTCTCAATAGGCTCCATGCACTTCCTAAACAAATCCATGTTCATCTCTTCAAATCTAGCCCTAGTAATAGTGGTATAGAAGTCAATACCTTCATATAGGGAATCAATCTCAAATGTGGTCTGGGCAATTGATGAAAGGGTTCTCTTAGCTCTCTCATAGGAAGTTTTGAGTCTCCTGAGGGCTCTGGCATTACCACTAATGTCCTTATTTTTTCTCTTAAACTCTTGTACAAAGTGGTTCACCAATCTATTATCAAAATCTTCACCACCCAAATGTGTATCACCAGAAGTAGCCTTCACTTCAAAAATACCCTCTTCAATTGTGAGCAGAGACACATCAAAAGTACCTCCACCCAAATCAAAGATAATAACATTCTTCTCACTAGAACTGCTAGCCTTCTTGTCAAGCCCATAGGCAATAGCAGCAGCAGTGGGCTCATTGATGATTCTCATAACATTCAAATCAGAGATTTCCCCTGCATCCTTGGTTGCCTGCCTTTGAGAATCATTGAAGTATGCAGGAATAGTGACCATAGCATTCTTAACAGTGGTCCCAAGATAAGCTTCTGCAATCTCCTTCATCTTAGTTAAAACCATGGAAGAGATCTCTTTGGCTGCAAAATGCTTCTCCTCCCCTTTGTATGTTACAACAATGCTGGGCTTATCGCCAACCCTTGAAATGACCTTGAAAGGCCATAATTTCGCATCATTCACAATGGCAGGATCAGAGAACCTCCTACCAATCAACGGCTTTGCATCGAAAACATTGTTGATACGGTTCATGGCGACCTGGTTCTTGGCAGCATCTCCTATGAGACGCTCTGTATCGGTAAAAGTGACATAGGAGGGAGTGGTTTGATTCCCCTGATCATTGGCGATGATTTCCACCCTGTCGTGCTACCACACTCCCACACAGGAGTACGTCATAAAGGGGGCAAAAGCAAGTAAAGTGGTTGATGGGAAAACTCACAGAAGCTGAGTTGGAAATGGAAATGAAAGAGTCCATTTGTGAACCAGAAAGGGGTGAAATTCTGGGAGAAATTGAAGATGAAAACTTGAAGATTGAAACTTCAAGTGAGACCAAAAGGTCTGATGATTTTAAATCTGACAATTTGTGTATGTTTGCAATTGAAACATCTGAAAGACAATTTGCTGATATTGTCATAAAGGAGAAGGAAGACAAGCATAATCTAAATTTTGTTCTGGAAGAAGATGAGATAGATAGATCTCATATACAATTGGAGAAAGATGTCAAGCAACCAAGTGAAGGGCTTGAGGAGATTGAAGAGAAGACCATCGAAGAATTTCTGAATCATATGAAGGATTTAGAACAACAAGGAGATATGATGGCTGAAACATCAAGTGGGACCACAGGGTCTTATGTTTTCAAGACTGATAGTTTGTCTGTGGATGCAGAACAAATACAAGAGAATGTTAATGCAGATGGTGAGACAAGAATACTAGAACAAGAAGAAGAACATCAGATTGAAGAACTAATGAACAACAGCCACAACCTGAAGCAAAAAGAAAGAGCCAGAAGTAAGAAGCAGAATATGGACCAATCCAAAGATGTACTGGAAAAAGAAATTGAAGAAATGTGGAAACTGATGATGAAGCAATTCAAATGGAGGAAAATGGTAGCAACAGGAAGAAAGATCAATCAGAACTTGAACCTGATTGACAAAGAGAAGAAAATGGAGCAGAAGACAATAGAAGTATAGCAACAACAAGGGAACAAGGCATGTGGGCAGTTACAAAACAAAGTGTGGGATCCAGGAAGACAAGACCACAAGACACATGATCAAGAGATCATGAATATTTTCTACTTTGGGAGTCTGATGCAGGAGCATTCACCCAAGAGAAAATCATTGTAATTAAGTAGACATAGGGGGTCATGTAGCTTTAGAGAAGTAGTTTCCTAAGTCTCAAGTTAATGCAATATTTAGGCCTTTAAGTGATTTAATTAGATAATGGAGGAAATTGTAAGTGCTCTTGAATAAATGAGAACATGAGTGGCAATAGTGACAAAAGAGCTTAAAATCAATTAGGACTCTTAGAACAATTCATGATTCGAGGAACTAAGGAGAGACTTTAGGAATTAATTAATTAGAATTGGACATAATGGACAAAGGATTTAGGAGTCGGTTTAGTAGATATAGGAGTCGAACCAGGATAGTTCAACAGAACTCCTGGCATATATGTAAGCCTACGGGCAGAGTCAAAAGGAGAGGCCACAATAGTGAAGAACAAGCCTGTGTGAGACAGAGGTCTCATTTTGTAATCATTGTTGATGTTTATTAATACAATCAACCCAATTTCAAGTGGGAATGCGTGTTTCGAGTGTTGAATTGTATTTGAACTCGTAGGTTCTGTAACAGGGGTTGCAGGCAGAGTTCTGCAGAGCACGCAGAGGGAGAAAATGATACAGAGATTTGCAATGGATCATTGAATCCATTCGAAGGATCAAGAGGACAGTGATCAAAGGCCATGCAAAGTTAAGCCTGGAGGGAGAGAGAAGCGAAATAGCAAAGGGTGAGAACCTTCAGAAGAACCAAACCACAGAAGTAGAATTAAAGAAATCGTGGAAAAATCAAGTAAAAGGGATGAACAGTGAAGTGAAGAGGCATGCACAAGAGCCGTTTGATCTGAAAGATCAACGATCCAGATGCTGTCGTTGAAGAGGAAGGCGAAATATCGCATCGGAGGAATTATTTATAAAGATTAAGTCCCGCAAGTGTAAAACCCAGTTTACACTAATAAATGATGCAAAACACATTTAGAATTGAGTTATGGACTTGAATTATTATAGAGAGTGCTCTAATCCATATCGGGTCTGTAAGGACTGATCGCATATCGGCGCTTTGAAGCAGTCAAGGGGCAGTACAATGGAACGCCGATACGCCGATAGTAATAAATCGACAATTGGAGAAGGCGGAGGTTGGAGCAGCACTGTAGAGTGATAAGATACGGACCCGACGATAAATATAGTTGCGGGTCTAATGAATTTAAAGTCCGCTTATATGTGTTCGGAGTGGACATTCCATGTATTCCCTTCATATTATGTTAAAGTGTTGAAACACCTCTGATAGTCGCATATCGAAGGGGAAAGGGTGATGAGGCACAAATGTAGTGTGGCCTGCGGAAGTTCTGATAACTAATAACAATTGCGATAAAGGTGCAGCATCGGAAACCGTGCAGAAACCGTACAAAGGCAGAAGGTATGGTTTGTGTGTATTTTCCTTTGTAAAAGGGTTATAAGGGTAAAGAGCGCGATAGTGTATTCATATGTTAAACCATACATAACCAATGTTTTAAGGGGGATGGTTATATATATGTGAATTATGGTTTATATAAAGGTTTTGAAGGGTTTCTTAAGTCCCGATAAGAAAGATTAATGAAAAGACTTTAATCAAAGTCTTATACAAAGGCTCGAGGGTTGATATAGTCCCGATATGAGGTTTAGGCAGGGTGATTAGTTCCGATAACAAAGGAACTATGGCAAAAGGGCCTTAACCATGTATGGTTTTGAAGATTTGACTCCATTGCAGAGTTAAATACCTGGGACAGTTGTGTTTGTGCATATTGATGCATGCTGTGGGTATGTGCGGGGGTAACCCTGTGTCACTTGACCCAATACAATTATTTTTATGACTTGACAAACCCTAGGAGCTTGAAATGCATGCTTGACCTAGTTGACCATTTAAATGGAGCATGAAACCCATGCTTGAAAACAATCTTTTTCTTTCTTCTTTTGCTTGTTACATAAAACATACAAAATGATATAAGTTCAATGACAATTATGAAGAATGAAACTAGTTAGATTTCCAACACTCCCTCTTAACTAGGGAGGTATTCATAACTGTACAATCAGTACAAGGATATTCTCAAACTATAGAGTTCTCTTAAAATGTGTCGGATTGATAAGCCATCTTTTAAGCATCAACATCATAACCAACACTGTCATCATAGTAAGGCCTTTAACTAACAAGCTCATTTTATTTTAGAGCATAATATTGGGAGGCTTTACGTGAGACACGACACTACCTCTAAGGCACATACCCCATCCAAATGTTCACTAGGTATGCCCTTTTAGGTTTTATTCTTATCTTGGATTACCTATCCTCAAATAAGATTGGTCCTCTTCGATGACTCTTGTCTTGGATACTTGTCTGATCCTCAAAGAGTGTCAGTCAACTTCCTATCTTGGCTTCTATTATGTCAAGGAGTATCAATCTTAGATGCTTGTCCAATCTTTGATTCTCCTTCCTAGTGCCTTCACTAAGGCTTACGACTGTTAGTCTTGGTCTCGTGCGTGACACATGGAGAATATGATGTCTAACATCGTTCCCTCTCAACCAAAGAGGAGATCCCCATTCCTTCTTGATTATGGAATAGATCCTTTCTCTTTCTTCAACATCTAAGGAGACTTCTATCTCCCTCTTAAGCATGGAGGAGATTCCTAGCTTCCTTTCAATTGGGAAGTTGCATGGAGATATTCAAGTAGTTGCATGGCTTCTCCTTCCCTTCTTCATCTCATGATGTTGAGTTTTTGTAATGGAGCCAAACTCTCTTGTGACAGGGTTCGGGCCATCAATCTTTCACATCACTTTCCTCTAGTCATCATCAACAAAGGCACTATATTGAGTCAATCAAAGTAGAGCTAGACATAGCGTTTTCAAATCATGAAAGTGATCTTCAAAATATTAACATCAGGTTATCTCTTTGTACTGCTCTCTTTCAATCCACATAATCTTCTGAGGATTATCAAAGTCATTAATTGAATCCATGTATTTATTGAATTGAGTTTAACACATAGTTATAGATACACTTGTCTCAACTGCCATTATGTATTTCTGCAATATCCTTCCTGGTAGCAAAACCATATACCAACCAGATAACCAATACCAAAACATTAATATTGCACATATCTCAACATGATGACCTCTTGTCATAACATCAAAATTTGCTTTCTTGTTTCTTTTGAGATCAACATCTTTTTGCATGGACTCAAAATAAATTCTTTTACATGTTACAACTTGCCCGAATGAGACTTACACAAATGATATTGACTCTCTTGACTCATGACAATTAGTCTTATGACTTGACAAACCCTAAGAGCATGAAATGCATGCTTGACCTAGTTGACCAGTGAAATGGAGAATGAAACACGTGCTTGAAAATAATCTTGTTCTTTCTTCTTTTGCTTCTTACATGCTTAAAACTTCTAGCCACACAGCTGTGTTGTAAAATCTTGACAATAATAACATTATTCTTTAAGGAGACTCGACCCCCAATTTATCTAGGTTTTCATAGTATCACTTTCAGATAAATCTTGTTGCTTGTTTTTTACTTCCTTAGCAAGTAGCCTTTGTTAAAAAATTTCTTAACTCAAGATGACTGCTGTCCCAGATCTTGAATTACTTCTCAAGATGACTGCTGTCCCAGATCTTGAATTACTTCAATAACAAAATTAAAATTCTGAACTTGTAGCAGTCACATATATAGCTGGAAAATATAAACAACAGAAACAAACTAACTTTTCAAGTACACATAAAATTCTGTTCTTTAAATCAACTTATTGTAAATGATCAAAACTCATAAGGACACTTCAAAACTGAGGTTTTCAGCCTTATGGACACTCAGATTTGCACTAGATCTGCTTGTTGTTCACTTAGATCTGTCTGCTTATCACTCAGATTTGCTAGATCTGACTGCTGGATATGAATGTGAGTACTTTAAATTCTTTTTCAACCTTTAGATCTGAATATCAACATGCATAAGTAACTAAAATAAACTTTAAAATACTCAAACACATCAGTACACAAGATTTACCCTGGGGAAACCCAATAAGGGAGAAAACCCCAACAAAGACCTTCTTACATTATTGCTCTCGAACAAATTTGCAGATACAAAACCCTTCTTGAGGTCACTACAGTACAGGTCGCTGGGAGAGAGGACGACTGGAGACAAATGAAGCCTTAACTGACTTAGATCAACTCGCCTTGAGCCAAAGATGTCAGATCTGAAGCAACCCGGACTAGATCTGAGCTTGTATGAAGTAGATCTGAAGATTACTTGAGCGCACTGCAGAAATTTGACAGAATCAGGTCGTGTCACTTTAGCAGTGTAGATGTCTGCCTTAAAGCCTGAATCTGACTGAGCGTTCTATGGATCTAGGAATGCCCTTGTCTTAGCTTCCAGATCCAACTGGAATCACCTTGATTGGACCTCTGTAGCTCAAGTTATGCTCACTTTTGTAACTTGCCCCAGAAAACCTGTGTGCTGATGAAAAACTGCAGAAAATGAACTTGTGTAGCAAATTGCTTTCTCTTGGTCCTTTTATCATTTCTCTTGGCTAGAATGGAGCACCCAGATCTAATCTTGGATTGACATTGGATAAGCTTCATGATCCTTCTAGAAGACTCCATGAGAGAGGGGTTAACAACTTAAGTTGTTCTCCCTAGACACAAGTGCACGACCCCCCTGCCTCCCTCTTCTAATTTTACATTGACATCTTTAATAAATTCCTTTATAAACTTAGGCAAACTTAGGCTCTTAGTCTTTTCATCATAACATTACATTATAACATCTCAACTGGTCACTAGGACTAGGAGTTCACATGACAAACACTTTTACATGACTCAAGGCTTTTACATAGACATTTTATATAGACATGTTATAACTCTCTCAACCAGCTTGGTCCTTTCACTTGCAATTATATTTAAGTACTTATGTTCAAGATAACAACAAGGTGGTCTTTTCCATGTGATCATTTTGTACTACAACTTGGACACTTGTTGGAGTATGCCTAGGAGGGGCTAGGTCCTAGGTAGTCATGTCACAACAAGCCAAGGAGTCCATCACACATGCCAATACTAGCTCACAAGACATCTTCATTTGTCCCGACTCTTGCTAGATTGTGTCTTGATTGTTGCTCAGAGGGCTCACAAGACATTGCCTTGGATTTTGCACATGGCTTGCCAGGCATCCACTAACAACTCCTTCATCCTTCCTCTTATCAAAGCTCACAAGGCTTCTACCCTCGCCTTGAATTTTGTATTGACTCACATGATTTATTGATTCTCCAAATCTTCCCTAGCTAGCCTCAAAGTGGCCATCTAAGGCCTCTCATTGGAGAATGACTTCTGATGTTTCTATTTTCAACACTCCCTCTCAACGATGGAGGCATTCTCCACAACTCCAAGCTTACCTCTTAGGTGCACAAACTGTTTTACTGTCAAGGGCTTGGTCAGGATATTTGCAACCTACTCTTGTGTTGATATGTAATGTAGCTTGAGTGTTTCCCTTTGGACCATGTCTCTTACATAAGTAAGCTTCAAATCTATGTGATTCGTTCTTTCATGGAACACTGGATTCTCAACCAATTTTATGCAACTTTGATTATCACAAAAGAGGACTATAGTCTCCAGCCAAGTTTTGTACAACGCATAAATCAACTTCCTGAGCCACACTGCTTCCCTGCATGCATCACTTGCTGCAATATATTCAGTGTTTGTTGTACTATGGGCAATGGACCCCTGTCTTCTACTGGACTAGGAAATCATGGCTGATCCAAAATTGAAACAGTACCCTGTTGTGCTTTACCTGTCGACTGGACTTCCAGCCCAGTCTGAGTCTGCATAACCATGCAAAGAAATACCACCGTTGGAAGAGTAACTTAGACCATAGGTAATGGTCCCTTTCAGATACCTCAGAATATGCTTTGCAACAACCCAATGTCTCTATCTAGGATTGGTCATAAACTGACTTAGTGCACTCATTGAATAACATATATCAGGCCGAGTATGAACTAGATACAACAAGGAGCCTATTAGCTGCCTGTACGTAGTGGGGTCCATTAAATCTGATCCTTTATCTGAATGATGTAGTTTCTTGAGGTTGGTGATCATTGGTGTGGCCATTGACTTACATTCAAGCATTCCAAACCTCTTTAGGATGTCCACAATATATTTTCCCTGAGCCAGAAAGATACCATCTTTGTTCTGCCAGACTTCCAACCCAAGGAAGTAATGCATAAGGCCAAGATCTTTCATTTCAAATCTTTCTGTGAATTCCTTTTTACACCACTCAATTAAGTGGTCTTCTCCTGTCAGAAAGAGATCATCAACATATAGCACTACAAATAGAGGTTGATTCTTGATCATCCTAAGATACAAGTTAGAATCAACATCATTGCTTTGAAAGCCCAAACCTTTAAGAAAATTGTCCATGGTTTCATACCATACTTGAGGAGCTTGTTTAAGGCTGTGCAAAGGTTTCCTTAGCCTTCTCTTGTTCACCTTAGCTTTGATAACATGTTGGAAAATGCAATATGGCAGCTATCAATTCAAATTTTCCTTATTCCTTAATTCTTGCGTGTGAACTTTAATTACTTTCTTGTGTTTCTTTATTAGATGTTTTCCTCAAACAAATATCAAGATCAAAATAGAATAGATAGTGGACACAAAAATTAGGCTCCAGGCCATGGCAGAACCCCTCCAATGGGAAAACCCATAAAATCTCCTCTTATTATAGAGTTTGCTTCAAATGAGACAACAAAGACCCAAACCCTAGACCAAGTCCTCCTCCAAGTACCAAGTCAACCCTTTAAAGTCAACAAGGCTCAATCCTACATCATCTAGCTTCTAGCTACAACTGTGAAAATTCTATCACTGCAACAACTGATTTACATTTCCTATTTATTCCACAATAAGTTCTTCATGAAATTACGTCAATAAACATTAAAATAAATATCGCTACAGATATCACACCGTAATATAGAAACAAACATGTGCACAAGAATCAACACATTGACACAATTATTTTGGACAACAGTACCCGGAAAAACCTAATGCGGGAAAACTGGTGCAGCAAGGGAGGTTTTTATTATTCAACAATTCTTCAGTACAACAGGATGCCAAACTGGCTTACCCACAGAGAGATAATTCTCCAGCACTTCTCCCAATCCCAGCGTCAGCCCGACTGACCTCTGCATGGCTGTCCAACCCTCTGCGTTAGCCCTTGCTTGAGTGCGTTAGCCCTGGACCTCTCTGCGTCACCCATGCAGGCCCAACTAGTGATTGCGCAGTCTTCTGCTGCCTCTGCTTCTTCCTCTCCTGCCTCAGCGCTGATCTTCAGTGGTTGATCGCACCTCTCTGCTCCATACTCGCTGCCTCCTGACTGCTTACTAGACCACTGGTTCAATTTCTGAGCTAACCCCACTCCAGAAATTGAACTCACTGGTCTCCGTCAGTGTGTTCCCCAAGTGACCCTCAAGCCTCCTTTTATACTTTTCTTGTTGACGCATCAACGACCGAGACTAAGTCCCTAATCAACGGCTAAGATTAGATTTGGCGTGATCCATGACTTTTGGACCATTCTAACACAGTTTTATATTAATTCACATTAATGTTTTATTTTCCCTAAGTTTAGACTTAGAGACTCCATTAAAAATATTAATTATTTAATATCTCCCAAACTGTTTAGAATCTTCCCAAACCCTTTCTGGGTATTGGATATCTCATGTGCCTTAGCCTCTCCACCAATTTTCATGGCTAGAGCACATCCGATGCTACCGCAAATCAACACTCCCTTTTAGCAAGGACTGTGCTCTAGTAATACTCCTCACTGAGCATCACTCTGCTCATCCGACATCGGACCCTGTGTTGATGCTAGGTCTGCTGCACAACATCCTCTGTACTGCTTCATCCTATACTACTACCCATGGCCTTGCCACTGCCACTGCTACATCCGTACTGCAACTCCCTCTACACCCATGCTGCTGTTGGTCCTTTCTCCCAGCATTGCATCCGCACTGCAATTCCCTCTGCATCCTTGCTGTTATTACTCCCATTTCTGCTATTGAAATGGGTTCTTTACCATCCCCATCTTTTCCCTGAAGTAGTCAAACTTAGTCCTTCCAAGGGCCTTGGTGAGGATGTCCGCCACCTGTTCTCCTGTAGGAGTGTAGCTCAACTGTACAGCTCCTCGTTGGACACAGTCCCTGACAAAGTGACACCAGATATCAATATGCTTCGACCTATCATGAAACATTGGATTCTCAGAGAGCTTGATGCAACTCTGATTATCGCACATGATCCTGGTCACCTCCATATTCCTTCTGAATAGGTTCACAAGCAATTTTCTAAGCTATATGGCCTCACATGAAGCTGTGCTTGCTGCCATATATTCTGCCCCAGATGAGCTCAGAGCGATGGACTTCTGTTTCCTACTGCACCAGGAGGTCATTTCCGATCCAATGTTGAAATAGTACCCAGAGGTACTTTTTCAATCCACTGAACTTCTTGCCCAATCTGCATCAGTAAATCCACTCAATCTGATATCCTTACTCCTGGTGTACAAGAGTCCATAATCGACTATTCCCTGTAAGTACCTGAGAACATGTTTGGCTGTTGCCTAGTGCGCCCTCTTCGGTTCCACCATGAACTAACTGAGGGAGGTGATAGCGTAGCAAATGTCTGGTTTGGTATTGACCAAATACATTAGGGACCCTATGAGCTGCTTGTATAGGGTGGGATCAACATCCTTGTCTTCTTATGCATCAATCTTCTTCCAGTTGGTGATCATTGGCGTAGCCATAGGTCTATAGTCCTCCATCCCGAATCTTTTTAGGATTTTTGTAGCATACCTCCCTTGCCCAAGGAAGATTTCTCCCTTCTGCTGCCAAACTTCCAACCCTAGAAAGTAGTGTATTTGTGCCAAATCCTTCATATTGAATTCTGTGGCTAGATTCTTCTTGCAGTCCCCAATGAGTCTCGATGGTCTTGTCAGAAAGAGATCATCCACATACAATACTAAGATTAGCGGCTCATTCTCTACAATTAGATAGTAGAGATTCGGATCCGTGTCACTCTTGACAAACCCCATCTTCTGCAAGTAGCCATCTATTCGACCATACCATGATCTCGATGCCTGTTTCAACCCATACAAGGCTTTCTTCAATCTACATACCCGAGACTTCTTCTCATGAGTTTCAAAGCCCTCTGGTTGTTCAATGTATACCTCCTCTTCTATTACCCCTTTCAGAAATGCCGTTTTGACATCCCTCTGATGGATCTCCCATCCCATCTGGGCTGTAAGAGATATCACGGTTCTAATGGATGTATACCTGGCTACCGGGGCGAAGGTCTCCTCGTAGTCAGTCCCTTCCTTTTGAGCATACCCCTTAGCCACAAACCTGGCCTTGTATTTCTCAACACTGTCGTCTGCATCGTATTTGATCTTGTAGATCCATCTTGAACCTACCACTGATCTGTCTTGAGGCCTTGGCACCACCTCCCAGACATCATTTACCATTATGGAGTTATATTCCTCCACCAGCGCATCAAGCCAAACCTGATGTTGAGATGCCTCCTTGAAACTGACAGGCTCTCCATCCTGAGCTACTAATGTTTGCTATCTATCTGGCTGTTTTCGCTCCCTCTTATTCTTTTTTGGCGCACCGATGAAGTCCTCTGCATCTCGCAGAATCTAACGAAGTTCCCTGCTAGTGCTTCCTCTGCCAGCGGGTGCTTCTGTTCGCTCCTCCTCCTCATCTTGAGAATCTTCCTGTCCTGAGGAAGAGTTCTTTACTTCTGTTGGTTGAAGAGGCTTAACCAATGACTCCTCTTTTGACTGCTCCTCGGAATGCATCTCGCGAGATCTTTTGAAAGCCCTGTCCTCCATGAACTTTACATCTCATCGTACTACTACCTTCCTGCTCCCTGGAATATAGATTTTGTATGCCTTAGCGTTCTCGCTATATTCCATTAGATAACCCTTTTTCGTTGTCTGATCCAGCTTCTTCCTCTTTTCTTCGGGTATGCGGAAATATGCTAAACTCCCAAATATCTTGAAATCACTGACTTCAGGTGTCTTCCCTGTGAAGACTTTCTCTGGAGTAATGTTGAACAATCCTCGATGAAGAGTCCTGTTCTGAACACAGACTATTGTGTTGCATGCTTCCGCCCACAAGAATTTTGGCATATCCTGATCATACATCATGGCCCTAGCTGCTTCTACAATAGTCCTGTTCTTTCTTTCTGCTACCCCATTCTGCTCCGGATTGTAGGGAGCTGTCCACTCCCTTTTGATGCCCTCCTTAGCGAAAAAATCAGTGAAGTCTTTATCGACATATTCTCCACCATTATCAGAGCGCAAAACTTTTATTTTGTTCGCAGTGAGATTCTCTACCAGAGCCTTGAACTCCTTGAATCGACAGAAAACCTCATCCTTGGTTTTCAGAAAATAAATCCAAGTTTTCCTTTAGTTGTCATCAATGAAGGTAAGGAAATACTCGGCACCACTGCTAGCTTTGACGGACATAGGTCCGCAGATATTTGAGTATATCAATCCTAGTACACTCTTGGCCTTATGTTTGCTCCCAGGAAATGTTGCCTTGACATACTTTCCTAGAGCACATTCCTTGCATACATCATCTCGTTCCGTACTCAGATCCGGAACCCCTGTTATAGTGCTCCGGAGAATTTTCAGAGCTCCATGGTGCAAGTGACCCATTCTTCTGTGCCATAGTTCGTTCAAGTCCTTGTCTCCATGACCGCCTATTAGTGCCATTGGTGATTGTAGTTGTAATTTATACAACCGATTACTTTTGATCCCAATCTGCGCTTTCGTTTTCTAGCTCGGGTGTTTCACGTATACCTTTTCCTTGATGAATTAGACATCATAACCCTTGCCTTGTAGTTGCAATACGGAAAGTAAGTTCATCCGCAATCCTGGTACATGCAGCACATTTGTAGCATGGAACCGTTGTCTTGATTCTCTCTGAAAGACTATGGTACCCTTCCCTATTGAGGTACACTTTGTCTTATTCCCCATGGTGATCTGAAAGTTCATCTTCTCTTCTCGATATTCTGAGAAACACTCCCTGATTCCCGTCATATGACACGAGGCTCCATTGTCTAAATACCATACTTCTGATGATGCAGCAATAGTCATACACGCCACTTCTTCTTCCAGCTTGGAAGCTAACATAGAGAAATCAACATCTCTTTCTTTTGTGCAATCTTTTGAAAATCTGTGTGAGTACCCTGACTTGGATGCCTCTGCATCGTGGTCTTGACCCGTAACTGATGTTCTCTTCCTGTCTCTGATTACTCGCTTTGATACCAGCGTTGCACTGATTGCAATTTACACGCCACTTCTTCTTCCAGCTTGGAAGCTAACATAGAGAAATCAACATCTCTTTCTTTTGTGCAATCTTTTGAAAATCTGTGTGAGTACCCTGACTTGGATGCCTCTGCATCGTGGTCTTGACCCGTAACTGATGTTCTCTTCCTGTCTCTGATTACTCGCTTTGATACCAGCGTTGCACTGATTGCAATTTAATCGGAAAATCACGATTTTTTCAAATTGGCGATTTATCAGCCGATTAAATCGCAATTTTTTTTTCGGCGATTTTTATGAAAAAATCACGAAAAATAAATAAATAAATAAATAAATAAATTTTTATTTTTTTAATTATTTTTAATTTTTTTTTAATTTTTATGAGGAGGGGGTGACCGAAGCTACCCCTGTCACTAGTAGAGGACGTGGTCTACCTCCTGTAGCTCCTAGTTCTTCAGCATCTAGAGCATAGCAGAGTCTAGTGCCAACTCCACCGACATCTACATCTAGAGGAGCAAAGGAAATCAGTAGTATTAGACTTTAGTTATTTGGTTCATTTCATTGTATATGACATTATGACTCATGATATGAGATACATTATTATATTTTTTGTTGATATTTTGAGGCTGAGTTGGGAGTCATGAGTCAGGACTTATTATTCAGGACATGATTCACTATTATGTGTGGTGTGGCACTAGAAATGATATTAAACATCTTATATATTAGTTCTTTTATCATATTTATGTGTCAATGTATTTATTTTATGTTTTAGATGCTTTAGATATTAAAAAAATTGAAAAAAAATGAATATTTTTGTATGTTACGATTTTTTCCCAATTTTTACTGATTTTTTCCCAATTTTTACGATTTTTTCCGATTTTTTCCCCGCGCCGAATGAATCCCGATAACGATTAGTGCAACATTGTTTGATACCATGTGAAAATTCTATCACTGCAGCAACTGATTTACTTTTCCTACTTATTCCACAATAAGTTATTTCATGAAATTACTTCAATAAACATTAAAATAAATACTGTTGCAGATATCACACCGTAATACAGAAACAAAAATATGCGCAAGAATCAACACATTGACACAGTTATTTTGGACAATAGTCCCCGGAAAAACCCAATGCGGGAAAACTGGTGCAACAAGGGAGGCTTTTATTATTCAGCAATTTTTCAGTACAACAGGGTGCCAAATTGGCTTACCCACAGAGAGAAATAATTCTCCAGCACTTCTCCCAATCCTAGCGTCAGCTCGGCTGACCTCTGCATGGCTCTCCAACCCTTTGCGTCAGCCCCTGCTTGATTGCGTCAGCCCTGGGCCTCTCTGCGTCACCCACGCAGGCCCAGCTAGTGACTGCGCAGTCTTCTGTTGCCTCTGTGTCTCCCTGAAAAGCCCTACATCTGCCTCTCCTGCCTCAGCGCTGATCTTCAGTGGCTGATCCCGCCTCTCTGCTCTGTACTCGCTGCCTCCTGACTACTCACTAGACCACTGGTTCAATTTCTGAGCTAACCCCACTCCAGAAATTGAACTGACTGGTCTCCCTCAGTGTGTTCTCCAAGTGACGTTCAAGCCTCCTCTTATACTTTTCTTGTTGACACATCAACGGCCGAGATTAAGTCCCTAATCGACGACTAAGATTAGATCTGGATTGATCCATAACTTTTGGACCATTCTAACACAGTTTTATATTAATTCACATTAATATTTTATTTTCCCTAAGTCTAAACTTAAGGACTCCATTAATAATATTAATTATTTTAATATCTCCCAAACTGTTTAGAATCTACTCAAACCCTTTCTGAGTATTGGAGATCTCATGTGCCTTAGCCTCTCCACCAATTTTCGTGGCTAGAGCACATCTGATGCTACCCCAAATCAACAACGACTTCGACTCCAAGCTTCGACTGTGCAACTTTGTCCCTGTAGCTATTGAAGATCCCCTAGGACAGTTCTTTAAGAGATCCTCCTTTGAGCAAGACAAATCTTTCCAAGGTCAACAAGGTCAACGTCAAAATATTTGCTCTTCTACCAACTTGATATTGCAACTTGCTTTCCTGCAATTTGGACCTACAATTTCAGCCTTTCTTGCTATTTCTCAGGTGTCAGTGAGATAGAGCCCAGAAACAGATCTTCTTGCCTTCTAGACCTTCACTTTTCTTTTCTTCTTGCTTTGCAGGCTAAATGCAGATTGAACCTTTTCTTGAGAGATCAAACTTGTGAGTGAGTGCCAAATGAGGTCAAAACTGTTTCTATTTATAGCCTTTTCAAGGGGTTGAATTCCCTTCTTTAGGCTGACTTGAAGTTGCTAGGAACAACTTGTACTTTGAAGGTTTCTAGGACCTTCTAGACTCGAAATAAATTCTTTTACAAGATACATTTGGCCCAGAATGGTCTTGTAATTATGATGTTGACTCTCTTGACTCATGACAATAAATTCCTAAAATTCTAAAAACCTATTCCTAACCCTATTTCGATTAAATTCTAATAAAAAATCTTATTAATTAACCCTAAAAATTTCCCTAGCTCCTATACAATATGTACCTCACTTCTGCTCTTTGTTGACAACCTAAACATGACAATATATATATATATATATATATATATATATATATCATTGTTTTACAACCAGGCCGGCTCAACTCGGAAACGGCCGAGTCAAACCGAGCCGGTAAAAAAATGTGTGACCAGGCCAGCAAACCGGCTCGGTTGACCGAGTCATTGATGACCAGGCCGAGTCATCCAATGACTCGGCCTAGTCATCAATGACTCGGTCAACCAGGCTGAGTCCGTATTGACCAGGCCTAGTCATTGGAAAACGGCTGGGCAGCGTAAAAAATAAATTTTATTCACTTTTTTTTGGATTTGTGGTGTGAAATTAATCTGTTTGGATGTCTGTAATTTTATTATGAAGTACACAATGCATAAAGTATGCCATGAACCATGGTATGAAGCAATAATGGGAAAATGATAATTATAAATCTTACGAGCCATGTCTGAGAAATGTCAAATTTGAAGTTGATATTTTCGAAATATATCAGGACTGAGGGCCAGCTGAATGCCCTTCTCCTGCTCAGAATATCGGATCTGAAAATGAGTTATTTCAACTCAAAATGATCTCGGAAACTTAACAAAAATGCTGCCCTAGCAATGAAAAACTTGGTTGTGAAGAAACCAACGCTGAAAATATGCTTAAAGTGTTCTATAGCTGTGCTTTCTGGTGAAAAATCAGGTCTGAAAGTGTGCTCTAGCTGCCATAGAAGTGACAAGATGAAGCTTGATTCTTTGAAAATCAGATCATAAAGTTTTGCCTCAACAGCTAGCTGGTGAAAACAGCCTGAGAAGTGCAAATTTGTGCCCTAGCTCCCCAAATTAGTTCAACAAAAATCACAAAATGTGCCTGAGATGCTATTGCTGTTGAAAATCTGCAGTATTTAGTTTACCCTAAAAATAGTAGAGGTATGTTGTAGTTGTGTCCTAGCTGCTTGTTGGAGTTTGGTCTCACCAATCAAAAATCCCTTCACAAAAACAGAAAAAGAGCTGAAATGGACAACTTTGGCATTCTACTGGAGAGTGTCCAGTTGACAGTGGTCTGTGGGTCAGACCACATATGTCTTGACTTGACCTGGTTTTTAGGTCATTTGTGTCTGAGTGCCAGCTGTGGTTTGAATTTTTGAATGACTTTAATCATTGCATAGAGGATCAATGGTAAATCTCTAGATACCAAGTTTGTGACCTTCCGTGGAAGAGATGGAAGGTATTTCACCTCTTGGAAATTGAAGCTCCATGAGCCTACTTTGATCATATGTTGTCTTCCATCTATATTATAATGCTATGTGTTTGGAAACATGAATGAAAATCTTTAAAATTATGTTTAAAATATTTAAAATTATGTTTTTTTATAAAAAAAATAAATATTTAATGTATTTTTTACAACGACCGAGTCATTGAAATCGACTAGGCCAAGTCATTACCGATTCGGAGTCGGAGTCGGAGTCGATCCTCGGCCGAGTCGGAGTCCTGGTCGGAGTCGTAAAACACTGATATATATATATATATATATATATATATCAATGTTGCGAACATCTCGATAACATCCCGATTTTATCTCGAAATCACATTTTTTTGGCCTAGCCGATGTTTGCCGATTTAAGATATTTTTATGGTATTTTAATTTTGCCGATGTTTTAACAATATTTTTCCGATTTTTACAATTTTTTGGTTTTCTGGACCCTTGCCGATTTTATCCTGATGCCGATGTTCGCAACATATATATATATATATATATATATATATATATATATATATAGATTACTCCACTATGCAGGTCGACTTTATTCGCTTCAAGTCGGCTCCTCCATAAGCTTGTGCCATTTCATCCCTTGCTAGTAGTATAAATACAAATTCAAGGCATTCGTTTGAGAAAAAAAGATCCGTAGATGAGATAGAGATTAGAAAGCGAAGAGGAGTAAAGTTCACATTTCATGAACTAGCTGAAAGGGATCATATTTCAGATATCACTTTGCGGATCTGAGGAAACATTTGTTTCTGGACCTGTGACCACCATTCCAGAACTCGTTTGCAGACTTGTGTAAAGAGGTTTTTCTCTCAAACGATCCTTTTGTCGCAGACTTATAGGTAGTTCGTTCTTTTGGATTGGTGAAGACAACTAGCCATTATTATTGCAGATTGATAACTGCTTATTCTCAGGGACCGGTGAAGATTACACATTGGAATTGTTGCAGACCCTCATTAAATTGTTGCAGATATACAATATTATTTCTTTGCAGTCCTGTGGAAATTTGTACTGGCATTTTGAACCTATATTGTGAAGAAAATTTGCATCTTTGTACCTGAAAGGAAGGATAAAAATAAAAGGAAGGATAAGTGCAGATCTGATATTCACATCTTGTGAACTTGAAGAACGAAACCTGAAAAAATGCAGAGTGACATGTTGCAGATCTATTAAAGACTTATTTGTGGAAGCATTTCAGTTCTGTACTGTTCAGTGAAGAAATATGTTTACACTCCAGTGAAGAAGCCTCAGATCTGACCTGTGTAAAAGAAGACCAGCTCGAACTTGTACTAGGAGAAGGTTTGGACAGTAAATAATAAGGACTAGAATTCAGTATGTAATTACAGACTTAGAGCAAGCAACAAAAAGTGCAGACTTAGAAGACTTTGGTTACCTATTTGCAGATCTTGAAATCTTGTTGATGAAAAGTTTGAAAGAGCAATCATGGAGAAAACCCTAGAATAGCAGAAGTGTCACTTTGGAAGCATAGTTTTGAAGAACTTTGTTTGAATTCTTGAAGTAGTCTTATTAAGCAACCTTGAAACCCTTGAAGACCTTGTGGAGACCATTTTTCTTACATAAGTTTTGAGAGTGGCTTATTAAAGACATGATGCATTGTTGAAGGTCCTCATTGCTTAATTATGGTATGTTCTATGCTTATAACAGTTCACTTTTTTTCTTATTATATTCCACAGATTAGCAATCACATGTACATAAAGTGAAGTGCAGATAGAACATTAAACGATTGGCAGAAAACAAGCCAAGACAAGAGACACAAGATGTGGCGGCTAGCCAGGGACAAACCCCACAATGTGTGGGGAAACCCTTTGATCAAATCTTCTTTTATCTTCAATAATTCAGTAGAGAGAAATAGTACAATAAATCTAATTTATATTAGCAGCAGCAAACCCTAGATCAGCAGCATCAACGTTAGCGGCTTCATCATCAAACTAGGGCAGACGATATCTCACAAACCGACCGTTGCATCGGCTTGATTCCACCACCAAAAGTTGCGGCTTCCAGAGGAGGTTCAGATGAGCCTACAGTGCAATTTAGATGAGGAGATCTTCTGGTCCACACAGGTCAAACTTCACTTCTGCAGTTGCAGCTTCAGTTTTAGCAACGTCCTTCAAACTAGGGCAGTCGATATGTTGCAAACCGTCTGTCGGATTGACTTGATTCCACCACCAAAAGTTGCAGCTTTCAGAGGAGGTTCAGATGAACCTACAGTGCAGTTCAGATGAGGAGATCTTCTGGTCCATGCAGGTCAAACTTCACTTCTGCAGTTGCAGCTTCAGTTTCAGCAGCTTCCTTCAAACTAGGGTAGTCGATATCTTGCAAACCGTTCGTCGGATTGACTTGATTCCACCACCAAAAGTTGCGGCTTTCAAAGGAGGTTCAGATGAACCTACAACGCAGTTCATATGAGGAGATCTTCTGGTCCACGCAGGTCAAACTTTACTTCTGCAGTTGCAGCTTCAGTTTCAGCAGCGTCCGGCTTCACATGTGTGAGGGAGAGACCCTTTTCTGCGTAGTAGATAAGAGACTCTTTTCTGCACAGTAGAGAGAGAGAGATGTGACGAGATGAGTGAGTCCAAATGAGGAAAAGTCCTCCTATATTTATACACAACGTTGGTGTTTGAATAGATGCGACTGTTGGGCTTCTAAGCCTACATGAATTGTAGGTCGGCTTGATAATAATTCCATAATCAAAATAAATTCATATCTCCATGAATACTTATCGGAATCAGATGATCTTTAGATCAATCCTACACCTCTCGACGAGAGGAATCTAATGAACATATTATCAGCCATGGATAAGATGACCCACATGAAGTTTGGCCCTAGTTGCCAATTTTAACACTCCCTCTCAACTAGGGAGAACTTCATTTGCAATTTGTCTGTCGGTTGCTACTATTCATCCATCAAATGCACTGCCCTGTACAACCTGACCCTTGCCTTGCTCTGCTCTATTCTGCCTGTTCTGCTTTGTCTTGTTCTGCCCTGTACTGATCTATACGGCTTTGCTCTGTTATGCTCTGCTCTGCTTTGTTCTGTTCTGCTCTGCTTTGTTTTGTTTTGCTCTGCTTTTGTCTGAATTATGAAGAAGAAGAAATGATCGAGGATGTATCATACTGACTCAAAGTCAGTCTCAGAGTATGTATCACTGGTCCCAGACCAGTCTCAATCAACCCGAAGTCAGCGTCATAGTGAGTACAACTCCTACCACTGGTCCTAGACCAGTAACATCTTCCATTGACTCAAAGTCAGTCTTAGAGTGCGTACCACTGGTCCCAGACCAGTAACAACCGACCCGAAGTCAGTGTCATAGAATGTACCACTCCTACCACTGGTCCCAGACCAGTATCATTGATCCCAGATCAATGGAGGTCATCCTAGTGTAGGGAGTACGGTAGATACAGCGATGCGTCCAGCGGTACTACTATGGTCCCTAACTTCATTTCCCTGCTCATTGATCAGATGAGAGGTGCTTCCCATGAGTCCCAGACTGCATGGGTAGGATGCCTCGACAGGAGAACTTAATCAATCCCGTCCCACAGGAGAACACATCAATCTAGGCCTCACAGGAGAACACATCAATCTTGCTATAATCACCATGGAGAACACATCAATCTAGGCCTCACAGGAGAACACATCAATCCTGCTACAATCGCCATGGAGAACACATCAATCCAGGCCTCATAGGAGAACACATCAATCTAGGCCTCACAGGAGAACACATCAATCTAGGCCTCACAGGAGAACACATCAATCCTGCTACAATCGCCATGGAGAACACATCAATCCAGGCCTCACAGGAGAACACATCAATCCTGCTACAATCGCCATGGAGAACACATGAATCCAGGCCTCACAGGATAACTAATCATCCTGCTACACAGGAGAGCGAATCATTCTGTTCCACAAGAGAGCGAATCATCTTGTCCCACAAGAAAGTAAATCATTTTGTTCTAGTGCGCACCACTAGGGGAGGGTGAGTCACCCTGTGGTCGTATGTTGCTCCAGTAAGAACCACAAGCCCCCAGAGCTCCCAGAGCTCAATGTATGCAACATGCAGGACCCTTGTACAAGGGTTTCTTGACGACTCCAAGTCATTTGGGAAAATCACAAATTAGATCTTTCCTCAGGGCTTTGACAAGGTGTATCGACCTGTACATCATCTTAATGCGATGGAGCCTCCTTGCTCATCGACTTACCATATCCCAGATGATGTCTATTTGTTGGAGCAATCGACGAATACGTGATTCCTCAATAATTGAATCCCACCTCTGGTTGTTACAGAGAATCACAGTGGTATGTGTTCAAACAGCTCACTGAAGAGCTTCCCCAACCAGGAAGCTTCATACGAGATCATACTCATAGATATGTATCCGATCTCATCGGTGCTTATGGAAACCGACTTCTGCTTCCTGCTTATCCATTATATTGACACAGAATCCAAAGAGAAACAACACTAAAAAGTGCTCCAGTGATCCTCCACACTACCTGCCTAATCAACATTCGAATAATCATGCAGTTTCATATTTCCGGCAGTGTATCTCAATCCATGAGAGATTGTGTCTTGAAGACATCTCAGAAGATTCTTGGCACCAATCTAGTGAGGCTCAACCAAATATGAGCTCACAATGCTAACTGCAAAACATATGTTCGGACGGACGTTCACCAAGAACATCAACGCAAATGAGTTTTGAAACTCAGAGGCATTTCCCAAATCTGGTCTAACATCACTACCATATAACTTCTGAAAGTTAAGATCCTCGAGGTAGTCACAGGCTTGCTGTCCACCATACCAAATCTTTTCAGAATCTTCACCACATATTTTCCTTGAGATAGTAAAATTTCCCTTGGCTTTTGCCACACTTCAAGTCCTTGGTTCTTCATTTTAAATTCAGAAGCCAACTCCCTCTTACATTTGTGAATGAGAGGATATGCACCTGTTAGAAAGAGGTCATCCACATACAACACTAGTATGAGAGGCTTGTCATCTTCAACCTTAAAGTAAAGGCTAGGATCAACTTCACTCCTAGTGAATCCCAGCTTCATCAAGTAGCTATCGATCCTCTCATACCATGCTTTGGGTGCTTGCTTTAGCCCATAGAGAGCCTTCTTCAACCTGCATACATGAGATTTTCAATCATAAATCTCAAATCCTTCGAGTTGCTCCACATAGACCTCTTCTTTGATCAAACTGTGCAAGAATGCGGTCTTGACATCCATTTGATGTAGGTTCCACCCTTGTGAAGCCACAAGGGCTATGATCAAGCGGATGGTCGTATATGTGGCAACAGGCGCAAATATCGCATCATAGTCTATACCTTGCTTCTGGGAGAAACCACGAGCAACAAAACGGGCCTTATACTATTCCATACTTTCATCTGCTGCAGCTTTATGTTGTAAAGCCATTTTGAAGTAACAATTGTCTTGTCCTAGGATCTAGGAACTACTTCCCAGACATCATTCTCCATAATGGTCATAGCATCCTTCCATACTTGATGCTTGACGACATCTGAGAATGATGAAGGCTCATTTTGTATGATTGTGCTCATATTGGTCAGGTATCTCTGATACCTGTTGGGTTTCTTACTTTCACGGAAGGTTCCTCGGGGTGCAGCATGTCTTTAATGCCTCTTCCTGGAAGAGGAAGGCTCAAGTGGATAAATAGGATCCATCAGTTCTTCCACATCAGACATTATTACATCATCTACCCATAGAGATAGCTTCCAAAATCGTACGGTGCCACACCATTCTGCTCTGGAGTATGTGGTGTAGTAGTCTCCTTCTTAATGCCAACTCCAAGTATGCTTGAGTGAACCAATTGTAATATATCGGAGGTCTTGCTTAGGCTTGAGAGGAATGGTCCCCTTTTGATCTTTCCTTCGGCACATCCCGACATTACACCTTCTTTTTCTACTCGGAATTCGGGCATCCCTGTTACCATATGTCTTACATCGAGTAGATCTTTGTAATGAAGGTGGGCAAACCTCCAATGCTAAAGTTCGGACTGAAGAGATGTGTCATAAGACAGGACACCTACCTGACTTTCATCGACCTGATATAATGAATCAACACGAAACCCAAGAGTAAAGGCGTCTTTAACATTATTTTTTGATACACGTACCTTGCCATCGCTGAAGGTTACCTTGTAGACTTTGTCTTCCATTACTGAGATGGACATCAGGTTCTTTCGGAGGTCAGGTGCATTTAATACATCCTGGAATTTCTAGCCTTCTTGAATGGTTGTCCTCTTCCTTGATTTCCAACATTCCTTTTAGCTTTGCTATTGAATTTTCCATCCCTTCGATTACCATGAGAGAGATTTTGATCATCATCATGGTGAGAGTCCTTTCTATCAGGGCATTCCCTTGCATAGTGACCTGCTTTATTGCAAATGTAACATCGTCCTTTTCTTCCACCCTTAGGTCCAACCTTTATTTTCGATTTAGACTTGGAATTATTTCTGTTCTTAGCATGAGAAAAAAAGGCAGCAGGAGGACCTTTAGGCAAGGGCATTTCTTGCTCTTCTACCCTTGTTTCTTCTAGAATGCATCTAGCCATTAATTCCTTGAAACTAGGTATTACATGATTGTTCAGAAGAGTAGTCCTGAACACGTACGATTCGGTTGGTAATCCTCCAAGAGTCATGAGTGCCATTTCCCCAGTAGATAGGAGATCGTTCTTGATCTCGATGATTCTTAAGAAGTATGCTTGCATACTCTCATCTTTACTCTTCTTGATTTCCCTCAGCTTATTTCTAAGAAACGAAACTTGATTTGCATCATTAACTTTAAATAAACTCACCAGTCTATCGTAGATTTCCTTGGAGGTGTTCAGGTCAGAGATGTTGGCCACCAAGTGCTTGTCGATAGAGTCCCGGATGATCTTCTTTGTTTTGACTTCTCCGGTTTTCCATTTGACATACTTGGCAGCAGCGGATGCATTTGATGGAGGCTCAACAATATTGCCTCTCACATGGTCCAACATTCCTTGTTCTTCTAGGATAGCGTTGCCTATCTTCTCTTCGGTGATTGCTCTTGCTCTTGCTCGATCTTGGTCTTGACTCTTCACCTCAGCTCTGATACCATGTTTAGTTATGGTATGTTCTATGTTTATAACAATTTACTTCTTTTTTTATTATATTCCACAGATTAGCAATCACATGTACATAAAGTAAAGTGTAGATAGAACATTAAACAATCGACAAAAAACAAGCCAAGACAAGAGACACAAGATGTGGTGGCTAGCCAGGGACAAACCCCACAATGTGTGGGGAAACCCTTTGATCAAATCTTCTTTTATCTTCAATAATTCAACAGAGAGAAATAGTACAATAAATTTGATTTATATTAGTAGTAGCAAACCCTAGATCAGCAGCATCAGCATTAGCAGCTTCATCATCAAACTAGGGCAGACGATATCTCACAAACCGACCGTCGGATCGGCTTGATTCCACCACAAAAAGTTGTGGCTTCCAGAGGAAGTTCAGATGAACCTACAGTGAAGTTCAGATGAGGAGATCTTCTGGTCCACGTAGGTCAAACTTCACTTCTGCAGTTGCAGCTTGAGTTTTAGCAGCTTCCTTCAAACTAGGGCAGTCGATATCTTGCAAACCGTCCGTCGGATTGACTTCATTCCACCACCAAAAGTTGTGGCTTTCAGAGGAGGTTCAGATGAATCTACAACGTAGTTCAGATGAGGAGATATTCTAGTCCACGCAGGTCAAACTTCACTTCTGCAGTTGCAGCTTCAATTTCAGCGACTTCCTTCAAACTAGGGCAATCGATATCTTGCAAACCGTCCATCGGATTGACTTGATTCCACCACCAAAAGTTGCGTCTTTCAAAGGAGGTTCAGATGAATCTCCAGCGCAGTTCATATGAGGAAATATTCTGGTCCACGCAAGTCAAACTTTACTTCTGCAGTTGCAGCTTCAGTTTCAACAACTTTCGGCTTCACATGTGTGAGAGAGAGACGCTTTTCTACGCAGTAGAGAAGAGTCTCTTTTTTGCGCAGTAGAGAGAGAGAGATGTGATGAGATGAGTGAGTCCAAATGAGGAAAAGTCCTCCTGTATTTATACACAATGTTGGTGTTTGAATAGATGCGACTGTTGGGCTTCTGAGCCTACATGAGTTGTAGGTCGGCTTGATAATAATTCCATAATCAAAATAAATTCATATCTCCATGAATACTTATTGGAATCGGATGATCTTTAGATCAATCCTACACCTCTCGACGAGAGGAATCTAATGAACATATTATCAACCATGAATAAGATGACCCACATGAAGTTTGGCCCTAGTTGCCAATTTTAACACTCATGGAGTGGACAAAGTTGTCATGGATGAACTAGTAGATTGTTGAAGACTTGTTGAAGATACCCTGGAGCTGTGTTGAAAAAACTGTCAAGGCTTGTTGTAGAAGTATTTGGGAAGCCTTGAAGAACTGCTTGTACTAATTATTGAAGAATCGAAGCAGTGGGTTGGAGCCCTAGAGGTTGGACCCTCATAAAGACCAAGTGGAGCTTGGCACCATACATGGCGGGGCCTGGTTGATTGAAGATTGGTGTCTTCATCTAGGGTTGGAGCCCTAAACATTATTGTACTTGATTTATTGTAAAGTAGAGGATTGGAGTCCTCATTATTTCTGAAAAATAAAATTATTTATTCTATGTCGTTCATTTTGTGTTCTGTTTATAAGTGATCTAAATTGGTAAAGTAACAATTGTAAAAGAAATACTGATTCACCCCCCCTCAGTATTTCCAACAGACTGGTTGTGCGTGTGCTCTGTTGTAGACTTAGCGTATCAATCCCTAGAACTGCCAATAAATAAGTGGAGAAATAGAGTTTAAGGGAGGGAAACCAATCAAATCCCAAGAGAACTTTTGTTATCCAACTACTAGGTAGATGCTTGTGGACTTGGCCTAGTATGACTATTGAACTGGATGATAGTGTAATTTGATTGGTTGACAAAGGAAAAGGTGGGGGACAAGATCTATCCCATGTGTTAGAGTTGTCCCCCACTAATTGCTAGCACCTTCGTCAGCATTCAAAAAGAGATACAACCTTCTTATTGGGCAACCCGGGCACCCTTTGATTGATTGATGACTTGGCCCACTATGACTCCTAACTCGTGGTGCTTAAGTGGATATTGTTAGTTTTGTAGTATTGGAGGTGTTCTAGTCTCGAAAATTTATGGAGAGGCTAAAACACATGAGCTCTCCGTAAGCCAGAAATCATTTTTGGAAATTCCACGTAGAAGTGTCTCAATTAGATTATTAGCCTATTTTTTATTATTTCCTAAGTCTAAACGTAGGAAATCTGGTTAATTGAGCAGAATTAATTGAGATAAGGTTTGAATAATCTAGAAACTCACATAGATCGACTGGAAAATAATTTGGGCCCTTGATTAAGTTTTTATCTTGGTCGTCGGAGGTCCAACATAAGATTATAAGAAGAAGTCGATGGGTAGATGGAGAACATGTTTGTGGAGACACGAAGATCAATTTCCTTGGGCAGTTCGATTTTCCAGAGGTAGCAACTGGAAGAGTTCGAGCCAGAGGGAAGCAGAGACAGAGAGGGACAGGGACAGTGAAGTCGGAGGAATATTTCTAGGTCTGGTGAGTGCATTTGCAGAAAGACTGAAATTTCTCCAGGAAACTGGGCAAAAGCAGTGCAAAAGCTGAATAGGGCAGTTCGATTTGCTGAAGGAAGAAGACGTTTTTAGTTCCAGAGGCCGAACAAACATTCCAAAGGGTCGGAGATGTGTTTTCCTAGTTAGTAGTAGGCAGGACGACTTGATTTTTAATTGTTCCGAGCAGAGTGAGTGTTGGGAACATGAGTGTGGGTAGCTCGAGTGCAGGCAGGATGACTTGATTTTTAGTGGCAGTCAAGTGCTAAGATTAATCGGAGTGAGGGTAATTTCCCTCAAGATATTTTTGCCAGTATTTTCTTTGTAGGATAGCCAGTATTCGACATCCAAATTGTACTTAGATAAATTCACAGCTGCTGAATAATATAAAACCCTTAGCCGCTGCACTGGTTTTCCCAAGTTGGGTTTTTCTGGGGACTTTTGCCCAAAAATAATTGTGTCAAATTTTATGTGTGTGTGTTGACATTTCTCAGTTTCCATTGCTATTATTTTCCGTAGTATTTTTGTGAAGATTGCAATGTGTTTATTTTCTAAGTTGTCGTAGCAATAAATTGCTAATATAAATAACTGTTAGAAGAAATAATACCAATGGCTGCAATAGGATTTCAGAGTTGACATTTTCACATGGTATTAGAGTGTGATTGATCAGACAGGGAAGCTCAGAAGCAAAAGCATAAATTCAATATTCAGAGGGAGGAGCAAGACAAATTTTTGGAGGCTGCGCAGATCCTAACCTAGGTAGATCGAATTGCTGGGCAGATCGATTTTTCAGTGCAGGTTGGTAGAAAAATTCGACTTGCCAGATCCAGTGATTCCAACAAGCAGACAGAGCAACAACTCATATTTTTGTTGAGCATATTTCTTGTTTGGGCACAAAGGTTTTGCAGCAGTTTGCTAGAGCAGAATCTATGCCAAGTGGAAGAGAAATAACACACACAGAGGGGAAATTTCTCTCAGGGTATCTCGAGTTTTAGAGATCTAATTTTTCAAGTTGTAGATTGGCAGTGGCAGCAGGCAGACTTTCTCACTCTAGAAGGGAGTACAGATAATAGTGCTAGAAGCCCAACAAGGAAGAGAGGGAGCTTCTAGGTTTATTTTCTCCATTTTTGAGTTTCACAAATTTTGCATCTTTGCAGGGATGACTGTAAGAGATTGCCAGAGGAGGCCATGCGAATTAGACAAAATGCAGATCTAGGTAGTAGTTCGACTCCCTGTTGCTGGAAACAAGTGCCAGAGGAAGTGCGAGTTGCCTAGTGCGAGTTGCAAAGAAAGGAAGGGTCCCAACCATGGACTAGGCTTGAAAGGAGATAGTGGGGCACTAGATATAGGAGTATGAAACTAAAACGTATCAAATGGGCAAGGTCTAGCACAGTTGCAACAAGGAGATCGATCAGATTAATTCCATATTATTGTAGTAGGACCATCACCTTTGCTACAAGAGCCCATAGTATTATAGTAGTAGGTTCACTGTCAGCAAACACAATCTGTCATTAGGCAGTTGCAAATCTAGTTGCACTCAGTACCCGAGAGATAGTTGTAGAACTAGTTGTAGTGACAGAGGCGTGCAAATTGCCCAGTTGCAGTATGCAAGTGCAATCCAGCGAGCAAAGATTCCTAGTGCAGAGCTAGGTAGTCCAGTTTCCAGTACAGGAGGGCAATGTGAGTTGCCAGGAGGGAGCAGAGAGATTTTCCATAGGGAGATCGAGACTCAGAGGGAGCATCTCTATGGAAGCTAGTGCTTCAGGATCTGGTGACATCAAACTCATTATTGCAGTACTTGCAGTAGCAGTGTGAGAGCATCAGTAGAGCAACAACAACAACAATATGAGTAGATCAAACTTTGCTATGTTTGCAGCTATACCTCCAGGAGAGAGGTGGGGGGACATGGAGTTGTATTCCAATTTCCTAGAGTTATAGAGATTGGGCAAGGTCCATTGAGGTGTCCTCCTCATGGATCACTACCTAGCTACAGGGTCCCACAATATTTAGTAGTAGGATGGGTCAGTGTCATTGATGCAGTCAGATTCTCGAGTGACAGTTGTAGAGTAGTAGCAGCCGGGTGCTAAGAAGCGCAATGCAGTGCGGACAACAGAGCATGAAGTGTAGTTGTAGAGCTAGTAGCAGCGCAAAATCTTCAGTGGACAGTGCAGTAGCTAGTAGCAGTTAGGACTCGAGAGACAGATGCAACAAACACAGTTGATTCAATATTTAGGATGCTTCTCAGTTGCAGTTGCAACAACAACAAATGAGAGGGATTTGCAGTGAAGATGCAGTGTTCGCAGCAGTATGGCAGTGTCAGTAGCAACACAGATGCAACATCAGAGTTGCATAGTGGGTGGTGGGAATTAGCCAAACATTAGTAGTGTGACAAAGGGGTGATACAGAGACAGGGTGTTGTAGCAACAATGGTGCAACACTAGAACACCTTCCTCGCTAAGAGGGAGTGTTGGTTTTTGTAGCATCAGAGGTGTTCTAGTCTCGAAACTTTGTGGAGAGGCTAAAACACATGATCTCTTCATAACCCATAAATCGTTGCTGGAAATTCCACCTTGAAGTGACTAATTAGATTATTAGCCTATTTTTTAATATTTCCTAAGTCTAAACTTAGGAAATGTAGTTAATTAATCAGAATTAATTGAGGTAAGGTGTGAATAATCTCGAAACTCACACGGATCGACTGGGAAATAATTTGGGCTCATTATTAAGTTTTAATCTTGGCCATTGGCGGTCCAACAAAAAATTATAAGAAGTTGATTGGTAGATGGCGAACATGCTTTTGGAGACACAAAGATCGATTTCCTTGGGCAGTTCGATTTTCCAGACGTAGCAACCAGAAGAGTTCGAGCCAGAAGAAAGGAAAGACAAAGAGGAGCAAGGATAGTGAAGCTGGAGGAAGATTTCCAGATTCGGTGAGTGCATTTGTAGAGAGGCTGAAATTTCTGCAGGAAGTTGTGCGTAAGCTTTAGGGGGCAGTTTGATTTGTTGAAGGAAGAAGATGTTTTCAGTTCTAGAAGCTGAGCAGAGGTTCCAGAGGATCGGAGAAGTGTTTTCCCCGTAGGTAGGACGATTTGATTTTCAGTTGTTCTGAGCAGAGTGAGTGCGGGCAACACGAATGCAAGTAGTACGACTTGATTTTCAGTGGCAGTCAAGTGCCAGAATTGCGCAGAATGAGGGTAATTTCCCTCAAGATATTTTCGCTAGTATTTTCTCTGTAGGATAGCCAATATTCAACATCCAGATTGTACTCAGATAAATTCATTGCTGCTTAATAATACAAAACCTTCAGCTGCTGCACGGGTTTTCCCAAGTTGGTTTTTTTCGGGGACTTTTGTCCAAAAATAATTGTGTCAAATTTTATGTGTGCGTGCTAGCATTTCTCAGTTTCCAGCACCATTATTTTCTGTAGTATTTTTGTGAAGATTGCATTGTGTTTGTTTTGTTGTTGCCGCAACAATAAACTGCTAGTATAATTAACTGTTAGAAGAAATAATACTAGTGGCTGCAATAGGATTTCAGACTTGACATTTTCATAGCTACCAAGTCGTCTTTCCACTTAACTTCTATGTTGTAAGGGCGAACCCAAGTATCTGATTCAAGTACGGGTGCTTTTGAGAAGAACCCATAAGGACCAGGTTCTTCTATGAATAACTGGGTTCTCCATTAAAAAAGTTTGGGTTCTTTTGTCTTGATGGGTACGGAGAACCCCGTTGATGGATACCTGGAACCCCAAAATCGGGTTCTTCAGGGTTCATTTTAGTTTTTATTTTTAAATTTTTAATTAATTTGATGGGCTTCCCCTAATATTCCAGGTAGCTAGTTCTTCATCTTGCGAGACGAATTGGAGTACTTATGCCTTTATCCATTAAGTAAAGAGAAGTAGGTTGGGCTCAAAGAAGGTAGAGAACTTAGTGTACATTCATAGCACACTTCGTCTCATATCTTGAAAAGACCCTGGGTATAAGGAGGGTCCTTTCAAGAGATGGGACCAATACACATATGATGCTATGTGTGTGGAGGAGGGGAGACAACCAGATGTCTTTATTGAGCTACCTCTAGTTGCTATGGATGAGCTGGAGCCTCAAGATGAGAGTGATTGCTTCCTGGAGAACATGCTAACTGAAGATCTGATTGATGCTGATGACATGGCTTGAGGAAGCCATTATTCACTATTATCTACTTTTAATTTAGTATTTTAAAATTTCCTAGTTAGTGTTTGGAGATGCCTTAAGGCAAATTTTGAATGTAGTATGTAAACTCCAATTTGTACTTGATACCAAACCAGAAATTTTGAAATTTCAATGTGAATGTTGAATGTTCAATGATCTGCATGTTTAAATCTTTAAAATTTTTTAAATCATAAATATTTTAGTTTTCTTGTTTAAAGTTGAAAAATATACAAATTCGTGTATATCATAATTTATAAAATATAATATTTATATATTATATATATAAATTATAATATACGCCCAACGAACCCATGCACCTTGTTTCAAAAAATGATGCCCCCGTCCCTGTCCCCGTACTCGAAGCCACGTTTCCTCGCAACATAGCTTAACTTTAATCCCATATAATTTTCTCTGTCCCCTTTGATTTTGAGAGTGTATTTAATGTCTCAATTATTAATTTTTTGTATTTCTTGCCACTTGATGCCACTAACTTAGGAAAATTGGGTTTTGAGGGGGTGTAATTGATTTTTTGACCCTCAAAGTGGACCTTAGAAGAATGTTGGGATGGAGAGCATGAATTTCATGCAGTTATACACCCAACATCTTCTAGGCTCACTTATTTACAATTTTACATAGAAATTAATTAAAAATCCTGTCTTGTGAGAATTTTTAATAATTTAAAAAATCCTGTAAAAAACCTAGTCAAATTTTGTGACACTTTAGATATGTCCTAGCATGGTAATATACATCAACCCTAGCCATTAGGATAAACCCAAGGCCTAATCATCAAGCCGCACTCCAGCTTTGGAGGTGTGTGAGTGAAAAAACTCAGCTAGTTATTCATCGCTGAAAAGTGAGAATAATTAGCCAAGTGAAAACAATACTATAGAGTGGACTCACTTGATGACTGGGTACCAAGTCGCCTAACCCTGTTACAAAAACTCATCATTACTAGTGACATTTAATACAACTCCCCACAGGGTTGCTGAATTTGAGAGAGAGAAAAGTAGAGAGAGGAGAGAGAAATGGTCAAGGTGCCCTGTTGACTTCTGGACTTTTGAAAATTTTAATGAGTTCCGTATACATTGGGCCATGGGGTCTTCAGATTCTCCCACAACCGTACAGTTTGGTTTTAGCATGCTCTATGAGGGTGGAACACTAATATACCACAACTGAGCTAGCACAATCATATGCCTGAAGGTGAAAGTCTGGAGAGTCTAAACAAGAAAGCTCATGATATCAACAACATAACACCCTCGTGGAGGTGCCTCTAATGTGGTTACCCTTTGGGGGATAACAGTACCAAGCTTTGCCATAAAGCATGAGTCCCATTGGCCAGTGGTTAATCAGGAACATATTTACTAAAGGAATTTGTCTAGTCACAAGTTCTAGGAAGGCCATCAGTTATCTCTCTGTCTGCTATGTCAAAATGAGCTGGAGGAGAGTTCAACAATCTTTCTCATCTGTTTCACTTTCTGAACTCATGGTATATCAGTCCTTCAGGTCTGCCAACTGGTAAGACCAATTGACCCTTGATGTTTGTCCTCATTTGGGCCGATATTATACTCAATTAGTGGAGTTATTTGCAAGTCTAAATCTAGCCAATATTCTACATCACAGTCAAACTAAGCATGCGCCAAGGGATACATGTACTACAGGAATTGTTTTAACTTCTAAGGATAAATTTCACTCTTGGCTTCTGAAATTTTCATTTCATGATTATAATATGTTGACAACAGACCAGCGCCAGCTAATGTTGTAACCAGAAAGCCCCTCCAAATCTTTTAAACACTGAACTTTTATACCATTTAGTTAGGATAACCATGGGTGTCTCATCGCTTAACATACCATGTTGAGAATCGAGATATGTATGAGATTTCAAGAATAGTTCCCGGTTGTGCTGATTCCTCTTACTTAATGTTATGAACTTGTCATATCTGTTCATTTATTATGTAGTTACTTTTGTTTTCCTTTCCTTGCATACAGGCTAGACACTCAACTTAGTGATCCTTATGACATGCTTGTGCAGTGTATTTTCTTGGATTGTGGAGGATTTATCTGACTATTGACTTTGAGTAATTTTTCAGGCCCTTGAATTTCTTGGAAAAAGTGATGGAATAAGAAAGGCAAAACAACTTGCAGCTCAGCATGCTGGTTTTGCTACGTTTTCTGTTGAATCTTTCCCACCATCTGAATCAGAGTACGTTAAATTATGTAGGAAAGCATTAATTGATCTCTCTGAAAAAGTGATCACCAGAACGAAGTAATGCAGGCCTCATATTAATCAGGAAAAATACAGTATAGAAATATGCAACTTGTTTTGATAAAGCCTTTGCTAACATTGCTTCTGTTCTAATAAACTTTTTAGGGCATTATTTGGATAATTTGTATAGCTTCCTTGGTGTAGGAAAGCTTAAACATCATTCTTTTGATTTGATTCATTAAAGCCTTTTATGCCTCCATTGGAGATAATTCACCAATTAGGTGTACTGTATATCTATGTCTTTTGCATCGGCACATGAACTCGAATCAGCTTCAGCTGGTGACCAGGGTGAACCTTCATGTATATTTATTCAAGCCTCAGCAGAATAAATTCTACTGAATTCAGCCTTATGTAATCTGTGGTAATGGAATTTCAATTCATTAATTTTGAAGATGAAAATGAGCCTCGGGAGATTAACAGGAAAAATCATGATTGCACATAACTGCTTTGAAAAGTATTGATTCAAAATGCTCACAAATGAAGGTATATATTATATCGAAGGGTATTTAAAATTTAGTGTAGATACAGAACACTTTACGGACCTTTAGTGTGTTTTTCAGCTAAACATTTTATTTTGATCAAGCTTGGCATACATTACTTTAGGAAATATACACTCTGGAAAGCCTGGGAAAATAATGTATCGTCATTTTATTACTGAACTGTTCATATGCAGCAGTAAGTTAAAGCCATAACCATCTACTGAAAGACCACTGTTACTATTTTCAGCTTTTTGGTTACAAAGAACCTGCCTAAGACAACACAGTAATACAAGGACTGCAGATCATAAAGTTGTTTATATTACGCTGATAAACTTTAATTGCTGTTGTATTTATGAATACATTGAAGAGGTATTTTTTGAAGAAAAGCACCATCTATATATAAGAAATGATCCTTGCAGTTTACCCAATAGTTGAAATGCTTTGACAGGGCATGCATCAAAGAACAAAGTCATTGTCACAGAATGATTGTATTTGCAATAGAAGTACTGATGTTGTAATTCAAACAAAATGAACATTAGACTTCATAGTCTAATAGCAACTCTGTCAACTATTGTTGAAATCAGTGTTGATAATATCGGTATCGGGAAAATATCGGCGAGGGTCCAGAAAATATCTTATCGGCAATATTGGCAAAATATTGGCAAATATCGACAAGCATAAAAAATGCATAATATATTCATTTTTTTCAGATTTTTAAACATATAAAGCAATAACAACATGAAATAAACACATTGGCACATAAATATGAAGAAAACACTGATATATATGATGTCAAATAGAAATGATATATCAAAGGCGATACCAAATCCTGCTGATCCCTGATAATTGTCCATTCAAGGACTCAAATGTGGAGAACCAATACAAAATAACATCACATATATAAAAGTATATCGTCATCATGAGTTACATGTAGCATAACAAATAAAACTAGCAGCTATCTATCTACTGCCCTCTCCCCCTTTTACGGGAAAACATGATGGGCTGTTTGCCAAGCCTGCCCCTAGTAGTAGAAGGCCCTGACCCTGCCTCTGCACCTAATGTCAAATAATGAGCGCTAGGCATGGAGCTATGTTCTCCTATATCTATAGCAGATGGTGTTGATGCTGATGCTCCCGCAGTGTCCTGCTCCTCCTGCTCCTCCTATAAGTGCTGCTGCTCCTCTGACTCCGAGTCCTCCTCTTTCTGCCCCTGCTCTAATGGATCATCTGCCACTGGCTCTAACCATGAAGGTGACTCCTCCAATATGGGCTCCTCAGACTCCACCCTCCACGGAGACAATACATCAATATTATCTAAGGAAATGGCATCTGGATCCATTGGTGATTCTATTTGCCTCACTCGAAGTCGGATGTTGTAATGCACATACACCAAATCGTTGAGGCGTGCGAACTCCAACCTGTAAGAGTGTCAAAAAAAGTAACGAGTCTTGACTCTTGACTCTTGACACTTGAAGGTCATAAATTAAACATTAAAAATTACAATAAGTGTAATTGCTCAACTGAAGGCTTGAGTTCAAAGTTATACCTGTTGCGCTTTTTGGCGTGTATTTTCTCAAATACACTCCAATTGCGCTCACGCCCTGAAGAGCTACATGTTTGACTCAAGATTCGTATAGCCAATTTTTGCAAATTTGGTGCCCTTGCACCATAGCTTCGCCACCAAATATCTACAACAAAATAATGAAATAAAAAATTCAAAAACTTAAAAGTTAAAACATAATTAAATTCAAATTTATAATTTCTAATGAGTGATGACTTGTCACTTACGTGGCATGAAGAGGGCCCTTTCCCTAATGGCATCATCAAAGCCAAATAGGCCAACACAATCCTGATAACACTGTAACTCGCGATTGATTTTGCTACGAAGCTCAGGATCAGGTACCATCCTCTGAATACAGGAATGGAGCCCTTCCATCACCTCGCCATCAAAATCAAAGTTGCATTTGTATGAAAATGCGGGGTTGAGGAAGAGTGCTGCTGCATGAATGGGTCGATGAAGCATCCCTGTCCACCGACTATCGATCACATCCCATAACATCATCTGCCTATCAAGGCCAGCAGAACCCTTGTTTGCATAATAGGAACGAATGGCCTCCTTGGCCCTATCCATGCCCTCATACAAATAAGGCATTGCAGGCTTCTCTCCATCCACCAATCTAAGAACCTTTACTATAGGTTCGCTAACTGCACATGCTTCTTCTACTCCACGCCAAAATGTCTCAGAGTACACCATTTTTGCAATGGCTATCCCATCAGGTCTCCTGTTGTATCTACAATTACGCCAATCATCAAACACAAACATTTGCTTCAACTCGAACTGATATTGAAGCAAAGACTGAAGAGTAATAAAGGTTGTGGCAAAACGTGTGATGGCAGGACGCCGCAACTCCTTGTTTCTAGTGAACCTCCTCATAAGGCTAAGAACAAAAGCATGGTTATAAATAAACTTGGGGATGCTCCTAGCCATATCAACTGCCTCTTTGATGAAGGAGAGTTTCCCCATATCCTCAAGCAACAAATCAAGACAATGCGCTGCACATGGAGTCTAGAACAATGTGGGATGCCTCTCCATAAGCATTCTGCCGGCAGACACATAATTAGCTGCATTGTCTGTTATGACTTGCACCACATTTTGCACACCAATCTCCCGAATGAACCCATCTAACAACTCACATATCGTTGCTGCATCTTTGATATGTTCTGATGCATCCAACGATTTAATAAACATGGTACCTTTAGGACAATGTACCAAGAAATTTAGAAGGGTCCTACCCTTCCTATCTGTCCAACCATCAGACATCACTGTGCATCCAGTGACTTCCCATGTCTTTTTCAACTCCGCCAATCTAGAGTTGATGTCCTATTTTTCTGCTTGAAGAATTGGCCCCCGCGACTCCTCATATGTGGCACTTTTGTACCCTGGGCCCACAACAGCAATAGCATCACACATTGGCTGCCAAAATGGATTGGTTTTCGTGATGCTGAGAGGTAAGTCGCTCCAAAAAATACACCTCCCCATGACTCTATCTGCTTCTTGCTTCTCCTTTTTTTTAACAAGCGATTTTATGCCAGGTTGTGCTCCAGCGCCTGTTCGTGGAACAAAAAATGATGACCTCGCACTCACACTAGCAGTAGCATGTGATGGTGTGCCAGTTGTGGAGCCCCTCCCACTAGGGCCACTAGGCCCACTACCCTCAACACCAAAATCAGGAGAAGATATCCCGAAAGATCTACCTGCACGTTCAACTTTGTTTCTTTCCGCCTCTTCCTTCTTTCTGTCCTTTTCTTCAATTGCCTCAAGAGCTTTTTGTATAAGCTCCGGACTAGAAACTGTACAAAGCCCAACATCATGTCCACTGAGTCTAGCAAGATGGTATTTCAGTCGTGTAATCCCACATGTCATCTTGTCCCCACACAATTTGCATGTAAGATATGCACGATTTGTCCCACCATCAGGGCTCCCATACTCCCAAAATGGGTCCAAGGCTTTTGGCATATTTGTATTTTGTAGTGGGCTAACTCAAAAGGAAACCTAGAGCACCAAAAAAAAATTTGGAATTAGTAACTTAATAAGTAATACGAAATTTTCAAATTACAAATAACCACATCATTTTACAAAACAGTTTTAACTTGACTGTTGAATAGAAGTGTAATACAAGTTGATTGTTGAATACTCTTGAACAAAGGAGTATGAACATGTTGTAATGTGAGGTATCCAAATGGCACATGAAACACATAGCAAATTGGCATGGAATGAGAACAATTTCTTTCAGAATTATGCCAAGCATGGGAAAAATATATCATTGTTATAACTTATAACTTATACCACTGTTGTCACGCTGTGCATAATTATAAATCACAAGAGTCCAATTCCAAAACCACACAATGCAACATTCAGAAATTTTAAAAACATACATCAGGTTATCTTTAAGAAAACATGTTCTCGTACATGATCCAGTGCAAAAACAAAAAGAAAACAACACCCACAGAATTCTAACCCATGTAATTATAATTAATAATTATCATGTGTTGCCATATATATTATATGCCAATATGGTAATGGGCCCTATTAGGATTGCAAAACATTTACGGAATCAGCTGAACCCGGAATAGTTGATCACCAAATGGGCTCTCAGAAATTAGAATCATCTACATCTTAGAACTGTGGTATCAATAGCACACTGCCACACAGGTAAAAGTGTAAAGTTTTCAATCTTAATTTCAATTCACAAAGTTGCACGCATTGGCATTCCTTAAATGACATAACGGTGCCTAGCCATCGTTATAATTCCTTGAAGCAGTTAATCAACAAAATATTGAAAAGGAAACGCAGAGATTGCTACATTTGAATATACAATGGAAGGAGAGTAACATTTATCGCCTACAAGGAAAAACAGGACCTTATTCAAATATTTTTTGAAGCAGTTAGTGCAGGATCGTTGGGTACCAGTACCACACGAAGCACATACTCAAGAGTCAAAACGATGTTATTCATCATAAGTGACATTGCCAATGTGTTGGGCACACAGTCTTAAATCGGACTTTTTTCTCATGCGTATTAATTTGAATTACTCTTTCATGGTGCAAGTCAGATTTCTTAAAAATACGTACCTATATTGGCAAATATTGGCTTCAAACCCTCCTTGGCAGCGACCTTCCAGCGCTCAGAAAAAACCAAAATGACTTCAAAAAGACCAAAAATCGATTTATATAGCCCGCGCGTATTGTTTTCAGGGTCACCCGCGATATTTAAGGTCGTCGCGCGATATTTTCAAATATATCGCCAAAATATCGTAAATCTCGCGCGATTTTAAAAACTGGAAAATATCGCGATATTTGGTCGGCGATATTTCGTCTGCCGAAAATATCGCGATATTTACGAATATCGCCGATATCTCGGCGATATTATCAACACTGGTTGAAATATAAATCTGAGGTCAATAGGATAGAATTGGATGCACAGTTGGCTTTAGTTGTTATAATTGGGGGAGTCATTCCCATTCATATTTCAGTTGAAATTGTTTTTAATTTGACAATATGCTATTTCTTCAAATTTATGTTCATACCTATGGTTATTTTATTCCCTGTATTATAGTACTTAAATCATTTATAGACCCCTACGTTATCAGGAACCTGATGTTGAGGCACTGTACTTGGGTGAAATTATTACTCATAACAAACGACATTTTAGTACCATTTCTGGTTTCCTAATGAATAGCTTGTTTCCTAAGAGACCCTCTCTGTTCTTGGGGAAACTTAGACGTTTATTCGAGAAACAGTTGGTGTTTCTTAAAGAACATGGGCCATGTAGATAGGTCAACGCTCCACAAGACAAGGTCCAATGATGTTTCTCCAAGCATCTCCAATGCTCCAACCTGTTGAGAAATGTAACTAGTATCAGTCTTCATAATTGTGTTTGAGTCATGATGTAGTGTATTTGTCAAAAAGAAAGAAAAAGAAAAATTTATTGAAAAAGAAAAAATATTTTAGCATGGGTTTTGTGCTCTATTATTTTATTTCTAGGTCAAAGCGTCCATTGAAGGCTTCTAGAGTTGAGTTATGAACCTATGTCCTTGGCATTATGGTCTAGACCCCTACTGGTCATTTTGTATCAAAGAAATGAAATTATTTTTATGTGATTGGGTCATCTTCTCCCCCACCATCAAGTCGGCCTGCCCGTTGTTCATGTCGACCTCAAAGAGTAGCTTCGAACCACTATTTATAGCAAAACATTCATCCTAGTTTGGAGAGAAGACAAGAAAGATTCAATTTGCAATTGGCAAGTCAAGAAAAGAGTGCAAAAAACTTATTTGAGAAAGGACTTATCATTAGATAAATGAAGGAGACCAAACGAAGAAGAAAAATGACTGAATTTCTGATCTTACTCTGTCACACGTGCAAAAGGAAGTATGTAAATGAATATCGAAGTTGCAGGGCTGAAGGTACAATATGAGATTCAAAATGACAGAGCAAAGACCTTATTTTTGAGGAGCAGAGTTGTGTTGACTTATGAAGGAATGGGCTAGTTTTTTACTAATCAACTGGGGAAGCTAACTTGGTGGATGGAGGAAATTCTTGGTCTTGGTCAAAGGGTCTTGGTTGTCTCATTTGATTTGGTTCTTGAAGAAGAGAAGATATTTTTGGGTTTTCCCCTCAAGGAGGGGTTTTGCCCTGGCTGAGAGACTACATCTTGTGTCTTTGATCTTCATGTTCATATTTTGGTAGTTGCTTGATGATAAAAAGATAAAAGAAAACATAATAAGATGATAACGAAATCACAAGTAATTATCAAGATGACAAAATCTTTCTGCCTTTATGATTTTCCAACATGGTATCAAAGCTAAGGCAAAGGAGTAAAAAGAAAAAGGAAACTAGAAGATCAATGTTTGTAAGAAGATTGAAAGTCGGGTTCCCTTGCAAACTTCCAGTTTGAGAAACCTGACAAAAGCCCAAGTACTTAGCTTGGTACTCACTCCTTCCTTTTAGAGAGGCCTAGAAGGATAGACAAATTATAAGAGCAACTTTCTAGATGTTCATACCTCTGCAATTGGACCGTAGACCTAATCCTATAAGAGGAGCCGAGTAGCATCAATTGGAGATCTGAAAGACAAAATATTAAGCGTCAAGGGTGAGTCCCTTGTGATAAAGAGCGAAGTTTTTTGCTCAAGGTTTAAGGTCTCAAAATTGTCTTTAAGACCTGAATCTACAACATTCTGTGCAAGTCACCTCAGAGATCTGAATCATGTGCATAGGTAACAAGGTCATATAATTTGTAGACTAAAATTAGCTCTCATAGCGTGCAAATAGAGGAGACCTAGTCTGAGTATGAATAAAAGCATTAAATGCCTAGTTGAAGGACCTGTGTTAAAGCTACAATTATCTTTAAAGGATATGCGAATCTTGTGTAGAAAGAAAACGAAGTCCAATGCTTCCACAGTGATATATTTGACTCTGAAAACAATAATACATTCAACTTTTCCAAACAGTGAAGAAGTTGACCTTGACATAACTACTACAACAATGACATTCAACCTACACGATACTACTAGCATATTTGGCATTTGATAGATAGATGCAAACTCAAAGATAACCTTGGAAGCTACCCTAGCATGAATATAACAATCACCTTGGAATTTACATAATAGTCTTTGCTTTATGGTGCGAGTATATGATACAACATCAGAAGTTTATTTCGAAAAAACATAATAATACAACATGACAATATGATTATGATTGGCAAACAGTACTAGACACCTTAGTCTAGATGATGACTCAACAATGATCTTAAAGTATTCAGATGGTTCAGAAATTGTAACTACAGTGAGCTATACCTGAAAGGATTTGAAATTGCATTCATATTCAAATGAAAGGAAGCATGTTTGAAGAAATTCCTGAAGTAGTCCTTGAACTTGGTATCCTTGGAAGAAGACCTTGACCTCAACATTTTTAGAATGTTCATGCCATTTTGAAGAAATCATTGCAGTAGATTTATTGCGATCATATGGGACTAAGGTAAGTAGTCCTTGAGGTACGTACAATCATTCACTTAATTTGGATTAGGTTTTTGGAAGCTCATTTTCTTGATGCTAGGGTTTGAAACCTTTTATTGTTGATAAATGTTAATATCTAAATTCTTGTAAACCCTAGTTGGTTAAGAAACCCTAACTCTATTCTAGTTTGTCTCTTCATAGAAATATGAGCTTATTAGTCTCTAGAGTTTATCGATAGTCTAGGAAATATTGAAAACCCTAGTAAGCATAGAATTGAATTTGAAACCCTAGAATTGATGTCTTGAAAGATGAGTTAGGGTTTGGAGTTTGTTGTCATACTCTCGTGCTTATATACTTTTGGTACTTGTCAAGTAAATGTTGTAGGTACATAAAGAGATGATGAGGATATTGATGCTTCATGGAAAAGAGGAAGCCCTTCAAGAAGAAACTTCCACCTTTTCATAAAAGATATATATATATATATATATATATATATATATATATATATATATATATATATATATATATATATATATATATATATATATATATCTTTGAAAGAACTAAACTTGCAAGTATATTCCTCCACACTGACTATGTTCCTCTGCATTTCCTCTAGGGTAGCAAGATTTTTCTCCCTCAGTTGGTAAGAGATATTTGGATCAAAACCATCTGGAAATTTGATCATAGCAAGTCCAGGTGGGGGTTGTATTGCAACTGGAATAGAATTGTAAATATTATTGAATCTAGTGCAGTAGTCTTGCACTGTTTCACTAGGGGCTCTCTTTATACTTTCATATTCAACTAATATTTGGAGAGGATTCTTCTTTACTTCCCATCTTGTGAGGAAAGTTTGGTGAAATTGTGTGAGATTTGGGATACTAGCGGCTGACAATGCCTTGAACCATTTCGTAATTCTCCTATCAAACTTTGTGCAAATAATCTTATTTTCACATCAACTTGTTGCAAATTTGAATAATCATTCATTTTGTCTATGTGTTGTGCTGTGATTGGCCCTGTGCCATCAAATTGAGGGATTCAACTTTGATAATCCTATGGCATGGCATTAAGTTGTCCAGGCAGGACAAGGGGGGCATAACGAGCTGCCATGACTGGTAAATGGGAATGGGAAGAAGATGAAACTACAATAGATGTGGATATTGAGGGTATTAAAGGAGGTGGGATTATGCTTTGTTGAGTTGGTGTAATAGTAGTAGGGATGGTAGGTGAAATAGGGGTAGTGGTATTGAGAGAAACTACTAGAGGGGTTGGAATAGAAGAAACCATTAGAGGTGTTGGAGATGAGGCAGAAGAAGAAGACGATTTCATTAATTGATCAGTAAAAGTTTTCTGCACAACATGGTTTAATTCAGTAACCAAAACTTCAAGCTTGTTAAACTGTTTTATAACATCTTCATCTAAATCTGGATTGATAGGCTGATGTTTTGGGATATAAGGTTTTAAAATATTTTCATCAAAAACTGTCTCAGGAACAGCTTTTTGATTTGGTACGAAAAAGGATATGCTCAAAAGGTAAATCAAATTCAATATCCTCTACAGTAATGAAGCTTTCAGGGAGAGAATTAACTCTAGGTAGTGGATTATTGCTTGCTTGAATCTTAGTAAAACTCTTTTTTCTTTTGTTTCAGACAAGTTTCTCAGGATTATCTACTATTTTAGGTGGTTTAGGATCTGGATGGGCTCTAGTGTAGATATTTTTAGGAGCCAGATCTTCAATATATTATTTATAGATAAAAATATGTACACAATTTGGGTGGAAAAACCAGCCTTAATAACATCTATTTAACAACCACACACTGGAACTAGCTTTGAGCTCTGAAAGAAAATTTTACTAGGGAAAAACACAATTTATATAAGATTTGTTCGAGTCCCCAGCATGGTCACCAGAAGGTTATCACTTTGTGATTTCCCAAGGCTGTGGAGAGAAACCTAAAGGTAACCACAAAACCACTTGCAAAGCTGGGATCTATCCCTTCCAGCGTCAGAGCGGGATCTCTCTATTGTTTTTAGATTTCTGTTTTGAGATATTAGGCTAGTTATTGAGTTCTGAGTTTGGTTTTTTCAAAGATTTGGTTGAAAATTGCAAGGAAAGTCCATTGGGCATGGATTCAATGAGTCTTGGGTGATTAAATACAAAAATTGCAGAACATATGTAACATGGCAAGGTAGGTAAGCTTTTGGATCTTTAGAGCATTTATGCAGTGAATGAGATGAAAAGATTTAGACTCAATTAAATATAGAGCATGCTAGGATGAATTGTATACTTATATCAAAGTGAAAACATAAATATTGTTTATAAACCAGAACATAGTGTATTTAAATAAATTCAACCCTTAATCTTCTTTAAACAATTGAGATAGAAAAACATATGGAAAACTGGGAAAATAACAAGTTTCCCTGAGAGGAGACATCACCAATTGCCTAACATAGGAATCCTGAAACAAACTTTATGTATTAATGAAATTGACTTTAGTACATGCACAACTTACATCAAAGATCTGATTTCTTTCTACAAGTTCCAACCTTTTCTAGGTCTTATTTCTAAATACTTATAGAAAACTATTACATCTCATATCAGATTTCGAAAATAAAATATATCTACAATAATATCTTTTTGAGGTACAAATATTTTTAGACATAAAAGAAGAGAAAACAGAAAACTCTGTTGAAAACTTGTTGCACTTTTGAGGTTATCTAGGAGTTTGCTGATGACTATTGCTACTTCCTTACAAAGGTTGTTCCTATTATGCTAAAATTCTTTGAAATTGATTACACTTCACTTGATCAATTCTAGCAGCTGGTCCTACCTTTCTTCACTTGGAATAGAAAAGCTAACCATATTTTTAAATATTTCATCCACTTCGATGTAAGTGTCAAAAGTGGGTTTATTTACAAAAATGTGGTGGATCTTGCACTGGATATTCAAATCAAACTGGACCCCCTGTATGAATGCTTCTCCACTGATAACTCCTTTAGCTTTTGCAAACTTGGAAGCATCAACACCTATGTTGCACAATTGTTCTTGGTAGTTTTCTAATGGGATCAATTTGCCATTAGAATTCCTGAGAGTAGGCAAGCCTTTTTCCTGCAGCAATGTAAATTTCTTGTTGAACCTTCTGACCTGCAACTCAAGATCTTTACATTTATTTTCCAACTGTGTCATCAAATTCCTCTTTATCAAAATCCTCTTGACCTGCATGACTGTTGTTATTCTGTCTAGAATATTCATGTCTTCTAGTTCCTCCTTAGTTTTGAAATTTAGTAGCTTGATAATATTTTGTGCTTCCTCTAGTTTGTGCTCCAAATCTACCTTTGTATTTTCTATTGTTGTCTTGACTCTGTGTACAAGTTATTCCTGCTAAAAAATAATCTGAATTGAAGGCCACATGTCTATTATGTTGGCATTTATATTCTTCCAAATGTTGTTCTTAGCCTCTGCCAACATTTGAATGACAAAGGACTGGTCTTCATATTTTTGTATCTGCTGGATGAGTTTGTAGTTTTTCTGGAGTTCTGACAAATATGCATTGTTAGTTTTAAGATTACTCTCCATCTTGGCCAATGTTGCTGACAATCTGTCTTTCTCAATCTGAATTGATCATAATTCATCCAAAGCTCTATTAAGCTCTTCTGTAGATTCTGAAACTGTGGTTTTTGTTGAAGTCTATGCAATTGTACATATGCCTGATGTAGATGCTCCTACTACTTCCCACTGTTCTTTTTATTTCAACAGTGCTTCCATGCCCTACTCCATCTTTTGTATCTGTGCATTTTGCTCAATCACTAAAGTAAATAATTTTTCTTTCTCCATTTCTATATTGGCAACCTCTTTAGCTTGAGGATGTTCTGTGGAGGGAAACTTCAATTGTTTCCTCAATGCTTGAATGTCTGCTTCCTTGTTCTTGATGAGCTCTTCTGTTGCTTTAATATCCTTAGGATCATGTCCTAGCTTTATGATCAAGTCTTCCAAAGATTTGATCCTATTGTCCTTAGCAAAAGATGACATCTTCTCAATCTTTAACTGAGAATTCATGTTGTTTAAAGATGACTGTAGTTTTGAAGCAGTCATTGTTGAACTGGTGAGGGTTGAAAAAATTAGCTCCCATGTTTGCTTATGTAAATCGATTTGATCGATTTCATGTATTTTCCTGGTATCTATTGAGAAAATGGAGGCTTTATAGTCTTCAACACTCCTGGGAGCTGGCACTAGAGGTTCCATGAAGGCCATCTAGAACTGTCCTTTCTCTTAATCAAATGCAGAAAGTAATTTGTGCTGTGTTTTAAAGGGTTGATTCCAAAATTCAGAGTAGGTGGAAGCCTTCAAAGCTTCATTCTTTAATTTTATCTCCATGTATCTTGAGAAGATACTCTGCTGAGTTGAAATCTGTGAGCTGGATGATACTAGAGATTGGATTGTTGCTTCTATAGTAGGTGATTGTATTGTTTCTTCTACTTGAGTAGAAGTGATAGGGGTCCCTGATAAAATCACTATGGCTGGCTGATGTGTGTCCCCTTCCTCTGGAGTTTCATCTTGAATAGTAATTATTTGAGGCCTAAACAGAGGATTAATTGGAGAATTTGATTTCTGAGTAGTGGTTGGGTCCTTCTTCTTTCTTTTAAAAACAATAAATTTTGCATTTGGATTGTCAGAATTAGTAGGGCACATGGCTTCCCTTTCCCTTCCCCCCCCCTTTTCCTTGGGAAGAGGTGTTTGCATAGATGACTGACTGAGTAGTTGTTCTTCAATGTCCTGTAGAGTACCCTCTGTCCATTCCTCCTGATTTGCATATTGTTCAATTTCAAGCCTTGGTGTGTGTGCATAAGAGGTACTCTTTTGTTCTAATCTGAATTTTGAAATGATGCCTAGGGGATCATAGGACCAAGAGAAACTCAGTTTGAATTTCATCTGACTCAAGATAGCATCTACTTCCTTTGCTGCAGCTCTAGTGTTGATGATGTAGGGCCCTATGTGAGCTTTCAGCTTGAACTGTGCTTTCTTCTTGTAGGAGACAAAATGCAACTCATCCATATTAAGCATTTTCCTTGTGTATTCTAATGCAAAAATCCTAACAGGTACAAAAATTGGCAATCTGTAAGGAGGGAATTTTGATCTAGAAACTTTAATCTCATTGTAGCTCTGGTATAAATACCCGTCTTCCACTTTAGCTTGCTCTGATAAATGCAAAAAATTCTTTATTTCTCGTGAAATCGTTGGGATCACACCACTGCTCAGTAAACATAGTGAGGTATACAAAAACTTATCAACATAATCAGTGTAGGAAGATTCCTCTAAGTTATTTTCAACTAGAGAAGTCTAGTGAATCATTGACTAGGGGTTACCTTTGTTATTTATCTTCTGTGAAGGGAACTTAAATTTGTCTGACTGGTAAAATAGCATAGGGTAGACTAGGACTGACTGATACTTAAAGAAATCTTCTGCTTTGAAATTGACAAATTGGTAATGGATGGAGTTGGCCAAAAACTGACTATAATTGAAAAGGATGGAGGGCTATTTGCCAACTGGAAAAATAGACAAAAAACCTAACACTGTCTCATCTACCCATTGGTCATTATGGTACCCAATCAGTCGGGTTACCATGGAGATTACCTGTTTGGACATTTAGGGAAATATTGAAATTGAGTGTGGAGGGTTGGTCCTGGGTAATTCAACATTTTTTGGAAGAAAAAACTCGAAAATTTGGGCTCTTTGAGGGAATGTTAATTTTTTATATAATTCCATTAAAATATCAGCAGAAAAAGGATGGTGAGAGGTCTAATAGTCAACTTGTAGGGCCTGGAAGATGCTTTCAGGGGAAATAGAGAAAATGACTTCATTGTCATGGGAAATGACTGCCCTTTGACTTGTCAAATATATAAGGTGGCACCAGACAGAGAACTCAGGAAAGAAGTGTGGGTGAAAACAAATTGTGGGAGAAAGGATTCCCAGACACTTAATTCATCACTTTTATCCAAGTATTTTTGTTTTTCCCAATTATGGAGCTCATAGAGATCAAATTTTGACTAGGTTTCAACACTTTTATACATGGTGTCTATTAAGGGGGATTTATTAAAATCTGGGACTGAGGAAATAAGGGGATTTGACTTTGTGATATTCCCTTTTCCTTTGCGGTTTGACATTTTTGGAAAATGAAAAATATGGAACAAAAGGACAATGCTAGATAAAGAAAGATGGACAAAAGAAAGCTTGGAGGATAGGGTTACCCTTAAAAACTGTTGACTTCACGCAAGGAATTGACTGTTGAAAGTTGGTAGCAGTTTCGTCCTTCGTCTTGCAGGATCAATGACAAATAAAGCGAAATGAAGTACTGGGCCCTAAAGGATCTTTTATAAGGGTGGAATTTGTTGGATAACGACTATGGAGCGAAGAGGATTTATTGGTAAAACAGGTAAGGCGTAGGAATTTAATATCATAACGTTCAATGAGCAATTGGCGACAATTTTGAATGTTGAATGGGCAATGACGTGGACAAGGAGTGACGTGACGAGATAGGTGGCAGAAGCAGAGTGGTAGGGGGCGATGGTTATGTGGTGGGATATAAGTGGCGAAGGGGGAGATAAATGGTGGGAGGCAAACTGCGGATGAATGAGTTGTTGGTGGGAGAGCAAAGGTGGTATTTTGAGGGGGGGGTGTAGGTGCTAAGCGGAAAAGGGAGGGGAACCCCCCAAAATGCCCCAGGCATTGCCACGTTAGCCCAGGGGGTTTGGGCAGAAACAACTTTTCGCCCACCCCTCCCCTCGTGTTAACTGTGAGGAGTGTGGGGAGGGGCGAAAACACCCCACCACCTTAGGGTATTAGGTTTTATCAAATATATAAAAAATGAATAAAGCATATATACTAAGTTTTTAAACCTTATAAAAATTTACATTTTTTGAAATATAAGTGCCATTTTAGCTAGCTTACTTATTGGGGCTTCTTTTTTTTTAATCTTTTCATTTCTTTTGTTTTTCATTTTTCACATATATATCATTTTTTTATATATCCGTTATTTTATTTTTCTTCTTTTCACGTTTTATGTTTTTTCTTTTTTTCTTTACCATATATATTTTTTACATTTGAAGTTTTGAAAATAATTTATAGAATGAAATCATTATTTATGACATCTCATGACATGAAAATCAATACATAATCATCAATTGTTCCTTTAAATTATAGGACCCTAATAGTGGCTCCAATGGGGATGGCATCGTCTTGGTTAGGTGTCAAGAACACTATAGATCATTTACCTTTGTCCATTGGGTACTCTGTTCTTATTCTGTAACTGAATTGATTAGATGTTGTTATTACAAATATTGGCAACAAATCATTAGGAGCTTAGGGTCTTCTCTGCGGGCTTCAATTCTTGATGTTAGCCACCCTCACTTGTAATAGAATGATAAAATGATATTTACAATGACATGTATGAAAAACTTATCTATCCTTGAGTGAAGTAGTGCTTGAGTAGTTTCCCATTGACAGGTCCTCTTGGTAGTACTTCTCCAGTCAAACCTTTTAGCAAGAATGCATTGTTACCTCAAAAAACTTCAATTTTGTAGAGTCCTATCCATAAATTGTCAAATTTTCCATGCTTACTTTTTGCTTCATTTTTGGAATCCCATCTCAGAACAAGATCATTTATTTGGAAATAATCTGCTTTGGTCCTTCTGTCATGAATCTTCTTGATTTTGTCCTGAATTATTTGAGTTTTGTTGTAGACCTCCTCCCTGTTTGCTCCAATTGAATCATTTGATTTAACCTTATTTGTACATCATTTGGCTCCACTTGTGATTCCTGCAATAATTTTAGCACTGGAATTCCCAGGGAAGTGGGAAAATTTGCATGTACTCCATATACTAATTGGAAATGAGACATTCCAGTAGATTTGTTAATGCTAATTTTTTTCAGCCCATAGAGCATTAATCAATTTCTTATTCCAATATTTCTTATTTTCTTGCAACAATTTCTTTATAATGTTGACTAAACTCTTATTAGAAGATTCAACTAATCCATTCCCTTACGGATAGTGAGCAATAGAATGTCCTAAATTTATGTGATACTAGTAACATAAATCAATCATTTTCTTTGATTGTTATTAAACCAACTCACAAAATAGAATAAAAGATAGATCAATGACCTCAAAATCAGCGTCTTCGAGGGGCAACCTCTACATTACACAAATGAATAATTCTTGGATGATACAGATGACAAAACCTCCTTCTATATATAGGAGTCTAAGGGGTCACAATATAATCAAAGTCGACATAACAATAATAATATAAGTGCACAACAATAACAATAATGGGCTTCTATGGGGCACAATAATAACAATATGGGGACAATAGGGGCATTACAATAACAATAAGGGTTACAATGACAATAGTAATGGGGGAATCACTAGTATTATAGGGACCTGACAAGCCCCTTTCTTTCAAAAAAGTGTTGTCCTCAATGCTTGAGTAGTTCTGGATGCTTCTGTATAAAATTCTCACCCTCCTATGTCGAATCTTCAACGGGTAAGTTCTTCCACTCGATGAGATACTCCGAAATTGATCGATTACGTATCTATCGAGTTCTTGTTTTTGTGATTGCTTCAGGGTCCAATATGATTTTTCTTCCTCATCAAGCTCTGGCAATATTGTTTGAACTGAGAGTTTGTCACCTTCAACCTTCTTTAAGCATGAAACATGGTAAACTAGGTGCACTCGAGACGTTGCAGGAAGATCCAATTTGTATGTCATAGTACCAATCTTTTGCAACACCTTGTACGGACCATAATACTTTGGTGATAATTTATTATCCTTTTTAGCTTGCTTGAGGGACATTTGTTTATATGGTTGTAGTGGTAGGAATACCTAGTCACCTACATCAAAACTTCTTTCGCTGTGATGTTGATCTGCCTGTTGTTCCATTCTATTTTGTGCCAACGTGAGGTTATCCTTTAAGAGTTAGAGAACTTGTTGTTGATGCTCGATGTCATATTCCATTGCTTGAACCTTATAATTTTCTCTTAAATATGATGTGATGGACGGTGGATGGTATCCATAAAGTGCCATAAATGGGGTCATTTTTGTTGCAGTATGGAAGGAAGTGTTATACCACCATTCAGCCAGAGGCAACCATTTGACCCATTGTGTCTTTTCATTAGATACAATGCAACGAAGATATCCTATGAAACATTTGTTTACTATCTTAATTTGACCATCAGATTGAGGATGATAAGATGAGCTATGAGCTAACTGAGTACCAAGACAAGAAATAATTATGTCCAAAAACTTCTAGTGAAAATGGGATCTCTGTCACAATAATCTTTGGGTTTCCATGTAACTTTTGAATTGTTTCCATAAATGCAGTAGAAATTGTACTGGCTTTAAATGGATATGATAATGCACAAAAGTATGCATACTTGGTAAGTCTATCAACTACCACCATGATGACACTTTTTCCTTCGGACTTGGGTAAGCCTGTGATAAAATCCATTAAAACCTCCCCCCGACATTGGCTTGGAATGGATAAAGGTTGTAATAGACCTGGGGTCTTAATTGTTTCAACTTTAGTTTGTTGGCAAACCAAACATTTCGCCGCAAACTTTTGAATATCCAATTTAAGGCCATCCCAAAAAAATTCCTTCTTAACCCTGTGGTAAGTTTTTAAAAATCCTGAGTGCCCTTCTAAGGGAGAGGTATGCAATTCCATAAGAATCTTTTGTTTGAGTTGGGAATTCTTACATAGGTATAAGTGATCTTTGTACCATATGGAATCTTTTTTTCCAGCTAATTGTATTAGATGTACTGGGATCTTGTTGTAACTTTTGAATGAGTGCGCACACTTTTTAGTCATTCTTCCATTCATCCCTTGCTTTGTTTATCCAATCTAGTTGGATAATAGAAATGGTGCAAAGCAATGCTTCTACATCCACATCCGTTCTTGAGATTGCATCTGCCACAACATTTTGCTTCCCTTTTTAGTAGATGATTTCAAAGTCATAACCCAACATCTTTGTGACCCATTTTTGCTGCTCTTCTGCACATAATCTTTGTTCTAAAAAGTGTTTAAGACTATCATGATCCTTTTTTACCTTGAAGTGTCTTCCCATTAGGTAGGGTCGTCATTTCTTAAGTGCATGTAGTATTGCCAACATTTCCTTCTCATAAACAGCTTTGTGTAAATACTTTCCTTTGATTGGATGAATTTCAAAAGAAATGGGTCTTTCTTCTTGCATTAAAATAGTGCCAATTCCATTTCCTGAGGCATCACTTTCCATAATAAAGGTTTTTGTGAAGTTTGACGTAGCTAAGACCGGTGTTTGGCACATTGCCTCTTTAAATGTTCAAATGCCTTCATTTCTTCTAGAGTCCATGAAAATACATCTTTCTTCAATAATGTTGTTAAAGGTGCTGCTATTCGCCCATAATTTTAACAAACTTGCGATAGTACCTTATCAACCCGAGAAATCCTCGCAGATGCTTATGGATGTGGGGATTTTCCATTTTGTAATGGATTTAATTTTTCTAGGGCCTACCTTCACACCTTCATGAGATACAATATGACCCAGATATTCCACCTCTTGTACTCCAAAGAAACATTTGGAGCTTTTTGCATATAATTGTTTCTCCTCCAATAGTTTGAGCACCCTGTCAACATGTTGAACATGATCCTTCCAAGACTCGTTGTAGATTAGTATATCATCAAAAAATACTAACGCAAATTTCCCAAGGAAGGGTTTGAAAATGAAATTCATCAAACTTTGAAATGTGGAAGGTGCATTGGTAAGACCAAAAGGCATGACCAAAAAATCATAATGACCCTCATGAGTTCTAAATGTTGCTTTTGGAATGTTTTCAGTCTTCATTCTAATTTGATGATATTCTGAATGAAGATCCAACTTGGTGAAGTAAATTTATCCATGCAATTGATCCAATAATTCATCAATGACATGAATGGGAAATTTATCTTTAATAGTGAGCGTGTTCAACTCCCTATAATCCGGACACATGCACCATGACCCATCCTTCTTGTGCGCCAATACTATTGGAGGAGAGAAAGAACTTTAACTAGGCTGAATTATACCAACCTCTAGCATTTCTGCAACCATACGTTCAATTTCACTCTTTCGGGCATAGGGATATCTATAAGGCCTGATGTTTGGAGGAACACTTCCTGGAATCAAATGAATAACATGATCATGATCACGAATAGGTGGGAGGTTTTTTGGAGTCTCAAACACCTTGGAATGATTTTCTAAGGCTTTTTGGAGATTTGGAGAAATAGACGATTTCGATGTGGGAACCTCTAGCGAACATAATTGTGCAATTGTCCTCATTGTTCTTTCTTTAGAAGCTTTTTCATTCCGTTAGAGTTGATTATCTTTCCCGGTTTCCTTATGGTACCCATTAATTAAACTTCCTTTACTTTCGAAGAAAATTTCATGAGAAGTTCTTGAAAATTAAAAGCTATTGTACCCAAGGATTGTAGTCATTGGATTCCTAGTACAGCATCAACACCACCCATTGGAATGAAAAACACTGAGTTATTCAATACATATTCTCCCATACATAACTTGAGATTATGGCACTTTGTAGAGTAATTTATGGTTCCTCGACTTACAACCATTACTTGACACTTTGGTGCTGGATATAGGAAGCAATTCAATTCTTTGGTTATCTTACAATGAATAAAATTATGGGTACTACCTGAATCAATCAACACTATTACCTTTTTCTTTTCGATATGTCCTTCTATCTTGATAGTTTTAGGAGTCGCAATTCCGTCCAATGCATTACAGGATATGGTTAGATTCATTTCTTCTTTCTCTAGGGTTTGTTCCTGTTGTATATCTTGTTCTTTTGTTGTTTCTTGTTCCTTTTCTTCATTCTCTTCACAATCTATGTAAAATAATTTCTTCTTAGTACACTTATGACCTGTAGTGTATTTGTTATCACAACTGTAACAAAGCCATTTTTCCCTTTTTTCTTCCAATTGTTGTGGTGTCAACCTTGTAGGTTGTGGAAGGCTAGGGGCAACAACACTTCCATCTTTATAGTTGTGAGTTGTAGGATTCCTCATTGCCATAATTTTTCTTTAAAATCCCTATGAACACATCAATCCTATGCTCCTCTAGAATATCTTTTACCCTTATATTCAATTTTTGGAAGTCCTTAATGTGCTCCATCATTGAACCCTTTTGTTTGAGATTTATCAGTTGGCTGAAAAAAGTGTTTCTTTTTCTATCCCCATAATTTGCTATCATTTTTCCATAAAAATTGCCCTAGTGACAATTTGTTTGCGAGAGCAAAGCCATCGATACCATACAAACTGATTGGGTGCCAAATATAAAGTTGCAGTGCATACCTTTTGTGTGTTTTGCACATTATGGAGATTGAAATATTGCTCCATCTGTAGTATTTTTGTTATGGGATCCTTACCATCAAACATCCTCATATCGATTTTTGGAACATGGTGGGTCTTCAATCTACTGTTAGAGTCTATGAAATCATGATTAACATTTCTTTTGTTCTCCTCATGAGTTTTCTTTACTACCCTTCGCATTAGTAAGCATTTCTTGTAGCAAATTTGTCAAATTTGTCTTCAAATCTTCCATGTTGCTTTTAAGTTTTTTTTTCTATACCATCCATCTTAGTTTCCACACCTGTCTTCAAATCTTCCATGTTGCCTTTAAGCTTTTCTTCTATACCATCCATCTTAGCTTCCACGCCTTTCTTTAAACCATCCATCTTAGTTTCGATGCCATCTGTTTTAGCTTCCATGCCTTTCTTTAAACTATCCATCTTAGATTTTGTTACTTTTTGTGAGAGTGAATTTTGTTGTTGTTGGTCCCGTAATTTTGTTATATCATGTTGCATTTCTTCCTCTTCTTCATGAGTCATGGTAAATCTTTCATGTTGTTTACTAGGTGTTTCCATTTTCTTTCTTCGGGGTATCAATTAATGATAATAATGCTTCACTATGCCCTTCGAATTCCTTCAAACTAATTTTTCAAACCAAACTTATGCAAAAATTTTAAAAAACTACACACTTTTTTTCACTTTGTGTGAGCTCAATATTGAATCTGTTGTATCTCTGTTATTTCAGATCTCCAAGGTCTAAAATTGCATCCTACGGTAGCCGTCTGAGTCCTCTTTTGAACCTCGCAAGTCTGATCAAGATTGGATTCTCAAAAGAAGAGTTATGCCAAATCTCCCACGTTGACCTGATTATAGACTAGTTCAGTAGAATGAACTTGTACGAATTTCTGTGTGTCATTGTTTCGACATTAGGACCTGAAATTGATACACAGAAAACTACAGGCCGTCCTCTTTTTGTAACTTTTTACGAAATTTCAACCTAATGCTCAGAGAGAGTTATGACGATTTTCCCGAGTTCACCTATTTGAGATATAATTTGGGAGCCTGCAAAACCCTAACTTTCTTGGATCTTATCTCCGAAGATATCTGAAATTCAGACTCGAGGTTCATCGAGATTTCGGCTCAAATGGGTTTTAATTTCCGCTTCTAAAACGCTGTAGTAAAAAGTTATAGTGAAAATGCCACGAGGATCTGTTTAGAGCAGCGAAACCCTAGAATCCAAAGCTCTGATACCAAATGTTATGTAACTAGCGCACAAAATAGAAGAAAAGATAGATCAACGACTTCAACATCAGCCTCTTCGAGGGGGAAACCTCCTTTACATTACACAAATGAATAATTCTTGGATGATACAAATGACAAAACCTCATTTCTATATATAGGAGTCTAAGGGGTCACAATATAATCAAAGCTGACAACAATAATAATATAAGGGCACAACAATAACAATAGTGGGCTTTTATGGGGCACAATAATAACAATATGGGGACAATAGGGGCCCAATAGTAACAATAAGGGCTACAATGAAAATGGTAATTAGGGAATCACTAGTATTATAGGTACTTAACATTGATTTAAAAGCAGTTGCATTGTCAGTAATGATTTTATATGGACATCCAAATATGGATAGCATATTACCTTCTAAGAATTGAATTATGACATAATCTATAGCGTGTCTAGTTGGAATGGCTTCAATCCATTTGGTGAAGTAGTCAGTAGTAGTGAGGATCCATTTATGTTGAGCTGAAGAGCTTGGGTGGATTTCTCCAAGAGCTTTAAAGGTAATGGGACAAGTTTTCTCTTTCCTTCAAAGATTTGGCACTAGTGACATGTTGTAACTCTGTTATAACATCTACAAACAAGGTAGGCCCGTAGAAACCAACCCTCAGGATTTTGTTGGTTGTGGCTTTCCAGTATAAATGTCCTCCACAGTCCCCTTGATGGAAGTCTTCCATGACTTTGTTTGCTTCATCTTTTAATAAACAATTTAGCAAAATACCTCCAGTATCTTTCCAATACATAGCTTGATCTAAAATGCAGAATTTCACAGCTTTTAACTTGAGGAATCTAGCTTTGGTCTTTGTCAAACCACGAGGAGCTTGTAAATTTTGTAAAACATAAACAATCTCTGCATACCATGGAGAGGTAGCAAATACTTCTGATACTTGTGGAGTCAGTCAACTCTTCTTGTTCATCAAGCGCAACTATAAAATTTATGTCAAGTGCATGGAAATTTGACTCAACCATTAGATTAGCCAATTCCTGACCTTTGATGAGTTTAGTAGGCCTTATCTCAATGTCATATTATAAAATTACTGCAATCCATTTGCCTCTTTTCCCATCTGGATCAGTCTGAGTGAGGATATCTTTCACTACAACACTTGGAACAAATGCAATTATGTGGGAATGTAGAATGTACACTCTGAAGTCTTTCAGTGCTTTTACTAAAGAAAAGACTTGTTTTTCCATGATATTGTACTTTAAGGAGGCATCTCTTAAAGCTTGGCTGAAAAATGCTATAGGTTGTTCATGTCCCTCGTTTTTCTGCAACAAAACTGCTGCAATAGTGTGTTCTGATGCAAAAGAGAAAATCATGAAATCTTTAGTAAAATTAGGGCTAATTAAAATAGGAGCACATGTCAAAGCTACCTTTACTTCACTGAAAGATTTTTTAGCCTCACTATTCCATTTTATCTCAGTATCTTTCTTCAACATGTTTGTGATTGCTCTCAATATCTCGGGCATGTTTGGAATGAATCTTCTCAAGAAATTGATCCTGCCAATGAAAGACTGATTTTTTTTTTGTTCCTGGGAGGATCAATATTCATTATGGCTTCAAATTTGTTGGGATCTATTCTGACACCATCCTTTGAAATAATGTGACCAAGTTGTTGGAAATACTGAGAGGTGGGTGAATTAGTATTTCTTTTCAATTGTTACTTTTATCAGTTAGATCACTTATATTTAGAACACAAAATGAACAATAAGAATAAATGCTTTTATTAATTTATTCAATAAATCAAGTACAATATATGTAGGGCTCCAACCCTAGGTGAAGACACCGATCTTTAATCTCCCAGGCTCCAACTTGTATTTGCCAAGCACCGACTTGGACTTCCAAGGCTCCAACCTTGTCAATTTTGAGGCACCAACCTCAAGGGCTTCAACCCTATATCTAGTTCAGGCTTTGGCTTGGTCTCTTGAGGACTACGATCCTCTAGGCTCCAATCCTATCTTATCCAAGGCACCAACCTTGAGTTTAGGAGCACTAACTCCAAGGACACCAATCCTATATTTTCCAAGCACCAACTTGGACTTTCCAAGGCACCAACCTTGCCAATTTTGAGGAACCAACCCCACGGGCTCCAACCCCATAGCTTCACTTTGTCAAGGTATGTTTAGTTATATTTCACGACTCTTAATGTTTTCTTCAACAAGCCCTATCAATCTTCAGCTACGCCTTCACTTAGTCTCCACATCACACCGTCAATGACAACCTTGTTCTTCAGATGAAGGTGTCACCACTGCTCTTCATGTTACCCAAACAAAATTTCTTCAAGGTCACCTCATAATGGCTTCAATGCATCACGGTCTTCAATGATCTCCACAAATCTTCAATATGCTGTTTCATAAAGTTCTCCAACTCTACCCTATTATGTTCTCAAGAGAAGAATTCAACAAGCTCTATTTGTCCAATCCCAATAAATCAACACTTCGACCACGACAGCTTCGACCACGACAACTACAACAGCTTCAACCACGACAACTATGGCAGATTTGATCACGGAAACTACGACAACTTCGACCGCGGCAACTGTGACAGCTTCGACCATAGAAACTACGGCAGCTTCGACCACAGAAACTACGACAGTTTCGACCATGATAACTACGACAGCTTCGACCACGACAACTACGAAAATTTCGACCACAACAGCTATGATAACTTTGACCATGGCAACTACGACAGTTTTGACCACGACAACTACAACAGCTTCAACCACGGAAAATACGATAGCTTCGACCAAAATTTTTACGGGGTGCCCAAGTATTCCCCCTGTCAAGCTGCTTCTTTTCTTTACGAATAGTAGTTTTTTATAGGTATGTTAGTCCCCTTGTCATGGTGCTCTTCTTTCTGGCAATGTGGTCCATGATAGATGTGCTCAAATTCCTTCATGTGATGAACCAACTCCCCCTCATAAAAGATTACCTTTTAATGATCAAGTGGAAGAGATCTTCAATAATAATCTTGTTTGGCCAATTCAATGTCTTTGAATTGTCAATCATAAATTGTCAACCAGGGTGCGTAGACTGTTGAAGTACAGGTGCAAAATATGTGCTAGAAGTTATTCGATATGTCATTATGTATTTGTTAGGATCTAAACTTAATATGGAGGTGGTGTTTGTTAATTATATTGGAGTTACAATCCTTAGAGTTATTAGCTAATTTCTTGGAAGTTAATCTCTATCTAATTAGTTTATGGATGATATGAGAGTGATCCTACTTGTATTAGATTGTTTTGAGATTTTTGGTCTTGAATCTTTATGTTGCAGCATTTAATTCACTAAGTGAAAAATGAAATCTATTCTATCAAGTGTGAAGAAATATTGTCTGAACTCAATTGTTTTGGAGAAAACTCTCACACTTTTACTTATTCAATTTTCATTCAAACAAGATATTTCAAACAACATCCATACTATGAAATAAACACGCTTGAACTATGCTAGATAATAAGCAAATGAAATAACCATGCAGTACCAGGTATAAAGCAATTCAAATGACAAACTAAGCTAGGTATGAAGCAGATGAAAGTACTTATGCAAATAACGATTCATTAACGAATTCATTATGCTGCATTTTCACACAAAACAAAGTATTCAAGGAATGAAAAGAAATCAAGTTGCAATTGGTTAAGACCTGTCACTGTTTGTAGGGGCCCTCCACAGATCAGTTCACAATCTTCAATCAACGCAACGCATACACACAAACCCAATTCTATTGCTGGCAAACAAAATTCACACATTGTTTCAAAATTACATCATCTAGCGCGCACCCAAATCACAGTGCGGCCATAAGTTTTTATAACAGGTCTCTGGCATAACAACATGAGTAATTTAAGCCTAATATCTTTATCTTAGCTAAACTATATCACTAAATCTTCAATTTTCTATTCCGAAAGAAAATTGATAAGATTTCGATTGAACTCGGATTTCGTTTCAGCGACAATCCTGCAGTTGACTTGGAGTTTGACCGTGATCTCTTGCGCTTATCTTAACGAACAGTTTCAAGGGGATAGGAAGGAATCCATGAGGAAACCATTCCCTATCCATCCACATCCTTCACTGCTGACCTGGAGCTTCTGAACCTAGCAAACAATGGAGGCAGCTACAGAAATCTAGATTAGCTGCGGAAACAGACTGATTTGGTAGCTAATTGCATTCTTTAACAAAACAATAGGGTATAAAGTCAAACATGAATAAGAAGACATATTATTGCATACCTTCATCAAAACCTAGTGGATATGGCTTTATTTAGGTGGTAGATATATAGGAAAAGAGAGGAATATTAGGAAAAAAGGGATGTCATGGTAAGGCAATCTTCAGACTCTACAAATCCATTGGATGAATAAGGATTATATTCTTCAAGGAGTGTTCCTGAGATATGATCTATCAAAGAATGATTGTCCATATAGCTCATCAAGGATTTCATAAGACTCATTCACGGATGGCTTCTGTAAGAATGCCTAATCATCATAAGCTCCCCCTAACTGTATGCATGGTCTTCCTTTTGGTAGAGTTTCCCCATCAAATGATTAGATTGTTGAAGATCAGGTCAACAACATGTGTTGTTGGCTAGAGAGTTCAAGAGATTTTCGAATTGTATTTGCTTCCTTTTCCATACTTGTGTAAATTTCTTTTTCTGTCATAGTTCTATCTTGAGTAGGTGCCTAAGTCAAGTTACAATTACGTGCCATATGTCCAATGTTATGACACTTGAAGCACTCTATGTTGTTCATGAATAAGAATTCATGACTTCTTGCAAAATTGCTTCTCGGATATTGATGGGGAACATTATAATTATCTTTGTGATATGCCCTACAGTCCTTTTCCATGTGCCCAAAGTTTGTACAAGAATAGCAATAACCAAGAAATATACTTTGGTACTTGGGAGAAGAAGGTTTCCTTGATGTACTTCTGAAGTCTTTTTGCCTTGGGATCCTTTGATGATAACCATTTCTTCTTGCATCCTTGACACCATCTGCATTTCTTCTTGGAGGAAGGTTTCTTCCATAGTTGTCTTGACTCTTCTCCTTGCCTTCGCTGGAACTGGGAGCATCAACATTTCTTCCAGGCTTCCTCGCATACTTGTTGTTTGAAGCATTCGGGTTTGCATCATTCTTTCTTGAGGATTCACCTGCATAGCCGAGACCTGATTGATCGAAGGGAGACCTTTGATGACTTAGGATGTCATCTAGGGTTTGAGAACTTTTCAAGTTCTCATTCAGCAAGTCAACTTCCTTTTTAAAAAAGACAATTTGTTCCTTCATATTCTTGTATTCTTCATCCTTATTTGATAGAATGATCTCCATTTCTTCCTTCATCTTGGTTGCTTCACATGATTGGGCCTTAAGCGAAGCGATTTTTTATTTTAACTTGGTGATGTCATTATCTTTTTCTTCTAGTTGGCATATCATGGTGTTTCTCTCCTTTTATGCTTCACCAACTTGTCCTTCTATGAATGTCAAAGCTTCCATCACCTTCTCAACTCCTTGTGCTTGTTTCCTTACTTCTTCTAGTTGAGATCTAAGGGAGGAGACCTCTTCCTTGTATTGACCAATCTCTGCTTCAAGTTTGTTCAAGCTTTTGTGCCTTCGTTCAAGGTGGCTTGACAAGGTATCTTCCCATTTCTTTGCCTTATCCAATTGATTTTTCATGGATATGACTTTTTCATGATGCTTTCTCTTGTTTTGATAAAATTCTTCCTTAATCTTGGTGAGCTCCTCATCTCTTTCTTGTACTTGAAGTTTGACAAGGTCAACTTCCTTCATTGTCTTGTCGTGGTCACCAACTTGCACTTTCTTCTTAAGTTCCTTATTTTCCTTTTTTCAAATTGTTAATCTCTTCCATGGTAGCCATAAGTTTAGTGAGGAGATCTTCTTCAAAATCTTTTTCATTCTCTTCATCTTCTAGGTCTTCTTTAGCCTTGATGTTATCACTCTTATCTTCACCTTCCTTGACGGGCTCTACATTTCCTTCTTGTTTTCCATCATTTTCTTGACTATAGATCATTTTCAATGCTCCTTTTGTGTGAAGATCATGAATTTTATCCCATATGCCTTTTGCTAACGAACATTTTTCAAAATTGGCCTTCATAGAATCAGGTAGCCCATTGAAGATTGCTTTCATTGCTCTTGTATTAAGTTCCTTGGATTCTCCATCCATCATGCTATCAACAATCACCGATTTCCAAACTTCAATGCCTAAAGTCTTTAAGAAATTCCTCATTCTTGCCTCCCATATATCGAAGTTTCCACTGAACAATAGAGCCTTCACAAATTGATTGACTTCAATTTCGGTGGTTGACGGAGACACATCTTTAGGAGGATTGGATACTTTTTTCCTTGGCTTCGCCATTTGTGTTCTAATGATCAACCTTCAAGTTGTTAGGCTTTGAGTGAAGGTACTGGCTCTGATACCAATTGTTGGAAATACTGAGAGGGGATGAATTAGTATTTCTTTTCAATTGTTACTTTTACAAGTTAGATCACTTATATTTAGATCACAAAATGAACAATAAGAATAAATTCTTTTATTAATTTCTTCAATAAATCAAGTACAATATATGTAGAGCTCCAACCCTAGGTGAAGACACCGATCTTCAATCTCCCAGGCTCCAACCTATATTTTCCAAACACCAACTTGGACTTCCAAGGCTCCAACCTTGTCAATTTTGAGGCACCAACTCAAGGGCTCCAACCCTATATCTGGCTCAGTCTCCGACTTGGTTTCTTGAGGACTTCAATCCTTTAGACTCCAACCCTATCATGACTCCCAATGTTTTCTTCAACAAGCCCTATAAATCTTCAGCTACGACTTCACTTAATCTCCATGTCACATCATCAATGACAACCTTGTTCTTCACATGAAGGTGTCACCACTGCTCTTCATGTTACCCAAACAAAACTTCAAGGTCACCTCATAATGGCTTCAATTCATCATGGTCTTCAATGATATCCACATATCTTCAATATGATGCTTCACAGAGTTCTCCAACTCTACCCTATTCTGTTCTCAAGAGAAGACTTCAACAAGCTCTATTTTTCCAATCCCAATAAATCAACACTTCGACCACGACAGCTTCAACCACAACAACTACGTCTTCTTCAACCACGACAACTATGGAAGCTTTGACCACGACAACTACAACAACTTCAACCACATCAACTACGATAGCTTCGACCATGGCAACTACGACAGCTTCGACCACGACAACTATGACAGTTTCGACCCGGGCAACTACGACAGCTTTGACCACAGAAAATATGACAACTTCGACCAAGCTTTTATGCCCAAACAAAATTATCCTTTTTTTCGTCCTAAACAATAGTCTCCTTGTTCTCCGGCGTTCTGTCTTCTCTTGTACTTCGTATCTCTGAATTCTTGCCTGAATTGATGATCAAAATGAAGTGTTTAGATGTCTATTTATAGAGATTTCGTTTATAACTGAAGGGACACATCTATTTGAAGTGAGGTCGACTTGTATGACTAAGTGTAGGTCAGCTCACTGCTAGGAATAATTTCCTTAACTTAAAAATTCAATATCTCACAAACTATTGGGAGTTTTGGGGCAAATAAAGGCTCGTTAGAAAGAGGAAAAAATCCTCTTTAAGATGGTCCAAGATCCATTTTCAAAGGATGCCTCCAAGGTGTCCAAAATAAATTTTCTTTGTGACTGTCCTTAAATTTTATGCATAAAAAGTTTGGGACAACATGAGGAATGTTTGGGACAACGTGACTTCATTCTTTGGCTTCTTCATTGTTATCAATGTCATCATAGGATCATAGAGTCATTATGTAGGAGTGCAACATCCATGTAGCATGACGCATGAAGAATGTCATGATATACTAGTGCATTCATAGTGCAACATCATTAGGATAACTCAAAAATAATCTTGCAACCATCAAATGCTCTCCAACCATGTTATCAAGACCTCATCAAGTGCCATCATCAATTGTGGTCATTTATCAAGAATATGACATCATCAAATGTATTCCTCCATATGTGATCAAGGGCTTCTAGATACTTGGCACTTGGCACTTCTTAAGACTTCCTCATTAGTGACTTGACATATTAATTGATGACATTCTTATGAAATAAGAGTTATGACATGATCATTTGGAACCATGCATCTCAACAATATTTTCCATCTAGGCTAGTGCCATATTGACATCAATGAAAACCTAGATTAACACAAGTATCTTCTCTTCTTCTAAACCAAAAAGAGATTTTTTGGGGTTCAAGGAAATGCCATATTTCCTGCATTTTTCAAAAACCTTCCTTAAGTGCAATAGGTGATCTTCATCTGTTTTGGAAAATACAGTAATGTCATCCAAATAAATTACAATAAATCTATCCTTCTCATCAGTGAAAGCAATATCCATTGCTCTGGCCCCTGCATTCATAAGGCCAAATGGCATCTTGACATACATAAAGGTTCCCCAAGGTGTTGTGAAAGTTATTTTATGTTGATCATCAGGATGTACCAAAATTTGGTTATATCCTGAAAAAACCATCTAGCAAAGAAATTATGCTGGAACCACCTACTTTCTGTAAAATATTATCCATTTTAGGTAGGGGGTAGTTATCCTTGAGAGAAACTTTGTTCAAATTCCTGAAATCGACACAAACCCTTATTTCTCCTGTCTTCTTTATGGTTGGCACTAGATTTGACACCCATTTTGGAAATCTTAAAGGCACAATGATTGGGCATCAAAGAGTTTTTTAACTTCATTTTCTATCAAAGGTAGCATAATTGGATTTACCCTCCTTAATTTCTGCTTGAAGGGTGTTTGGTCCTCTTTGATGGGGATGGTATGTTGTATTATACTTGTATCACATGCTTTTAAATCTTCATAATTCCAGCAAACACATCAGAAAATTATTTTAATAGATCTATGTACCTCTATTTTTCTTTGGGAGGCAAGGACTTGGATGACTTTACAATCTTAGGATTTTCCTGAGTACCAATATTGCAGTCTTCAACCTCAAGTCGTACATGTTCTATCTTTTCCTTTTTGGCTACATCATTAAAATCAAACAAATCTTCTAATGACACCAAACCTCTTGGTAACACATTGTCTTTCAATTGTAGAACCTCAAGTTCTTTCGAGATGTCATCATTCTCATTTAATACTATTTCATTTATATCATCATCTACATAGTTATTTCCATCAATATGTACATTCTCAAACTCTTCTTTTAACTGGAGGAAAAAAAAAAAACAACTGCCAATATCTAACATTATCTGGGACAACTGGCATGTGTTACACTTCAACCTCATATTTTCTATTGGGATGGAAATGCATCTTACAAGTACTGGCTGAAGTAGCCAATGCATCAGCGAAAATGTTTTGAGCTCTGGAAATCAGAGACAATTGATATTCTGGGAAACACTACAGAAAATCTAAGATTTCATTTCTGTAGGCCCTCAGTCTAGGGTGTTTAGCTGAGTACTCACCTTTAATTTGGTTAATGATGAGTTTAGAATCACCATGTACAAAAATCCTTTTAGCTTCCAACCTCTTCAAAAGTTGTAGTCCTAAAATCAATGCTTCATATTCAGCTATATTATTTGTACATTGAAAATTTAGCTTGTAAGAATGTCCCTTTGCTACACCTGTTTGTGAGTTTAAAATCCAAACACCTGCCCCTACTCCTTCCTTACTCACTGCCCCATCAAAATCCATGTTCTAAAGGGCTTCACCCTCTTCCTCTTGTTTCCCGGCATCTAATTTTATTTGCTTTGTTTTTCTCAATTCAGTGTCTAGGTTTGATGTACAAGGGGTAATTATTTGGTTTGTCTTGGCTACCAACCATATACTTCATTAATGTTTCCCTGTATAACCTCCTCTGCTAACCAAAAACAGGAATGGTGACATATGTCATGTCCATCTACAAAGAACCCTGTAACTTTGCTCCCCATGATCTTGATAGCAACATTCCATACTTGGGAGGTATATCTGCCACTAAAATGTCCATTACCACACTCTTTGCTGGGATTTGGGCGAGAGTAACACATAGATATTTGATGAGACCTAAACATCTTACTTTGCTAGAATCAAAAGAATATAAATCTTTGTAGGGTCTTGTTATGTCTAATCCTAGCTTTTCCATGATGGCTCTAGGCATAAGATTGTGTGAGGCACCATAATCAAGCATAACATTGTGAATAATTTGTCATGAATGTTCAAACTGATATAGAAGGGTGGCACACTACCATCCTTAGACTTCCCTTCAACTTCAGGCCCAAACAATAATTCAGGTTGGTCATTAGTCAGGTTTATTGTGTTTGTTCCTTCTCCTATCTTCAAAGCCTTCATAACTTGAGATCTATATGCATTCTTATTAATCAATTATGTCAGAGGAATAGAAATTTTCACCTTGGCTAATTCATTTTCAATACTGAAATATGTTTGAGGTTTGTCTATTTCTTTGACATTTATGTTAGAGTCGGTCTGGTCAGCCCTCCGTCAGAGATCAAAGCTCTTTGTGCATTTCAATTTTAGGTGTCCCGCTCCATCCACTCAGCTGCATTTCGCTAGGGACATGTCATGATCTGACGGAGAAAGTCATGCTACTCATTTTCCCTCATGTCTGGCCCCTGCTGGTTTAGGTCTTGATCCAAAATCACTGAAATTCATGATAGCCAATGTCTGGTCATATTACAGGTCAAAGTCCTTTTATTGTTGGGTCTAGGATATCATCAATGTGGTTTTTGAAAAACATGTCCAGAATAAAGTCATTCAGGCCAGAGGGAGATCTTATACACCTACAGTGCAGAAAGCTTCATCATCACCGCAAGAGACATCGACTCTTCTTCAAAACTCTGTTTTGAAGAAAAGTCAAACAAGCTCAACTATGACAAAATTTTCCAAAAATCGACAGTTGACATTTTCAAATGCAGTCATGGATTTCAAAGCCAGAGGCTCAGTCACATAGTTCTCTCAAAGAAACATCGAAAATTTTATCATGAGAGCCAAAATCTCAAAGAAAAAGGAAAAACAGAGTGTTTTAAAAGTCAATGAAAAGTGCAAAACTCAAACATTAGAAAGTGGGTTTTCAAAGAGGAAAAAATTAAACCCAACTCTCTCAAAGCCTATATATATTTGTTTTGACCCAAGACTAAGTCATTGTGTTATGAAAAAGCTTGAGAGAGGCATTGTTGAAGAAAAGAGAGCTAAAGAGGAGGAATTCGAGTAAGGAGGGCGGATTTCTAGGTGGCGCGGCGCACACACCAGGGAGCGCAACGCACATAGAAGGCGCGACACATTGGCAGCCAGCCCACAGTGCAAAATCCACAAGGGTGCGACGCACTCAGGGCACACGGCGCACTGGGCTTGGCGTGCGACGCACACAGCCAGTGGCATAAAAACAATCCCAAACCGTTTCAAATCTTTGTGAAAGCTATCAAATCACGAGGTAGGCCTTATGACACCTCTTCTCCATCAATTTGGTCGATGTTTAGCTGTTTGTAAGATGTTTGAAAGGTATCCAAAAGAACAATGGCCTTCCATGGAAAAAGCAACAAGAAAAACGGTTGATGGGGTTGCCAGATTGTAATGATTAGCACCAAGGTCACTTTCCTCCCCTTGTCCCCTCACTCCTCATCATTTTCACCTCCATTCCTCCTTGTCTCCCAAGCAACCCCCCTAAAATCCCCCTAAAACTCCCTCCCCTGTTTTTCAAACAAAAATTGTGTCGCTTAATAGCGCGCGACGCACACACAATGTGGCGCGGCACACACAATGTGCGTGGCACACTAGGAGCCTGACCACAGTGTTAACATTACACTGGCGTGGCGCATACCCAGCGCGCGGCGCACTGGGCAAAGCGCGTGGCGCACAGGCCTGTGAGCCTAAGAAAGCATCGAATCGCCCAAAATGTTTGGAATTGGCTCTTAAAATTGAAAAGGTGGCCCTAGATACCTTCACCACTGATCCTAAGCTCAAAGAAAAATATGATGTTGGTGACCATGAAATCAAAAGCAAACTTTTATTAAGCAAACACAAAAATGACACAAAAAGGGTAAAAAAGCTAGGGTTTTGCTACAGTAACTTGATTGTTAAATATGCTCCTACCCTACCTCTATCTGCTAAATTCCCCTGGAGCATTTTCCCCTGATAGTTACCCTAGCTACATTGCAATCATATCTCTTTGTCCCCTTTACTCATATATCTCAAAAGTTCCTTAACCCTACCCCATCAAAAACACACCCCAAACACTCCCAAATCCCTGATAAATTTCCCCTTTAAACCCCTATTCCCCTTTTCATCATTCCCATCCTAACACTCCCTTGTTTTATTGTCCCCTTGGTAACAGATTTTCAGAGCATTCATCAGTGTCATTGAATTCAAAGGGCAGCACTAAACTCAGGTTACAAGCAGTAGTGATGGCATCAGAAAATTCATCAGATTATGAGGGGGATACACACAGTGACACATCTTCAGTAGAGAGGGCCCATAGGAGACATCATCGGAGTGGCAGACATCTCAGAGACGAGCCCAACACCCTCACAGAGCTACAGGCATGCCCACTTGCCATGTCTTGTTTCCAGCACTTGGCATGTTATGAATTTTGCCAAAGGGTGGCAAATGTCAGAGTACATCATGAGTTGGCCCGCCTTTTTGCACTTCATCTACAGGGAGGCCAATCTGTCCTGGTTGGGGTCACTTTCACCTTGACACCGGAGGCTATATCAGTGGCAACATGGATACCTAATGTTGGGGAGCAGTGGCATAAGAAAAAGAAGGTGGAGAGGCATCACTATGAGCCTTACATCAAGAACAGCTGCTTGAGCCAGCTCACCAGGGTTTTTCCATTTAGATTTTTGAGGGATGAGTATGCCCCACTCATGAGATTGATCATGAAATATTTCAGTTGCGAGGGGAGGTTTTCTCGCCTTTATGCTTATCACATCCGCTTGCTCATGCACTTCACCAGGGTGAAGATTATGAGCCTCCCATTTTTCATCTGCAACAACATTGAGAAGATGAAGAAATTCATGCAGCGCAAAACCCCACGACAGCAGCTAAACAGTGTCTATCATTTTGCTCTCATCCGGATTTTGGTGGACCATCAGTTGGGATTGCAGGGTATTGCTTGGGAGGACTTCATCTCTCGTGATTTCTTCAGTGCTCCACCGGTGATATCAGAGGTAGAACATGAGGTGGGAGGTCCTTCACATCAGTCTGAGCATGAGCTGGGAGGTCCTTCATATCAGTTTGAGCCTGAGATGGGGAGTCCTTCACATCAATTTGAGAGTCATGAGATTGCCACCATGCCCGTTTTCATCACATATCAGAGAGGTTATCCGAAAGGCACCAGACCGTTGTTTACAGCAGCAAAGCGAGTGTTATCTCCACCCGGGGTGGAAGGGGCATCACTTCCGCCATCAACATCACAGGAGCAAGGTAAGGGCAAGGAGCCAGTGCATGAGGAGGGGCCATCAGGTGAGCAGGAGACTAAGTTTGTTCTCCTCCAGGATGATGAGACAGATGCAGAACCTACAAATGCTAAGCTGGGAGAGATCATTCAGGAGCAACAATCTGTGATTGAGAAACTATCCCTGGACTTGGATAGGGCCAAGTGGAATGTGCAGTATCTAGAGTAGAGGAACAAACAACTTGAGGATCGGCTAGCCGAGATAGAGTTGCAAATGATCAAGGAAAACCGGCGACACATCCTAGCAGCGCAAGGCAGACCTATGGAGCAAAGAGACGAAGACTGGGAGTATGTGCTAGAGAAAGTGAACGTTCACTTGGAGCAGCGGTTGGGAAAATCAAACAGGGAGAAAGACATGCTGAGGTGCATGACTCATCACTACCAGGCACGCAACATGAGTTCCAAGGCAAGAATCAGGAGCCTAAAGGCAAAATTGAGCAAAGCGAGAAAAGAGGCAAAAGAGGCAAAGGAGGCAAAGGAGCAAGATCGGCTTCGAATCTTGGCTGAGGCCTCCTTGGCACAGCAAAGCACTTCATAGGGAACCTCTAGCCCAAATTCCAAAAAATTTGGGCAAATTTTGGTCACAGGCAAAATTTTTGGGCACAAAACAGGAAATTCCTCCCTGTGCGCCGCGCCACTGCGCGACGCTAAAAATATAGAACTCAGATCGAGGAAAGGCTTGCATATTTGGATTCAACATCGAAAAATACGTCTACTGGTGTCTGGGCAAGAAATTTTGACAAGTTTTGGGTCTCCTAAAGGTCAAAAAACACCCAAAAATGGTCTCTCTGCCACTTTTTGGACACACAAAGCAGTCTTGGGAGAATGAAGTTTTGGAGGGGCAAATGAGCTTCAAATTTAGAAATTCTAGTTGGGTTGGAAAGTAGACAGGACATGCTTTCTAACAAGCCCACTTGGGCACATTTTGAACACCTGAAAGTGCCCCAAAACAGGTTCCAAAGTGGCGCGACGCACAGGGAATTTGGCGCGGCGCACAGGGGAAAAAACGGCCAAATTGTTCCCGTTTCACGAAATTTCAGGTCGCGACTTCTCCAAGTGGGCCCGGTCATTTACTCTTCGGTTTTTTGGCACCAAGGGCGCCTTTTAAAGAATTTTCTCTCCAGGTGGGCATCTACCCAAATGGCAAAAGAATGCAAAGGGTCACCACAGCCAAATGTCATGCTTGAGAGCACTGCGCCTGTAGCTGATGGTTGGCTCTCCATCTCCTTTTCGAAATGATTTGAGTAACTTTCCAACCCCTGGGAATTCCATCTCTTCTCTACACTTTCTATATATTGTAAGTAAGTTATTTGCAAAGGGTTGGCTGGCTTGTAACTTCTGGGAGACTGTGGGAAAGAAACTCTGTTTCTGCACTGTGTATTTTTGACAGAGAGTTAATGAAAGGCAGTGGCTCTGTTTCATGAGATTCTTGTGGTTGTGAGTGTAGAAAATGTGTTCTTATGTTCCATATGTATCTTTTTATGTTCCATAATTCATTTCATGTTTCATTTCAGTGAAATTTTCTAAGTGAGATTAGGTAGAATTCAATTTATATTGCTCGGCCTGTGGGAAAATTTCATGTGTAGTGTTATTCTTCTGTTGAAAAGGATTCATGCGACCATGCCCTTTTCACTCTCTTCAGCAATCTTTCCATTTCGCGTTACCTTAAGCCGAAATTTCTGCGCTTGCCGCCTACCTTGCCTCACGGAATAATCTGTGCCTTCATATTCGATTCTTTGTTCTTTGCTAAGCGCCAGTCCCATATACATCCCAGAAGCTCGGTCACTTTCAAAAATCTTTTCCAAAATCCTTTTTCACTTACTAGCCTAAGGTAAACATCGCATTGTAAGTCATCTCAGACCATTTTGCTTATCTATTCGCTGAGTGTGACTCGGAGAGAGCCCTCTCCTGCTCTCGTAGGGCTAGCTACGAGACTGAGCGTGGTTTGTGGTTACCCTAATTTTTGCCTTCCTTCAGCCTAAGGCAGATTTAGGTGTTAACAATTTACATCATGTTTTAGAGAAGTTTCCTTTTGAGAATCATCCTTAGCCTAGCTGGTAGAAGGGGTGTCACTTTGAATCTTCTTGGGAGGATTTCCAGTAGTCTTTTTACTTCTAAAATTGTGCTACTTATGCATCTCCATGATAGAATTTTGGTATCCCTTTCTATAATCATTTGTCTCTGCAGGGATGACTTCTAGTTGTGATAACAAAAATAGATCCTTCTCCTCCTTAGTTAAGAAAATATTGTCAATTTATCCTTCCCCAAATAAGTTTATTTGATTTTCTTTGGGATCCTCTAGTAACTCAGCTTCTTCATTTGCATAATTTTCTTGGAATGGAGGTCTAATCTATTTTTGATCAGCTGGGCCTCTTTGTTCTCTCTGTTTAATTTGGGGTGGGTTTCTCCTAAAATTAGGATTTCTAATTTGAGAACCCCCTTAATTTTACCTTCGAGGAGCCCTGTCAAATATACTTATCCTATCCATCATTCTTTCCATGGTTTTGACTAAGGTATCTAACTTAGCATCCGATGAAGAAGAAGTAGGTTCTTATTTAATAGTAACTCTTCTCTTAGCCTTTAACCTAGCTCTGGTGTTCATTACCTGTTGTGCTTGCAATTGAGTAAGGACAAGACATAAAAGCTTGGGCACCCATATCTTGTTTGCGCTACCTATCCTCAGTGAATTAAAAAATGTCAGAAACGGATGGAATGCAAGGAATAACAAAAAAATGAATGCCCAGTGGGTGTTGAATGACAACAAAAAAATAAATGTACAGTGGCCACTGTTACTTATAGTTCTGCAATGCCATTTAGAAACAACCTTTATCAGGTATGAGCATTATTATTATGTGATTTTATGGGTGAGCATTTTGTCTTGTGCAAACAGAGGTGATCAGGTGCTTTTCTAAAATGACTTCTATACCTGGAATTAATTTTCATCTTTATGGGTTCGTCATCTGTGGATCTCATTTGTGATGGCAATGTCGTTCAAGAGTTGTGTTGTGTGTGAAATTGAAGGTGGAGAAAACACAGGAGTGGTGTAGTAATGATGAGGCCACTCAGGATCAATGGGTACTCCATGAATTCAGAAGGGTAAGTTGCATGCGGTCAGGGTTATTAGGAATCTTCTGCCATAAGAAACGCCAACAATGATGAAGCGAACAAAGTTCCTTCTTCAGATTAATTACTCCAAAAGACTTGGAATATAAAGATATCCATGAAGATACAAATATTATCCCCGTGCATAATTTTTTATTCCAAGTCTTTTGGAGTAATTAATTTGTAGAAGGAACTTTGTTCACTTCATTTGGTATCGGATCCACTTCTGATGCCGACTTTTAGCCATCAACCGTCCGTCAACCTTGTTGTCGTCAAAGAATTCAAGCACAGTGGGAGGTTCCCCATTTTATTGGATTCACTGTCAAGCCTTTGGCCATTGACGAAAAAACTCAAAAACAATTTTAAAAGAGCAAAGGAAAAACGAAAAATTATAAATACAAAAAAAGAGTCAAAAAAATGAAAGTACAAAAAAATAGATTATATAAAAAAATAGGAGAAATAAAGTTTAAAAAAAGAAAAAGGATTTAAAAAAAATAGTTCAAAATAAAAACGACAAAAAATAAATAAATAAATATAATTACAAAAAAAAAAAAAGGTTCGGACAACCGCCACACTGTCATTGAGCGTCGCTCGTCCTAAGCGAAGCCACAGTTGTTTCCTCCACCACCACTATATCAGCAGCGACCACCCACAACCCTGACACTGCTACCCGTATCCTTGTCTGATGCTGCCTTTACCACAGACAAGTTGTAACTACACCGTAGCCAAACTAGCGAGCCCCTCCATTGCATCCGTGTAACCTGGCTCTCCATGTTCTCTGTCCACCACACCTGCACACATCGACCTCGCCATTCCTCGACCACCTGCATTGTGGGATCCACTGTCCACAACGTAGGTCACCACTGTAGTTCTTCGTTTTCTTTGTCCACCACACCCGCACACACCTTGACCTCGCCATTCCTCAAGGACCTGCATGGTGGGATCCACTATCCACATCATAGGCCACCACTGCAGTTGCAGTCCAGTCATTGGCGTTGTTCACGTGTCTCTGTCCATAATACTATTTGTGGCACTGCAAATTCTTCTCTACCGTTACCATTTCGTTGCTGCTACTGGTAGCCGCCCTCACCACTGAAGACTGTCCACTGCCCTTCGAATCGTGAAGACTGTGCGTCACCATTTACAAAGTCGACTTACTATGTCAACTGTCATATTATTTCATAATATTAATATATATGATGTAATATATAGTTATATATAAATCTAAATATATTAATTGAAATAAATAACTATTTAAAAATATATATATTGAAGATATATATATATATATATATATATATATTAAGTAAGTAATTTAATTAATTAAATAAAAAAAGGAATATTAAGAGAGGTAATCAAAGAAAAAAAGAGGGGTTACATTAAAAACCCTAAATCTCGTTCCAAGACGAAAAATGGAAACCAATAAGGAAAGATTTCCTAAAACTTTTATTAAATGTGTTAGTACACTATTTAAAATCAAAGGATCACTGGTAGGAAGAGATATTATAATCTCTATCAGTCCTACTGAAGATAGTAATTACGTTAGTACTAAATGTGCTAACCAACTAGTAATTCTTGAATCGACTATAATCAGAAAAAAATTGTTGGCACAAGTAACAAACAATACGACATAAACAATCTACAATTAAGTATTGGGGATTATACTTTTACCTCGCAATTCACCGTGAAAACCTTATTTTTTGACGATAGTGACATTGTTTTGGGCTCACCTTGGATGGAAACTCTAGGGTCCTTTATTCTAAATACGAAAAATAATTTTTTTACCTTTTCCCACAAAAATAAAAAAATAATTCTACAAGATGTTACTTGAAGCCATATTTAGTGATGCCAGAAGACACATAAGAAATCTCAAAAGTAATTCTTCAAGAAATTAAAAAAATGCAATAGGAAGTTGACAAAATCACTGCTGACAAAAGTGAAGAAGTCTCTCAGCTAAAAAACGATAGTGAAAAATTATTAACACAAATCAAGAAGCTTAAAAAGGACAAAAAGTCATTAACAGACAAGTTAGAAAAACTTGCTCAAGAAGTATCAAAGTCTCCAATTGTAGCAGTCCAAATTGAAGATAAGGGAGCATATACCAATCTAGTGAATGTCACAACTCAAGAAGACAAGCAAGTTGAAGAAAATACACACTTATATATTGTAGTTTAGACGATGAACATCCCAAGTGAAGGTTTGGTAACAAACTCAACAACATCCTCACAAGAAGAAAATCATTCTTATTCACACATTTAATATTTAATATTTGTATCCCCATGGATATTTTTATATTCCAAGCCTTTTGGAGTAATTAATCTGTAAAAGGCACTTTTTTTGCTTCAAATGATGTGATGTGAACACTATTATGTGTCATAAGATTGGGATAAGCATAGTGGGTCATTGGCTTACATAATTTCCTGGTTCAGAGACTCTATACTATAGCGTAGTTCTTAATCTCCTTACGGAAACAACTACATAGATTCCAAAAAGTCAAAATTTATTTGAAAATGGGAATATCGACAGCACCATACCTGGATAGCTCTTTTCATTCCAAATAGTTTTATAGACTCCATATATATTACCGCTCTTCTATTGAATGCTGTCTCTGGCTACGTTAAAATTATAGTGAATCCTTCTGCCGAAGCTGAGTCATTCACATCCCACTCACCAAATTTTGGTAGTGGTCGACCCTTCTCTTGTGACATGTATGTGTCTTTTGCTTGAAAGAGAGCATGATCGGGAATTGATCATCGGACCTCTTGCTCTTCAAATGTGCTAAAGTAAGATGAAATACAATTCCTCTTGGTCTTTGACGAAAGGACGCTCAAGGATTATACATATAAAGGAAACAAACACCTTGAATAAATATGTGCCCATTGTCAATTTCAATGAAGTGAAGAAAACGATCTCTATAATTGTTGTCTAGATTCTATTGGAAACAGGCCACGGGTAAATGTGGTCACTAAAAGTGTCCTGGCACTTGTTACTACTAGAAACGAGCCCTTCTTTATCCCTTGAACCTTGACTCTTGGGACCTGTGATGGGTTACGAGATCAAAGTGTGGTAGAATGAAATATTCTGTAGGGTCTCTCTGGAAATTTTGTTTGACAGATAAGGAGCTGTAATTGGATTTGAACTCTGAGAAGTGAATTTCTGTTGGATTTGGATTGGCTCAGTGAACACCTTTTGTTGTTGTTTCATGGAGCATTCCTTCAATCTGCTTGCAAATGGAGACTTCATCGATGGTGATGTTCTCTTTCCAAAGCTCGAAGTATCTTGGTCGATGGTGATGTTGACTCATTCAAAGTTCCAAATTTCCAGTGATAAAGAGTTGGTGCTAGATATTGTTTCCATTAGTTATTAAAAGTGCCTTCATTGGCCCTCTCATTTCCTCGATCCGCTAGATACGAGGCAACTTCTTACATTTCTTCTCTCTTCACCGCTTTAAGACTGTAAAATTTGGCGATTTCCACCTAGATTCTCTCTAATCTGGTTGGGAATTTTTTATCAGTTGGGGGTTTGTGGACCATTTTGGCAGATTCGTTGGGCTGCCTTTTCTCAGCGCGGGGAAGAGAGCTTTGATTCGTACAGACAATAGAAACTAATTGAGCAGGCTTAAGTTGTATTATCTAGTTTTGGTACTACAGTTACATTTCGTGTTAGTACTAGCCCTTTTGTAAGTTTTGTTGATATTCTAGTTCTTCATTTGGGCTTGGTGTAACATTTGGAAAAATGAGCACCCCTTTATTTAGTTTTTGGAGTACATTTGAATTCACAAAATTAAACTCTTCGAAAATGGCCAAACTTTGATATACTAGAGCTGATAAGTACTCTAATACATTCAACTCTAGATGAGATGGTAAACATTAGCAAGGGTAATCTTTCCGACATTAAAATATGTTTGCAAAATGCATAGGGAAAGATTGATTTTTTTGCAACTAGAGTCTCAGTTCCAACGAGATGAGCTTCAATAGATTTTTCATTCTAAATTGTTTTCTGTTCAAAACAATCTTCTGAGCAAGTTTGAAACAAACACCCATCAACATCCAGCAAGTCATCAAATCATTAAGGTTGAGGTTGATTCACATTCAGAATATCTGATGGGTTCCATTAGTACTGATGCCTATGGATTTGACTTAGAGGAGACACGTTGTTTTAGATATCTCATTAACATTTGCTCTATTTCTCCTCATTCCACCTATAACATAGGGATTGTATCATAGTGTTATTAAGGAGACTAATTGTTGAGTATAGTTGTCATTGATGTCAAAGTGGAATTTGAGAGGTCTAATCCCTGAAGTACATTGGTTGGAAATTGAACTGGTCCTTCAAGACTGTTGCAAGTGGATGTTAGTTAAGTGTTGCAAGGATGTGAAGCCTTAGGATAATAAGAAAAATATGAAAAAGCTGGAAGAGGTTGTGAGGAGTGCACAAATGTCGACTTTTTATAGGAGTTTCAAAGCTTATTGTTGTGGGATATGGTATTAAGAATCCTTAGATAATGATGACTATTAAAGGCACCACAAATATTAGAGTAAGCTTTGAACCATAATGAATCAAGAGATCATGTCACTCACTCCACCATGTCACCTTAATTCATGTCATTAATTTTATATGCATGAGATGTAAAATCGCGAGATTATTTCAGAATAGATTATGAGATTGTTAAGAACGATCTTTATCTAGAACCAATAAATGTGAGAATGATCATTTTTAGATCTGAATTCTAATTGGAGTGAATTAGGAAAGTTCTTCAACATTGTTGTGTGGAGATGCCTATTGAGGTTGTCGACAGGTCACTATTGTAGATGCTTTTATCCAGAAATTAGTCCACAATGCATTACAGTTTTAAGAATTACTACAAAACCATTTATGAACAAAATGATATCAGAATGCTACTATATAAGAATTAAACCAATTCAAAGTAATGATGTTTGTTATTGATAGTGGAATTAGTAGAGCTACACCATGAAATATGAGCAGGGTTTATTGCGATATGTCAATCAAGATAACAAAAATTAAATGTGTGTTGAGATTATGAAATTATGTTGTGCAAATGGAAATCAATCACATATGTCAAAGCAATAAAGACTTCAACCTTTGAGACACATTTATTTGTGTGTTTTAAGAGAATATTACAATGTACTTACCGTATATTTGTTTACAATATAGAGCAAGAGAACAAAGCATACTACTTGTAAAATTGTTGTCAAGAAACATTCCATTATAATTTACAACCAACTCCTAAATCAAATTCAAACATGCATTAAAAACACTACAAATTGACCCTATCTATGTCAAGTCGACTCCCCTCTATAGACATGACTGTCCAGTGAAATGGAACTTGTATAAATGCAAGACCCCTTCTCCATTTGGTCATCAACTTAGTGGAATAAAAGATCAAGGAGCTTGGGCTTGAGGCAGAGAGATAAGGTTCATATCTCATGAACCTAATAGCTATTGAAGGAAGATCAATTGAAGGTTAATTTTTTTTGGACCAAGGTATCTTGGAAGGTCTTTTTGATCAAGTGTTAGAAGTATTTTTGAGCCATCATTGGAGAAAGAACTTAAGTTAGCTTACAAACTTCAGCCTTCATCTACAAACCTCGACCTAATATCAAATTCAGACTATGGAAAGACCTGTAGCAGCTTATCTGTAGCATCTCAGACTTGAAGTATCATGTCTGGTGCAATTTCAGCCTGTGGTGACATACAAGACTTCAACCCCTTGTGACAGGGTCTCGACCTCTATGACAATGTGCAGAATATGACTTGTGGTGATAACTCTGTCTTATGACAGAGCATCGTGGGAGATATTTTAGCCTAATAGTTGACTTGACTTGATCTCAATTTTAGGTAACCCTCTTGCATCTTTGAAACAAAGTTTTTGAAGTAGTCAACAGAGCTTGAAGTCATTTTATAGCAGCTTTTGAGCACCCTTGTTGACCATTTGTTGAAGGTGATTTAAAGGATTTGGCACAAACCTTGATGAAAATTTTATAGCAGCTTTTGAGCACCCTTGTTTACCATTTGTTAGAGGTGATTTAAAGGATTTGGCATAAACCTTGATGAAAATCTAATAACAAAATTTGATGACAATCTAGAGCATACCTTGATGACAAACTAGGGCAGGCCTTGATAACAATTTGGCGTAGACTTTGATAAAAATCTAGGAGAAAACTTTGAAGTTAATATGGAGCAAACTTTGAAGGCTTTCTAATAGACCTTGGAGCTTGTGTAAAGAAAATTTTAGCTGACCTTGAAGCATACTTGAAGCATCTTTTTGGACAAACTTGTAGTAGACCATGGAGAACATTTTTGAACAGATCCTAAAGACTTTTTGACACAAATTTTGAAGTATGTTTTTGGAGAAATTATTGAATAGGTTTTGGCGCAGCCATTGAAGAGAACTTGGATCGGCCATTGAAGCCATCTAGAAGCAATTCTTGAAGACACTGTGAAGCGGTACATTGATTCATTTGTTTAATCAAGTAATTGAGTTGTATTTGGAGAATTTTGGAAGGTTTGGAAATTGGAGTCCTCATAAAAGTTTGGAACCTTGAAGAAGTTGAAAATTTTGTTGTATAGTTTGTGTCATGGTGTATTATGCTTCTAATCAAAGAAAAATCTTAATTGGCTAATTAACAATTGAAAGAAATACTGGTTCACCACACACCCCTTAGTATTTCCAACAATTGGTATCAGACCCAGTTCCTTCAAGCACAACCTTACAGCTAGAAGGTAGATCCTAGGAATACAAATGGGAAAGTCAAGAAGGAAAGGCTCCAAACCTTCTAAATATATCTCCTCCTCAGTCATGAAATCAAAAGTAAATTAGGTTGGAAAAACTCCATTATTTGTTGGAACGAATTGTGTCATGGAGCAACATAATGGAGTACTATTTGATGGATTTAAGATATGAGGCATGGGAACCAGTTGTTACTAGAAACATAACTACAAAGTCAAAAGAATACAACCTAAAAGCGATGGAAGAAATATTGAGTAGTTTATGAGAATATGTAAAAAGCAAGGTGGGTCAATGTTCTTCAGCTAAAAGTCTTTGGGAAAAGCTACAAAAACTTTATGCAGAATAATATACCCTTGTGACGGCTATTGGGCCATGGAAAAGGTACGTTTTATCCTCATCTTAGTTTAATGAATCATTCATTTCATCTTCATTTTAGAAAATAATTGAGAGGAAACGATTGCAGAAGCTGGATAAATCAACCATTAATGAATTGTGTAATTCTGGTTAACTTTCGCTACTTTTATATGCAAGGATATGAATTGGATGATTTTTGTTCAAGCGATGGGACAACAACGACTAAGAAAGGAAAAAGGACAACGTCTTGATTATGAAGGATGGCAGAAGACCAGGAGAATCAAGTTTATTTTGTAATGAAATCAGATTTTCGGTTGTGAAATCCTCAGGATCAAGAGATCCTGAGGAGAATCAAGTTTATTTTGTAATGAAATCAGATTGTTGGTTTTCAATTCTCTTCTATTTGTTTGTCTTTCGTAAGTTATATAAAGCCGATAGGTGAAATGGATAACTAGCTAGAAACTTGGAGATTGTAACTATTCATTTTTGACACAGAGTATTCTTACTACTGTGACGTTGTATCTTTATTAGCAAGTTTAATGAAGAAGACTATGTTTTCCTTTTAATCGTATTCTCAGTGTCTTTTGGCAGTGTCTTCTAGAGACTCTGGGCCTGGTCGATAGGAGATTTACTGCTTTAATTGTGTCATATTTATATATGTTTATTCTTACAATTGTCTATTACTGTTATTTCATGAAATTAGAATTATTCCAATTGTTGTGAGTATTGACGATTCACTGTTGCCGTTCAAGCTAGATTTCGGATCTTGCTGTGTTTACATCTGCGTGTTAATCTTTAATGAATTTATCAGATTAGTTTAAGTATTTGATTGTTGTTCATTCTAAAGTAGTGTTATCAGAGATCTTAAGTTAAAATTGATTGCTTTCAGTTAGCTGTTTGAATAATTACTTGTTGTTCATTTGTTGTAGTTTTCCTTTCTTACTGAATGAGTTATTGTTGATGCTAGTTAGATATGCTAAGAGTGATTCCTTTTACTTGCATTCAGATTCAGTTTTCTGCACAATAGGTTAAAATAGATTTGAAACTGTTTTAAGGTTTTTCTTTCAGATTTGCTTGGATTGAACTTCGAGAATTAGATATTAATTATTGCAACGATTCTAAATCATTTCATTCTGAATTAACCTCTAAATTCACTTGCATAGACAATGTTGAACACTCTTGAAATAAACAGACTTACCCTGGGTTGATGATTAATGTAGGTATTAAGATTGCTTTTAATAGTCATCTTAGTGCACCAACATTTTGGCATCGTTGTCGGGGAGAGTGTTTCAAAGTGATTTCTTTTTATTTTTCTTGTTGTAAAAGAATTGGGTTTAAAAATGGGAGGTAAGAACCTGCGTAACCAGCAAGTAAAGTGCTTGCTCACCAGCCCGATTTTCAGCGAATGCATAGAGGTTAAATATGAATAGGGGTTTTTATGAATGATTAGGAATAAAAAGATAGAAAAAGATCAGAACCCCCAACCCAAATCCACAAAAATCAAGGGAGCGGTGAACCTTGGAAGATCAACTTTTATAGACGAAATCACAAGAATAGCAGAATCTCAGGCATTAGTAGGACCCCAAATTATATCTGGAAAAAGTCGTACCATAATCCTTCAGGTAGTAGACTCACCATTTGCAACCTACACTGAGATTCATAGCCAAACTGGAGGACCTGAACAAAGATTTCAAGTTACCGAAATTTTGCATTCTGATCCTTCACGAGAGGGAAAGTCATGCAATTTAAGAGAAGGAGAGGGAGAAACCAGTGGCGCTGCTAAGGCAGAGCCACGATTGTCTAAGCAAGGATCTCCTATGATCCCATATCTGAGCAGTGCTATAAAACCACCTCGGATTGAAAATACTCCACTTACTCAGATAGCATCCCCTGAAGTCCCTGAAGGATATTGGCATATTTTCGACCAAATGGCGAATCAAGCACCTCAAGGTCAGACCTTGACATTGGAATATCCCATAGTCGACCCAGTAGCCAATGCCTCGATGAAAGAAATTCCCTTGCAAAACCTCCCAACCTTTCATGGGATGACCATAGAGGATTTGGATGCCTTCTTGTTCGAGTTTGACATTCTCTACAGAGGATATGATTACACCACCAATCCTCAAAAGTTGAAGTTGTTCCCTTCTACTGTAAAAGGAGCAGCTTTGCGGTGGTTCATGGGTTTAGGCGGACACACTATTAACTCTTGGGATGACATGAAAACTTCTTTTCTCACAAAATATCAGGACTATTGTAGGACTAGGGAATTAAAAGAAGAAATCTCTAAAATTTCTGCAAAGGATAATGAAACTCTAGAGGAATATGTTGAATAGTTTCACTACAATTTGCAGTGATCCCCTCACTCCACACTACCAAAAGAAGTCTTGAAAGCCATATTAATTAAAGGAATGAAAGAAGAATGGATGAAAACTTTAAATTTGATGGGGAAGGGAGACATTTCTCAAGAGGATTATGGTGAAATTTTTCACTTGTGTACCAGGTGTTCACGAGGTAGCACACGTACCAGGTCAGGAAGCTGAGATTCTATGACTAGAGGAAGAAAACCACCCAGTGGAGACATGACAATAGTAGAAATCAGTAACCTCGTGGAGGAATTCGATACGGACATCCTGGGCACCCTTACAACACAGTTGGACGTTTGTAGGCCAAACAGAAACAAGCCTTAGTAGAACAAAATTTGGTTGTTTTTTGTCCACACTGCCAAAAGAAGCACAATCAATGGGAGTGTCCATTGGACATGGTCCAGGCATGCACTGTCTGCACCAAGGACCATGCCACCGAGCAGTGTCCATCACTTCCAGGGCTGAAAGCAGTCTTTAAAGAAGCAAAATAAGAGACAACACTAATATACTTAATGAACCAGTGTCGATAGTAGCAAGGCCGACCTACAAGTATGTCACAAGATACATCTTAGTTCTTTCCTTCTTCGTCATTTAATCAACAACATAATTCCGGAACAACGTGGCAAGGACAATCACCTTTCTCGAATTGGTAGTCCCAACCATTTCCTATGTCACCTTGGACAACCCAGTCCTTTCCAGGTAATGGCTGGCTAAATTCTCCTTTTACTCCTTTTTGGCAAAATAATCCATACCCATCCCAGTGGCCTGCCTCTACTTCACAAAATTCGAACTGGCCCCCGAATTGGCAACGACCTCTAGGGATAACCAATCCACCTATGGGGACAAGTCCTTAACCTCAACCTACATTATCAGCCCCATATCCATTACAACAAAATCCTTAGGGCCTTTTGCATCCCCAACTACCAGCTCAACCAAATCCAAATCCCAATAACAAATCAGTTTAGCTGATACAAATCATTGAAAACTCATACCTTGATACCGAACAAAAAGAATGCAATGAACTTAGGCTGAGGTCAAGACGCATTATCACTCCTGAGGAAGACAGAGACCAGCCACCAATTGAGTTAGAAACATCACCTGTACATACACCATCGATTGTGACTGACACAAAAATAAAACGAGGAGAAGACACAACTGAACATAAAGACCTTGAAAAACTCCTAATTACTTCTCTCCCATTCCCTGAAAGATTAATAATACATAAACCTATTGTTTATCTAGACTTTGATCTCATAGGGGAACTAAAAAATATTTGCATTAAAATTCCTCTCCTCCAGGCCATCCAAGATATTCCTATTTATGCTAAAACAATTAAAGAACTATGTGTGAAAACACTTGTGAAGAAAATAAAAGCTCCACCAACTATCCATGTCATAGGGACCTTGTCTGATTTACTTTTGGGTGGGGAAACATCGATAAAATATGAAGATCCTAGGAATCCCATAGTTACAGTCCAAATATATGGCCGCTCCTTTCCAAACACACTAGTTGACTTGGGCGCAGCCATTAACATCTTAACCATAGAAACTTGTGAGACACTTGGTATCATAGCTCTGGAACCAACCACCACCCTGCTAGAACTCGTTGATCGTTTGGTGGTAAGACCAGAGGGAACTTTACAGGACATTATGGTTTCTATTGATTCATGGGAGTACCTAGTGGATTTTCTAGTTATAAACCCAAAAAGTCGATTAGATGGGCACCCTTTAATTTTGGGCCGACCTTGGCTGGCAACGACCGATGCTTATATAGGTTTCCGTGTGGGCAGCATGACCATTGCTAAGGGAGATGTTGTAAAGAATCTTGTTCTATATCCTCTTGCCAAACCAAGTCCGCTCATTGTGAAAATACATAAAAAACCATCCGCATACCTGGAAGAAAGTATTCGTTCACCACTTACAGTAGTAGAAGCGCTAGAGTTCAAGGATCAGACTGAAGACAATGTGATCAATAAATTTATTAATCAACCAACCACTGTGAATAATGTAAAATGTCAAATTTTAAAAGAAATCCTTGACAATGAAGCCTTTGAAGACCTTTTGAAATATACTAATGATCAACATACTCCGACAATTGCTGTTCATAACAGCAAGCTTATTGAAATTGAACCAGGCATCAATGATAGTCTGGACAGTGACCAACAACAAAAGCTCATCCAGGTTCTGCAAAAATATAAAGGGGCTTTTGCTTGGGACTATCCAAACATGAAGGGCATAGACCCACAATTACGTACACATCATATCTACATCGAAAAGGATGCTTTTCCTATCCAGAAACCTCAACGGAGATTAAATCTGCATCTCAAAGATATTGTAAAAGAAGAGCTATAGAAGTTGTTGGACGTGAATTTTATTTATCCCATACCAGACAGTATGTGGGTCTCTCCGCTAGTAGTTGTTCCCAAGAAAAACGGGAAGTGGCGTATCTGTGTGGATTAGAAAGATCACTTCCCTCTTCCATTTATTGATCAAGTCCTTGATACACTGACAGGGAAGAAATTCCTTTCCTTTCTGGATGGCTTCAATGGCTATAATCAGATCCAAATTTCCACTGAAGACCAAGACAAAACCACCTTTACCTGCCCATAGGGTACATTTGCTTACGAAGTGTCATTGTTTGGCTTATGCAATGCCCCCGCTACATTTCAGAGGGCCACACTTAGTATTTTTACTGATCTCATAATTGAAGGGCTCGAAGTTTATATGGATGACTTTATGGGGATGACTTTGACCAAGTGTTACAGACATTAGAAAAGGTATTGGAACGATGCATTGCCACTAGGCTATGTTTAAGTAACGTCAAGTGTCACATGATGATGACAGAAGGTATAATCTTAGGACACTACATTTATGCCGTTGGGATACAGGTAGATCCAATGAAGATAGAGGTAATTCTCCTACTACCTACACCCTATACTCTGACGGAGGTACGTAGATTCCTTAGATATGTAGGTTACTATTGCAGGTTCATAATTTTTTTTGACAAATTGTTGCGCCTTTGTATGCTTTAACAGGAAATGTTGACTTTAAATGGTTTGATAAATGTGACACAACTTTTATAGATTTGAAGAAATTAGTTTTGACAACACCAGTACTGCGTGGACCCAACTGGGAGCTACCCTTTCATATCTCCACGGACGCGTCAGATGCAGCAATAGGCACTGTCCTTGGCCAAGAGGAGGAAAGAAAGCCTTACGCTATTTACTATATCAACAAAAATCTTATTGTTGCTAAACTTAATTATACAGTAACAAAAAATGAATTTCTAGCTGTCGTTTATGCCATAAATAAATTTAGACATTATATAACTGGCTATCAAGTTTTTCTGTATACTGATCATTCAGCCATTAGATACTTAGCTAACAAACCAATTACAAATGGTCGAGTGACTCGTTGGTTGTTACTTTTGCAGGAGTTTGATATCACCATTAAAGACTGTCCAAGGAAATAAAACCCAGTGGATGATTTTCTGTCTTGGGTTCCAAAGGTAAATGATCTGCTGGCAGTGGATGACCAGTTTCCAGACAAACATTTGTTTGTCGTAGCAGTTAAAATGCCATGGTATGCAGATGTAGCAAACTATCTAGTGGTGGGAAAGCTGCCCAGACACTTGACAGTAAGGGAAATGAAATAGATCGTCAAGTGTAGCGCCTAATTTTCTTGGATTGTAGGATACCTTTTTCATACAGGATCTGATATGTGCATATGTAGATGCATTCGTGAAGATGAAATCTACGACATCCTGAAGGCCTGCCATGACGAGCCTTGCGGAGGACACTTCGTAGATTGCAGAACTGGGCACAAGGTACTATAGATGGGCTATTATTGGCCCACCATTTTTAAAGATGCCAAGAAATATTTCTAGGCTTGTGATCGCTGCTAGAGGATGGGCTGTCTAGGTTAATCTGATGAAATGCCGTTGTAGCCCCAATTGGTAATAGAACCTTTCGAACAATGGGCATTGGATTTTTTTGGCCCATTTCATCCACCATCAAACCAAAATTCCTACATACTGGTTCCTATAGACTGTAACAAAGTGCGTAGAAACAATGGATTTGCTAAGAGCTACGAAAGAAGCCATAATTAATTTCCTTTCCGGGTTATTTTTGTGGTATGGATTACCTAGGGAAGTGATAACAGATGGAGGGGGGCAATTTGTAGGACATAAGATTACAACCACTCTACGGAACCACCACATCACACATAGAGTCACTTCCCCGTATCACCCGCAGGCAAACGAGCAGGTTGAAAGCACCAATAAGGTCATCGAAGCAATTCTGACCAAGACAGTTTTGACACATTGACGAGACTGGGCTGCTAGACTGCTAGAGGCCTTGTGGGCCTATCACACAACTTGGTGAAATACTACTGGATATTCTCTGTACCAACTTGTATTTGGAAAAGAACCTATCTTTCCTATTGAATTTGAAATAAAGACTCTCAGAACAGCCTAGGAAGTGGGATTGGATCTGACGGAGGCCCAAACTAAACGACTTCAACAAATAAATGAATTGGATGAGGCTCGACTACTTGCTCTACAATGCACTACAATTATTCAGCAACAAAGGGCTAAGTGGCATGACAATCTTATTAAAAAGAAGACGTTTTAGAAAGGAGACTGGGCGCTCCTCTATGATTCTAGATTTCAAGACTTTCTGGGTAAGTTACAGACAAGGTGGCTCGGCCCATATGTAATTCAAGAGGTGCACAACAATGAAACTCTCACTCTGACTGCCATTGATGATGCGGGCCATTCTTTTTGAGTGAATGGACATCGGGTATGTCTTTATCATAAACCACTCACCAAAGAGTCTTTTTTCCAACAGGTATGTGATGATCCCACTATGCAGATTGTAGCTGCAGGGAGTGATGACCCGACAACTTTACTTTCATTAAAATTTATCTCTCTTCAACTGTAAATAATGTATATATTTTTCTTACGATTGTTTGTAATTTATTTTAGATAGGCATCACTATGTAAATACGGGGATTTCTATTGTTTTCTCTTTGGCGTGTTTAATAATTGTTGTTCAATCGATTGAACAACTGTGATTTTTTTTCTTGTGTTTAATATTTGTTGTTTAGTCAATTGAACAACTGTTGTTCGAAAGAATGAATAGCACCGATTTTTTTGTGTTTTTCAGTTCAATCAATTGAACAACTCCAATTTCTTTTTTTGTGTGTTTTGTTGTTCAATGAACAACTCCGATTTTATTTTTTTGTGTTTTGTTGTTTAATCAATTGAACGACTACTGTTCAATCAATTGAATGACTGTTGTTCAATCAATTGAACGTCTCCGATTTTTTTTGTGTGTATTTTGTTGTTCAATCAATTGAACAACTCTGATTTCTTTTTTGTGTGTTTTGCTGTTCAATCAATTAAACAACTCCAATTTTTTTTATTTCTTATTTTTGTATTATGTTGTTTAATCAATTGAACAACTATTGTTCAGTGAATTGAACAACTCCGATTTCTTTTTTTGGTGTGTTTGTTGTTCATCAATTGAATAGTTGTTGTTCAATCAATTGAATAGTTGTTGTTTGATAGAAAAAAACTGTGGTTTCTTTTATTAAGACCAATAATTGTTGTTCCATCGCCATTCATTTTTAATCAAACAACCATTTCTCTGTCCCATGTTTTCTTATCAAAACCATCTGTTTGGATTTGGAATTTGTACGTAAGATAAAGGAAAATTAGTGATATTAATAACATTATGGCTTGTAAAACCTTTGATGGTTATTCTGAAACTAACCTGACTCATCTATATAATGACTGGTTGAATATCTTCTCTTTGGACATATCATAAAATGATTCACTATCTTAATACCATGTCGGTTTATTTTGCACACTTTCAATTGATAATTTCCTTCGGTATGATGATATATGGATAAAAGCATAACTTTCATTGACATTTTTTTTACTTCTCACACTATCCCAAACTCTTAAGGAGTAAATGAGATTCCCTCCCTTTACAATAAAAAAATAATAAAAATATGAAAATAAGAAAATGAAATACAAACCTTCTTAAAGAGGATAAGGGGTCTCATCACGAACCAACCTACCATGATCGTAAAGGTGTAACAAGTGACATTCTATTATGGCCACCACACCAGGGTAATGACCTTCTTGATAGTCAAAACTGTCAGAGGGACGGAGGTCTCAACACGAGCCAACCTGATCACTTTGTTATATCCTAGTGAATGGCACTATGATTATCTGGTCACCATGCCAGCATAGTGGCCTCTTTATAGCAATGAAAAAGAAAACCATCTAAATATTAAATGGAGGATTCTGGGTCATTTTTGGGTTAAAAATCAACCATGTCGAGGCTATAAACGCTTGCTGGCAACAGTGGCTCTGTTTGTGGTATTGAAGTACTATGTTACATTGCCAAATATTCTTTATCCCATTACTTCCTATTGATTCATTTCTAAAGGTGAATTTACAATTTGAACAACGTTCATAACTAAAATTAACCAACATGCATGGTAAACTATACTTTTATATGCATTATATCAATAATGTCTGATCAATCGATACCATTAGTCATTATTATTTATCTCTGGTCATGCTTTCGTCACATATTTCACCACCTAAGGAAATATCCCTTTGCATAATGATCAATTCATTGTTTTATTCCTTTTACAGTCATTTCAAATCTGTACGACCTGTATTGATCTGATCAATTTTTGTTGTATTTAAGACTGCTTTGATTGTTGACCAACCACATTTATGAATTCCCCATGCCCTTTCCCTTTTTCCCATGCTTTATGGTCATGGATGCCCTTTTCTGATTGGAAGGGGGAAGGTCTGCATTATGAATAAGCGTGCGTAATAATTAGTAAACAGTTTTCTGATTGGAGGCGGGAAGGACTGCGTTGTGAATAAGTGTGCGTAATAATTATTAAACCGTTTTTTGATTGGAGGGGGGAAGGTAAGAATTATGGATAACATGCGAATTAATTATTAAGTTGCACCAAAAACTGCTGATGTGACAAACAATGCAATTTCCTTTAATAAAAACTCTAAAACAACGTCACTACTCCATTAATAACTTTAAGGTTTTGTATACGGTTTATGGTGTTGTTCCAAATTATGAAATTGTGAGAAAAGCGCATGCAAAAGTGCAAGTGAACCAACTACTGAGAAACAACAACCATGGGAGGAAAAGCCATCCATAGTGAACCTATAGTACTTCGATTATCAGAACAGGCTTGCGAAATTCTTGAGCGCACCAGCTGGCTTCAATACCTAGCCAAATTACAGGGATTCCATGAGGAAATAACACTTGAATTCTTGCAAAATCTACAGAATGGATGCACGATGGTGAAGGGCATAACTATAATAGTTTCTAAAGCAGTTATAGTTGAAGTCTCTGGACTTCCAGTAGAAGGCATAAGATGGACTGGTAAGCATGTTATCCTACAGGATTTAGTTGCAGTATTCCAATACCCAAATGAAAAATTGGTACGCAAAGGCAAAGGGATTCACCCAACAGCTTTAAAGCAACCATGGCAGGAATTGGCGACCATTGTTTAGAGGTACATCACTTGTGATGGACGTCAAGATGTGGTAGAACCTTGACAACTCAAACTGGTAGCTATTCTTAAGCATAAAATTATAGTTAATTTTCCATTTTATTTAAATTCCTTATTGCATGACGTTGCTAGTCGGGTTAGGAAGGCTAAGGACCTACATTCTTTCATCAGCCATCATGGTCTGATTAAGTTAATCATCATTCATGGATTGGCCCAACAACAATTAATTTGGGATAACCTTGTAAATCATGCCTTAACCCCACCAGAAGAAAACCCAGATGTGCAGACAGGTATAGATGATAGAAACATGGATGACATAGAGAGTGAATAGCAGAGAGTAAAGGCAACAGGTCCAAAAAGGCAAGAAAAAGAATGAATCCTTCTTTGGCCTCAGGCGCAAAAAACATAGGTGCTATGCAAGGATAAAATCACAACAACCCACCCCAATTTCAACAGAAGAAGTAGGGTCATCTCATATGCCCTCTCCAAATCCGCAAGATGATTTTCTGCAGGAATATGAGGAAGAAATGGCTCAAGTATTGGAGAATATGGGGACATACTATGAACAAAGGGATCCATCTGGAAATTCTGAAGGGAAAAATTATTCCCTTAACCAGTCCATCTTTGCCAGCAGTTCTGGCCATGCTGAAACTTTGCCATCTGCTGATAATTTGGAGGGTCAGAGGGAATCAATTCCCTCTATGAATGAGTCCCTTGAGAAAGAGGCCCATGCAGAGGAAACCCTTAGGGATGAAAATCAACTAGAGGTTGCTGTTCCATTGGAGTCCCTTGAGAAAGAGGCCCATGTAGAGAAAACCCTTGGGGATGAAAATCAACTAGAGGTTGTTGTTCCATTGGAGTCCCCAGAAGAAGAGGTCCATGCAGAAGAAACCCTTGGGGATGAGAATCAAACAGTGGTTACTTTTCCATTGGATCCCCAAAGAAAGAGACCCATGCAGAAGAAACCATGGAAGATGAAAATTAACCATGGGATACTATTTTAATGGAGTCTCTAAAGGAAGAGACCAATGTAGAAGAAACCATGAAAGATGAAAATCAACCAGGGGATACTATTTTAATAGAGTTCTCATAGGAAGAGGCCCATGCAGAAGAAGACCCTGAAGATGACAATCACTCAGGAGATACTATTCCATTGGAGTCCCTTGAGAGAGAAGCCCATGTAGAAAAACACCTGGAAGACGAGAATCCATCGGGAGATACTGTTCCATTAGAACATAACCCTGATATTGGCACAACTCCTCTTGAACCCGAAATAAACACAATTGTGCTACTTCCAATCGGAAACCCCACGAAGAAGAAATTGTACAAGGAAAGATTGAGGAAGCTGATTAAGAAGTACAGGAAACAAAAGAAAACAGTCACACAATTGAGAGTGGTTAAAATAAGAAGTTAGGGCTCGAAACTGAAAGTGGAATTGGAAACTATAGGGACCCAAACATAACAATGTTCTTTGGAGGACATTGAAATGCAAACTAAAAGTCCTTACGTTTGTTCAATAGGGAGCCAAATAGAGCAATGTCCTTTTGAAAATGTTAAGACTCAAATTGAAGGTCCTTATGTTATCTCAATGGAGACCCAAACAGATTTTCCCACCACAGATGTTGTTGTCTAAACCAATTCTGAGGAGAATGACCAGGTACACTGTTGTATGCCCCAAGAAACAGTTGAAGTTGTTGTTCAAACCAATTTTGAAGGGAATGCCCAGGCAGATTGATGTATGTCCCAAGAAGCGGTTGAAGCTGATGTTCAAACTGATTCAGTGATAACACCTTGCTACATTCCTCTGGTAAGGGAAGATGTCATCATGAAATTGCAGAATGAATTAACCAAGGCCCGACAGGAGTTCGTTGAACTTAAGGAAGAAGTAGTACCGTTGTAGGTACACTAAGAGTTGTGGAAGAAGTTCAAGGAACTTAATGTAGCAAAGGACGAGACATTTCCAGCTTCAAAGATGAGCAGAAGAAGTTAGAAAAAGCACAAGCCAAGCTTCAAAAGGCCAAGGAACAAATTGAAACTATTTGTTCTCTTTACTCTGATGCTTTGTCTTGCCGGTCACCTGCCACTAATTATGCACTATTCTTGTTAGAAAGGTACCTCTTGCTAAAAGTTAAAGCTGTCAGGGCTGGTAAGTCAGCAGAATTCAAGACCACTCTAGACTTTGTCAAATGTTTTAAGGAACAAAATGAGTAGGTACAACGCCTTCTATGCGAATTATACATGCACAATTTCTTCTTGGAGGATGAACTAGATAGTAATCCTGACCCCTTCATTGGGGACATTCAATTTCAAGCTTTCCTCTCTTTTGCTACCAATCAGGTTAAATGGGCTAAAGCCTATAACACTTTTCAGAAAAGGGAATATGGTATAGATTTATGGGTCAGAGGAGAACCCACAAAACCCTTACATCTTTTTGTCCAACATAAACAATTCATGCAACGAAAAGGAGTCGTGGCTCAATTAGGACCACTCCATACAGATATCATACAGGCAGGAAAATAATACTTTCAGGAAATTAAGGAGGAAGCTTTGTTGGAAGAAAGGCAAATATGGGAAGCTTCCACTAACAATGTCAAGAACAGGGAGCCATTTGGGTACAAAAACTTTAAAGCTGTTGCTACTTACCTACACAAGTACAACAATATGGGCCTAAGCATGAGCCTTGACTGTATAAGATGTCATTACAGATGTCCTATTATCTGGTACCCCCTTGACGGGTATTACAGTAATTATGATATGTCAGATTACCGTGTAAACTAGGATTTTGCAATACTTAAACAGAAAAATGGTTTTAGGCTATATAAGGCAAAAGTTTATCTTGCCTATTCTTTGACACAACTGCGCCTCAATCATATGAGTGCATGAGGACATGCAAAAATGTAAGAAGGGCAGTATGTTGAGCCATGGAAAAGGTATGTTTTATCCTCATCTTAACTTAATGAATCATTAATTTTATCTTCATTTTAGAAAAGAATTAAGAGGAAACAATTGCAGAATCTGGATAAATCAACCATTAACGAATTGTGTAATTCTAGTTAACTTTCGCTATTTTTATATGAAGGGATATGAATTGGACAATTGTTGTTGAAATGATGCGACAACAACGACTAAGAAAGTAAAAAGGATAACGTCTCGATTATGAAGGATGGTGGAAGACTAGGAGAATCAAGTTTATTTTGTAATCAAATTAGATTGTTGGTTACGAAATCCTCAGGATCTCCTAATCCTGAGGATTCGCTTCTATCTGTTTGTCTTTCATAAGTTATATAAATCTGCCAAACGAAATGGACAACTAGCTAGAAATTTGGAGATTGTAACTATTCATTTTTGACACGGAGTATTCTTACTACTGTGACACTGTATCTTTATTATCCAGTTTATTGAAGAAGATTATGTTTTCCCTGTAATCGTATTTTGAGTGTCTTTTGGTAGTGACTTCTGGAAACTATGAGCCCGGTCGATAGGAGATTTACTGCTTTAATTGTGTCATATTTATTTATGTTTATTCTTACAATTGTCTATTACTGTTATTTCATGAAATTAGAATAATTTGATTGTTGTGAGTATTGATTGTATGATTCACCTTTTCCGTTCAAACTAGATTTCAGATCTTGCTGTGTTTACATCTGCGTGTTAATATTTAATGAATTTATTAGATTAGTTTAAGTATTTGATTGTTGTTCATTTTGAAGTAGTATTATCAGAGATCTTAAGTTACAGTTGATTGCTTTAAGTTAGGTGTTTGAATAATTACTTCTTGTTCATTTGTTGTAGTTTTCCTTTCTTACTGAATGAGTTATTGTTGATGCTAGTTAGATTTGCTAAGAGTGATTCATTTTACTTGTATTCAACTTCAATTTTCTACACAATAGGTTAAAATAGATTTGAATCTGTTTTAAGGTTTTGCTTTCATATTTGCTTGGATTGAACTTCGAGAATTAGAGGTTAATTATTTTAATGATTCTAAATCATTTCATTTTGAATTAACCTATGAATTCACTTGCATATACAATGTTGAACACTCTTGAAATAAACAGACTTACCCTGGGTTGATGATTAATGTAGGTATTAATATTTCTTGTAATAGTCATCTTAGTGCACCAACAACAACTCAGCCATAATATGTAGAACAAGAAAATGATCAAGACTCAAAGGAGATAGATGAAGGCACCGAGAGCATAAAAGACTATGAAGATGTAGAAAACTCTGAAGTAGAAACTAAAGTAAACCTTAAGGAAAAACTTGTGGCTTCTCTAGAAGAAATAAATAAATTAAAAGAAGAAAACGAAGATGTTAATAAGTCGATGCAATAAGTTGAAGAAAAGAATCATGAAGCTAAGGAAGAAGTCTTCCTCCTAAAACTGCAATTAGAAGCAAAAAGAGTAGAATAAGTGATGAAGATCTAGGTGATGAAGAAATAAGAATATTGTGAGAGGCTTGAAGAAGACATTGTTTCCTTGAGAAATGAAGTTGACAAGCTTAATAAGAACTTGAAAAGTTCTCAAATATTGGATGATATTCTTAATTGTCAAAGATCACCATTTGAAAAATCAAGTCTTGTCTATGTTACCCAACACCTGTCAGTAGTATGCATAGGAGAAATTTTTTCTCCTAGGTGGTCCTTATCCGATAGTCAGCAGCCTCTTGTAGCCACCAGATAGCTCAATGTGCCATTATCTCCTCCACCTGACCCAACCATGTGGTTCATCGCCAATTTGTTATGATCATATGTTTGAAGGTGGGTGTCCTGACCCCAAAGGTATGGCTTTTCATTGGTATAGTTGAGTAATTTTCCTTACTTATCATGGACACTTTTGGGCATGGATTGGTGAGGTATTCAGTGAAAAGAGTGGGCTATGTCTGTGCTCTTGTCTCCTTTGCTCGATTTGGTGATTTCCCTTATATCCTAGTCTCGTGGGATCTCCTTTACTGGTCATTTGCTTTAGGGTTGGCACTGCATGGGAAATCCTGATTTTAGTTGCATGGTCCCACTTCCCGTCACCATATACATCACTCCCTTCTTCTCATTCTAACCCCATTCATAATTTTTTCCATACGGGTCCACATGTGTCCATCAGGTCCACATAACGTTAGCCTCCTCCTCCCATCATCCACACCTTGGTTCGGGCTTGGAACAATGCCCCAGATGTTGATGTAACTAAAAAGAAAAGGAAAAACATAATCTTGTCACTCTCAATAGGAAATGTACCATAAAATGCAAAAGATGGTCAGGACATTCAAATTTAGCATGTGGGAAAAAGCCAAACATGAGCTCTACCCCTTATTTATGGCCATCACCCTGGTTCCTATGGGCCCTAGATGAGCCCCCTCCACACTAAGGAACCCATGAATGTCCCAACCCCTGGTGGGCAATGAAATTCCCCACCTCAAAAGGGATTACCTACTGCTACATCCTGCACATCATGCTCTCATCCCTTGGGGCCCTGAGCAATTATGAACAAAAATCAATCAAATGAAAAAGACATATGAAGAAAGGTGGAAAAACAAAGTCCGAGGTAACTCATGTACCACGATTTGCTCCCTCCTACACTCATATTCCCAGGTGTGGACTTCCCTTATTATAACTACCTTGTCCCATGGCATGTGCCTTGAAGCTTTGCCCTAATCCCCACTCCATGCCATCATTATATCACTTGCCACCTACCACTTGAAGAATGTACCATAGACATGCCACCCCCTTTAAAGGTCGAAACCACCTAACAAGGTCCTTTGTTAAACTCTTTATTGAGCTTGGAAACACTTGTACATGCCAAAGCCCACTATGGAAGTGCATGCCACCATGAAGTTCCCCATTGCTTCCATGATTTGTAAGCTCTTTTACTTGATTATTTTAATGATTTGTTGTATTTGAGGGTAAGGGATGTGTTGGATGTTATGTAGGATTATAGGTGGGTCTCCATTTGGGGTTTGGTCTCCTTATACGGGGTCCAAGTCCTCTAGAGGGCCACATTGGCACTTGTAGGGTGGGTGTTGAGAGCCATGGGCCTCCACCATAGTAGAGAGTACTTCATGGATCCCCAACACCACTCAGTGATTTCTCATGTTCCACCTTTTAGATGAGGGTGATGCACCTGGTTCACCATGCCCAACCAATGCCATACTTGCGCCATACACTTGGTAGATGTTCTAGAGTATAAATGAAGATGTGTCACATTGTAAGAGACAAAGGGAGGGCTCATGTCATCATTCTATCCCTTACAAATGGTTTGTAGACATCATCGATCCACTTGGAGACCCATGAGGATGTCCTTGTTCCTGTTGACACCTAATCCTCATGATTGGGTGAATATATGTGAATAGATAAATAAGTAATATGAACAGTCATCGGGAGATGAACTGAACAGTCTCTCCCTCATGTATATAATGAAGACCTACTTGATGTAATAATACATGAATCATTTTTTCCTTGTGGAGTTACTGCCTAGCTGGTATCAGAGTCAGCTCCCTTTTTTAGATTTTATTCCCTTTGTAACTCCCTAGTCTGCTCCTCTGCTCTCCATTCAAAAGAGTTGTCCATTCAAAGTGTTGTCTCTCCATTCAAAACCGCTGTCCATTCATAATTCGTTGCATACAAAGCGTTGTCCATAAACGTTGCATAGTGACCTGAATGCTGCTGCCACGTTCCTCTGCTACAACGCCAAAAGCGTTCCTATGCACTGTTTTTTCCATACGCTGCTCGCTCCATATCTCTGTTCATATCTTCAGGATCTTATGTCCGACTACAGTCCTCTGCTCTCCTCATTATATTTTATTGGAAACAAAACCTCTGAGGGATCTCCATGAGAATGGGTTCTTCCTCCTTTAAAACCTCTGGGTTCATCGTGTCTGTTGTGCCCATTTTGTTTTACTATTTTTTCTTCCCTGTCTTCACTGCACACTAAATACTCTCATTCCACCGCCAACGAGTGAGACAGCTTTGACTACACCCATATCTGTAAATCAGGGTTTCAACAGAACAACACGCAGATATGCGATTGAAGCATGTGCATTACCAATCGTATTCTCAAAATATGTGATATAATCTTCAAAGTCAGCACTTAGAATTTACTCCAGATTGATCTCGCATACGTGGATGATTGGTGCTAGGTTCAAGTCAGCACTTAGAAAACCGGAAAGGTAGTTACAAATCTGATCTTGTTGATTAAAAGTATCCTAGAACTGAATCAGAGGGTGAGGTAATATGTGATTTCCAGCAAAACGATTGATTCTGCTCGGATTGTCAAAGATATCGTAGAGTGAAATTGCGGTCTCCAACATAAAGTTATGAAGAATTGTGAGGTTTGATAATTCCAAAAGCTTTCAAAGTATATGCAAACATTAGATTAGAACCCATTTGCTTGCTAATGGGAAACACTATATGGAATTGTATTGAAGTTTTATAGTATATACGTTGAGATTAGATTGGTGAAGACCAAATTCAGATAGCTTTGTTGCCTTTTCATGTAAAACAATTCAAGAACATTGCAGAAAAATGATGAGGAAGAGATTTGAAATCTTTTGAGAATGCATAGCTGATCTATGTTTTATATTTTTCATTAAAGACAAAGACAGTACATGGAGAGAATTCCCTTTTGAAATGTAAAAAAAAAAAATTACCACCAGAAGTACAATTTTACTGTATATTGGCAGAAGTATTTTTCTATCAGCAAAAGTTTTTTTTTACAGAATGCATTCAATCATATCCATGGTGGGAATAGTTCTCACTGGAAAGGAGAACTATCCTGAATAGTCCCAGATGATAAAACACACCCTCATGTTCAATGAGTTGTGGAAAGGAGTGTGTGTCGGAGACGGAGACAATGAACCAGTACAACCTACCTCAAACAAAGAGCTCGTCATTTGGGAAAACATGAACAACAAGGCTTATGCATTAATCGCATCATCTGAAATGAAGAGGTGAGTCGCCATATTTTGTCATATTCAACTGCCTTTGAAGCCTTACAAAAGCTGAAAGAACTCTATGACTCACATTCTGCACTTGAAGTTGTTCAACTCATGATTAAACTCTTCACTCTTGAACTGCAAAATAATGATCCTCTTTCTCTTGCATCTGAAGTAAAGTCTATAATGCATGATATCAAATCCACTAAGGTTGAATTGGATATTCCTCTTATCGCTTTTCTCAAGGCACTTTATCCTACTTACTCCAATTATCTTGAGTCATTGCAAGCAAATGGAAATCTCAAAGATATCACCTTTGACTCTCTTGTGAAAAAGTTTGCTGAAAGAGAGAAAGATTTTGGAAGAAGACATCCCCTGAATCTTCTAAAGAGGTTGTGCACCTTGCTCACAAAGAAAAGCATCCTACTCAAGATTCTTCAAGAGGAAGAGGTGGTTGAAGAGGATGAGGAAGATATTTCAGAGGCAGGGGGGGACGACATTCTCAAGGAGAAAAGGTAGATTTGCACTGCATTCGCTACAAAAAAAAGGATCACATGATGCCTCTACATGCAAGCTACCATGGGACAAAAGTGAGCAGAAAAGAAACCAAAAGAAAGGTAAAATTGATGATAAAGGCAAAGTTAAAGCACTTGAATCCACTCACTATGTTGTGGCACAATGTAATATTGGAGTAAATGAAGATTTATTTAATGCTTCACTTGCTTCTTGGAAAAATGATTGGTTGCTTGATTTAGGAGAAACCTGCCACATGACTCATAGAAAAGATTTTTTTGAAGATTTCACTGACAATGTTGATGGAGCAGTATACTTTGCAGACCAATAAAAAATCAAGCCATCAGGGCTTTGGACAATCAAGCTTAAACTACCTGGTCTTCCAGACTTTCTTCTGCATCATGTTCTATATCTCCCACAACTCAAGAGAAACTTGCTGTCCTTGGTCCACATCCGCCAGCGAGGTCACTCCATTCATATGTTTGATGGCAAGCTTGAGGTAAGAAAAGCATCTGACCACTCACTTTTCATGAGGGGAATAGAAGAAGAAAGGCTTCTCAAGTTGCAAGGAACCTCTGCTCATGCACAACATTTCTCATAAACTTCTCATCATGAAGAAGGTACACTTCCATCAAGTTTATTATGGCATGCTAGATTTGGACATTTGAACTATGACAGTCTCCGCTTGTTGAAGAAAAATGGTGTTGCTGGTTTACCTACAATTCCTAGGAAGCTTAAGCAATGTGATGCTTGCATTCTAGGAAAGCATAGCAAACAGTCTTTTCATGATTCACATTCAAGAGCACATAGAAAAATTGAACTTGTTCATTCAGATTTATGTGGTCCAATGCCTGTTCCTTCTGCAAATGGAAATAAATATATCATGACATTTATTGATGACTACACTAGAATGTGTTGGGTTTATTTATTGAAGAACAAATCTGATGCTTTTCAAACATTCAAGAATTTTCATAAATGGATTGAAAATTATGCACAATCTCATATTGGGTCTTCACACTAATAATGGAAAAGAATACACATCAAATGAATTTGAAAACTATATTCGCCAACATGGGATCAAACATCAAACAACTGTGCCTTATAATCCCCAACAGAATGGTGTAGCTGAAAGAATGAATATGACAATCTTAAATATGGTACGATCCATGCTCTTCTTAAAAAATGTAAAGATAATGTTTTGGGCTGATGTTGTTCTATGTGCTGTATATATAAAGAATAAATGTCCATCTAATGCTATAAGAAACAAGACTCCATATGAAATGTGGTATGGACATGTTCCTTCGGTAAAGCATCTCAGGGTCTTTGGTTCCACCTGTTATGCCTTGATACCAAAGGTACATAGAAACAAACTTGGTGCTAGAAGTCGTAAGTGTATCTTTCTGGGGTATTCAAACACCTCCAAAGAATACCGCCTCTATGATGAAGTAAATAAGAAGTTTGTTGTATCTAGAGACGTAATTTTTCTTAAATCATCCAAAACTGACAATGTTGTTGAGTGGCCACTTGATCGCTTGGATAGATTCGCAAAAGAAAATCATTTCAAGAATTTGATAATCAGATTCCACATCTTGAAGGGGGGATTCCTATACTAGATCAACATGTGGAATCTTCTTCTGAAGAACACTCTCCTCCGCATGAAACTCCAACAATGGATGATGCTTTAAGTGATGTAATTGATAGAATTGGGAGACTCAATCTTGATTCAGTCCCAACTCAATCAATAGAGCAGCCTGGACCATCTGAGAAAGGTCCCCAAAAGTGGCTAACAAAGACACTTGAAAGTGTTCATCCTGATGAGGTTGGAAAGACAGGAACTAGAAATTCAAACCGGCAAAATGGAGGTGATGTGGATGACTCTAATTCACCTGTTGATATGGATGTTTCTTATGATTGTGAATTGAACTTGTCTATAGATTTTGAACCAACTTCCTTCAAGGAAGCTTCTTCTCATGATGAATGGAAAGAAGCAATGCAAAAGGAGTATGATGCCCTCATAAAGAATGGCACTTGGAAGCTGGTTGATCCTCCATTAGGAACCAAACCAATTGGCTGCAAGTGGGTCTAAACGAACAAGTATAAAGTTGATGGCTCACTTGAAAAGCACAAAGCTAGGCTTGAGGCAAAAGGTTTTGCACAGAAGGAAGGGGTCGATTATGAGGAGACTTTTGCCCCCACAGCAAAATGGGCTACCATCCAGACACTCTTTGCACTAGCAGCTCAGAACGGTTGGAAAGTCCATCAAATGGATGTAAAAACTGATTTCTTGAATGGAGATCTAAAAGATAATTTTCTTATGTCCCAGCCTGAAGGATTTTCTGTGAAAGGACATGAACATAAAGTATGCAAACTGGTGAAGTCCTTGTATGGCCTCAAACAAGCACCGCGAGCCTGGTATGAAAAACTAACTGAGCATCTTCTGAAACTCAATTTCAAACATTATGATCTTGATGATGCAACTTTATTTGTCAATAAAGTTGGCAAAACAGTTGTATATCTTGTGGTATATGTAGATGATCTTTTGATGACAGGGAACAATGAAAGCTACATTGCATCCATAAAGAAGGAATTGGGGGAAAGTTTTGAAATGACTGATTTGGGCTATGTTCATTACTATCTTGGCATTGAAGTAACCCAACATCCGAAGTCCATATTTCTTTCTCAAAAGAAATACATTGGAGATCTGTTGAACAGGTTTAGCATGACAGAGTGCAATCCTCTTACTACTCCAATGGAACAAAACTTAAAGCTCACATCTACTGAAGGAAAAGAATTTGAGGATGCAACAAAGTATAGACAGCTTGTAGGGACTCTAAACTACCTAACTACTACCAGACCAGGCATTTCGTTTGCTATTGGAATCCTCTCCAGGTTTATGCAAAAGCCTTGTGAGGGACATTGGTCTGCTGCAAAAAGAGTTCTAAGGTACTTGAAGGGAACTCAAGACTTTGGAATCAAGTATACACAGGTGGACGACTTAGCTTGATTGGATACTCTGATTCAGACTTCGATGGAGACAAAGAAACTGGGGTATCTACTTCAGGATATGTTATGAGTCTTGGATCAGGAGTTGTCTCTTGGAGATCATGCAAACAATCAGTTCCAACAGATTCCACAATAGAAGTAGAATACGTGGCAGCAGCTGAAGCAACAAAAGGAATTGTGTGGCTTAGGAAAATTCTTGAAGATTTGCAGGTAAAACAAGTACAATCAACTCCACTCATGATTGACAATACCTCTGCAATAAAGTTGGCCAAGAATCCAAAGTACCATGATCAAACAAAGCACATCAATACTAAATATCATATGATTCGACATCATGTTGAGGCCAAAACAATCCATGTCCATCATTGTTCCACAAATGAGCAAATTGCAGACATCTTCACCAAAGCGCTTGGAAGAGAAAAGCTTGAACGATTCAGAACGATGCTTGGACTCACCAACATCCCTTCAGATTAAGGGGGGAATGTTGACACCTAATCCTCATGATTGGGTGAATATATGTAAATAGATAAGTAAGTAATATGAACAGTCATTGAGAGATGAACTGAACAGTCTCTCCCTCATGTATATAATGAAGACCTACCTGATGGAATAATACACGAATCATTTTTGCCTTGTGGAGTTACTGCCTGGCCTAACAATGCCCCCACATCCACTTGGGAGCACCACATGTGACTTACTTGGGAAACAAGGGGCCAACCCATTGTCCACTATTATTGGAGTCCATTCTCTCGCCATGGCACACTTTGGACTTCACTAGGTCATTTCAATGGCCGAACGACTCATATTATTGATTATTCTGCCCTCTTGAGAGGCTTCTTTCTATGTTATTGAACTATCTAGCTGGGTTTGTCACCAAGGGATGTTATTATTGCACATTATTTCATTATTTGGCGCTTAATTAGGTCTATTTAGGCAAATCAAAATACTTAGATATTGTGTAAATAGATGAGAGGCTCATTCATTCCTCTCATCATCACTTGTTTGGGTTTAGTAGCTCTTGTGAGAATTTTCATTCCCTTTTGGAAGACAGATTTGGTTTCATGGATGAATTTTGATGTATGGATACTATCTTCTTGATCTTGGAGCTTCAAAATTGTCTTGATTTGATGATTGCATATACTCGTTGTACATGTAAGTGCTCTTTTCATGTCTATTCTTTACTTTTATCTTGTCACATGAATGTTGTTGGGATTTTCACTATCTAGGTTTGAAATTTATTGCTACATTATGCAAAATGGTGGAAATTTTGATCTATTGAAGTGTTGCATCATTGCATGTGTCATGTATGAATGGGCGAATGTTCCTAGAGGTTATTTTCATTGATTATACTTTGATAAGTGATCAAACATTGCACATCTAAGTATAAAGTCCTTGGGTAGTTGCTCTCATGCCCTAATTTCTATGCGAAGTTACCTGTAGGCTTCCTTGATTGGGTTAATTCTCTCCAAGTCACAAATTCACCTTGACTCAATCTCTCCCAAAGGCAAGGCACTGATCCAACCATTGGTGGTCAACTTAAACAATTAATTTTCTCACCTTCCCTTCTCTTTCTAGGCCTAACCCTAATAGGTCTCTTGGGGAATCAATGGACATCAATCAAATTCCATTCTATCCATTTAATCACCTCAATTTTTGGTCCACTACTGCGTTGTGGTTTTGTTTAGAGGTCCTCCAAGTTTGAAGCAAATCCGACACTGGAATCGTGAGATATAGCAAGCCCTAGCCATAAGACCAAGTCTTGCCCTAGATTGACTTAGGTTAGTGTCCTCATTAGGATCATTGCATTCAAATCTCAAAAGAAAACTAATCCCTTGATCTTATTCCCTACCCTAATTAGGTCAAGGCCCTCATTGGTTGATGAACTCCATATCATTGACATAGTTTTGGGTCCACTTGGCTATGTGTAGTCACATAAATTTGTAACTCTAATTCCATAAGGATTACATAGAAGCCTCTTATCCATAAGGATCCTTAGGTCTAGGAAGCCCTTGTTAGGCACATCCTCCAAACCTAGGCTCAAGAATCCTCTTAGCCCCTCCTTGAGAGCCCATCACCTTACTTTTGAATCAATCAATCAAGCTATATAATTGTGTCTCTCTTGCGAATATGCCTTGGGAATCACTCTCTATCCACTTATAGACCATCCTTGCTAGTGATTCCTCTATACTGGGTCTCCTCCCATCGGTGAAATTTTGTAAAGAGAAGGGAGCCTTAACTGAGGTGACAATGGGCTATCACTGCATTGTTGCCCCTTGACCTAGTAGTTGCTATAGATGATCCCCTCCTAGGACCCTTGTTAGTTTGAGCGGTAACAGAATATACAAGTGAAACTTCATGCTAAGATGATGAAAGCCCTAAGTCACTTAAAAACAAAATTACTGTTACACGGACAATCCCTCCTGCAGACAAGAGCGATCTCAGTAGATCCTAAATGGAAACTAGAAACAATCATGACAAATGAACTGACCCTTTCCCTAAGTTGAACTTATTCGAATTACAAGAAGTCTAGCTAATGGATAGACCTCTTATCGGTTTCACAAAAATCCTGATGAAGATCCCTGGTTGTGACTTGATGCAAGTCTTCAATGCTTGGTATAACTTGCAAACATAAACCATAAAAAGGATCAAAAGCACTTGTGATTTAGTAATTCAAACAAGTTAGCCTAATGATCAAGGAAATTAGGGATTGAACTTGCCTTAATGAACATAATAAACAATTGCAAACTATTCATCATTCACAAAAGACAAAAATCAATGGGAGAAAGTTCTCATTTGTATTAATCAGAGGATAAGAGGAGCCTTACAACCTTCGCCTTGATGCTGTGAGGTCCCTCTCAAATGCCTTCAATCTCTTCCTTAGATAACAAGCTCTCCAATCTCAAACTCGTAGCATAAGTTTGTATTCTCTGAATTCTGACCTCCTTCATCCCTCAACCCTCTAGTCCTTTTATAGATCAAAGAGGGGGAAGTTTCAAATCTGTAAGAAGAAGATGAACCTCCTTTAGTGAAGGATTAGGTTACCATGAGAAAAGGGATGGAGATGCATCTTATGATGGTTATAGTTCAAATAGTCATCACCTGGAATCTTTCAGTTGGGAAATATTCGACCAACTATGCTTTTAGAATGTACTTTTTATTTTTACTTTCTAGAATTTATCTGCGCGGGTTTATAGTTATAGGCAGAGCACAACTCTGCGTTGTTCTCAAAAATAAATTTCAGCGCATGCACAGGAAACAATAGATAAATTGGCGCAGGTGGAACTTAACAAGGTGTGAGAGCTATTTGACCCAAATTTCTCATGGACTTTAACATATTTTGAGTTGTTGGACTTCTAAGGGAGATGGTTTCAACATGTTCACGGATGGTAATAATATCCATAAACTGATCAAGTGTCATGGCAACAAATTGACGTGTAAAACACACTTGAGAGTTGTATCCTTCAGGACTCCAGTCCCTGTGAAAGAAAGAAAGGAAATCAAGATGAGTGTGGAAGAGACACTTCACCAAGAAGCTATGTGGATGATCTTAAGGGATTCATACATAATGCAAGTTGCAACAATAATAAGAAAAGGTCTGAGCCTCCTCCAAGGAAGAACAACTTCAAAAGATCATCAAGAGAATGCTACTCATCCAAGTACATAAGGATGCTCTCTGGTTATTATTATTCTTGCACTAATTTCAGTCATAAATCTAGTGATTATAGACCATACTACAAGAATGATTGCAAAGGTTACTGTTACCCACCACTAGTGGGTGACCCTATAGGAGAATTTTTCTCCTAGCTTTGTCTTCAGCCGATAGCCAGTAGCCCTGATAGCCACTAGTGTAGCCAATATTGTGCCAGTTGATATCTGCTCCCTAAGCCAGTCATATGTCCCCTCACCCATCTATCAAGAGAATATGTTTGAAGGTGGCCTATAGTATCCTAAAGGTATGTATTTCATTGTGCAATTAGGTGCTTATTCTTGTTTTTCTTAGGCACACCTGGGTATGGATTACTGGGTGACTTGGAAGAAAGAAGGGTCTTGACTGTAGTCTTGTTCCCCACCTTAAATGGGGGGTGGGGGTTAATCCTCAATCCTAGCCTCGTGTGATCTCCTCTATTAGCTTATAGCTTCAGGATGGGCACTACTTGGGAAACCCCGATTTTGGTAGTGCGGTCTCATTTTCCCATTCCACATTTTTCACTCACCTTTGCACATTACATGCCCTATTTCATCATCTTCCCTTTCTAGGTCCACAAGGCTCTGATACCTCCTCCCCTTGTCCACATGTTTGGGTCGGGCTTGGAACAATGCCCAAGAGGTTAATGTAGCTAAAAAAGGGATATAATCATATCATGGTCACATACAAAAGGAAATAATACCACAAAATGCAAAAGATGACCAAGACAATAAAATTTAGCACGTGGGAAAAAACCAAACATGATCTCTATCCCTTATAATTATACCCATCACCTTAGTTCTTAGGGACCCTGTGATGCATCATTAAGGAACCCATGCATGTCCCAACCTCTGGTGGGCACTGAACTACCCCACCTTAAGGGGGTAATCATTGCTTTATCATACACAACATGCTCTCATCCCATACAAACCCGAGTGGTAACATAAAAGAAAAATCAATAAAAGGAAAAAGGAAAATGAAGAAGGGTCGACAAACAAAGCCTCAAGGTAACTCATGTACCACGATTTCTCCCTCTTACATTCATACACCCAAATATGTGGACTTCCCTCGTCATTACCACCCTTGAGCCCATGGAATTTGGCCTTTAGACCCATGTGTCCCAATCCACCTCATCATTATCCACATGCCACTCGAAGGATGTACCTTGGACATGTCCTTCCCTTTAAGGGTTGGGAACACCTAATAGGGTTGTTTATTAAACACTCCTACTTACGGAGGTAACACCATTGCATGCTCAAAAACCTAAATTTGGAAGGGAAACCCACTATGAAGTCTCATTTGTGCCCTTGACCAACAAGCTTGATTCACTTAGATGCACTAATGAATTATTGGCTAACAAACTTGATTCACTTAGATGCACTAACATGATTGGCAGGTGGTTTCATCATGGGCTGGGAAGCTTAACTGGGGCCTAAGCCCACCAGAGGATCATATTGGCATTTATAGGGGATGTGTTGAGAGCTATGGGTTTCCATCATGTGATAGGGCATTATCTCATGCGATGGGCAACTGTAACACCTTCAGTAGCCTATTCATTGCCCCACATTATATGTGAAATGATGCGCTTGGACTAGCAATGCCCTTGACCAGCTTAGTATCATATACATGGTTTTCCAGCAGATCTGAGGCCTAGAGGAGGTTTGTCTCATCCTTGAGACATGGGAGGGAAAGGAACATATTTCATGCCCTAATTTGGAGCAGTCTATAGGATTTTCTTCCATCAGGAGAACCATGAGACCACTACTTGTGCCCCAGTGCCACTTTGGAGCACCACATGATGTTTTTCTTAGAGATCAAGGGGCTGCCCCATTCTCTATCATTCATGGAACCCTCACTCTTGTTATGGAACCTTGAGGACTCAACGAGGCCCTTCAACAACCCTTCTTCACCATAATTGCATCATTTTGGCTCATTTTGGATGGCTTATTCTTCACTTTATGAGCTACTTGGTGGGATTGTCACCAAGGACATGTTATTTTGCACTTAAAAAAAAATCTTAAGGTCGTTTTAGGTTAATTCGAACTACTAGAGGATAATATAAATTTATATCTCTCCCATTGAGAGAGATCATCATCATCGCAGTTGGATCTCTTTGTAAAATAATTTCACACTTCTTTCTCTTAAACGAAATTGGATGTCTTTGATGCATTTCGATATTTTTGGGAGTTAATTTCACTTTCTCTTGGAGTAGCCTCTTGATCTTTGGATGGATATATCTCTTGTTATCTTGTAAGTAATTTTTTTAGAGATTTTTCATGAGATAATGTCTAATGTGTGGAATCATTGCAACTAGATAGATCTCGTGTGTTCTAATTTTATTGAATATCACTATAAATATTGTTATATTGTGAAATTGGACATGTTACTCGTTAAATAACAAGTAAATGAATGTTCCTAGTGGATTGAAACTCGCTTTTCTTCCATGAAAATCCTTAGATCTTGTGTTGGTAATTATTGAAAAGTAGGTGCTAGGGCATAGCATTTTAGCCTCCTTGAGGACGAATTTAGCAAATTTTGAAACATCATTGACTACATAGCCAATGGAAGTAGGTGCTAGTCCAAGGAAAAATTGGTTATCACCCTCTTTCGTTCTCTTTTTCTCCTCCTCAAATTTTTTTCCCCCTCTCCTAGACAACCTAGCTAAGGCTCCTTGTGAATTCCATTAGAGGAGGAATATTTCAATTTTGTCTGGACAAGGAATCACATTGGCGCCTCCTCTAGGGATTAGCAAACCTTCAAGGAATTCCCATGGTTTGTTTGTGAGAAAAATCAAGCCCTAGCTTTGACTTTGAAAGCCTACCTTTAACGTCATAGGTTGAGAGGCCTTTTTGAGGGTCCTTTGCACATAAAGCTCTGAGACATTTATCATCGTTGACCCTTTCTTTTTAGGTTTCTCTAGTAGAGAAAAATCCCTATTTTGAAGAAGAATAATCTTGAAAGCTCCTAGAGAGGTCTTGTCTCACCTTGGAAGTCTTGATCCTAGATACACTCATCATCATTGAATATTTGTAACCCTAGGTCTAGGTCTTCTTGATAGGTCTTTCTTGGAGAGCCTTTAACTTCTGTTGATGTAATGAGCCCTAATTGCACCTCTCCTTGAATGGGCCTTGGAAATCACTCTATACCTTATCATTGATCCCAACATTATTGGTGATTTACTTTATACCAAGACTCCTCCCATCAGTGAAAGTCCATAAAGAGAAAGGGACACTAATTAAGGTGACAATGGGTCTTTGTCCCATTGTTGTCACTTGGTCTAGTAGTGGTCCATTAGGAACCCCTCCTAGCACCCCTACTAGATTGTGTGGCAATAGTTATAATCAAAATGTTAGGGTCTGATCCTAACCCCTTTATTAATGTAATAAGCCCAAGGGGCCCTGTAAGAGTCATGATTAGTTAGTTTAATAAATAAATCCCGTAAGAATTGTAAGTGGTTGACTCACATTATAAAAATGAGATCATAATTAGTTATAATAGGCCATAGCTAATCAATAAAGTGATTAACATACATTATGTAAGAGACCACAAGTAACAATCCTCAATAGAGTCACCAATTCTTCTATAGGGATTTTAGCTCGGATGAACAAACTAGAAAACCCCCTTAGGTTTCCTAGAACCTAAGGCAGACATATCAAGGGATGTATGTTATGGTCTAATTCATTCAGAAATGCAAACAATAAGCTAGAATTGTTAAAGAAATGACAAAGGATTACATGATGATCCTTTCATGTAGATCAACTGGAGCAGTCAGTATGGATGAGAATTTCTCCCAAGAGAGCTCCTAAGTTCGATCTTACACACAAAAGAGAGAAAACATAACCTTTACAACATATAAGTCTTAATCAATTCAAACATCCATGGATGAGCGACAATGAATTATTGAACATACAAAAAATAGACCATCTTCCCTATTATCACTAAATAAACATAAAATATATGAGCAGTTGACAACAAAGTGGAAGGAATAACAGTAGATCTATATATTCAAAAAGATGAAGGAAAGTTACAACCATAGATAGTTGCAACATGACCTCCTCCAATTCCTAACTCTTCAACCTGTCTCTCTCAAACAATATCTCGATGACATAATAATGCACTTATTCTGATCCTGATTCCAGTGGCCTAGCCTCCAATATATAAGCAACGAGAGGCCAAGAAAGCTACTAATTCCTTCACCAGTTCACTTTGGGAAAAAGCCAAAGGATGGAAGATGTTTCCTCATGATTTATTGCTTTCTCCTAATTTAGTAGTCTTTGTTAGGATAGGTAACATCAATAGATGAACTTGATGCGATATTTTCCAACTTTATAGAGTCAACTTTGAGTAAACAACGGAGTCACGGTGAGTTAACTCGGTATTTTTACTCATGGCCACGTGAAAGTCTGGCAATACGAGCCTAATGAACACAATGCGTTCATAGCTAGGGTAATGCAAGATTCTTATCTAAGGGTCATGTTATAATGCTCTAAATTTTTTGACATGGAGCATTATATCTTTAATCATGCGTAAGACAAGGGTGTATCTCAGTCAAGTGTCTTAACTTCTCCTCTAAGCTAATGACAAGGTATTTTCCTGTATAAAACTGTTAGTTCACGTGATATGTAAAGGTGAAAAGGAAAGTGGAAGTGGCAATGGACAAGAGAAAAATAAGTGTGGTGTCGGGATCTAGCAAAGAGTTGAATGTATTTGAGGATCTGAGAAGGTATTCAATGTCGATGGATCAAACCAGGAAGTTGCCTTCCTCTCAATATAAAGGTGTGGTTCCTCATCCCAATGGTCGATGGGGATCACAAATTTATGAGCATGTGTGGTTGGGAGTGTTCAACGAGAAAGGAGTCATTTCCAAGGCCAATGACCAAGTGAACCTCAAGTTTTGAGGCAGAGATGCCATTACTAACTTAAATCCTACAAGAGATAGTTTTTGGGAATCACAATTGCCATTAGACCAAAACCCGCAGGTGTTAGTCAATGATGACATCGCTAGAGATAAGGATCCACGAGAGGTGGTTAGTCCATGTCGTGAAACACACAAGGAGTGTTGGCTTATCCAATGTCCAATAATGTCCCCCCCAACGCGATCTAGGTGTGTATCGAACTCGTGACCTATGCTTTGATTCCACTTGTTGGGAATCACAATTTCCGTTAGACCAAAACCCGTAGGTGTTAGTCAACGATTGCATCACGAAAGATAAGGATCCACAAGAGGTGGTTCGTCCCTGTTGCGAAACACAGGGGGGAATCGGTTTATCCAATGTCCAAGAACAACAATCTGAAGGCTTGATTCATGAAGTATCCCAATAAGGGAGAAATCATCGATACGCTGGGGAAGCACACATGAAGTAGAATTTGACCATCATAGAAATAGGCTTATGATGGCAAAAGCTTTGTCGACCTCCATGAACAACATTGGGGCGTCAAAGCTTAAGGTTTTTGGTCTAAAAGCTAATGTTTGTCAGGAAAACCAAGGGATCATCTACAAAACATGAATGTCTCCTCCTCCTCCACAAGCATCATCAAAGTTATGGGAGGTTTTCCTCGTGAGAACCTTTTTGACAAAGCTCTTATGATTAGTGATATGGGAAAACTGAATCACCTAGTGATTTCAAAGTAGCATGTGGAGAAGTATTTCCCTTTGGATGCCAATTCTAGCAAGAAAGGATTTCTATGATCATTATGAGGCTATGGCAAGAGATGCAAGGGAAGCTTAGGTGACAACGCTGAATTGAATGCGTGGGATTCATTTGAGGATGAAAACAAAGAGGATGTTAGAAATGTTTCCAATTATTGTGGGTAGACTCATGTAAGGTTGACCATAGAGGATGGTCAAGATTTTAAAAGGTGCTAAAGACTGCGTGAAGCATATCACTAGGAAATGTATGTCAAGGATGCTTGCAAAGTATTTCATTGTTGAGATGTATCCATGGAAATCATCTCTGGAGAGGAGAGCATGAGGATTAGAGCGTGTCAAGGTGAGAGGAGGGTAGTGTTGGAAGAAATTGTCGTTGATGTCAAAGGGTGAATGGGTTAGCAATTGTTTGATTATATGATAGCACAAGGTAGTGAATTTGGATGCAAGAACAGTCTATATTGGTAGCCCTTGTTATGCCATTTTATTTGATAGGTGCTACATCTTGTGGATCCTTTTGGTTGGAGAAATATTAAAGTTTAAAAATTGATTCCCCAAATGAATGGGGTTGTCTCCAGTTCATGCCCCAAAATCCATGGTCTTAAATGTTCAACATTTCCCTTAGAACAAGGCCTAATTTATAATTAAATTTTCCCCTAATACAAGTGTCCAAATCGACCTTGAAAAGAGTTGTTATAAAGAACCAAAATTAATATGTTTATGAAGTCTTTAGTCTCCTCTTACAAGTTTATTTTTAGCCTCTTTTAGGTCGGATCTAAAATAAACGTTCCATTTCAAAAATGAAAATCTTTATTTTGGTTCAGGTTGGCCCCATAATAGCCCCCCCTTCTAATCAATATAACTATTCCTATCGTGAGAGCTTAAAAGGACATCTTATTGAGCAAGGAATAAGTTAAAACTTTGTTTGAGCAATAGATTCATAAATAGGGGATGAAGGAGAACAAAAAGCAGGGAATAAGGGTAAATAAAGGAGTATCTTTCTAATCCTTAGTAGCAAAACAAGATCTTTGATTAAGGAAGTTTTTTTTGCATACTCTTCTTGTGTTTTCTAAGGACAAATTTGTGGAGGTAAGGCTCACTTATCATGATTGTTTAAGGGATGAATATGAGGAATATAGGACTCATACTTTTGCTAGTTAGGCCAAGTTATATGGAAGAATCATAGGCCTATTATGAGGCCCCTTCATACACTGATCAAAACTTGTGACAAATTCAACTTTTGAGGCCGAATTCCAGCCCCCTACCAAGGCCACTTTTTGACGTTGTCTAAAGCCCATTTCACCCCTTTTCTAAGACATTTTTTGACCCTCTATGAGACTTCTCCACAGCTAGACTTGAAGCCATTTTTGTTGAAAAGTAAGTAGGTTCAGTCTGTGGAATGACATGTATAATTATGTTTTATGTAATTAATGAAAAGAAGAAAAATAAAATTGCTATTGTAATACTTGTCTCATGGGTTTCATGAGCAAGGAATTTTATTTTTAGTATGACTCCCATTGTGAGTCCTTAGGATTTGTCATAAAATCAATTTGAGTCTATGTCATGTATGAAAGACCCTTCTTGGGTATATTAATGTTACATGTCAATTTTTCACTGTGACACTTGATCACTTTATGGATCTTTTTACCATTCGTAAACATGTTTGAACTAGCTCGCTCAGAAGTCGAACAACCTAAAATATCTTGAAGTAGATGAGAAATTTGGAGAAAATAAATATCACACCTTGTTAAGTTATACCTGTGCCAAATTTTCTAGAGTTTCCCGCACATTCATTAGAATTAAATCTAAGAACAGTGCAGAGATGCGCTCTGTCTGCCACTATAAACCCACGCAAGTGAATTTAAGAAAGTAAAAATAAAAAGTACATTCTAGAAACATAGTTAGTCGAATATTTCCCAACTAAAAGCTTCTAGGTGATGACTATTCGAACTATAACCCTCAAATGATGCATTTTAATCCCTTTTCTCATGGTAACCTAATCCCGCAATTAAGGAGTCTCATCCTCCTCGTTTGGATCTAAAACTTCTTCCTCTTGGCCTATAAAATGACTAGAGGGTATAGGGAGAGGAGGTTAGAACTTAGAGAAGACAAACTTATGATGTTGGTTTCAGATTGGAAAGCTTGTCGTCTAAGGAGGAGATTGAAGAAATTTGGGAGGGACCTCATGACATCAAGGCGAAGGTTGTAAGGCTCCTCTTAATCTTTGATTAATACAAATGAACACTTTCTCCCATTGATTTGTCTTATTGGAATAATGAATGGTTTACAATTGTTTATAATGTTTATTAAGGAAAATTCAATTCCTAATCTCTTTGATCATTAGGTTAAGTTGTTTGGATTATTACATCATATGTGCTTTTGATCCTTACATGGTCAATGTTTGCAGGTCTTATCAAGCATTGAAGAGCTGCATCGAATCACAACAAGGGATTTTCATCGAGCATTTTGTGAAATAGGTAAGAGGCTCATCCATTAGCTCTAATTGTTATAATTCAAACAAGTCCAACTTAGGGAAAGGGTTAGTTCATTTGTCTTGCTTGTTTCTATTTTCCGTCAAGGATCTAGGGAGATCTCTCTTGTCCACAAGAGGGATTTTGACCGATGTAACAAATTGGCGACCATACTAGGGAGCGTCTTTGCTCTCGTATTTTTCCTTAGTTTTTATTTCTAGTTCTTCTGATTTATCTAGACCCGAGTCTTTATAAATTAATGTCCTTTTAAGTGTGGTTGATTTTTCAAATTTTTGTGTTTTCTTAATTTTTTTACCTCTGCGTTGTTTTTGTTTGCTAACAGAGTGCATTTATATGCTAGTTTTTCCTTAGCAATAGAGCGCATGCACTCTATTTGCCACTATTTACCTGTGCAAGCCTTGAGAATTTTTGAAAATATAGTTGTTGCTTCAACCCAAACCTGAGTTTGTTTTTCTAGAAGTGTCATTATCTTTGTTTGGACTGTGAGTGTCTCTTCTGGACTCAATTGAGTGCTTTGTTTATGATATTTGAGGATTAGGTCTTTTTGAAGAAATTACTTAGGGTTTTGCCTGGTTGATTTGTTGATTGATCAAAACAAGATAGATTGTCCTTTGGTTTATGATATTCTTATTTTGTTCTATCAAATACACCAGTTAAGCCTTAGTTGTTGCTTATTTGTAGTCAAACTAATTTTGAATTGAAAATTAGGGTTTCTTGAGGCCTAGTGCTTTTGTGAAGAATTTGTGGTCATTTTTACTTGATAAAGGAAATCGTTGCTTTCATCTTGGAAATTTCTCACAATTACACTGTTATTATCATTAAATCAAAGAATTCATAGGGAAAAATGTGTTTTCTCCAACTCTCTTGATTGATTTCTGTGTGCTTGAAATTTTTGAGTGATTAGAGATAAAAAGTATTTTTGCTTATTTGATGTTTAGGGAAATCTGGAATTTGGTTTGCTGGCTGCATTTTCATTACATTATAGTGAAATTGGTTACTTTAGAAAATTGGAAAATTTGTGAGTTTTTTCATTTCATTTCGAAAAATCAAAGGAACTCTTTCTTTTCTCTAAATAGGATTTCATTGAATTTGAAAGTTGCTATCACATTTTTGAGTGCATTAAGATTTCAAGTCGTGTCATAACATCATAAGTTTCATCTTCATCACCTATTGAGTAAAGAACAACTTAATAATACAACGTTAATTAAAATTCATCTAGAATTTTACATTTTTAGGGCTCTTGCCACCTACAATAGGTTAAGTGTAGGGCTTTGGAATAGGGAAGGAAGTAAACTTTCTAAAGCTACAAATGAACAATAGAATCTTGAGTTAGGGAGATAAAATCCAATTATTTCCATTTTTCCCTGGGAAGCTCTTCTTGTACATGAGTTAAGCACGAGATCATGTCAAATTTGGTGAAGTGATCGTACCCACTTCATCGACCTAGATATAGTGATTTGCATGTATTAAAACGACACTGAAAGTTACTTGGGGTCACTTGAAAGTAAACCTCCAATTGGTCATATGGAGGAGCCTTCAAGGGGATTGATCTTGTTACTCTTCCCTTGCGTGTACGTTTAATTTGCGACTGTCCCCCCAGGTAAAATTGTTGTATTTGGTAAAATTAGTGACTATAATCCTAGGGCTCTACCTAAGGTGACGACAAAGGGAAGGTCCTGCTATACTTGGAACAAATGTTGACTAGAGTCACTTGGAATTTTTGGAGGTGTAGGTTTTACCCCGTACATAAATTACCTGCATATGAATTCCAATAGCGAGAGAATAACACATAAAACACATATACACAGAGATTTTCCCTTGGATCCCAAAACTGGGACTACCAGCTTGATTTTTAATTATATTCCTTTCAATGTTACCATACATATTGATGCATGTCGAAGCATCCAAAACCATGGACCGAAAACCATCGCGTCCAAAACCATGGACCGAAAACCATCACGTCCAAAACTATGTGTGAAAACTATGCACAAAACCATAGGTAGGTCTGCCCAACCTATTATAGGGTCCTTTTTTTTTTGCTTTTCTAATCCCGGGGCACTTCCCCAGACCCCGTAGAAGGGGGTTACTCGCCCCCCTCAAACCCCCTTGTGACCCCCCCACTGGGAAACGAAGGGGGGGCTCCTCCCCCCCTCTAACCCACTGATTGACTACGCAAGCTAGTCGTGGAAAGAATATAACACAACCCAACAGGAGGGTAATCTTTGCTCGAGATTGTTTATAACAGAGTTACTTGCACCAGACTATTTCATCAAGCAGGTTGTCAAGGTAACTGGTTCCAAATGCTCATTTCTATAAATCTTTTCTCCTTGATCAATGTGATGTTGGATTTCATCACCAACTAGTAATTATTGATGTCTATGAAGACTCAGTTTGTATGGTTTGAACTCCTAGACTTTTAGCGCATGTTACTTTCTGTGTTGTTTTCTTTTACTTTTTAGAGACTTTAGGTGTAATTTAGATAGTGTAATTGATCAATTGAAAAAATTTCATTGTGTCTGAATTACTAAGACAATCACATAGAATACTTAGGGACCCCCCTGAGTATACATCGAGTCAGTTAGAAAAGATAAAAGCTGAAAAATCTAAATCATCAAGATCCATAACTCCAACAGAAACTGTAACTTCTACTATTATAGACTCTGATGTAAGAGGAATTGAAGTTAATCAACTGATAACATCTACTAAATTTGAGGTAACAGAAATTGAATTTGATCAAACTCATAAATTAACATCACACTAAGAAGGAACTGATTTACAAATTACTAAACTCGTTCAAACTTAATCAAATACTGGGGACTTTTTAGATACAAATCCCATTTCTGAACTAGATATTGACAAACCTGAGTCTGATATTTCTGAGCCTAAGACTTATACACCTGCTACAACGCATATTCTAGATCCTCCACTTTCACCACGTGTGAAACTTATTATTACTAATAGTCTCCCTCCTGGTCTCATTGCCATTGAAGAACTTGTTTCAGATGAAGAGGAAGAACCAATAGTTTCTACCAGTGAACCTACAGATATCTGAGAGCTTTTGTTTAGATCTCTTCACCCTGACCCTTGGTATTTCACACCCTTGAACTTTTTAGGGCAAGGGATTCCGCGATACACAACTCCTTACTCTACAAGTACTAGGTTTTGACTGGTCTATGATGGCTTATATAAGTACCTCATCAGACACATCTATGTTTTCTACTTCTTCGGAGTCAACATTATATGGTGGTTTTCTACCACCTGGATATCACTTTCTGGCGGAAGCGCATTTAGCAGCTTCTTCCTCGAACTCATCTTCAAACATGTCAACTAGTGTAATTAATCCTGCCAATGAAGGTTTGACATCTGAACAATTTATTAATATGATTTTCGGTAATGTTGGTAATCCACAAACCAACCCAACAGGTGGTTATTACCCACCTTGGGGGAAACCATAATATCCTCCACTTGGAGGACAACCTTTTGGTGGATCTTATCCTACAACTGGGGGGCGACCCCCTGTCGGGAATTATCTTAATTATGCTCAAATGGTTCAAACTTGTTTTGGTCACCCTATTGTGTCTCAACCTGCCGTTGGAATGCCTTACCCTGGAATGAATACAATCTGGAACCCTTTGTTAAATCAACAATCAATTCCAGTTGCTTCTCAAGTGCCATTGTATCAATCTGTTCAACCTATTGGACAACCCATACAACAATTATCTTTTCAAGGTATGCCTTTTCAAGTCCAACCAAGTTTCCAGGTTAATCCATCGATAGCTACATAACAACCACTTCAGCATCCTATCTCGAGTACTCCTCAAACTTTAGTACAATCTGCTATACCGACAACTGTTCAGAACCCAGGTTCAGGTTCGCCTCAAACTCCCATTCCAGGAGTATTGCAGGTAACTATCCCACTTATACCATAAGTAATGGTGCAACCCCTTGTTCAGTCTTTACCTCAGGTATTTGGTGTTCAATCTATTCCTACAATTCTGTCAATACCCTAAATACCTGTTGTACAACCTAACGTCCCATATATGCAAGTACCGTTTCAAGGGAAACCTTTCTAAGGTTTACCCTAGAGTCAGTTTGTTCAAGGTCCACCTTTTCAAGCTCAATTTCTCCAAGGTCAACTTTTGCAAAATAAACCCTTTCAAGGATAGTTTGTTCGAGGTCAAATGGGTCAAAGTCTCCCTTTTTAGAATCAACCATACCTGGGTTATACGTTTCAACAACCTATATAACCACAATACATTATGTCTCATCCTGGATATCGAGGAGGTATGCAGATCCTAACTGCTCATGTTATTGTAGGATATCTTGGGTATCCTCCTCCTGGTATGGGACTCATCCCTTAGGGTTATCAGTATCCATCTCAAGATCCTAACCGCTAGTTTCCCTTCATTGAAACTTGGATTTCGCTAACCTCTCTCAGTTAACTAATTATCCACTTCTTTATTTACCATTTTAGCCAGCCATTCCTGCTAAGTTTCCCAATGATATTCCAAAGTTTGAAGGTAATTCGGGCAAAGATCCATCCAACCATGTTATGACCTATCATCTCTGGTGCATGCCCAACTCATTAATCGATGATTCTATTAGGTTATGACTTTTTCAACGGACCTTAACTGGTTCAGCAGCCAAATGGTATGTAGAATTGCCACATGCTTCCTTCAGCACATTTAATGCCCTTGCTACAACCTTTTTGACCCATTTTTAGTTACGCATTAGATATGACAATGGAACTGAACTTTTAACTTCTTTAAAGAAGTCAATGTCAACCCATATCTCAGATCACATTCATGAATGGAGACGAAGACGTCACCTAGTTAAAGTTTACATTCCAGACCAGATTTTGGCTGAATGGTTCATAAAATCTCTTTTACCAGTAATAAATGAAGATGTGGCCAAAGGAGGTGTTGTAACTGAAGATCAAGTAATTGCTCGTGCTCAATACCTTGATCTTGTTTATACTCAGTCTGGTACTTTGTATGAAAATATCCCAAATTTACCTCGACCTAGTCAAACTAATCTATCCCTTACAGGATCACTTGCCACAGATGGCATGATTGGTTTTGTGAGCCAAAAATCTGAGAACAAAAAGAAAAATTCTAAGAAAACTTAGATTTCAGCTCTATCCGATTCACCTGAAGAAGATCCTTCTGTTGGAAATAATACTAAGAGGGGGGGTGAATCAGTATTATCAGATCAATAAAACTTTTCAATGCTCAGAAACATATACGCTACTTCAGTTAAGTGAACCAGCGTGTACACGCTACTGTGTCTAAAGAAACCAGCGTATAACCATAAATCTTATAATTCAGTTAGTTTATCTTCAGTTAAATGCATCAGGACATTATTCATCATATTAAGAGTAAACAGATGCAGTATAGCAGAACAGATCATCACACAAAAGCCACACACATGAACACCATGATATAAGGTGGAAACCCAATGTGGGTGAAAACCACCTGCTGCAAGTCATCTCTATCTTTCTTTAATAAGAACTTCAGTTTACAATCTTTTGTACTGGTGCAGCCTTATACCAGTACGCAGGCTACAACCTGCAGAAGGCTTCAACCTTCTCTCATTCTCCAAACTTCCTTGGAAGGGAGCTCCAACTCCCTTTGCTCTTGTACTAGCTAAGATACTAGTACGTAGGTGCTGGCCTACAATCTTCTTTCCTTCAGGTACCACTTTTCATCAATTTTCAGACTGGATACTCCTGAAGCACAACATTACAATCTGAAGACCATGATTCATTCACAAATCATTGAAGCATACAACAACCAATATTAGCATCATCAATCTTTGAATTACTGAACCACTGAAACCCTGTCAAACCCAGTCACCAGAACACAGAGCAGACTACAGAACTCTGCAATAACAGCCAGACCCAACTGCAAACCCAAAAATCAAGCTTCAAAAGATACACGCTACTTCAATGAGAGAAACCCGCGTATACACGCGGTTTTACCGAAGACAACCTGCGTACAGATCTAAAAATAACTTTTCATAACTTGCAGCTGTACCAGATATCAGTTATACCCAGAATATAACATTGCGTCAGTATGCAGATCTAGAAACACGCATAATCAACCATATAAAGATAGTTCATTTCAAACCATTTGATCCCGATCTCTCCTTAGATCTTGTTCTCCATCAACCGATGAGATCTCTCCTTAGCTCAGATCAAGCAATACATCATCAACCAATAACCTGCATACTGGATCTAATACTTCATCAGATATTCAAGACTTTTTCAGATGCACTTGCCTAATGATTTCCTTCTCCTTATATAGCCTTAGGCCTTGTTCAATACCAAGAGCCAAAACCATAGAAATCCAATACCATCATCCTCAAAACTAGGGATCGACACGTCCGTCGAGACACCATGGTCCGAAACCATAGGCACAACTTCCAAGGAATAACCGCCACGGACCAAAAATAAGTTTTCCACATACACGCGCTTTTACTGAAGCCAACTAGCATGTACACGCGACTTGGGCTTGATGAACCTGCGTATATGAATTTTCTCTTCTTCTTATAGTCTGATCATCAATTCCTTGCTGCTGACCTTCTGCACTATGATTTGTCATCAGTGAGGTTTTCCATCAAGGACAACACTTGTCTCATAATGCCAACAATCTCCCCCTTTGGACTTGATGGCAACCCCAAGATCCTTAGAATCATTCTCCCCCTTTGTCATCAAGGGCAAAGGGCTGTGCTCCCCCTGAGTACATGCTGATTTCTCTGCTCTGCTGTGCTGAACATGCTCCCCCTGACTGTAGGCAAGATCTGCAAAAGATGTTCTTCAAACGAACCAAGACTTATACATCATAAAGGACCTTCCTATCACCAAAAGACTCAATACATACATCCATACTCCCAACCAAGAGGGGATACATTAGAACCAACCAATTATATTACATCATTCATCCCAGGCATAGTGGGGAAACCAACATAGGCCGTTACATGACCTTGACACCATAAAAGAGATATCACAGAAGAGATACATGACATAGAGACAACAAATCTAGACCAAGACTTATGAAAGTCACAAGCAGCATCTGATACACATCTTTTAGATCAGCAACCAAGATTTCCTTCTGAGCTCCTTCTCCTGAAACCAACAACAGTTGTGTACTAGAACCAAAAGCATCTAAATGCCAACAATGCTTTATGAGACTTTAAGCTGCTCCCCCTGAACCTGTGCCTGCTGCACCCCCTGAAACTGTGCCTGAAGAATTCTGGCATACCCATCTCAGATCTTCTCCAACCGGAGTCTACCCTTGCTGTTCAGAACTCCATATACGTGACTTTTCCTGCATAAAACAACGTATGCACGCGGATATGCTTCCTGCAGCACGCGTACACCATACACGCGACTTTCCCAGCATAAATCGGCGTATATACGCGGATTTCCCTTACGTAACTTGCGTATACCAACTTTTCTGTAGAACAGACAAGCTTCAACAGCAGGATGAAGCATCAACTACTCCCAGCTTTTGTCTGAGATATTCAAAAGTTTCCCTGGGCAGTGGTTTTGTGAGAATATCAGCAACTTGTTCCTTAGAAGGAACATACTCCAGCTTGACCTTCTGCTCAAGCACTTGTTCCCGAAGAAAATGGTACTTGATTGGTATGTGCTTGGTCTTTGAGTGCATGACTGGATTCTTTGAAATGCTGATTGCACTTGTATTATCACATAAGATAGAGACTGGTGGCGTGCAAGTGATTTGAAAATCCTGCAAGGTCTGCATCATCCAAAGAAGTTGTGTGCAACAAGATGCCGCAGCCACATATTCTGCTTCAGCTGTAGATAAAGCAATCGAACTCTGTTTCTTGCTGAACCAAGATACTAATCTGGAACCCATGAAGAAAGCACCACCACTTGTGCTTTTCCTATCATCCACACTTCCGGCCCAATCTGCATCTGTGTAAGCATGAAGAGTGAGATCTGTATCTCTAGGATACCATAAGCCATAGTTTTGGGTCCCTTGAAGATACTTGAAGATTCTTTTGACTGCCTGAAGATGAGTTTCCTTTGGGTTGGCTTGAAATCTTCCAACAATTCCTACTGCATGCATAATATCTGGCCGGGTACCTGTCAAATAAAGCAAACTCCCAATCATGGATCTATAAGTGGGTTGGTGAACTGCTGCTGATTCGTCATTTGCACTGAGGCTACATCCTGTAACCATGGGGGTACAAACTGGCTTTGAATCTTCCATGCCATACTTCTTCAAGATCTGCTTGAGGTACTTGGTTTGAGACAAGAAAATACCTCCTTCATTTTGTTGGATTTGCAATCCAAGAAAGTATGTCAATTCTCCAAGTAATGACATTTCAAATTATTTCGGCATAACCAAGGCAAAGTTTTGACTCATAGCCTCTTCATTGCTACCAAAGATAATATCATCTACATACACAACAAGTATTAGCAATTTGTTATTTTCAACTTTCATATAGAGATTGCTATCTGCTGATCCTTTTGAAAAACCTTGTTGGTGAAGATATTTGTCCAACCGATAATACCAAGCCCTTGGAGCTTGTTTGAGACCATAAAGAGCCTTTTTCAATCTGCATACAAGGTTTGGATCATTCCCAAGAATGAAACCATCTGGCTGCTCAACATATACTTCTTCTTCTAAGTCTCCATTCAGAAAGGCTGATTTCACGTCCATTTGAAATACCTTGAAGTTTTGAAAGCTTGAGAGAGCAAGGAACATTCGGATGGCCTCAAGTCTTGCTACAGGAGCAAAGGTCTCCTCAAAATCTATCCCTTCTTGCTGCGCATACCCTTTACAAACAAGTCTGGCCTTGTTTCTAATTACTTCTCCATTTTCATTCAATTTATTCTTGAAGACCCATTTTGTCCCTATGACATTCTTATCTTTTGGTCTAGGAACGAGTTCCCAAGTGTTGTTCTTTTCGATCTGCTCAAGTTCTTCATCCATTGCTTTGACCCAACATTCATCTTTGCATGCCTCTTTCACATTTTGTGGTTCAGTGGAAGAGAGTAATGCCAAATAGCTTGAGGCTTCTGCAATTCTTCTTCTTGTTTGTATTCCTGCTTCTTTTTGCCCCACAATCTAAGATTCTGGATGATTCTTTTGAACATATCTGGATGGAGTCTTCTCTTCTATTCTTGTCTGCTCCTCTGGTTCTTCTTGAGGTTCTTCTTCTTCTTGAGGTTCTTCTTCTTCATCATTCTGCCTTTGGGGGTAGCCTTCATCTTCTTCAATGTCTTCATGATGAACTTGCCTAGGAATATATCCCTTCTCATCAACCACTACATCAATGCTGTCAACAATTCTGCCAAGTCTTTTATTGTAGCACTTGTATGCTTTGCTATATGGAGAATAACCAAGAAGAATGCCTTCATCTGCTCTTGGTTCAAGTTTGCCAAGTTGCTCATCAGTATTCTTAATATAACATTTGCTCCCAAATATTTTGAAGTGCTTCACCGAAGGAGTCTCACCACTCCAAAGCTCATGAGGTGTTTGAGTGCTGTTTACTCGGACATTTGTTTTGTTAAGAATAATAACCGCAACATGTGCAGCTTCACCCCAGAAAGTTGCGGGAGTACCTGATTCATCAAGCATAGCACGAGCCATTTGTTGAATAGTTTTGTTCATTCTTTCCACAACCCCATTTTGCTGAGGAGTTCTAGCTGTAGAGAATTCTCTTCTTATCCCATGTTCTTCACAGAAATCGAAAAATTCGTTTGAGGTAAACTCCCCACCTCTGTCAGATCTGAGGCACTTAATTTTGTGTCCTGATTCATTTTCAACCAAGGCTTTGAAGGATTTGAATTTTTCGAATGCTTCATCCTTGTGCTTCATAAGTCCTAACCAGACAAACCTGGAGAAATCGTCAATGAATAATATCAAGTATTCTTCTCCTCGAGGTGTTCTTTTTCTGAATGGACCACATGTATCTGTATGTACTAGCTCAAGAGGCATGCTAGCTGATCCTTCCTTCTCTGGAAAGTTAGTTCTGGTTTGCTTTCCAAACTGACAAGATTTGCATATAGTGTTGTCTGGAATTTTGATATCTGGAAGACCACGAACTGCCTGATATTTGCATGCTTTCCTTATTTGTGAAAAGCTTAGATGCCCCAACCTTCGATGCCATAGCCAGTGTTCATCATTCTTGCTCAAATAGCATTGTTGTGGTCCTTCTTCAAATATGTATAGATTATTTGGAGTCCTTCTTCCTTTGATCACTGTTTTACCTGTATCAAGGTCACGAACACAACATCCATTTGATCTAAATATTACTTCTGTTCCTTGATCGCACATCTGACTGATACTCAGAAGATTATGCTTCAATCCATCAACATACAAAACATTTCCTGCTTTGACCTTCTCTTTCAATGGAGCAACACCTTTTCCTTTTATGGCTGCAGAGATATCGTTTCCAAAAGAAACTTTCTTCCCCTTTTCTAATGCGGTATATGACTCAAGCTTTTCTTTGTCCCCTGTCATATGCTTCGAACATCCGCTGTCAATGTACCATAGACTTTCTTGACCTTCTGCATAAAAGGCTATCCCACATCTTTCTGGTTGCGGTTCCTTTATTCTCCATGTTCTGACATTTGAGGTTTGTTCCTTCTGAGTTGTCTTCCGGAACCTGCTCCTGCATTCAGAGTCTTCATGACCAAAGTTATTACAAATAGAGCATTCAACTTCATTTTCAAGAACCGAAAAGTTGTTATAAGTCCTTTTCATGGTTCCAGTCATTCTCCCTTGCTTTTGTGCTTCTCTAGTCATGATTGTCTTGTAGGCAACACATTGAGCTGCTTTGTGACCGAAGTTATGGCAAGAAAAGCATTGGCCATTAAAGAAACTTCTGCGATAATCAGATCTATCATCCAACCGATTGTAGCTTCTATTTATTCTTGGAGCAAATTGGGAAGATTTTACCTGTGGCTGATTGTAGCTTCTGTTTGTCCTTAAGGCAGTTTGTCCCCAAATTTCTTGATGGTCTTTATTTGTTCTTGAGGTAAACTGTCCCTGATTCACCTGATGACTTTTATTTGGCCTTTGCTCGCTTCTCCTTGCTGCATCAAGATAGCTTTTAGAGGTAGAGGCTTGAGATGTTTCTCCATTATATCCAAGACCTGTCTTGATCAGAGGAGATCGTTGTACATTGATAATCTCATCCAAGGTTTCAGACCCTTTAACAAATTTAAGATTAATCGCTTTTTTTTTCTCAATCTCCTTTCTAAGACAAACAATCTCACATTCCAATTTTTCAAGATGTTTTTCCTTTTCAGCTAGTTGACATTGTAGAGAATCAATAATAGCACTCTTCTCTTCTAAGCAAACTTTGAGATCTTTCATTTCTTCACAAAAGCCTTCTACATCTATAGCATCCATATAGTCATCATCTTCAAAAGCCATTAACAATTTATATCTATTACCTTTTTCATCTTCATCACTATTTGAAAGACCATCACTATCTTCATGAGTGTAATAGCTTTTCTTCTTTTCATTTTGTTTCTTGTTCCATTTAACAGGTTCCTTTCCCTTGTCATTCTTATTTTTGTGAGGACATCTGGCAGCATAATGACCTACTCTTCCACAAGTAAAGCATTTAAAAGGTAACTTACCTCTGAACCTTCCAGAACCCCTTTGAAGATTTCTGACAAAATTTGATTCCTCTTCTTCATCTTCTGGCACGTGACTTGCTTCATAATACTCTTGTTTGCCTGAAGCTTTGAAGGCAGCTTATCTTCTGTCTGATGGACCTCCCTTTCTCATTTCATAAGCGGTTAGGATCCCGTGAAGCTGAGACATAGTAAGAATTTGCAGATTTTCCTTTTCTTCTATGGCAGACACTTTAGATTCAAACTTGGGGGACAACTTAGAACCTTTTCAACCACAATAGCCTCTTTTATTTCTTCACCCAAGTTTTTCATGCAATTAACAATCTCATCTACCCTAAGAAAATAGTTAGCCACACTTTCATCATTATACATTCTGAGAGTCTCATACTTAATCCTGAGAGTTTGAAGTTTAGCACGCTTTACCTGTTCGTCTCCTTCATAGCTTGTGACAATTTTGTTCCATATTTGTTTTGCAGATTTATAGTGCATTACCTTCATGAATTCTGTTTGAGATATACATCCCAATAGAGTATTGACTGCTTTCGCATTTGTTTCATATTTCTTTTTCTCGGCTGCATCTGTAGGAGTAGCTGAAGGAAAAGTGTAGCCTGTCTCTACGATGTCCCAAACTTCTGTACCAAGAGATTGAAGATAGGCAGTAACTCTTACCTTCCAATAATTCAAGTTTGTCCCATCAAAAACCGGTGGCCTGATTGATGCTTCTCTCTCGTAGTTGCTCATGATGAATGATCTACCTTCAAGCGATCAAGCTTCTCTGAAGGACGTGCTCTGATACCAATTGTTGGAAATAATACTGAGAGGGGGGGTGAATCAGTATTATCAGATCAATAAAACTTTTCAATGCTCAGAAACATATACGCTACTTCAGTTAAGTGAACCAGCGTGTACACGCTACTGTGTCTAAAGAAACCAGCGTATAACCATAAATCTTATAATTCAGTTAGTTTATCTTCAGTTAAATGCATCAGGACATTATTCATCATATTAAGAGTAAACAGATGCAGTATAGCAGAACAGATCATCACACAAAAGCCACACACATGAACACCATGATATAAGGTGGAAACCCAATGTGGGTGAAAACCACCTGCTGCAAGTCGTCTCTATCTTTCTTTAATAAGAACTTCAGTTTACAATCTTTTGTACTGGTGCAGCCTTATACCAGTACGCAGGCTACAACCTGCAGAAGGCTTCAACCTTCTCTCATTCTCCAAACTTCCTTGGAAGGGAGCTCCAACCCCCTTTGCTCTTGTACTAGCTAAGATACTAGTACATAGGTGCTGGCCTACAATCTTCTTTCCTTCAGGTACCACTTTTCATCAATTTTCAGACTGGATACTCCTGAAGCACAAAATTACAATCTGAAGACCATGATTCATTCACAAATCATTGAAGCATAAAACAACCAATATTAGCATCATCAATCTTTGAATTACTGAACCACTGAAACCCTGTCAAACCCAGTCACCAGAACACAGAGCAGACTACAGAACTCTGCAATAACAGCCAGACCCAACTGCAAACGCAAAAATCAAGCTTCAAAAGATACACGCTACTTCAATGAGAGAAACCCGCGTATACACGCGGTTTTACCGAAGACAACCTGCGTACAGATCTAAAAATAACTTTTCATAACTTGCAGCTGTACCAGATATCAGTTATACCCAGAATATAACATTGCGTCAATATGCAGATCTAGAAACACGCATAATCAACCATATAAAGACAGTTCATTTCAAACCATTTGATCCCGATCTATCCTTAGATCTTGTTCTCCATCAACCGATGAGATCTCTCCTTAGCTCAGATCAAGCAATACATCATCAACCAATAACCTGCATACTGGATCTAATACTTCATCAGATATTCAAGACTTTTTCAGATGCACTTGCCTAATGATTTCCTTCTCCTTATATAGCCTTAGGCCTTGTTCAATACCAAGAGCCAAAACCATAGAAATCCAATACCATCATCCTCAAAACTAGGGATCGACACGTCCGTCGAGACACCATGGTCCGAAACCATAGGCACAACTTCCAAGGAATAACCGCCACGGACCAAAAATAAGTTTTCCACATACACGCGCTTTTACTGAAGCCAACCAGCATGTACACGCGACTTGGGCTTGATGAACCTGCGTATATGAATTTTCTCTTCTTCTTATAGTCTGATCATCAATTCCTTGCTGCTGACCTTCTGCACTATGATTTGTCATCAGTGAGGTTTGCCATCAAGGACAACACTTGTCTCATAATGCCAACACCTTCTCCCGAAATTACTTCCAAAATTAACATCGTAGAATCATCTACCGGCAAGGGTAAGAAATCCAGAAATAAGAAAAAGGGAAAAGAAAAAGCTAAACAAGGCACTTGTTCTAAGGAGAAATCAAACAAGAATGAACCGCATGATGAAAAGAAGAAACCTCAGTATCCTTGCTTAATTTGTGATGAAGATCATTACACCAATGAATGCCCACATCGTGTCGAAGTTTCCAAATTTGTCAAAAGTTCACCCAATCCCGCCCTTTTCCTCCCTAAGGCAGTAAAATGGTTTCTCATGAACAATCTGATCCACATTAGCAGATATCATGATGATGTATCCTAAAGTTATGGTAGCATCGAGATCCAAAGATTACACATCAAAGAGTCCTGTTGAAGATGGAGATGACTCTAGTCCAGCTGGTCAAGCTTCCGCATCCACTCCTCCTTCTTCTGAACCATTGCATATTGAAAAACCAAACCTTGATATGATAATTCGTCCACCTCTTAAAGGTATGCGTCGAAATTCAGCCTTTAACCCTCATGCTAGGGCTGCTCAAAACTATAACATTGTCAAAGATTTGGTTATGTCACCTTCAACAATGTCGGCTCTTGAAGTGCTGCAGACTTGTCCAGCACAAAGGAAGTTAGTATTATCAACCATAGGAGCATTAGATCCTCATGAATCCAATTTAATTGTTTTCGATCTGAAAATCATGTTTTGCGTCTCCCACACCAAGTGGCTCTTCAGATACTAGTTCACATTGAAAATTGACAAGTTTTTCAAATAGTGATTGATGAAGGAGCATCGACATGTATTATGTCCATTCCCTGTTGGAAAGATTTGGGTTCTCCAACAACCAATAAATCTCCCACGACTTTGAAAACCTTTGATGGAAGAGGTTTTTGTCTGTATGGACTTTTAAATGATTTTCCAATCGAATTAGAAGGAAAAAAAGTTACAATAGAGGTTGAGGTTGTTGATGCTCAACTTGACTATAACCTTTTGCTTGGTCGGAGCTGGACTTATGCTATGGTGGTAGTAGTCTCGTCATATTTTAGGATGATCATGTTTTTTCACAAAGAAAGAATTGTGAAAGTAGACCAATTATCCTATTATACCTCAGACCCTAATTCCATTGGTAGTGTGCCTTTTGTTGGAAAATCAACGACTCCATATGAAGAATTTGGTGTTGGTCTTCTGAAAGACTCATCTTTGATGGGAAATTTCACATTCCCTCCACCCAATTTCGCTCATAATGATTCCTAGATTAACATGATTACATTAAGTACTTTTGAATCGGGAGATCCGTGGGAAGTACCTTCAGAATAAAAAATGATCTTATATGACAATGAAATTCCTCATAGCCCTTTTGAGGTAGCCTATGAGGAAATTCAGTATTTTTTCAACTCATCAACATCTGAAGACAATCGAATGAATACGATTATTGATGAATATTTTCATTTGTCACACTTGGAACCAATCTCTATGCCTGATCCTTTTAACGCAATTGTTTTAAGTGATGAAGGGATTATGGAAGTTATGACCTTGGATGAAATGCCATGGAACAATAGTCATCATCATTCAACCTTCTTGCCATCCTTTGAAAAAATTGAGAATAATTTCTCAACTATGTTTTCATCTGAGACACTTAATGATCCTCAATGTCTAATATCTACCCTTTCTTCCAGTTATGAACATAATTTAGGGAACATATCAGCAATGATACCCATAGATATCTCAGTGAAACCCATAATAACTGAAAATATGCATATAAGAGCTTCTTGTTCTTTAGAAGAGATTCAAACTTACAAAGCCCTATTTTAGGAATTTCGTGACATCTTTTCCTGGTTATATGAAGGAATGCTATGAATCAACCCTAGCATAGTTGTACATGAAATCAAAAATTATCTGGATGCTAAGCCTGTTAGACAACGATTACGCCCTATACATTTACGAAAAGATGCCACTATCAAAATTGAGGTTGAAAATTTGTTGAAAGTAGGATTCATTTGCCCCATTCCTTTAACTGATTGGGTATCAAATATCGTGATCGTTAATAAAAAACAAGGAATTATTCGAGTATGTGTTGATTACCAAGATATTAATAAAGCTTGTCCCAAGGAAAATTATCCAACTTCGTATATCGACCAAATTGTCGATGACTTTGCCCAGAATGAAAATTTTTCATTCATGGATGGATTTTCTAGCTACAATTAGATAAACATACTCCCTGTCGATCAATACAAAAACACATTTATATGCCCATGGGGAAATGTTTCTTATTGCAAACTCTCATTTTGCACGAAAAATGTTGTCGCAACTTTTTAGAGAGCAATGTCTTATGCATTCCATGATATCAAGCATATTGTTCAGCCTTATTTAGATGACCTACTAACTCATTCAATGAAAAGGAAGGATCATCGACTGCACTTAAAAGAAATTTTCATTAGGTGCAGGCACTACAACATTTGCTTGAATCCGCACAAATGTGTTTTTTATGTGCAATCAGGTTGGCTTCTGGGTTTCATCGTTTTGAAAGAAGGCATTCATGTCGACCCCCTCAAGGTAGAGGCAATTCTGAATTTTCCTACTCCTTCTAGCCTTACTCAACTCCAAAGCTTGCAGGGGAAATCAAACTTTTTGCATAGATTCATCCACAATTATGTTGAACTAACCCAGGGTTTTACTTGACTGTTGAAAAAGGGCATTCCATTTCTCTGGGATGAGAATGATGATAAAGCTTTTGATGCGTTAAAACATGCATTGACCAGTGCGCCATTACTGCATCCACCCAATTATCATCGAGATTACTTTCTGTACTGAGCTGCGTCCGATGCCACCATTGGCATGGTGTTAGTCTAGGAGGATGATTCTAGCAGTGAACAGGTGATTTACTATTTGAGTAGAAGTCTCACTAAAACTGAGATTAAATATGCACATGTGGAGAAGCTGGTCTTGGAAGCTATATAAGCTGTTCAACGATTCTGTCACTATATACTTCTCTGAAAAACATCTGTGATTTCATATTGCAACCCTATGATGTATATCCTCACTAAACAATTGCTAGGGGAAAAATACTCCAAGTGCATAGTTATCTTACAATAGTTTGATTTGGAATTTGAAAAATCCAAATCAAAGAAATCTTTGATTTTTGTCGAACTATTGTGTGACTTTCCTCATACTAATATATAAGCTATAGCAGAATATTCTTTTGCTGATGAATCTCTCTTTCTTATTAGTACGTCAGATCCGTGGTATGGAGATATCATTATATATATCCAAACACAAAGTTTTAGGCCTGAGTTATCCAAAACTAATCGTCGTCAAACCCGATACCAATCCCAAAAATACAATATTAGTGGTGAGACTCTTTACTATTGCGGTATTGATTCTATATTCCAACATTGTTTGACTCTCCAAGAGGCCAAAACAACATTAAATGACTGCCACTCTGGAGCGTCGGGCGGTCACATGTCTGGGTATTCTACTGCCCAAAAGATACTAAGTGCTGGTTATTTTTGGTCATCAATGTTTAAAGATTGCATTACTATAGTCCACAAATGCCACAATTGTCAAATCTACTATCACAAAGTGCAAGAAGCTCCAGCTCCTCTTCACCCTATCATAGCTGTCGGTCCTTTTACCAAATGGGGCATCAAGTTCGTCACCTATAACCGTCACTTAATCGGGGACATGGGTATATTATCCTTGCAGTTGATTACTTTATGAAATGGGCCGAGGCGATGCCTACATATAGAGATGATGACGAAACTGCAACAATTTTCTTTTTCAATCATGTTATTGCTTGGTTTGGTGTTCCACAAGCTATTGTTATAGACCATGGTAGTCATTTTCATAATTTTATGATGATTGAACTTTCCGCACAACTTGGCCTACGCCATGTGTTGGGCCTCAAAATAGTCCTTATTCTCACTCCATTATTCACCAATACCTTCACATTACTTCCATATTACCTTCATGTCACCTCCATTCCACCTTCACATCATTACATTTACCTCATCATTGGGTTATAACTATGCTTTTCCAAAGTTTATTAATTCTTAACATTTTAAAGTGGATTTATGGTTAAACTTTAGAAAATAATATGCTTATACTTATACCTAACAATTAGAATGAGTTTTTTGACATGTGTAGGTACAAAGGAAGCTTCCAAGACATCCTTATGTGGCACTCTATGCTCAAATTCGAATTTGAGAAGATCATGAACCTCATGGAGAAGATCATGGACCTCATGGAGGAGATCATGGAGGATAGGGTTATGTGTCACCATTGGTTGAGAAAATGTGGGTCAAAGGAGGGAATAGTGGGTCTACATTTATGAGGTTGTTATCTTAGTTTTTGTATAAATAGGAGTACCTCCTTCATTCCAAAGGGGAGGACTCTTGGAGCATGTATCCAACGTATGATGGAATAGAATAAAGCTTCATTTTACATAAATTTCCATTATATAGGTTTAGATATAAATTGTCTTAATGTAGTATATGGAATAATTTGTCACTTTGTTCTTAAGAGAATTGAGCTCACTCTAAAAGGATCAAAGAAACATTTTATTTCATAATAGATCTTATTTCATTGCTTAGATGTTTGAGGATTTGTTTGTGATTGGTGAATGAGTTTTAAATTAAAATCTTATCAGCATATGAGGGAACAACCAAGGGTCTAAGTTAGGCTCTCCCTCTATTTGATTTGCATGATAATTGAAATTCATTCTTTTGCTTTTAAGTTTCGAGTTATTTCATTTCTTATGCTTATGAATGAATCTTAGTTTAGTTTGGATCAGTATATGAGGGGACAATCAAGGGACTAAGTTAGTCTCTCTCTCTATTTGAATCTGAACAACAATTAAATTCATTCTCTTGTCTTTATTTCAAGTTTCTAGTTTTATGTAATCAATGGTTTCTTTTCAATCTATAATACTGTAGGGAAGGACAATCAGGACCTCCTCAATTAGGAGCCTCTTCCCTTGCATATTGTATTGAATCATAAATCATTTAGTTATACATAGAGTTAGTTGCCTACTCTTGCATATATTTTGCTGGCATCATCACAAGCTTACGAGTTTCCCTAGTTGATAATTTAATGAAAGCAATTTAAGCAATTAAATTGCCCAACATTTTGGCGCCGTTGCCGGGGATGGTGCTAAGGGATTAGGCATTAGAAATTTAATTCAGTACTAGTATTTTTCTTTGGAAAAGCTAACTCATCTTGAAAGGATAACTTGGTGACAGCAAGATCTTCGTAACATGGGGAAGTATACATAGGTTTTAGCTTTGAATCTCATTTTTAGCTGCATATATAAATCATGATAAATAGGATGCATAAATTTCAATCAATATTTTCATTATAAAAGTGTTAAACTAATCCATTTATGGACAGGAAATCTAGAATGATGTTCAAGCATTTGGAGGAGAGTCAAGAGAATGAGGACTACATTGAAGATTGGTTTCAAAAGGTGACTAGGCCACAACTTTCTTCCATTCTTCAATGAATCCTAACATTTAATCCAAATGTGCAATTGATCTCTCATATCCTTGCAAACATTCAGGTATATTTTTCAAATTTGGATGTGAGCATACTAGAGACTTTGATCCGTAAATGGCTTTATTAGAAATACTCTTGAAAATAAAAATAAAAATCTTTTTCTCAAAAGGGAGTAGGATAGAATAGGAAAATAAAACCAAGCCTGGAAAGTTTTTTTAAAGTTTTCGATTTTTAAAATTTGATTTCATTTATTTCTTGGAAATTTTGGTGGTGCAGTAAGAGCCACCTAATTCACTAACCATTGGCAGGAAGATCTACAATCAAAGGAATATTTGTGAAGAACGAAAACAAGTGGAGATTAGAAAGTTAAAATTTGAGGTTTGAAATCAAATTCTTCTTATATTTCTTTTCAAATTTTAGATTTCAATTACATAAAGAATCATGCTCTCCTCTTGTGCTTTGTGTGATCTGGAGGATCAAAAAATTTCATGTTAGTATATTTTTTATTGAAAAAAATAAATATTTGTTTTTCTAAATAATAAAAATAAATAAAAACACAAAAACAAAAATGAGAATAAAGTAAACAAATAAAAATTCATGGAAGCCAATGAAACAAATCGCTACAAATGTTATGTGCCACAGAGCTATGGCAAGCCACCTAGTAGTGTTACCAAGTTGCAGAGAAAAAAATCAATCAATAAATTAAAAAAAAAAGATGATAAAAAAAATTAAAATAAAAATAAAAATTCTTACTACAAAGATGAGATTTTCTCCATGCTTACAACCTGCAACAAAAAAATATAAAAAAATCATAAACATTTCGCAAGCTTCTATAGAATAAAAATTGGTTAACGAATCCACTTTTTAGGCAAAAAGAATGAGTTCAAAAAATATGAAAAATAATTTGCCAAATATTTTGGAATTTCATTTTCTAAAAAAACTTGAAAATGATAAATTCAGAAGATATGAAAAATAATTTGACAAATATTTAGGAATTTCATTTTCCTAAGAATCTTGGAAATGATGAATTCAAAAGATATGAAAAATGATTTGGCAAATAGTTTTGAATCATATTTCCTAAAAACCTTGGATCTAGATTGGCCACTTGTCAAGTTGTTTCAATTTTCATTTTAGAATAATTCCAAATTTCCAGTAAATTCATAAATGTGACTTGTGATTTATTGGTAAGTCATTCAAATTGCATAATGGAGGTCATGAGTTCAAATCTTGTAGGGCTTGGTATTTGTTAATTATTCTTCAATTTTGACACAACATTAATTAAACAAAAATTTTGCCACCACATGGCAACACAACATCGACCAATATTGCACATTCACTGCCACATTCTTCAACGCATTGACTCTTTTTTCTACTGCGCAAACTCTCTCATTCACTGCCACATTCTTCAACGCATTGACTCTTTTTTCCACTGCACAAAATCTCTCTGACATTCAAGCATTTGATATTTGTTCATGTGTAACGTTGTGGGTTGGTGATGTTATGGAATATGGGCAAAGCACAGAAAATCACAACACGACGAAACTTTCGACAAGGAGTAACAATTAGTTTTCATTCTGAATTTATTTTTATTTTTATTTGATGCATCTGTATTAAACATCTTGCAATGATGCAGATTTTGGCAAATACAAGATCAAGGACGACATGTGAAATTCGATATCCTCGACGCAAATCATGAAACAATTTCGACTATGTTCGGGATTTGCATAATTGCAACAAAATTGAATTTTATTTACAAAAGTTACATAAGAAGGGAGTTAACTATACTCATTTCATATTTGAAAATGGATTTGTAAAAAATCATGGAATTGGGCTAACTTATACATTTGATTTTATTTAAATCTGTTTCATTGGTGTTTAATTTTTGCATAAAAAACCAAGTAGAAATTGATCACTTTTGCTTGGATATATTTATGTTTTGTGAATGCCAAGTTTTTGCAGGTTTGCGTTAATCAAATGATCATTCAAGGAGTTTAATTTGTCGACAATTGGACTTCCAACAGATCAATTTTATGATGAATCATGTGAATAAGTCCATATTCATTACAACCAATATTTTCTTCCCTTTGTAAAATTGTAAATCCCAATGAGTCCTCAATGCAAGCCTTTCAGATGCCAGTATGCTTCTTCAGTTAATAAACATTCACCTCATTTCCCTTTACATTCGCCATTATCTTTCTACTCCTTTTCCATTCCATGCTTTTCAAATAAAACCTTGATAAATTTTCCATTCCATTTTCCTTCACAGTCAATTTCCTGTCCCTTTCACTAACCTGTAGCCCATGAATAAAGTCATTCAGCTCCCTTACAAAGCTGAGTCACCCCATTTTCCTTTTCTTCCAAATAAACCCTGCTTCAATGCAAATTTTCCATCTTTGGTCCTTCAAAATCATTATTTCATACTCGTGTTAGATGATGGAGGATTCCTTAAGGCCTCCCTTCTAACAAGTCTTGACCCATTGACCTCAACACCTTATCTGGGATAAAGACTAGAGTCATCATTAGTACCTTGAGGCTTGTATGCCTTAATGACAGGATTTCTCGCCAGCAATCATGGGAATACACCAATGTCCCTTGATCGTTGGATCTTGCAAGTGGCTCGACATCAGCCCATCTATTCGCACTTCGCAAGATGTACTTAGGTACCTTGGCACTCATTGACATTAATGGTGATTTTGCCTCACATTGGTTAATGACATTCATCAATGGTCGGTATTCCAATGACTTCTTTCCATGTTCGACATCGACACATTTATTCACATGGAAAGATTTGTGCCATCGAGTGTTGAAGACTTGAAGACCCAAATTTTGTAGCAGATGAAGACGATTTCCTTTCATTTTTTTTTAGTTTGTCATGACATGAGGACAAGTCAATAAATAAGGCTGGGGGGGAATGTAACTTCTATATTTTGTATACCTTCCAAGCCTTATACATTTTTAGCCGCATTTAGCAGCAGATTCCGATCATTCAGCAGAAGATCCAATAGCAGATGCAGCAAAAATAAAAGATTCACTCTTTCGATTTCATCCACCATTTTCACAACCAAGTAAAGAAGACTATGAACAACATTTTTGCAGTCACACGTGCACAACTCTCATCCATTTTTGGAAGGGTAAGTTAAGGTATGATGTTTTCTAACTTTTAACCATTAAATTCCTTGAAAAGTTAGAATAATAATTTTTGGAAAAACTTCATTTCCTTTCCTCATTTCACATAACTGCCAAAACCATCCGTTTAAGGGGAAGGATACATTTACATACATACTTTGTCACAATCATATAACATCCATATTCATATATCACATTTTAAAACCCACTTACCTTCAAAATATATTCACTATTACATGAGCATACAAATGGCTTTGTCAAAAGTATTTAAAAGTTAATTGGATGCCAACACAATCATGGTTGTTACACAAGAACCAACCATGATGCATTCCAACAAAAATACTCTGGAATAAAAATAGCATTATCAATATGCAAAGATCATACATTAAAATTGAATGCAACAAAGTAAATATGGTTGAAACACAAGAACCAAGCAAGTTGCAGTTCATCAAAAATGCTTTGCAAAAGTTAAGTAAATGATATCATATAGAGTTTAAGCCAAGCTCAAGTATCAAAAAGTAATGTAATAAATTTCATGAGGACATGCAATATCTTCAGTTTGGGGGTATGTTGGGCCTCAAAATAGTCCTTATTCCCACTCCATTATTCACCAATACCTTCACATTACTTCCATATTACCTTCATGTCACCTCCATTCCACCTTCACATCATTACATTTACCTCATCATTGGGTTATAACTATGATTTTCCAAAGTTTATTAATTCTTAACATTTTAAAGTGGATTTATGGTTAAACTTTAGAAAATAATATGCTTATACTTATACCTAACAATTAGAATGAGTTTGTTGACATGTGTAGGTACAAAGGAAGCTTCCAAGACATCCTTATGTGGCACTCTATGTTCAAATTCGAATTTGAGAAGATCATGAACTTCATGGAGAAGATCATGGACCTCATGGAGGAGATCATGGAGGATAGGGTTATGTGTCACCATTGGTTGAGAAATATGTGGGTCAAAGGAGGGAATAGTGGGTCTACATTTATGAGGTTGTTATCTTAGTTTTTGTATAAATAGGAGTACCTCCTTCATTCCAAAGGGGAGGACTCTTGGAGCATGTATCCAACTTATGATGGAATAGAATAAAGCTTCATTTTACATAAATTTCCATTATATAGGTTTAGATATAAATTTTCTTAATGTAGTAAATGGAATAATTTGTCACTTTGTTCTTAAGAGAATTGAGCTCACTCTAAAAGGATCAAAGAAACATTCTATTTCATAATAGATCTTATTTCATTGCTTAGATGTTTGAGGATTTGTTTGTGATTGGTGAATGAGTTTTAAATTAAAATCTTATCAGCATATGAGGGAACAACCAAGGGTCTAAGTTAGGCTCTCCCTCTATTTGATTTGCATGATAATTGAAATTCATTCTTTTGCTTTTAAGTTTCAAGTTATTTCATTTCTTATGCTTATGAATGAATCTTAGTTTAGTTTGGATCAGTATATGAGGGGAAAATCAAGGGACTAAGTTAGTCTCTCTCTCTATTTGAATCTGAACAACAATTAAATTCATTCTCTTGTCTTTATTTCAAGTTTCTAGTTTTATATAATCAATGATTTCTTTTCAATCTATAATACTGTAGGGAAGGACAACCAGGACCTCCTGAATTAGGAGCCTCTTCCCTTGCATATTATATTGAATCATAAATCATTTAGTTAGACATAGAGTTAGTTGCCTACTCCTGCATATATTTTGCTGGCATCATCACAAGCTTACGAGTTTCCCTGGTTGATAATTTAATGAAAGCAATTTAAGCAATTAAATTGCCCAACACCATGACAGCTCTACTCTATACTACCCACAAGCTAATGGTCGGGTCAAATTTGTCAATAAAGTTTTAACCAATTTGATTAAACTTATAGTTGGTATTCATAAAGTAAACTGGAATTCTATGCTCTCTTTAGTATTGTGGGCTTACTATACTACTAAAAAAACATTGACTGGTTTTACTCCCTGCCAACTTGTTTATGGTTTGGAAGCAATATTACCCATTGAATGTGAAATCTCATCCATAAAAATAACTATTGAATTATTACCTGCTACCTCTGCAGATGAAGAACACTTTGTACATTTAGCACATTTAGATGAAAATCATCATGATGTCGTACTGGCTAGCGAGGCTCACAAAAAACGTGTCAAAGCTCAGTTTGATAAAAACGTTAATCCTCGTTCATATTCAAAAGGTGACCTAGTCTTGGTTTATGATCAAGCTCATGACAAGTTAGGTGCAGGAAAGTTCGAACCCATGTGGCATGGCCCTTACATCATAAAACACGTATTAGCTAAAGGAGCCCATGAGCTGGTTGATTACAATGGTATTCCTTTGGGAAATCTCATAAATGGTCTTTACCTAAAGAAATTTTATGCATAAATTTTTGGTGAAGATATATACGTTATTTAGCATTTTTTAGTTATGTGTGATAGTTAATGTTTTCATATTTTTTGCTACTCCTACTTATCTCGTTTTTACACTTGGTTTGTAGATGTTGACATTCTCTCAAACTTACATTGGCTTTGTTGATGATGCTAGTCGTAGTACTCGAAATCTATCTTCCACAACCTGGGTAATCTATTCACCCAGTGATGAGCTAGTCTCTATTCATGGAATATGTCTCTATCAAACAACCAACAACATAGTCGAAGATAGCGCATACATTGAGCTATTAGTTGATGCCATCACATTTGGTATTCAACGTTTGATCGTTAGGTTAGATTCACAGCTCTTGGTATTACATTTAAATGATATCTATATAGTAAGAGGTCCAACTATGTTAAGAGTGTTTTTATAGGCCCGTCTTTTGGAAAGGCAATTTGATTATATCGAATATCAACACATTCTGAGATATTTAAATACATTGACAAATGCATTGGCGAATCATATGTTAAATAGGCATTTGCAACATTTGTAAATCAAAAAAATATTCATTCATATATTGATCAAGACAAACAATAGGAAAAAGTAGTAGATTTTCATTAAAATAGAGTTTGTATAAAAGTGTGTGTTTACAAAATATGTCATCACAGGACATAAGGCCCTGTGGCCTTTTATTTTCCGAATATACTGACACCAAAAATCAAAATGTGGCATTACAAACTAGAACAACTAAGCATGATGATGCTCATGATAAAAAACAATAGAACGAGCAACTCAACGCAACAAACATCTAAGGTGTCTCGAAACCCAAACTACATGTCTTTGATAAGCATGAGGAATGTCATCTATCCCAGTCTATAGGATGTTCGAATTAAAACTCTTAAGGTTACATTCTAGCTTTGTTAAGATATCCTTTGCCTCTAGGTTAGCTGCCACAACTACTATAGGTTTCTCGCCTTATCTCTCAAATCATCTCAGCCTTGCTAGTCGGGTTGGGCCCACATCTGCACATGTATTTCAGATAATTATCCTTTGAAGACAAAAAACACAAAATTTAAAAATTTGGAAATATGTCAAAATGCGAAATTCTCACCTAGATCACCCCACTGAGTTCCGACTAGAAGTGGGATATCAGGATCACCTCTGTAATCCATGTCGACATACGAAAAGTCCTCAATCAGAGCAATCTGCTGGCCTAACCAGTAAAAAAACTATGCAGTATACCTCACTACTGATCCATCACCTCCATGGCATGCCATCAGTGCAACCCACCTCATCATGCGTGGATCCTTGGGACCCCCCTCATCTGCTAGAATCTGTTGTGGCTGGAGAATAGGAATCCTCTCTAAGGAAAAAGCAACAATAATGGCACCATAACCAAAATTCTTCAGTTTTCCATTCTTGCATCTAGTCAACTGGCCCTTCATGTTCACCACCATTGCTTTGCACCAGTTGTACACCATGGATTCCCAACATTCCACGACCGTCTGCATCTGTTCTTGTGTGGCTAAATGAAGGGCAGCGCTGCCACATAGTTTGCAAACAGTAATGGTAATGGTCCTCATGGGCAGAAGCTCGATGGTTTGAATATCAATTCTCCCATCCATGGGTGGTGCACCCCCACAAAAGTGTCGTAGATACCCATCAGTAATGTCTCCTCCCGCCCTCTGTCCAAATAATGAAATGTCGGCTCCCCGATGAGACAACCCAGTCAAGAAATAGATGTCATCGGCATCAATGGTATCACGATGATCGATGATCGCAAAACACTGTTCCTGGAAATTCCAAGTTCTTCCCATCCATGTCATCAAATCTACCTGAGCTTTCATCTCAGGAATGATCCAGTATTTCAGGAGGCCACAACTCCTGAGAGCCTGCATGGTGGCTGAATCTGTCAAAGCTGCAAAATCATTGGCTTCATGCTCTCTTTCCCTCCACTCCATTTTGAGCAATCAAATGACTTGACATAACCATTTCAAAAGGATTAGAATCATTTTAGAAACCCATCTCATGTTTTTTGGGCCCAAAACTTGTTTAAAGATAAACCCTCGACCCTTGTGCAACTGTCATTTTACGGACATGGCTTAGCTGCGTGGATTTTTCCAGTAAAATTCCACGCATGCCGTGATTTTCTTTATGGAAAATGTTATTTTCCTATGCGGGCCCAACTAAAAAGAAACTGCACAGGGCCGAGGGTGCATTTTTAAACATAGTTTTGCCCCAAAAAATGAATGAAATATAAAAATAAAATTTTAAACAGATGAAAAGCTAAGTTAAGGAGAGATCTTCTACCCGGAAGAAGATGTGCGCGATTTCGTCCACCGGTTAGCTCAGAATCAATCCTGGAAGTTTGGTGGTAAAAACTCTTCTCTCTGCTATCAAATGGTAAAAATGAAAATGGTGAAAATAATTTACCTTTCCCACTTTTATAAGTTTTTTGGAACTAAAAAATATTATTTTTTATTTAAGAACCATTTAAGAGGGAAAATGACATTTTTGAGTAGTTATGACGAGTTATTGAGTTTAAATGTGCATGATAGGTTACAGAGTGAGGATGAATCATTTTGACTATTTAGCAGAATTTTATCACTTTTCATGCTCTTAAAAATTACAAAAAGCGAAAATCATGGAGTCCTCTTTTAAGCCCTTTTCAGATTCTTTCAAAACGAAAAGATTGTCGAGTACTTGCTTGTTCGAACTCATAAAAGTAAATGAACAATTGTCCACTTAGTATAAGTTTACCCCTTTTATGGATTGAGTTAGGGCTATTTACGAAAAATGTATATGTTGACTAAACATGGTCAATAGAGTTCTCTCCTGTATTATTTTATCCTTTTTCAGACCCGAGAGACTAAAACTGACGAAAAGGAACCTGATGGAGTTTACTTATGTTTTTCTTTCGATTATCTAAAATTGAAAAACGTCAAACTTTACTTTCTTTGAGCTTGTTAAAATTTTACGGTAGAAGAATTGAATCAGTTTCCTTTTTGTGTCTTTTTCAAACTTTTAAAAGAAAATGACATCGAGTTACTCCTTTACCAAACTCACAAAAAATAAATAGTATAGGACCCATTAAACATGACGGGACCAAACCATTCCTTCTTAGGGTTCATTAAAAATACTTCGATGGACTCATCTGAAGGATGATCTTACAGTCTAAGCATATGTTATCCTCCTCAAGCTTGTAAAAAATAAAGAGGTACTTGCTAGTAATGGTGGGGGAGAATTAGGAAAAGGTGTCCATTTTACATTTTCATTTTTTAAAAGGTAGAAAGTCACTCTTAAACAAGGCACTCCATCACACTCATGTCCGAGTTGGGAAATCCATTTGTCTTACAATTAATCGAGCTTCATTTTAAAGTCTTCATGGTTTTTGGTATTATCGTTGAGTCAAATGCTGCCAAGTCAATTGGCATGTCATTATGTGTTCAAGAGAAGTTCAATATTTGTTCAAAACCCCTTTGCAAATTCTAGCCTTCAATCACGTTGAACATCGTTGAGTCAGTCCTTGTAATCTACTTTCAAAACTTGACATTATATTGCATGTCGTAGGCTTTCCTACGACAGGTCGTTTCCTATCAACTTTAGCTCATTATCTAGGAAGTTGATCTAGAAACTTTCAGTACCTTGAAGCTTGCATGTCTTAATGGCAGTTTTCTCGCTTTCGACGATGGGCTCTCATCATTGGCCTTTGATCAAATGATTTTATGAGTGTTCAACTTCAGATCACCTATTCACATTTCATAGATTGTATTGGAAGTACCTTGAGAACCATTGTCATTATTGGTGGTTTCTCTCGCGCTTGTTAATGATTCACATCATTGACCAGTATTCAAGTGGTTTCTTCCATGTTCGACTTCGAAACACTCACTCACATGGTTAGAATCGTACTTTGGATCGAGAGATGGAGATAAAGACCCTGGATCTAGTTTCATCAATCCAGGTTGCGAGGAAATTTTATATTCATGATTATGTAGAAAAATGGCTATGTCCATGCTATGTCTACCATCTATATGATTTTGGTTTTTCCATGCTTGTTCATTGAGTTCGCTTTGCTCTGAGTATGGGAATGCCTACCACAAAGATGATTATATATATATATATATATATATTTGCATTGTAATTCTTGAATGTTCCCTGTAGGTTTCCAACCATTGCCTCTATTCTGATCCTTGGAATGATAAAGCACTTCAATATTTTAAACTTACTTTATAGACTTTGCACTTTAGGGTGAAATCTATTACATGTCAATTTGTCGCCATGACACTTGATCAATTTATGGATCTTTTTACCATTCGTGAACATGTTTGAACCAGCTCCCTCAGAAGTCAAACAACCAAAAATATATTGAAGTAGATGAGAAATTTGGAGAAAATAATTGTCACGCATTGTTAAGTTCCACCTACACCGATTTTTCTAGATTTTCTCGTGCATTCGCTGGTATTAACTCTGAGAACAGTGTAGAGTTGTGCTCTGTCTGCCACTATAAACCCGTGCAGGTGAATTCAAGAAAGTAAAAATAAAAAATACATTGTAGAAACATAGTTGGTCGAATATTTCCCAACTAAAAGCTTCCATGTGATGACTATTTGAACTATAACCCTCAGATGATGCATCTTAATCCATTTTCTCATGGTAACCTAATCCTTCAATTAAGGAGTCTCATTGTCCTCTTTTGGATGTGAAACTTCTTCCTCTTGGCCTATAAAATGACTAGACGGTACAGGGATTGAGGAGATCATAACTCAGAGAAGACAAACTTATGTTGTTGGTTTCAGGTTGGAAAGCTTGTCATCTAAGGAGGAGATTGAAGGCATTTGGGAGGGGCAACATCAAGGTGAAGGTTATAAGACTCCTCTTAATATTTGATTAATACAAATGAACACTTTCTCCCATTGATTTGTATTATTAGAGTAATGAATGGTTTACAATTGTTTATAATGTTTATTAAGGAAAATTCAATTCCCAATCTCCTTGACCATTAGGTTAAGTTGTTTAGATTATTGTATTGCATGTTCTTTTGATCCTTTCATGGTCGATGTTTGCAGGTCTTATCAAGCATTGAAGAGTTGCATTGAATCAAAACAAGGGATCTTCATCGAGCATTTCGTGAAATAGGTAAGAGGCTCATCCATTAGCTTTAATTCTTATAATTCAAGCAAGTCCAACTTAGGTAAAGGGTCAGTTCAATTGTCTTGCTTATTTCTAGTTTCTGTCAAGGATATAGGGAGATCGCTCTTGTCTGCAAGAGATATTTGTCTGATGTAATAATGACACTTATGTAAGAGTCAATAGAAATGACACATAGTCCTCCAAGACAAGCACAAGGCAACCCTCTTCAAGTTAGCCTCAAATGGAATTAATTAATTCCTCCAAACAATCATGTCGGCTCACACTATTCAATTCGGCTTATTACCTTGGGAGAAAACCATAAATAGGAAACTCGCATTCCATTCAAGGCACATAAGTTAGGTGACCAATTCTGATGTAGATAGTGTGAATTATAACAGAAGGAGGAGCCAAGAAAGAGTAGTCGAAGAGAAGTGTGAAGCCCTAGAACCAAATAAGTGAAGGAAAGGAACAACGAAGTCAACGCACTTATTTTGGGACTGTTTTTGGGCATAACTCCTCTCACATGTGTAGAAAAAAGGGTTTTGTTATTACTGCAGAAAAGAGTGAAGTCTTCTGAAGAATCCGAGTTAGAAGAAGAGATCATTCAAGTCAAAGGAAGCTGAAGTAGGGTACAAGTCTGAAGTAGTGAAGAGGAAACCAAATTCTAAAGGGTTGCCGAGAAAGAAGTAGAGGTTTGACTCAAGCAAGAAGGATCCCATCAAGGAAGATTTGTGACTTGGTCTTGGAGTGGAAAATAGTTCAAGGGTTTGGTCTTGTTATTCGTTAATTGGAATCTCTATAAGAAAAAGAATTTGTTTGGGTTTTCCTCTCAAAGAGCGAGAGGTTTTGGCCCTAGATGATAGCCTATATTTTGTGCCTCTTGTCTCTTTATGGTTTATGCAGTGGTAGTTGTTTGATGAATAAGAACACTAATAATATAAATAAAAGAAGATCCTAATATAAAGAAGTAAAAATAATTCACAAGCAGTTACTAATTGAAGAGAAATCACATAATTACTATGCCCTAGATTTCTCAACATGGTATCAGAGGTAAGGTAACTAAGTCAAGGAAGGGAATCTTATCAAGAGACACTCAAGGATCAAATATCAAGGAAGGAATAAAAGCAAAGATCATCTTGACGTCAAAGGAAGCATCATAACCTTAGATCAAAGAAGTCTACAAAGAAGTATTGGGATCACCATCAAAAGGAAGAAGGCAAAAACCCTACATCTACTCAAGTCAAAGTGTTTTGAAGACTATTCATCTGAAGGAAGCTAGATCAAAAGGCGATATCATCTCACTCTCTATGGGATCAAGGATCATTCTTCATCAAGGAGAAGTTTTCTATCATCTATATCATCATCAACATCAAGGAAGTAGTAAGAAAAAGGAGCATGCTATCAAGTAACTATATTTATGTCCACATATGAATCTGTCGAAATGTCTTTTTGCAAGGAAAGTAACAAATTGGTTGGGGCTTCAAACTATATTGCATGGAAGAAAAGGACAAATTTGAATCTCATTGAAAACGAGGTTATGTAGCATGTCAAAGGTTCTATCACTAAACCAACAGAGGAAGATGCTCAAGCTCTTGCCAAGTATATGAAATGGGAAGTTAGGGCTAAAAGGATTCTCATAGAATCTATCAAGGATCCCCTCATCCAATATGTATCAAAAAATTGAAACTTCAAAAGAAATCTATGATAAACTGGTGGAGTTATATTCCGTAATCACTGCTGGAGAAGTCATGTCTAATAGAGAAATGCCTACAATTGTATTAAATGCACTACCAAAGGAGTGGGGTAACTTCACTTCAAGTATTTATGGGAAGAAAGAAGTTATCCATTCCAAGATCTATGGTCACTATGAAAGATTAAAGAAGATTAAAGGCCAAATCGGATATGGGAGCAGATGAGCAAAATCAAGCTTATGCTGCAACGACAAGAAGAAAGGGAAAATTTGAAAAGTTTGGTTCTTGGAAAAAGAAAAGGGACATGTCTAAAATTCAATGCTGTGGATGTCAAGAATATGGACACTACAAAAGAGATTGTCCTAAGGTCAAGAAGGACAACAAAAGAGGAAGAGAAGAAGCCCATATCGCCAAAGAAGTAGAGGAATATGAAAATAAGAAGTGCAAGAAAGAGGAAGTAAGAGATCTCTATTATTGAGATAGGCTTCCTCACCTAAGTTCTTCTCAAGTTTCTAAGCCTTATATTGTAAGATAATCATTATTCACTAAATGGGATGCATCAAAGCATCATAGGAGTATTGGAAGCAAGATCCTAGGAAATCATCATAGAGAAGTATGAAATATGGTTAGAATCTATGGAAGTGAAGGATATAGTTCTTGGGAATCCTATTGGAACATAAGTGGAAAGGTCATCTAGTACAAGGTTTGGATTTTGCATCATCAATATGAGGTTATTTATCCTTGTATTTTTATAAGTATTATATTGGTTTATATGTGGATCATATGTTTGTGATTTCATTGGTATTTTTGTTGTTATTATACAGGTTATATATATGTTTTATGAAAATAGCTATTTATGGCTCTCATCATTTTTTACTTGTAAATGAATGAACAATGCTTTTATGACCTAATGGATGAAATGACAATTGATGTGTTGAGACATCAATGTTTCTTAGCGATTCTCAGCTAAGTATGAGATCTCTATGCTCATATGTGTTATTTACACTCATAGATTACATGTTTTTGATATGTTTGACGAAATGCATGTCATGGCTAGTAGGGGTCCAGTCAAGGCCTCATTTAAGTGATTGCATTTATACTATCATTTCCTTGTTACTTTACTATTATGAAGATGTCATTCAATTCTGGGCATTGACCTGGGTTCTAGGCCTGAAAAAGTGGTTTAAATCCTAGGGGAACTAACACAACATTGTCCAAAATAGTCCCTGGACATTGGCTTGTAGGCCTATGAGAGCTTCTATAGGTCCCTGGACATTGGCATGCCCATAGCATAAGAGCATCTAGAAGTCAAGTGGTTCGTAATATCATTGGGACCCAGGGGCTAGCTGGTAGCAAGGTTGGATTGGTTCCTGAGGGTCCTAATGTCGATGTTGAATATGTCTATGGTGTGTCTCCATCGGTTCCACTTCCTTAATGTAACTTAGGAGGTCAAATCATATCATAGTGGCCTCTCGTCGCATGTTTACCCCGGCTCGCCACTTGCTTGGGTAGATGTGGGAGGAGAGTGTTACATCATCCTACTAAAATAATCAATTATTAGTATAAAGTATAATTTACCTGTGGGTGACTGCGTTCCGGATGGTCCAACAAATCCATGTGTATGAGATGTAATCATTTTGACGATGAGTTCTCCTTTACCTTGAATGGAACTTGAGATTTCTTTCCCAGTTGGCAAGATTTACAAATTGTATTCTTAGGTTTTGTAAGCCTAGGAAAATCCTTGACCATGTTCTTCTTGCTTAGCTTGAATGTATGATCAAAGTTAAAATTTCCAAGCCTTTTGTGCAATATCCAACTCTCATCTATCTTTGATAAGTAACACTTTTTTTTCTTTATTGTTTGTTCTCACAACCTCAACAACTATATCACCTCTACCTGTGGACTTGTTTTGACAATTTTTGGCTTTAAAAATCACATCATAGCCTTGATCACACATCTAAGATACACTTAGTAGGTTATGCTTCATGCCATCAACATATAAAACATTTTTGGATTTACCTTCGCCATTTGATAGACTAACCACTTCTTTTGTAATATTTTTCTAGGAGCATTGTTGCAGAAAGTCACATTACCTTTGTCAACTGGTTTCAATGTAAGAAACTTGGTTTATCCCCTGACATATGCTTTGAACATTCAATGTCCACATACCAATGCCACCCACAATTCTGAGCATACAAAGCAATATCAAATTTCTTTGATTTCTCCTTTTCTTTCCAAACCTTCGGATTTTGTTGAATTTGTTCAATTATTGGCTATGTCCTTTTTTCTTTAAGTCTACCATTTATTGCTATATGCCCAAAATTTTCACATTTAAAACATTGTACCTGATAATTCAGAGGAGCAAAAGGATTATTGTACCTGGGTCTGATTTTCCTTTGTTGAAACCTTCTTCTAAATCAAAGTTGCCTGTAAGAAAGATTGACAATGCAATTTGCTACTCTATGACCATAGTCAGCGCATGTGAAACAACACCTTGGGAAAATATCATTGTATCTGGTAGATTGTCTTTTGAACTGGGCTAAATTATGGGTAATTTGATTTTCTTGGCCAATGTTCTTCCTTTGTTGCTGCTGGTTTTTATGGATCCAATATTTGGGTTGCATGTCTCCTTTTACTGCTACACAAGCTATTATTTAGCTACCAGAACAAAGGTAATTTCCTTTATCCCTTTTAATTCGGTTGTTGCGCTAGACTCAAATTCAAAGCCAAGACCACTGTGATCAATATAGACATGTTGAGCCTCCAATATCGCATTTAAATCCTCAATTCCTTTATTGAATTTCTGATTAAAATTGAGCTATGTTTTAGTCTTCTCCGACTCCTTCCTCACCAACATGACTTCTCCTTCCAATTTCTCAAATTCTTGAACCATTTCATTCAGTAGTTGGTTCAAGGATTCTTGAATCTTCTTACCTTCTTGTTTTTGCAAGAGTAATGGCTCCATAGCCTCAACTTTTTCTTTTTTCAATGAATCCTTCATGACTTTATTTTTCTTAACCTTTATATTTCGTGATGAGAATTTACCAGTTCTCCTTCAAGATCTACTTCTCTTTCTTTATCATCGTAAATAGCATCAACTTGTAGATTTTCTATGGCCATCAACATAAATTCTTTGTGGCTCTCATCATCTCTGTCCTCATCTAAGGATTGGCTAGATTCACTTTCTGAGGAACACTCTTCTTGAACATCAAAACCTTTCTTCCTAGACTTTTTTTGTCCTTTTGAACCTTTTTTAATTTTTCTTTAGGATCATAACCCTTCTTATTTTCAAGACACTTTGATGCATAATGACCAAATTTTCCATAATTAAAACATTTGAATGGTAACATACCTTTAGACTTGCATGATCCTCACTTGAGTTTCCTCACAAAGTTGGCTTCTTCTTCATCTGATTCACAACATGAGTCATCATGGTCATTCTTGCACTTATTTTCTGCTTTGAAGGATGATTCTTTGGCTACAGACTTGCCTTTAGAAATCCTCATCTCATAGGAAATGAGTATTCCAAGGAGTTGATCTAAAGTGAGATTGCTTATATTGGTCATTTCTTCAATGGCTGACACCTTGGGATTAAACCTCTCAGGAAGAGATCTTAACACTTTTTGAACTACCATGACTTCATCTAGCTTCTCATCAAGCCCTCTTATGGTGTTCACAACTTCATCAACTCTCAAAAAATACTTTGCAATATCTTCATCATCATGCATGCTTAAATATTCAAATTGCATCATGTAACCTTGGAGTTTAGCTTTCTTTACCTTGTTGCCTCTCTCATAACAATTGCTCATCTTGTCCTAGGTAGCTTTGGCAGATGTGCAATCCATTATTGTTGGCTTGTTGGGGCCTGACCTAGGTTCAGAGTTAATTAGCCAAACAAATCCCTATACTACTAGCCCTTTCAGCAACAGTTCGTGGAGCACGGATTGAGGTCTCACTTGAAGTAGTATGGGAGGGTGCTAGAACCAGGTTTTTGCACCCTTGAGATGTCTGAGAGGTTCAATTGGTCTCATTGTTTGTCCCTGCGTGTGGGTCACTTCGTACACTTCCCTGTTCCTCACACCTTTATACACTTCCTTCGCACAGTCCTAACTAGGGATTGTGGGGCTTCTGCGCTGCTAGAGCCACGCTCTGCGCTATTGCCCGAGATCTTACTTATCTTCCTATACCAGTTAATTACCTTCACGTGCTTGGATGTCTTATGTTATAATTAGTTATAAACAATATTCATATAAGTTTTCATAGTAAATAAGCAATATACTTGCAAATCATATTCAATCATGCATCAAATCAGGAAAAGATTACACAGAAATATAGTAAAACTTCTCTTTATTGATTCTTTCAACGGTTACAGACTCGTCCTGCCCTGCGCACTTAGCTGTAGGGGTCCGCGCACTCAGATGCGAACTACTAGGCCTCTACGTACTTAGCTGCAGAGCCTTTCCCTACTCTACGACCCAAAGACACACTTTACACTTTCACTCAATCACTTAGACTTCTCATCCCCTCTTCTATTCTATCTTAGCTATATGTTTTCTTATACACTTAGAGCCTTGCTCTATTTATACAATCCCATGGTCTGGTAGGTCTATCCAGTCGAAATTACATTACAAAAACTCGGGCGGACAACCCTGTGACTCTATTATGATTTTATGCCCCACGCCCACAATTCGTGGAGCTTTTACAAAAAGATTCAGTCAAAATTTGGGCTTTAAGCTCCAAAATCTGCCTTGGGGGTTTCCATGCCCAACAGGTCCCCAACACAAACATCATGACTCACCCTCGTGTCACTCTGTCGGCGCGGAAATCTTCACGCGAAGTCCTTCCAACTCTGCTCGAACTGTTGCAAGGTCAACAATGCACTGAGCTGCTGCCTGCTGGATCTACTGCATGCATTGTTCCGAGACCGCTGTGTCGGAAGTGCTTCTCTGCATTTGTACATGTATCCCTTACATGTGTATGAGCTTGCCTTCAATTTATACTGTGATGGTGAAGGCCTCATCGATCCAAGGCTAAACACGCGCCTTCAGGACTACTTCCTTGTGTCATGCCGCATCCACCTGTTCTTTCAGCACTTTGGCTTGTTGCATCTACGTGAGCCTCTGAGTGAGGGCCATTGTCTGTGTAGTTCCTTTAACACTGTTATACTGCTGTTGTAGTTCTTGCACCTCTGTCTCTAAGTGCTGGATGTTGGGGTCCTCTTGCAGATTTGTGAGGACCTCAAATGATTCTTCCAACTTGTTGGTGCAGTCTCGCACTGCACTGCCAATCTTGTCCAGTCTCGTTGTAATAGTGCTAGTGCGCTATTCTTTGACTTCCGGATGGGTGGAAAGCTTCACCTTTAACCGTAGCTCAGCGATATGAAGGTTCAGCTCCAGCTGAACCTTTTTCATTTCCTCCCATGCCTCACGTACCCCTGCTGCTAACCTGTGGATGCGTGCCTCTGCTGGGATGGCCAGCTCCGGGACGCTTTGACAAGCTTCGTCTATTAACTGTACCAGGTGTTGATTTTGCGACACCACTTCATCACGCTGCAAGCTCAACTGTTCCATATTTATTTTCTGCTCGCTGAGGACTTGGAGGGTGCAGCTATCCCTAGCTCGCAGCTTTGCAGTTATCCCATCCTACAAAACGTATAAGGTCTCCCACAAGAGTGCAACCATATTGATATTGAGACCCTTCAACATGCTAACCAAAGGCCTATCGGCCTCGTTTGTTGTCACTAGGGCCCCTTCTGGTAGCACTATGGTATTCATCACCCGAGCGCACAACATTTGTTCTGCTGCCGTTCTTTCGACTTTGAGGCTAGTCGACAGGGTACCAGCCTGAGGAGGGCACACCTGAAACTCTTGCAGCTGCGCTCTAAGGGCCCCCAACACAATCTGGTTCTCCTACATGAAATTTTGGAGGGCCTCGGAGGTGACATCATGCACTGTCTTGCCGATGTCGGGCAGATCACCCTCGGTTAGGGTGATCGGGTCAATAGACAAAATCGGGTCTACAATAAGGGGCATACCCACCTGGTCCAGACCTTGGTTAGCAGCTCCTTTTCCATTTGGTATAGTGGGTCCAACTGGGGATATGGGGCCAGTTTCCCAATATATGTGTGTGTGTGTTGAGAATTGATATTTCTTAACTAATGATTTCTAAGTCAAATGCTTTCTTTATTCTAAATCTAATCTATCAACATGCAATTGTAATATAATAAACATAAATATCTGATTCTAAACTAACCCGGGATGTAATCTTTCCTTTATGCGATCTAAAATGATTTCAAATGAAAGTTGGTAATAAAGATCATTCAACTGCTATGAGAAAATAATTCAATAAAGATAAACCATTTCATATAAAAAGTTAGATAAAACAGTTGTGAAAAACATATCGCATAGTAAGCTACTCATATACTAAGCATAAATAAATAGCTATCACCGTACAAAAGTGCTAAATGATAACTGAAGTGTTTAAGAATTCATATATAAATAACTGAACATGAATATCACCATAACACATAAGCAGAAACAGTTAAGAGATAAAAGTACCATTTATAACTAGTTCTACACATGAGATTCAACAATAATGATATATTTCTTCTTAATCCAACATCCACTAAGAGTACATAAGTGCAATATCATTAGTAGATATTAAACGCAGATATCAATAAATCTTGTTCCATTCATTCATCAAAACATCCTCGGAGGGTGCAAAAGTGCATGTTCTGAGGACAAGTTTTTGATAAATTTTCTAGACCCTTCTCTAAATGCATGAGAAGGGTTTAAATACTACTAACTAATTCTAAAAATAATTTATTACAAAAATGTAGGATGTGGTTTAAATGACCATCCTCATTTCAGGTAAAAATAAAGAAAAATTAAAACTAAAACTGAATCTAAAACTAAAACTACTAACTAACTATTTATGTATTTGCTCCTTGAAGTAGCAAACGTTTAGCATTTGCTTGAAGAGAGTTGGGGGCCGACTTCCGATTTTAGCTATCCTGTGAAAGCGAAATCAGTAAGAGCTGGCACCTTCTTCTCGACGGAATTGATGACACATTTGAGAGTCATACATTGGCTGTGTGGTTTTACCAAGTACGCCCAGTAAGAATCCCAATTCAACTTGGTTAACCTTTGGATTGACTCTGCCTTTTCTTGAGCCTTCTATCTCCAGCTTGTTTGTAGACGCTGCACATTTGGTAGATATCCTAGAGTGGTCTCTGAGATTAGATTTGCCCTGTGTAAATTTTCATTGATGCAGTTAATGACATTATTTTCTACTGTGGCTGCTTCTTCTGTCGCTTGCTCTGCTTTCCTGATCTGTGCATCCCATTTATTAAAGAGCATTTCTTTGTGGGTGTCATTGATTATTGGTGCATTTGCCTTTTTCCATTCCTCTATTTCTTGCCAAGCCAAATATTCAGTAACTCTTCTGTCAATTAGATCATAATCATGTCGCAAGTCCATGACCTGATTAGTAATCCTGTCGCTTATTTCACAATAAGAGCTCCATTGTGATCAGAGGATGGGGTAATGGGAATATGTTACATTTCGAGGACATTGCTGGTTGTTCCTATGACTATATCATTCACCGTCTGTACATTACTTTCAGGTGTTTTTGTGCTCTGTCCCTCAATATTGATTAAGTCATCGAATGTCTCCCATTCTTTATCCAACTCAGTTCTGACTGATGGTGGCTGGATGATGAGAGGGGGAGGAGGATATACTTGTTGAGAGATCAAAACCTGTTGTTCTAGGAGCTCTTTAGATTGGGCAGTATCCCTTACTGACCCTTCACTTTTATTATGGTCACTCTCTGACCTCTTGGAGTGTTCTAACATTTCTCTCCAAGACTTAGATTTAGACCTGTTTATTCTTGAACTTCCACTGAGATTGATGCTGGGAGTTGGTTCCCTTACAGGTTCCAAGCTTAATTTACCCAAAGGGATATTAGCTAATCTCCTCTCTCTGTATATTTTGAATTCTTGAAATTCTATTGGAGGGAATCGCATTTGGGCAGAATGCAAAACTTCTTTAAGTGTACTTTTCTGTTGGAACATATCATCAAAAAGGTCATCTACTTTAGAAAACACCTTTATTTTGACTGCAGTAGTGAAATTCTTAACAATATCATAAGGGTCAAACGACCTTCCTGGAAATTTGAACAATCATAGACATGACATGTTGTTTACTTCTTTGAACGCATGGCCTAGATCAAATAATGAAAAGGCCCCACAGGCCACAGGAAATTGTGGCCAAATGGCCTTATTCTTGTCCTTCAATTCTTTACTCATACCTCCTCCGCAGGTCTGATAAGAAATCTCCCGTGCCAGTAGTTTGTCAGGAACATATAAAGGTAAGACATGAGGGGAAGTGAGACTTCCAAATACCCTGACAGATGTGAAAATTTATTCTCCGAACCACCTCGCGACAGGGAGCATATCGACCTCTACTTCGGGATAAAATCTTGGAGCGTTTTTATCATACAACATTTTGTACAGAGGCAACATGATTCCATGAAAATTTTTGTAGAAATAAGGAGTGAACTTGGAATCCCACAGTTCTTTGTGATAGATATGAATGGGTAAGAGATCTTGAGTAGTCCATTTCAAACCCATTAGAGGAAACTTGGAAATATAACAGATTGCATCCATCACATATGCAGATAAGTAGAAAGGGGGATAAATTCTCTGAGAAATAGTCCTTTTAGATTGCTAACTAAAAATGGCTGTGGCTAAATTGTCAGACAAAATCTTAGCCCAATCCATAATAGTAGCATTAATGGTGGCATCCAATAATGGTAGCCATTCGAATGAAAATTTGTTAATGTCTGGCCTCCCAAAAAGTCTACAGAGCATAGCAGAAGCAAAGCAATATGGGGAGGTGAGAGAACTAGTATTATACATACCGTGCTTATCCTTTTTTAGTGGTTCATCCCTTTTGATGAGTCCTTGGTGAATTCTACTAGATCTTCATTTTCTTTAGCGAACTTTTCTATGAACTGTTTGTTATAAGTCGCCTGTGGCTCTGGTAGATGATACATGAGCTTCAGATCTTGCATCGTGAAAGAGCCAATGAGTCCTTGACCCTGAGTCTTGAATTGTTGGTTTGTGATATTAGCATTATCTAGTATCCATTTAATCATGTCCGTATACGGGAGAATTTTGGGTCTCGCCGCTATCCTGTGCAAGAATGAACATGCTAGATCTGTAATAGATGCCTCATAAGACCTATGTGAGCCTGCAGTGGCCGTTACCTCCATTACCTTGGGATCTTCTTCCTCAAGTAAACTATACATGCCTTCCCAAGTAGTGATACCGGCGTCTTTGTTGTAGGTGGTGTCTGTGTACAAGGGAGTCATCTCTTTATCTTCAGTACTGGGGGCTTTACCCTTCTTTCCCATAATATCTTAAACTCTGCTCTATATACTTCTTAGTTCTTCGCTCCTGAAGTTTACAAATGAGGTGAGAACAATGATAAGAAAAGGTGACGGGAAAGCTTTAAATGCGGAAAATATATAAAAGATATCACCTTATGTGAACTGGCTCCTTGATAAGATCAAAACCATATTTCATTAATGATTGCCAACTAACTCATTAATTAACATAAATGCGCATAACTGGGCCTCGGTTTATGGAAAAATCTTTCTTGAACACGGGTCGTGCAGATCTGTGATTAGGCGATTTTGCGATTTTCTTTGCAATATCGCAGATCACAGTATTGCAGATCGCAATATCGCAATATCGCAAATCCTTTACATGTGGCAAGCATTTGTTAATGTGTTTTCTGCGAAATGCGATTCGCGAGATGCGGCATCGTGTATCGGCATTTTAAGGCACTTGACCGTAGGTGAGGTTTAAGGCATGCGATGCGGTAAGGTTTTATCAATGTGTGATTTCGCATCACGATTTCACATTTTTAGAATTATAATTGTGAGAAGGTATCCTTTACCCTTTTTATGATGCGACGTGATTTAAGGAGTGATTTCCTTCTAACCTATCATAAAACTTAAGTCTTTTTAGGTTTTTGAGGGTATTCTCCTAAGTTTATGATAGTAAGTTTTATTGAAAAAGGAAATACAGGCATTAATTGATTTTTTAATTTTTTTTGAATAAGGGTCCCCACTTATTTAGTATTAGTGATAACACTAAATAAGAAGGGCGGTTGTCGCTGGCCACAATAATTGGTGATTCACTTGGAAGAACTAGTTATCTCTGCTTTTCTTTTGAATTTCCTAAACTTCCAAAATAGAAAATTTCCCAGAAAATTAAACTTTATTATAGAAAGATAAAATACACTATGCTTTTTCAGGCGTCAATGATAGTTTGTTTATTTTGTGTGAACTTTGTTTATTTACTTCCTAGAGCTTAGTCATTGTATTTACATCAGTCACTACTTGGTTTATAAAGATAAAAACAAAGCCTTCTCTGTAAATCAGTTTTAAATATGCTCATTTGTTGTAGGTAGAGCCACTGCTACCAGCAGGCGTTTATAGCCTCGAAAGGGTTACCTGTTACCCAACAATGATCCTGTATCCCACTTGGAGAAATATACAATTTCCAAAGAGAAATCCATATCTACACTTATTGCTTTCATTTTCTTTTAATCCTTAAAGAACAATGCCTTGGTTTGATAGCCAAATTATGACAGTGCCACTCACTTGATTTATAGTTTTGCTGAACAAGATGGTTCGTGATGAGACCCCTTGTCTTTTGATTGCAACAATCTTGAGTCATTGCCCTGTTGTGGTATGCAGTTTTGGCAAAGTCAGTAAGTTATAATATCTATGATCATGATAAGTCGGCTTGTGATGAGACCTCTTATTCTTTAAGTTTAAAGTGTATCATTGGATTATTCCCTGAAGCTTGTGATTCCTTAAGTGGGGAGGAAGTCATTGTTTCCTTAAGAATAGCTCTGGACGACAATGGTAGAGTGTTTGGAAAGAGCTTTTCTACAAAGAATCTTTGTTTTGTTATTGATGCCTTTCATTGGACTGATATAAAACAAATTCCCACTAAAGGTAGCTTTTTATCAAAATTTACAAGGTTGAAACTAGTATCATATTCAGGCTTATAGCTTTTTGACTGTATCTTTCAATAATAATGACCAACTTTCTAGATTATTTCTATTTATACAAGCAGAAAAACAAAATATAAAAGAAATACTTGTCCTTTTCGTGAATTCCAAATGTAACCGTTTACAACTGGTTTTATTATGAAAGTAAAGAAAAAATAATTTACAAAAATAGAAGAACGATCTCCTATGGAAAGTATTTTTTGAGGATCTGCCCATTAACGGGTAAAGATTCTCTTTTTCCTGTTAAATCCTGTAACATAAAGGTAGATGGGCCTATGCTTTCTGCAATTTGGAAGGTCCATGCCACATTCGTTAAAACTTCGTATGTTTGCCCTTTTCCTCATGAGCCTTGTCCCATTTTAAAACTAGATCCCCTACCTGAAAGTCTTTTCTGGACATCATGTTTGAGTCAAAAGAAGCTTTTACTAATGCTTGGTGATGAGCATGAATTATTTTAGCCTGCTCTCTTTGCTCTTCTAGCTTAAGGATTTGTAACTACCTTAGTTGTAAGGAAGAAGTTGGTGTTTCATCAATATATTGAACTAAGGCCAAAGAGGGAATTGCTAGATGAGTTGGAAGAACCACTTCTTTCCCATAAACTAAATTAAAGGGAGAAGTGCCAATAGAGGCTTTCTGTGTTATTCGGTCCGCCCATAAAGCATATATTAAAGACTTGTGCCAATTTTTATGATTTTGGTCAATGGTTTGCTTAATGATCCTAATCAAATTTTTATTCGTAGATTCAGCTAACCCATTCCCCTGTGGGTAATAATTGGCAGAGTACTTAAGCTTAAAACCTCTTTTGAGTGAAAATTCAGTCATAGCATTGCCAGAAAAATACGATGCATTATCAAAATTAAAGCAAACGGTAAATCAAACCTGGTGATTATGAACTGATCTATAAATTCAATGATATGTTCGACATTAGTTGTCTTGAGAGGAACTGCTTCTACCCATTTAGTAAAATAGTCTGTAGCTGTAAGGATATACCTATGCTGTTTAGAAGAGTGCGGAACGATCTCACCTATTATATCCAATCCCCATTGATCAAAAGGCTGTTCAATGTTGACTGGCTGCAAAGGTAATGATGGCTTCTTTTGTCTTCCAGCAACAGTTTGACAAACTTGACACTTTCTTACATAGCTATGTGCGTCTTTGAATAATGTTGGCCAGTAATACCCTGCGCGGAGGATTTTATGTGCAGTAGTATCACCAGCATAATGTCCACCTGCTGGTCCATCGTGGAGTTCCCACAAAACCTTTTTAGCTTCAGATTTCTCAAGACATCTAAGGAGAATAGAATCATAATTCATCCTAAAAAGTACATTGTTCACGAGCTGATATTGCTTAGCCTTCAACCTTAAAGCTCTTTTCTTTGTATAATGGAGGTTTGAAGGGGCATATCCGTTCTTTAGATAGAATATGATATTAGCGTATAATGAATCAACACCGTTTACGCTTACCTCACACATTTGTATCTCTGTAGATGGTATTTTGGAAATAAGAGATGCTCCAGCCAGCATTTTGCAAAAGCCTTGACCTTTAACAATATTTGTTGGTTTAATCTCAACGTCATATTCTTGTAATGCGATAACCCAGTTGGCTCTTTTCTCACCCACATATTTCTGTACTAAAAGATTTCTTACTGCTGGAAACAATACTATGATCTTTGTGTGGGTTTTAAGCAAAAAGGGTCTGAAATATTTTATTGCTTTGAAAACAAAAAATTCTTGTTTCTCTACGTCTGAATAGTTTAACTCAGCCCCTTGTAGATTTGAACTGAAAAAAGCAATTGGGGCTTCTACCTTGTCTTGATTTGGTTGAGTGAGTATCGCAGCGTATGATTTATCAGATGCAAATGTATATAAAATAAAAGGATCGGAAAAATTGGGAGTTGCTAAAGATGGAGCGTTAACAATTGCTTGTTTGATCAAATTAAATGCTTCATATTCGTCTTGGCCCCATTTGAAGTTTGAGTTCTTTTTAATCATTGCCTGTAAAGGAGATACGATTCTTGAAAAATATGGAACAAATCTCTTTACAAAGTTAATCTGGCCAAGGAAAGATTGCATAGCTTTCTTGTTGTGAGGCAAAGGTATTTCAGAAATTTCCTTGATTCTGTCAGGATCGATGTGGATTCCAGATTTCGACACTATGAACCCAAGGAGTTTTCCTTCACTTAATGAAAAAAAAGGTTTTTTTGGGTTAAGCGAAATTGTGTACCTTTGACACCGTTGGAAGATCTGTTTTAAATCTCTGATATGATTGCCTCGCTTCTTTGAATATACAGTTATATCATCCAGGTAGATTACTATCGATTTATTTACTAATCCTTTAAATTTGATGTCCATGGCTCTTTGGAATGTGGCACTAACATTAATCAGACCAAAAGGCATCTTTTGATAGGCGTAAGTACCCCATTTGGTTCTGAATGTGGTTTTTAATTGATCATCGGGATGGACCAAAACTTGGTTATAGCCGGAGAAACCATCCAAGAAGGACATTAATTCTGATCCTGCAACTGCTTGCAATATTTGCTCCATAGGAGGCAAAGGAAAATTATCTTTTTGGCAGGCTTTGTTCAGATTTTGAAAGTCAATGAAAATTCTAATGTCTTCGTTCTTTTTTCTAATGGGAACCATATTGGAAACCCATTGAGAATTTCGTACGGGAAAGATGATTTTGGCTTTCAATAGCTTATTGAGCTCAGATTTGATCTGGTTTTCTAAATTAGGATGTATCTTTCTCAGTTTCTGCTGGACAGGTTTTTCATCGTTTATCATTGGGATAGTATGTTGGATGATAGAAGTGTCATAAGTCTTAAGTTCATCGTAGTTTCAAGCAAAGACACTTTTGTATTGTTTCAATAGGCGAACATATGCTAGTTTTTCTTCAGGAGCCAGGCCAAGGCCTAGGTTGATATTCTATGGCTTGGTATCAGTTCCTACATTCACTAATTCATAGTCTAGAGTTGAACTTTGAAGCTTTGAATTGGTAGATATTTTGAATCGATCTTTTAAATCATATAGATCATCTAATTTGACTATTAATTTTGTCATAGCATTATTAGTGCTATCTTGTTGCAATTGTCTGTCATGTTGGTCCTCATCAATTATCTGATTAGTATAAGATCCCTCAGAGGTGAGGAAGCTTACAATATCAGGATCATCGTTGAAAATTCTCCAATTTGTAATGTTATCAGGAATTGAGGGTCTAAAGATTAATTCGATTGAAAATCTATCGGGGCTAGTGTTTTGGATTCTAGGAATTGATGAAATATTAAATGCTATAAAATGTTCAGTCAGATCTTGTACTAAAGATTGGTAATGCTTTAAATGACCTGATAGACAATGTATAGTATTCCGTACCTGTCTGATAACAATTTCAGAATCTCCGAAGACTTGTAGATACTTGATGTTCAATCCAATTTCCTTGTATAATCCTTGGACTAAAGCCTCATATTCTACAATATTATTGGTGCAATTGAACTCGAGTCTACAAGTTAGCATAGTTTTGCTTTCTTCTGGGCTAACTAATACGCATCCTGCTCTTACTCCTTCATTAGACTTAAAACCGTCAGAAAATAACTTCCAAAATAAAGATTTATTTACAGGATTATCTATAAAATTAATACATTTAGAACTATCTGTCTGAGAAAAAAATTCTACTTGAGATAAAACAAAATGTTCTAAGTAAGGTGAAGTGTGAGCATTGAAATTTCCTAGGAAAGAATCAACAGAATAGTTGCCAATTATATTATTGCTGTATGCTACAGGTTCGTTTACTCCTTCCAATTCTGTTACTATGTATTTCTGATGTCTTTCTCGCTCAACCTTTATCTAATTTGGCTTACCATTGTAAGGGAGCCACATATGCAACCAATTGGTTGCAAAATATCTATGAAGCTTTTCTGACCAATCCCTGCTAAGAATTAAGCCATATAATTTTGGAATGTCTGCAACTAAAATATCGATAACTTGACATACCTTTGGATTAGATGACAGCCTTATGGTAACCTGATTTAATTCGTCGATCACTTCAACTTGCGACCGGTCCAGCTGCACTATGCGCACAATAGATTTTTGAGGTTGAACGTTCAACTGTGCACAAATTGATTTAGGTAAAATATTGGATGAGGCTCCTAAATCCACTAAACAATTATGCAAAATTTTATTGAAAATTTCATAAGTAAGAAGAAATGGCGGAGTATGAGATCTTGACCTTCCTCCAATTAGAGCGATGTCATTTGGATCAACTTTGTTAATCACAGTATTTGGAGGTCTTCCCATCTCATGGGAAGCTTGTGAGATTACAGCGGCGAGCAATGGTGCAACTGGTACTGCATGCAATTATTTCAAAAGGAGCTTTTGCTGATGTTTCAACTGGCTCAATTCATAAAAAGTGATGTTGGCCCTAGTCTTCTTCATGTCTTCTATGATGTTATACTCCATTTCATCCAAAAAAATCAATGTTTTAGATGGAGTTGGTGAATCTGTTTGGATTGGGCTTGTTTGAGTCGCTTTGGATGTCATTTTCTTGGCTGCGACTTTATCCTTCGGTGTTGAGCTTGCGCTCTTTGGCTTCAGAGTAGATTGAGGAGGATCGAGTTGATTTCTACTTCGAGTACTAACTGGCGATGCCTCTTGATCCTCTTCATCGGGGAGGATGAAATCCCACATACCTTGTAATTCTGCAACTTCTTCTTCATCGATAGGTACGTTGGTAGTAATTTCCTCTTCTTCTTCTTCTGATTCAGCACTTGTAATAGCATTAGGAGGCTTTGGATCAGTCGAAGGATTTCTTCTATAAGGCTTATAAGGCTTTTTAGAAGAAGTCTCTGCTACTTGTTTCTTTATATCAACCATTTCGTTAGACATGGTCTTCAAAATGTTTTGCAATCCTTCTAAATCAAATGGGTCTTTGGGCTGTTTTTTTTTTGGATCTTCTTTGAAAGAAACCTTTTTGGATTTACGTTCTTCAACGATGTTTTCCTTTTCTAGAGCTATGATACGTTTCTCTACTACTATTGCTTCCTTCATATTGTCAGCTAAAGTTGTTTTGTTAGCTCTATCCATGAAGATTTCTATATTTGATGGTAAGGCATAGATATACCATTCACTTCACAGTTCTTCGCTGGGTTTAGAAGCAGTGGGAATTTTGTTCAATAGTTTATTAAAACGCGAGTTAAAATCTTTGATAGGTTCCTTTGACTCAACTCTAAGGTTAGACAGGTCATTGATTAATGTTGCAGTGGACCTGTCATCACCAAACTTAGTCAAGAATTGTTCTTGGAAGATGTCCCAACTAGTAATAGACCCGGATGGTAATGAGAAATAACATGATCCAGCTGCTCCTTGCAATGTGTAAGGGAACAACTGAACGATAGCATTCTCATTAGTGACCCCATTAAGATTTATGGATAACATAAAATTATTTATGCATTCTTCCGCTAGCATGCCTGCTTCAAGATTAAACTTAGGCAGCCATTTTTCAGGATGGGCCGGTAGTTGACTCAAGGGCGTAGGCATTAAGACTACCCCTGGGTTATTCCATGGCATTTGGGCCATCATTGAACTGCTAATAGAGGAAAGCACAGAAGATGATCCTTGCGGTTGGGAAGATGAGGATATTATAGTTCCTGATGTTTGAGAAGGAGATGTTGAAGTTCCAGTTGTCTGATGGACGATGATTTGAAGTGGAGTGGATGGTTGAATTCACAGTGGGGAAGTTGAGATGGATGATGATGATGAAAGAGTCTCACTATCAGACCCTTTAGGTGATTCCTGGCTCTCTTCCATGTAGGTAGAGGTAATTCAGTTGGCTTAATACCAAACTTTTCGCTCTTTAATCTGGTGAGAGGATGAGCAGGATTATATTGCGAAGTCACACTGCCTTGAGATTTATCAGATCTTTGAGGTGATATTGAAAATCGTTGAAGTTTATGAATCAAAGATTCAACTTCAAGAGGTTCAATAGTAGATTTCTTTGAAATATCAGGGTTTGTGGCAGTGGTTGTTCTTCTTTCGACTTCTAGCTCAATATTTAAAGATTCTAAGTGCGATGGAGAAGTTGGGGGAGATGGTGAGGGCGATTTACCCTCAGAATGGTATTTAGATTTAGAATTGCTTGCCATTCACAATTCAGGCCCTCTTTCTAGTGACAAATATGTTGAAGCCCCAAAAATCGGGTTTACAACAAGGGGGATACCCTTCCGGTCCGGACCTTGGTTAGTAGCTCCTTTTCCGTTTAGTATAGTGGGTCCGACTGGGGATATGGGACCAATTTCGCAATATAGGTGTGTGTGTGTGTTGAGAATTGATATTTCTTAACTAATGATTTCTAATTAAAATGCTTTCTTTATTCTAAATCTAATCTATCAACATGCAATTGTAATCTAATAAACAAAAATATCTGATTCTAAACTAACCCGAGATGTAATCTTTCCTTTATATGATCTAAAATGATTTCAAATGAAAGTTTGTAATAAAGATCATTCAACTGCTATGAGAAAATAATTCAATAAAGATAAACCATTTCATATAAAAAGTTAGATGAAACAGTTGTGAAAAACATATCGCATAGTAAGCTACTCATATACTAAGCATAAATAAATAGCTATCACCGTACAAAAGTGCCAAATGATAACTCAAGCATTTAAGCATTCGTATATAAATAACTGAACATGAATATCACCATAACACATAAGCAGAAACAATTAAGAGATAAAAGTACCATTTATAACTAGTTCTACACATGAGCTCTAGCAATAATGATCTATTTCTTCTTAATCCAACATCCACTAAGAGTACAAAAGTGCAACATTAGTATTAGATATTAAATGCAGATATCAATAAATCCTGTTCCATTCATTCATCAAAACCTCCTTGGAGGGTGCAAAAGTGCATGTTCTAAGGACAAGTTTTTGATAAATTTTCTGGACCATTCTCTAAATGCATGAGAAGGGTTTAAATACTACTAACTAATTCTAAAAATAATTTATTACAAAAATGTAGGATGTGGTTTAAATGACCATCCTCATTTCAGGCAAAAATAAAGCAAAATTAAAACTAAAACTGAATCTAAAACAAAAACTACTAACTAACTATTTATGTATTTTTCCTTGAAGTCGCAAGCATTTAGCATTTGCTTGAGGAGAGTTGGGTGGCAGACTTCCGATTTTAGTTGTCCTATGAAAACGGAATCGGTAAGAGCTGGCGCTATCTTCTCGGCAGAATTGATGACACATTTGAGAGTCATACATTGGCTGTGTGGTTTTACCAAGTACGCCCAGTAAGAATCCCAATTCAACTTGGTTAACCTTTGGATTGACTCTGCCTTTTCTTGAGCCTTTTGTCTCCAGCTTGTTTGTAGATTTTCCCTGTGTAAATTTTCATTGATGCAGTCAATGACATTATTTGCTACTGTGGTTGCTTCTTCTGCCGCTTGCGCTGCTTTCCTGATCTGTGCATCCCATTTATTAAAGAGCATTTATTTGTGGATGTCATTGATTATTGGTGCACCTGTCTTTTTCCCTTCCTCTGTTTCTTGCCAAGCCAAATATTCAGTAAGTCTTCTATCAATTAGATCGTAGTCATGTCGCAATTCCACAATCGGATTAGTAATCCTATCGCTTATTTCACAATAAGAGCTCCACTGTGATAAGAGGATGGGGTTATGGGAATATGTTCCATTTCTGGGACATTGTTAGTTGTTCCTGTGACTACTGTGACTATATCATTCACCTTCTATACATTACTTTCAAGTGTTTTTGTGCTCTGTCCCTCAATATTGATTAAGTCACTGAATGTCTCCCATTCTTTATCCAACTCAGTTCTAACTGATGGTGGCTAGATGATGAGAGGGGGGGGAGGATATACTTGTTGATAGATCAAAACCTGTTGTTCTGGGAGCTTTTTAGATTGGGCAGTATCCCTTACTGACCCTTCACTTTTATTATGGTCACTCTCGGACCTCTTGGAGTGTTCTGACGTTTCTGTCCCGAACTTAGATTTAGACCTGTTTGTTCCTGAACTTCCACTGAGATTGATGCTGGGAGTTGGCTCCCTTACAGGTTCCAAGCTTAATTTATCCAAATGGATATTAACTAATCTCCTCTCTCTGTATATTTTGAATTCTTGAAATTCTGATGGAGGGAATCGCATTTGGGCAGAATGAAAAACTTCTTTAAGTGTACTTTTCTGTTGAAACATATCATCAAAAAGGTCATCTACTTTAGAAAACACCTTTATTTTGATTGCAGTAGTGAAATTCTTAACAATATCATAAGGGTCGAATGGCCTTCCTAGAAATTTGAACAATCGTAGAAATGACATGTTGTTTACTTCTTTGAACGCATGGCCTAGATCAAATAATGAAAAGGCCTCACAAACCACAGGAAATTGTGGCCAAATGGCTTTCTTCTTGTCCTTCAATTCTTTACTCATACCTCCTTCTTCGCAGTTCTGATAAGCAATCTATTGTGCTAGTAGTTTGTCAGGAACATATAAAGGTAACGCAGTAGGGGAAGCGAGACTTCTGAATACCCTGACATATGTGAAAATTTCTTCTCCGAACCACCTCGCAATAGGGAGCATATCGACCTCTGCTTCGGGAGAAAATCTTGGAACGTCTTTATCATACAACATTTTGTACAGAGGCAGCATGATTCCATGACAAATCTTGTAGAAATAAGGAGTGAACTTGGAATCCCATAGTTCTTTGTGATAAATATGAATGGGTAAGGGATCTTGAGTAGTCCATTTCCAACCCATTAGAGGAAACTTGGAAATATAACAGATTGCATCCATCACATATGCAGATAAGTAGAAAGGGGGATAAATTCTCTGAGAGATAGTCCTTTTAGATCGGTAACTAAAAATGGTTGTGGCTAAATTGTCAAAAAAAATCTTAGCCCAATCCATAATAGTAGCATTAATGGCGACATCCAATAATGGTAGCCATTTGGACGAAAATTTGTTAATGTCTGGCCTCCCAAAAAGTCTACAGAGCATAGCAGCAACAAAGCAATATGGAGAGGTGAGAGAACCAGTACTATACATACTGTGCTTATTCTTTTTTAGTGGTTCATCCCTTTTGACCAGTCCTTGGTGCATTCTGCTAGATCTTCATTTTCTTTAGCGAACGTTTCTATGAACTGTTTGTTGTAAGTCACCTATGGATCTGGTAGATGATACATGAACTTCAGATCTTGTGTAATGAAAGAGCCAATGAGTCCTTGGCCTTGAGTCTTGAATTGTCGGTTTGTGATATCAACAGTATCTAGTATCCATTTAATCATGTTCGTATACGGGAGAATTTGGGGTCTCGCCGCTATCCTGTGCAAGAATGAACATGCTAGATCTGTAATAGACACCTCAGAAACCCGTGTGAGCCTGCAGTGGCTGTTACCTCCATTACCTTGGGTTCCCAAGTAGTGATACCAGCGTCTTTGTTGCAGGTGGTGTCTGTGTACTAGGGAGTCATCTCTTTATCTTCAGTATTGGGGGCTTTACCCTTCTTTCCCATAATATCTTGAACTCTGCTCTGTATACTTCTCAGTTCTTTGCTCCTGCAGTTTACAAATGAGGTGAGAACGATGATAATAAAAGGTGACGGGAAAGCTTTAAATGCAGAAAATATATAAAAGATATCACCTTACGTGAACTGGCTCCTTGATAAGATCAAAACCATATTTCATTAATGATTGCCAACTAACTCATTAATTAACATAAATGCATAACCGGGCCTCGGTTTATGGAAAAATCTTTCTTGAACGGCGGGCCGTGCAGATTTGTGATAAGGTGATTTTGCGATTTTCTTCACAATATCGTAGATCGCAGTATCGCATATCACAATATCGCAATATCTCAAATCCTTTACGTGTGGCAAGCATCCGTTAATGTGTTTTCTGCGAAATTTGATTCGCGAGATGTGCCATCGCATATCGGCATTTTAAGGCACTTGAGAGTAGGTGAGGTTTAAGGCATGCGATGTAGTAAGGTTTTATCGATGTGTGATTTTGCATCGCGATTTTGCATTTTTAGAATTCCGCTTGTGAGAATGTATCCTTTACCCTTTTTGCGATGCGACATGCTTTAAGGAGTGATTTTCTTCTAACTTATCATAAAACTTAAGTATTTTTAGGTTTTTGAGGGTATTCTCCTAAGTTTATGATAGTAAGTTTTATTGAAAAAGGAAATACAGGCATTAATTTATTTTTTTAATTTTTTTGAATAAGGGTCCCCACTTATTTAGTATTAGTGATAATTCTAAATAAGAAGGGGGGTTGTTGCTGGCCACAACACGCGGTCCTGCCCACTCGGTTGGGTACTAGTGCTTCAATTGTGTTGAAGCGATTTGTGGGTTCACGCCTCCCTCTTCTTCCTCTACTTCCTGCCCATGCAAAGGAGACGTTTGGCCCTCGTGCGCCTTTACAGCTGCCTCCTCCACTGCTGCTGCTGCTCCAGCCTTTTCCTGTTCAGTTGCTGTTTGTGCATCGACCCGCACTACCCATGCTTCTGCTACCGTTGCCTCCTTCCTTCTCTTTTCTGCCAACTGTGCGATGCACAGTTTGGCCTATTCTTTCTTTCTCTGTGTCATCGACTTCTCTATCTCCGTGATGTCTGGGGTGCGCCACTCCGGCGGCCATGTCTCAAGGATGTGAAAAATGACATCGTATATGGCTACAAAGGGTAGCTTCCTCAATTGTTTGGTCAGGTCTTTGCATGCTCTCATGTATATGATATGGATGTCTGCTTTAAATTCTGCAAAAGTCTACAGGCTGTTGTAGACAGTGGGTGACAATCGTGGCTTGCAGTTGATCCCAATTCTGAGGTTCATCTCCATGAACACCCAGAATATTTTTCTGTCGCGGATCTTATTGGCTTCCTTTGTGGCCTAGAGTGAAGTGTACTTCACAGCCTCTGGTAGATCCCTGTCAATTGTGGGGGATTGACTATCTTTCGGAAATTCCCCTGCCATGAGCACTATGGACAGCAGAAGCCATGCATAGTGGAACGTTTTTCCCTGTTCCTGAGCTTCACGACAACTCTCCAAAAATTCCTTGCAGAGGAACTCAGACCAGTTAAACTGGACACCCTCTGTGCATTGTTCAGCTAGTGCTACCACCGGTGTAAGTACCTCGTCTGCGCGACACTTGCACATAACCTTAGCGGCCAATATTTGGGTCACCACTTTCATTGCATTGTCATTGATGCTGGATATAGCGTAGCCCCTTTTCTTCTTTACCAGCTTGTACTTCTTCTTCATGGCCTCTGCGATGGCCAAGTCATTGCTCTTCCCCTCCGAGATGTCTGCGGGGTCCTCTCCTTTGCACGACAGCCGGGTAATGTGGTGAATCAAGTCTTCCATGATGGGGATGGGCTCCTCCAGCCACAAACAACCATCATGCACCAGGTAGAGCAGCTTCCTGATGACGAAAATGGTGATTGGGGTGCGGTGGAAATGCGACACCTAGAGTAGGTTAAGTAGCCCGACCTTTTCCACTCTGCACAAGCACTTTCGTGACTCTAATTCTGTAACCCCCGCTGTAGTCTTCTGCTTGGGCTTCATGAGGTGCAAGGTTTCAAGGTGAGGGAACTTCTCGTGGCCAGCAAGGTCCCAATCTTCAGATTTTAAGCTTGCAACTTGTCCCAGGTGCGTGCCCTAAAAAATAATGTTGTCTAGGAGGAGCAGGGTCTGGAGCGAGCTCTTGGTCTCGTCAAGGTCCTTGGGCACTTTAGCCTTCCCCTTCCATGGGGGGACATAGGCAGACATCTTTCTCGGGGGGTGTGCAGGCTTAGTTTCCTCCTCCATGCCTTCATCCTTGTCCTCTTCGATAATAAGGTCCTTTAGGTCTTCTTCTTCTTCATCGGTCTATATGGTGACGGCTTTCCCCTTGTCCTCCATTGACAGCTTGGTGCGCAGCGGGTTTTGTGGGGACACACATACGGGAACCATTACTTATTTGTCCTTCTTTGGTCTTGGCGTGTGCGGTGATTTCGGGATTTTTGCCACAATCCCGATGCCTTCCAGAGCATCCCCAACATTCAGGCCCTGCATGGCCTCTTCAGCGGTCAATTTGGTTATTTCCATAACTTCCTCTGTTGTTGACATCATGTCTGTCCAGAAATCTATCACTCGCGAACTTAGGGACTCAATCGACACTTGGCACAAAACAAACAGGGCTCTGCTCAATCGCTCAATTCGCAAATGACCAAGTGTTATTTGCTGGGCAGCCCCTTGTAATTTATAATTCTTTTTAAATTTGAATTCGACTGTTCCCCCAATCCGGTTCATTAATGCTCCCTTGGCGGCAGATTTTCCCAAATCTTGCCCATAAATGATGTCTTAAATTCCTGCCGCCCGCTCCATTTGGTCTCAAGTCGAGAATCCCATCATGAATAGTGACTTCAATAGTCACTTTCTGGCCAACCCACGTGGCAGCGTAGCCCCCCGTGCACGGTCGTGGACCATGTGACTCTTTGCTTCTGCATACAACTCCAATACCGCGCAGCTCCTGGGCAGAATATTTTATAGTCCTGCGCTTTCTTTCAACTGCCTGGAGCGCTAAGACTATACTTCCCTTAGCTAGTTAGGTGGTCACACCACCTGTGTAAAGGTTCATCTTGTCATCCACCACGTTTCCTGGGAAACACCCACCTTTTATTGTTACTGGTGGCATCACGCACTTTATCATCGGAAACACACTACTCTGGTCGACTCACTTAGTAATGTGTGGTCTAAGCCAAGGCATCAACCTAATCAATTCGCGACGATAGGCCTCACATTTTTCCTCGTGATCGTGTGCATCCTGCCTTATCACCCTGGTCTTTTTACCAAGAAAATCTTTCTTTATCTCATCCTCCAGCTTCTTGACTTCCACGTCTACCAAAGCACTTTTCTTCCTTAATCGTACCCTTTCTTCTTCAAGTTCTTGGAGCTTAGAGTTTCCTTGTTGGATTTCTTCTTCCAAGGTTTTTCGAACTACCATATCTATCGGTGCTATCATGCACGGTCTAAGCTTTTCATGTACTATAGGGCTTACAACGTTTGCTTTATACTCCAGCCTTGGTGGTGCCTGCGCGGTCAGGTTCTTGCATGCGGTCCTATAAGCCCATAGAACTACTGGTACACATAGGTCCCAGTTAGTCCACTTCGCATTGTGGACCTTGTTCAACACTTCATGTACTTTGTTAAAGGCTTATGCGTGGATATCCTTCTACGCACTCGGTCTTTCCATACTTTGTGGTCCCAACAGGAGGGGTCGTTCGCGCCATTGTCTTACCCACACCTACTTACTGATCGTGTATCCTACCGCGAGGACTGTGTGCATTCATGCAGGTTTCGCACCATATGCCTGTATCCACCCGGATAGGTGGGTGCATGGGTCGTTTCATCCGACCATCTTGTCTGTTAATTGCATTGGAGGCTTCCCAAATCATGTGCGCATCATTCTTCGATAGTCGCGCTAGTCCTCAAAACTTATTTGGTACGTACGCCACCACCTCATGGGCGTAGCGTGCAATACCCACTTCAGACCATCAAAGAATTTCTGTTCTGACACTTCTCTTTCAAATCTCTTCAAAAAGTCATCCACCTCACTTAACCCGTCATACGTAGGCAGATCTCTTACCTCTATTGCTATGCAGTGCAACGACCTCGTCATCATGTTACAGTTGAGCATGGTTACCTCGTGTAACTAGTTCTGCCATCGTTTTATCTCCTCGTCAGAATCTGATGTGTAGGAGATCTCGCGCTCCCATGAGATTTGGCCATCTACAGTGGGATTTACCCAATCTTGCTCCAACGCAGTTATCTTGTAGATGTAGTCCAGATTATTGTTGCTGTTGTAGTCGCGCACTGGCTCCATGTAACATGATCCTTTTGTAGGGTCTAAAGGTACCACTACGCGTAGATACTTTTTCTCAAAGATCATCTTGCGCTTCTTTAGATTTTTCACTCCATTCATGTCAGTGGCCCAATCTATTCCCAATAGTGCAGGGTACAGATTGTTGTCATCAACAATCTCTATCATTTTGAAATATGCTAGCGTGCTTACTCCTTCGATATCTACTATAATTCCCTGCAATCTCCCCATAGGTAGGATCTCTTGCTGGTTCGCCATTCGCAGTTGGATAGGAGACCATTGCGACGCAGGGCTGCCCATGCTCTCCCATGTCTTCTTTGGCAAGACGTTCGCATTCGATCCTAGATCCAAAATCACTTGGTCCATCTCATATTCCCTAATCTGCATGATCAATCGCATCTCTCTTCTTGTTCGTGTTATGTGCTTCTCGAGCTTCCGGAATACGCGCGGTTCTCCTGGCTCAGTCCTAGCACATCTAGCTATGAGTTCTTGTAGCCACTTTACAGCCTTGCTATCGCGCAATAGCTTCATGCATGTCTCCAAGAACGTAGTGAGCATCGATGGGTCCATTTCCGGCTCTAGTCTGTCTTTACTTCCTGAAGTGGAGGCATCAATGAATCTCCTCTTAGCTTCCATGAATGTCTCCTTACCACGCTCCAAATCAAATTTAGGTTCCTTCGTTGGAGCCTTGCAAACCTAGGTACTTTCCTTAGGCTACTTGCCTTTGTCATCCCCTGTTGTAATTCCACTCTGAAGCACGATTTTTATGTTAGGGTCTTACTCGCGTGGCTCAGACCTCATCATTTGCAGGTTCTGAGTCGGGGGAGGTTGGAGTGATCCTTTATCGCATAACCTCGCTTTCAATGTGGGACACTCCTCCATCTCATGATCAAACAATGTACAATACAAGCATGATGGTCGCGTTGGATTCGTACAATCATGGGCATAATGCCCTGGTCCTCTGTAATTGTAACATATTAGCTATCCGCGACCTCTTCGTGGTCCCCCTCCACCTCGACCTCGACCGCGCCCCTAAAATCCAATGTGTGCCATTCCTACATTTTGATTGAGGGGCCGTGTTTTGGCCTAAACTCTATAGGTAGAAGTTCGATCCATCATCAGCTCATAACCTCTACTGGTGTGCCCATCATGTCCTGATGACCTACAGAAATTACAGAACAACTCTTGTGAATTATACGTATACTTCTATAATAGATGGCAGTTATCGGTAGCATGCTTTCCTCCTATCTGACAAATCGCACACCATAGTGCAAGCACTGCACTTGGTCCTGCTTGTGCCTCCGCCTTAGTGGCATTGGCCCTCCTCCTGCAAGGTAATCTGCGAACACTGGGCAATGGTCCTTGTCATGTCCCTAGCCCTTGCATTTTATGCACCATACCTCATCGCGCATCTCTGGGCAGGCTGTCCTGTCTTGTTTCAAACTCTGCATCTCCAGGCGCAAGTTTTTCAACTGCGCGTGAATCTGCTACACTCCCAGGTTAGGGTCTTGTATCAGGGTCATGTGCAATCTCATCGCGACTTCCAAGGCCTCGACCTGAGTGCTTAGCCTTTGTTGCGACAGCGCGTTCCGTAGATATGGTGTTAATGATGCTACAAACCATTCGCGGTGTTGCTCATCTGTCAACGTCATGTTCACTTCGCGAATTGTGCACTTCAATCTTTGATCCAACCCCCACGGGGTCTCGCCTGGTAGCATTGTGATTTCCTTGAACCCAATGATCGACTGTGCCTCCGACTTTGGCCTGCTAAATTCTTTGTTTAACACCACTTGGATATCCACGATCCCCGCATTCGGATTTCCATTTGAATGCTTAATGTACCAAGTTAGTGCGCGATCCTGCATAGTGCTGACAAATGTTGCCTTCTTTACATTGTGATCCGTGACTCCCTGTGCTTCCCATACTGCTTTTATCACGAACTAGAACTCATCCGGATCTTCATTCCCTACTCCCTTGAACACTAGTAGCTTTATCGCGCTTGCCATACCGCTTCGCGGTGGTGGTAGAGGTGGTATGGGTGAATATGGGGGTGAAGATGGTGAAACTGGCGGTGGTGTGGGTGGGGGTGGTATGCGTGGAATTCTCTGTCTTATCAAATTGATCGCACTTCTTGGCGAGACCTTCACAAGCTCTTCTTTGCCCTCTCGCGGAGGTGAAATCAAGGGGCTAGTTTCTAGTTTTGTGCTACCTTCATTTCTGTAGATTCTCCCACTTCACGTAGCCCCAAACATCAATTTATTCACATAACCCGCTTTTCACACAGTAGCATTTTAATCCAAGTATTTAAATATTTAACGTACTTACTTTGTTGTCCTTTGAGGAAGCGTCGTTCTGCCTTTCTATAACTGACTGAAGTATCTACCGTGAATTTGGTGATGAATCCTCCTATGATTCGATTGAGCCAGTGATCGACAGCATGCACGATCTTATCTTCCGATGCTTCCAGTTTGCGCACCAATTCTAGTGTCCACACAATAGGTTTGTCGAGTTTACACCTTCCTTGGCTATCTGGTAGCTTCACGATCCACTCATACAATTCAGTGGGGAAGGATGCAAAGAAAATTTCGTGGATCTTCGTATATAAGTAGCAGTCTAACCACTCTTCCTTTGATAGTCACAGATTCCTATTTTCTTGCACTGCGAACTTGTGAATCTTCCTATCCAACCATTCTTCAATTCCTTTCTTTGTTGAATTCCAGTGATACAACATCAGACATCTCTATGCAGATCCCGGTCTTGGCAACGGAAACATTTGTTGGCTTGTTGGGGCCTGACCCAAGTTCGGAGTTAATTATCCAAACAAATCTTTGTACCCTTTCGGCAACAGTCCGTGGAGTGCGGACTGAGGTCTCACCTAAAGTAGTATGGGAGGGTGCTAGAACCAGGTTTCCGCACCCTTGAGATGTCTGAGAGGTTCAAGTGGTCTCACTATTTGTCCTTGCGTGCAGGTCACTTCGTGCACTTCCCTATTCCTCATGCCCTGATACACTGCCTTCGCACAACCCTAACCAAGGATTGTGGGGCTTCTGCACTGCTAGAGCCGTGCTCTACGCTATTGCCTGAGATCTTACTTATCTTCCTATACCAGTTAATTACCTTCGCGTGCTTGGATGTCTTATGTTATAATTAGTTATACACAACATTCATATAAGTTCGCACAGTAAATAAATAGTATACTTGCAAATTATATCCAATCATGCATTAAATTAGGAAAATATTACACAGAAATATAGTAAAACTTCTCTTTATTGATTCTTTCAATGGTTACAGACTCGACCTGCCCTGCACACTCAGCTGCAGGGGTACGCGCACTCAGCTGCGGACTACTAGGCCTCTGTGCACTCAGCTGCAGAGCCTTTCCCTACTCTACAACCCAAAGACACACTTTACACTTTCACTCAATCACTTAGACTTCTCATCCCCTCTTCTATTCCATCTTAGCTATATGTTTTCTTATACACTTAGAGCTTCGCTCTATTTATACAATCCCATAGTCCACAGAGCATGGGTAGGCCTATCTAGCCGACATTACATTACAAAAACTCGGGCGGACAACCCTGTGACTCTATTATGATTTCGCACCCCACACCCACAATTCGCGGAGCTTTTACAAAAAGATTCGGTCAAAACTTGGGCTTTAAGCCCCAAAATTTTCCTTGGGGGGATTCCATTCCCAAAAATTACCTTGACAAGCTCTAATTTAGGTAGACCAACAAGCAGCGCATTCATTTCCTTACCATTTCATGTGAATTCCAACTTTTAATCTTTGGTAACCACTGCTGGAGGCCTTTAATATGCTTCTTCCAAAACATCCCACACATAAGCTCCAAGTGATTGAATGTAGGTCTTCATATTTAGTTTCCAAAACACATGGTTTGTTCCATTAAACATTGGTGCCATGTTGGTAAAACCTCCTTCCTGGGTTGTCTTGGTCTTTGATCTTTGTTATAGCTATTAAACTGATTTGAAGTAACTTGGCTCCTATACCAATTTTTGGAAACCAGAGAAATATTGAGGGTGGGGGAGGGGTGAATTAGTGTCGTAGGAATTTTTGACAATTGAAAAATTTCTTTTACTTTGTGCAGAATATTGGGACACCATTAAATACTTCAACAATTAATTTAAATAAGCATAACAAGAATCAATATCAACAATCTCAATGGAACACACAAAGAACAAGTAAATTTTCAAAACTTCTCTTCAAGTCATTCATACGGCAAGCTACTACCTGTTACAATTCTTTAGCTACAACCAATAGGAAGCTACAACCCCTTGATTTATCAGCTACAACTGAATGGAGCTACAACCCCCTGATTTATCAACTACAACCCCAACTATTTTCCAACAACCACTGGAAGGAGAACAAACCCCTAATCTACAAGCTACAACTTGCTAGACACTCAATGGTTCATGTTTCATCCATTTTCATACTAGAGCCATGAATGTCATATCTTCTTTTACAATAAAACAATTTCTCCTTGCTCATAAATACCTTCAGCAATCTCTCATTACTTAGAGCACCAACAACACATCACTCACAAAAATTATGTTCTAAAAAAAACTCTATCTCAATCACACACACTCTGCAATACTTTGTCGCTCTTTCGCGATCTATTGCACTCGTCCTTACTCATTTATCACTCTTTTTCTCAAATTCTTCTTTTAAATTATTTTGGACTGCTATTTTTGGTATTGGACTTGAGTTATCTTGCTGCATGGTTTTTCTTATTTTTTCCTTTGTCTTGTTCAGGTCAGTTTTCTAAATCTTCTCTCCATGTTATCAAGCTCTGATATATAGTTTTGGGCTCAATATCTGACTCAAACTATTATTTTCCTACTTGTTTTTATCATTTTGGTTATTTAACAAAGTTTAGATGAGGTTTAATAATTTTAGGGATCCTCCAAACTTTTCCAAAACTTCCACTAAACTGGCTACTGACCCATTATGCTGCTATCAGAACTCCAATTCGTTTCGCCAAAATTGCCTTTTAACAAGTAGTCCCATTAGAATCAAGACTGTAGATCTGTCTCTTAACTATTTGTGCTATTCGTGTCACTCTAAGTCATTCCTTCCTACCAAATCAAGCTGCCAATTTATCTGAACATACCTGGCCTCAAGGCCTCTCAACATGTTTCTACCCCTAAAAATAACCTTACTGCTAAATAGAGTTTCCCCATGCCTTTTTCTTTTATTAAAGAAAAATATGCTAAATTTCACCGAAATTTGCCTTTAGTCCCTATTGCTTTGGCTCCTAATAATTTACCATCAGACTCGGTCATGTGACCATCAGCCAAGAACTTAGGTGTCAAGCCCTTTAGGTTTCTATTGAGGGCTTATTTCCTAGTGTAGATGATCCAAAATGGATCTAGAATAGACTTCAAAGTCTAAAATGTTTCCTCACAAAGGAAAAATGAAAGTCAAATGATGCTCCTAGAAATAGTCTCATTGCAGAGATCTCTTCATTCTGAATCTAACGCAATTTGAATGGGTGAAAACGGACTTCAGATGAAGAAGTTATTGTAAAAAGAAATTGCCCATTGTCCTTTGGAAAGGAGGCATTTTCTTATTAAATGGGACTTAGGAGAAATAAAGACTTTCTATGGAAATATCGCATCACAATGTTAAAGGGCGGAGCAGCAGTCCTTAAGGATCCCTGATTAGCGATCTTTGATCATATCGCAATCGGAGGAAGGCTTCATGCGATATCGGAACTCTGGGTCGTTACAAATGCGATATGCTAATGAGCGATGTGCGATATTGGCGTTCAAGTGATCGGAGGAGTAGAGGCACAGTCCATTGGGCCAATGCGATACGCCGATGCGATGGGCCGATAGCGATAGCACCAATAGAGCAATCAGTGATCAGTGAATCCCCGATACAAGGGTCGTTGCGATTGCGATATGTGATGCGCTGATATCAGAAATCGGCGATCGCAACCACATAAAAGGGCCATTGACATATGCGACGAGCGATTGCAATTAGAGATCAAGGCACGGACCCGATGGGGATTATAAATGTGATTGCATAAATTTTGAGATCTGTATTTTCAGATTTTCTATGTATTCCTTTGTATTTGGGTTTTTTGACCTTTCGCCTGTGCAATTGCGATTTGTGATGACAGGACGGACTTGAGAGGGATATAGATGTGATTAAATGCATTTTGAGATCCGGTTAAATTCTCCAATCATGTGTTTTCGACAGTTTTCCTGTGTATTGCATTATTTGGCTTTTTCTACAGGAGGAAGGCCGAATGGTTGGGTTTCCTGTGCCCACCAATTCATTGCAATGGGAAACTGATTATTTTATGGAAACACATGGTTTTTCCATGATGGAGGACTGTAACCGATTTGCTACAAATACACAGAGAGCACAAATGTCGGGGATTGTTGAAAGTTGCTTAAGAGGTCGCTGGAAGGTTTTTGAGAGTCGCTTGGAGGCCAAGCGAACTACAGAGGTACGCAGAGGCTGAGAGAAGCTCAGAGCAAGAGCCAGAGCTAGAGCCAGAGCAAGAGATAGAGCTAGAGCCAAGAGAAAGAGCCAGAGCCAAGAGCCAGAGCTAAGAGCCAGAGCCAGAGCTAGAGCCAGAGCCAAAGCCGAGAGCTAGAGTGAGAGCCAAAGCCAGAGCCAGAGCTAGAGCCAGAAAGCCTGAGAGCTTCAGAGCCAGGGGTAAGATGGTGTTCTAAGCCCATTTTTTCTGTGTAATCCAATGGAGTTGAGCATGGATATAGTAAAAGAACTTATGCCATAATCCTAGAGAGCCTAGTCGAGTTGACTAGAGCTCAAGGAGACGTAGCCCAAGAGTTTTGGGTGAACTCCATATTAATATCGTTGTTATGTGTGTTTGTTTATTTGCTGCATTATTTACTGTCACATGTATTTAAATATCAACATAAGCAATAGAACTTAAAGCACTTAACAGTGAAAGGCAAACATAAGCATACAACTATTTTCAAGCACGTTTAATTCTGCGATTGGTTAATCATAAGGTCTTGGAAATATTTAAGCTTTGGAAGTGGGAGAGGTTCTTGTAAGCTGACAAGAAGCCTTTAGTGCCCCATTTTTAGATCAAGTGGTATTAGAGCCTGAGATTGATTAACCCCACCTTGAGGAAGGTGATGTCAAAGCTAGTTATACTAGAGCAAGTGGTATCAGATCAGAATGCTTGATTGACAGAGCAAATATTTCTTCTCTGAAAGGTGTTTAAACAGTGAGAGGTTGATTGCATGCTTGTTTGCAGATTGACTATTGTTTGAGTTTGCAGAGGTGAAGGGAAAGCTACTGATAGCTAAGTCCAGGAGAGGACAAGAAGGAAGAAGGGCATAAGGCATTCTTCTTATCCCAAAGGACCTCAAGGAAATCCTTGAAGCACAAGAGGTTTGTTGCAAAAGGTTGCTTGAATAAAGCTCTTTGTTAATCTTGTTTGAAGTTCTTTTTTTCATTGGCATAATTACAACTTCTACAAGTGAGTCCTCAAAATCTTCTTTATTCACAAGATTCTTTGATGAAGAAAAGAAGCAAGACTTGTTCACCATGATGGATATGGTGAGAGAAATGTATAAGGATGGAAGGAAGAGCAGCATACTTAGGGAGCAGTTGAATTCCGTGGAGGAAGAGAAGCAGTTGCTTTTTGAAAAATTGTAGGAAATGGAGAGGCAACTTCATATTGCAAATATGAACTTGAAAAGGATGCATGAGTTGGAGACACATCTCTTTGTTTCCAAAGAAGCCTTAGTCAAGTATCAGATTGAAGAAGAGGTAAACAATTCCTGTTTCTCTTCAAATTCTTCTAAGAATGCTTATATTGGTTCTTTTGAAAAACATACCAGAGGCATAGATTCCAAGTTAATGTCCAAGATGGACTATGAAGGAAAAGGCTTGGGCAAACATGCACATGGTATTGTTGAGCCAATAATGGTTGAGGAAAGGCCTAAGTATTTGGGTCTTTGATATGGACAAGTTTATGGAGAAATTTCCAACGCTGCCATGAAAGCCATTGAAACAGTTCCAAGAAAGAGTTTCATTTCTGGTCTTCTACCTCAAGAGTGTGAAGATAGTATTTGTGGAGAATGCAATAGCTTGAAACATAATTTGCAAGATGCAGGTGTTCATAAGCATGCACTTGAACAAGAGAGTTGTGGAAACTCTGAAAGCCTTGAAGAGATGGATGATGTTCCAAAGGGAGTTACTTCTTCATTCAATTCACCTCCTCAAGAAGGCAATAAAGGTGAAAAAGAAAGGTATAAATCTGGTTCTTATCATATTCCTTTTGATTATGTTTAGCATGGTAAAATTCCATATAAGTATGGGAAAAGAATTTCATGTTCCTTTTGTGGTTTGGATAACCATAATGTTTCTAGATGTTGGAAGAGAATGGCCACATACAAGAAACTTTTGAAGGAAGGAAGCAAGAAACCAAAAGTCCATTGGACAAGGCAAATCATGTTGTCAAGAGGATGCACATGTGTTGCACTTATTGCCATAAGCAAGGACACATTGCTGAAAAGTGTTGGACTCTGAATCCAACAATGCTTCCACGAAACTTGAAGAAGGTGGAAAGAGAGAACGGTAGGAATGGAAAGAAAGATTTCATGAATGATGTGTTTCAAGATGATTCACATGTTGATGTTGATGTGTAGGCAAAGGTAGAACCTTTGAAATGGATTGGTAGGAAATGGTTAGAGTTCTTATCCAATTAAGATTGCATGTCTTTTGATTTGATGCATCTATTTCATTTCTTTTTTGATGGAATGCAAGTTGCAGGATTCTACCAAGAAGTTGAATGGAAAAGTTGAGTAGGAGACTCACTTTATTGTTGCAACATTATACTCATTTAAGCTTCGAAAGTATAGCATGCTTAAGCAAAAGTTGAAGGATGAAATGCATGCATAAGCATGATATACATGAATACAGGGATGTTGATGATTTCCTTGTATTTGAACATGTATGTGTAATTAACTTGCAGGGTTGATTGCTTTGTTGTAAACATGCATGTAATATTGACTTGGAAAAAATTGATTTGGTCTCCAAGATGGAGATAATGATGAAGTGTTTCATCTTTTGAAAAGAATCCTTGAGATCTTTTCTACATGCTTGACTTGAAGGGTCATTTGTTTTAAAGGCATGTTTTGTGGGATTGTTATCTAGTCCATCATTTGTATGCAGATGTAAAGACATGGAGGTGTTCACAAGATGTGAAATCTATTTCTTTTGTTGAAGCAAGAGTTTAGGCCATCCAGTTGTTATCTGTAATTCTGTTGTTGTTAACAATTGTTGTTGACAGCATATCAAACAGGTAGAAATATAAAAATTTGTGAAGAAGATGTAACTTCACATTTGTTTGAGCCACCTTGGATCAATGATCAAGGCAGAGTAGTTCAAACTACCTTCTGTGACCTTCTCAACAAGAGTTCTACATGAAGTCAAGGAGGAAGACAGTTCTTCCCAAGAGGACCAGCACATCCAGGAAGGAGAGTAGTCAAAGGCTTTGGTTTAGAGGCATTATGCAAGGCAAGTGTATGGAGGCTGAAAGAAGAGGGTGTTGTTACTCTCATTCACTTTTCAGATCAGTATGTCAGTCTTTTGGAGTCCAAAAGTTCTTTTTAGTGGGAAGGTGTGATCCAAAATGGATCTAGAATAGACTTCAAAGTCTAAAATGTTTCCTCACAGAGGAAAAATGAAAGTCAAAGGATGCTCCTAGAAATAGTCTCATTGCAGATATCTCTTCATTCTTAATCTAACGCAATTTGAATGGGCGAAAATGGACTTCAGATGAAGAAGTTATTGTAAAAACAAATTTCCCATTGTCTTTTGAAAATGAGGCATTTTCTTATTAAATGGGACTTAGGAGAAATAAAGGCTTTCTATGGAAATATCACATCGCAATGTTAAAGGGTGGAGCAATAGTCCTTAAAGATCCCCGATTAGCGATCTCTGATCATATTGCAATCAGAGGAAGGCTTCATGTGATATCGGAACCTCGGGCCGTTACAAATGCAATATGTTGATGAACGATGTGCGATATCAGCAATCGGGTGATCGGAGGAGCATAGGCACAGTCCATTGGGCCGATGCGATACACTGATGTGATGGGTCAATAGCGATAGCACCGATAGAGTGATCGACGATCAGTGAACTCCATATTAATATTGCTGTTATGTGTGTTTGTTTATTTGCTGCATTATTTACTGTCACATGTATTTAAATATCATCATAAGAAACAGAACTTAAAGCACTTAACAGTTAAAGGAAAACATAAGCATACACCTATTTTCAAGCACGTTTAATTCTGCAATTGGTTAATCATAAGGTCTTGGAAATATTTAAGCTTCGGGAATGGGAGAGGTTCTTGTAAGCTGACAAGAAGCCTTTAGTTGACCCATTTTCAGATCAATAAATGCTCTATGCCCTTGGTTATCCATATTACATAAGAAACAACCAAATTCAAGTTGCAGCGCTTGAAGCTCCCTATCTCGACACTTTGTCAAAATGTCGTTATAAAAATTTATGAGATCTGGGACTTCCGGGGTATGGCCCCACCTCAATACACTGCACACTTTGTTATGTGCTATCCTGGGTCCCACACAATACCATGGTGGTATTGAAACCCACCTTCGGGACCTCCCTCTGTGGTTTATTAAATCGAGGAGAGTTACCCTGAAATAATTGTGTCGTAGATCTCAATTTGTGAAACCACCTTCTAGGACCTCCTTGTTTGTTAATGTTCGACAACCTTCATGTCGTTGCTCACCACTAGATACTTTGGAGCTGATTTGCACCATTGATTGTGATTATCATGCACCTTTAGGGTTTTGAACCTCTCGGGGATGTTGCTGGGGTGACATCATGTTGATGTCATTCATGCCATGAGTTGAATTGTGATTGATCCATGTGTCACCTATAAATGGGCCTTTTGGGTACTTGAAAACACCAAAACTGCCTGCCACGTGTCCACCTTGCAATGGGTGGTTACTGATATCACCTATGACCAATAATATGTTTCCACCTGTCTTGTCAGAAGAGAGGGAAAGGGTCCCTCGATCCTTGGCTTTGCAAGCGACTTCCTTTGTGAATGGTTCTATGTCTGAAGTGATCTACTTCCAAACAAATTCTCGAAGCCCTCAATCCTGGCGCTTATACAAAATTCATTTAACAAAATGTTATAGGGTTTCGGAGTTTTGGGCTTCCACGTTTCTGGGGTTACTGGCTTTCGAGCTTGCTACTCTGTGCCATTCTATTTTCACCATGTTATGGGCTTTCGAGGCTCTATCCTTCTAGGGTTCTGAGCCTTCCGGGGTTCCGGGATTTTGAAAATTTTAGGCCCAACTTTGACTGTCTCTATCTTTTGATCCAAGAGGCCATTTGCAGACTTCTTTATATCATTAGAAATCTATTTCAAAGCACTTTCCAATTGAGTGGGTCTGATGTGGTCTCTGAGCTCATATGTTGCCTAAAAAATGGCTTCAAACTATTTTTTATTCTTTGCACCTTGACCCTTCTTCTTGTGCCTGGAACCTATTCTTTTGAGACACCTGTGCCACTTGTTGACAACATTTTCAACCATTTGCTTAATGTACTCCTTGTTGAAATCAAGGAATATCCTGTTGACATCAATGACAACATATTTCCAATACTTTCTAAACATATCTTGAGGGAGTCTTTGGATGTGGAGTTTCTTCCTCTTATTCCTCTTCCTCTTCCTCTTTTTCTTCATATTCTTGTTTCTCTTCTAGTTCATCCTCTTGGGGCTCATAGCTGATTGGATCATTTGATCTATAATGTTTTTTTGTCTCCCTATCTAAATAGATGCCTCATCTATTCTCGCAACAATGCATTTAACTATTTTTCAAATTATTTTGTTATGGCATTTATAACCTTTACTCCTAGAGGAGTAACCTAGTAGAATTCCTTTGTCCACTCTGGAATTGAACTTTCCCATATTATTCTTGTTTGTTTTGATATAAAATTTACTTCTAAATACATTGAAATGTCTTAAGGAAGCTAGTATACCATGTCATAGTTTGTACAAAGTCTTGTTGTTATTTACTCTAATATGAACCATATTAAGAATGTTGACTGCTATTTGAACTACCTCTCGAATAAGTATTTGGCACTTTTGACTCATCGAGCATTGCTCTGGCAATTTCTTAAGCAGTCCTATTTATTCTTTTAGCCACACTATTCTATTGAGGAGTTATAGTTATTGATAATTATATTTTAATCTCGTGTTTCTCACAAAAATCATTGAATTCATTAGATATGAATTCTCCCCAACAAAATGGTGTGGTTGTTAAGAACTATCTTTTAATCTCGTGTTTCTCACAAAATTCATTGAATTCATTGGATATGAATTCTCCTCCTCTTCCTGATCGTAATATTTTAATATTCATCTCCGATAGTAGGAAAATTATCATTTTCCTACAAAGTTCAACTTCTTGGGTCTGTCCTACTTTATTCCATCATGATCACGGGTTACTTCATGCGAAGGTCAACAAACATTGAATATATCACCCACTTCGGAGATCACATTACTCGGTTAATCAATAAATGACTCCACATCTGATCTTCAATGCACTACCAATGCCATTCACATCACATTCTTCAATTCTAGATAGAATTTACCATATGCTAGACACAAGAAAATTTCCATGGACGACTTCCTCCTCATCATTCAGAGTTTATCTATGTGTTTCTTTGGTCAGAATTGAATGTTTTTCAACACATCTATTAGCACTAAAGTCCCAAATACAAGGTATTCCACATATTCTCGCAAAATCTTGTCATGGAAACCTCATCCATAATTCCAACACACATCCAATGTTGATTTCATTCCTCTAGCAATTTTCTTTGCCATGCCTTCACACATGCATCCAGTCAACCAATTCCAATGCTGACACTTGTTCTTACAATACCATTTTAACACACTGAGAATTAATTTAGCACTCATGCTATCAACTCACATACTCTATTATAGAACCTTCAATTGTAATACATGAAGAATCATCTAACATGCAAAAAATTATTCTACTATTGAAATTGTCTCTATCTCACTAGATTGGTAAGATTCATTCATGATAGAGTTTAAACTCAATTTGCTATCAGTTTCAATATTCACACAGAACAGAGACTTCGATAATTCCATATTACACAGATGCTAGAATTCTTCATTCACAAATACACAAAGACAATCATGAGCATAAGGATGCTTTCAATCACTTTCATTCAACAAATCATGTACAAATACTAAGAAACATTGTTTCTCTCTATTCACTCTCTATGGCCCTATTTCAAATTCATTTTCCCATTAGCTTGGCTCGTACGCTTACAATGATTAAATACAAAGTTACAAGAAAAATAGATTTTTATACATCCATAAATCACTCCCTGATTTATTGTCTAAAGCTCTCATGATTTATTCCCTAAATCTCTCATGCTTTTCAAGGTAAATTAACTTTTTCCTTATGGAAAAAATATCTCCTATCCATAGCTTTTCTAAAACTATTCTATAATAATTAAAGAAACTAAGAATATTTACAAACAAAGAATTACATTTTTTCAAAAATGTTGAAGCCCATTTTGGAGCTTTATCTCCAAAACCCTTGATTTTTCGAAAATGACTTGGAAGTTCAGATGATCCTGCATCAAATTTCATTTCATTTTCAACCATTTCTTTAAAGATTTTGAACTTATCAAATTCTTTATATTTTTCTTTTAGCAAACCAACCCACGTCATTCTAGTATAATCATCAATTAACAACATCAAATATGTTTCACCTCTTTGAGTTTGAGCTCTCATGGGTCCAAATATATTTGTAAGAATAAGTTATAAAGGTCTTGAAGTTGAATGCTATGTTTCCTTGTGCTAAACTCGTGATTTCTTTCCAAATTGACATGACTTACAAATAGTATTCTCTAGTTTTGAAATTTTGGGAATATCATGTACAAAATATTTTATGCTTAGCTTTACAAGCTAATCAAATTGAGATGATCTAATTATTGGCATTGATGACAACAAGGTCATGGTGTTGCTTGTCGTATGCCTTATGTAAATCTGATGATGTTGGTAGTCCTCCTCATGCTGAGTGCAATGAGTGTTGGGTTGTAGCAGTGGTCAGTTTCTTGGTCTTGTTGGTTGCCACTGATGTCAACTTGGTTGTGGCATGACTTAGTGTAGGATTTGGAAGCTGAGTAGCATTGGATGTAGGGCATGTTATGATGGCTTGTTATAGGTTGATGTTGCTACAAGTATTGGAGGTGCCTCTACAGGCGTTGGAGGTAGTTGGATGACTTGATGTTGTTGATGTGGGTGTTGGAGATGTTTCTACATGTGTTGGAGATGCTACTACAAGTGTTGGAAGCATTGGAGCTCTTGCTACATGTGTTGGAGATGTTTCTATATGTATTGGAAACTGCTTGATGACTTGATGATGTTGCTATAGGTGTTGTAGGTGTTTGGCTATGTATTGGTTATGATTATGATTGTTTGGTTATAAAATGTTACCAAGGATGGTTCCCACGGTATTTGGTATGGAAGCTAACAAGTATTACCATGGTATAGGTGCCTTTGGTATTGGCATTACCATGGTATTCAAACATGGTATTTTGGCTTGTTTCTTTGAAAACTGTACAAGTGCCCTTGGTATTGGTATTACCATGGTACAAGTGCCCTTGGTATTGTTATTACCATGGTATTCGCATTTGGTATTTTGGCTTGCACAACATTACCTTGGTATTTTCATTTTGTATTGATATTACCTTAGTAGTGTCCCTTGGTATCAGATTCAAGATTGATGAGGATAGTTTTTTATTGAGTTTAAAAATAAATAAAAAATTGGTTGGATGAGTTATGTGTTGAGTGAGAGTGAGAGTGCAGTAGAGGGTGTGCAAGCTGTGTGAGGGTTGTGTTGCAGATTTTTTGAAGTAGTTTACAGTTGTAGCAACATATTGCAAGAGCACTTTTCACCCAACATTTTATGTAGTGAGCGAGGAAATGAAGTAGATTTTTGTTGGAGGTATTTTTGGTAATTGGTAGCAGTGTGTGATTGTTCTAGTTTTCTATTGAGAGCAACATTTATTTTGTGAGTAGTTTTATCTATTGCAGAGAGGGTCTTTCTTATACATTTTTCAGATCATTTAATGAAACATCTGTGTTGATTCCTTTTATTTTGGAGCTTTTATTTTATGCCTTAAAGATATTATTTTTGTGGTGTTCATGTCGAGAAATTCTTGATTCCAGTCTGAAAATGTTTGAAATGAGAACAACATAGAGGAGCGGAGTTGGAGGACTCTGACGAAATCAATATAAGTGAGTAGTTTTCTTAATCCAATGGTAGTTGGATAGTTCAGAAGAAACTGGGCGAGGCTCATTAGTTGTGGTGGCTTCCATCCGATAGGAGTATCTAGAGTCATTTGATAGTTAAGGAGTAATCAAGAGAGGACCGTTGGTCATGGTGGCTTCTAGTAGATGGTGGTCCATAGATCCGCATGAGAAATAGATCTTCATTTTATAGTAGTCAATTGCATCTCTCTGTGTAGAACTTTCTTAGCATAATAAATATTTGAGTAGCCTAACAAAAATAGGTGGTTTTTTTACCCTAGAGAGGGTTTTCCACCAAATATACTTGTGTCCCCTATGTTGAATGTTTTCCATAATTTCATGTTTATGTGTGATGTTATGATCTCTATTTATGTTATTCAGTTTATGCATAGTTTAATAGAATAATAATTTGGAGAAAATTTTATAAGTGCCTTCACTATTGATTCACACCCCCCCCTCTTAGTATTGATCTAGTTTCCAACAATTGGTATCAGATTAAGGCTCTCGATTGTAGCGTGATCGCTGGAGAGTGGATATGAGGAGTATTGACATAAATTTTGCAATTGTTTTTTGAAAATGGATAAAAAAGGAGTTCCAATTCTTCACGAAGGTAAATTTTCAACTTGGAAGGTGAAATTGGATTCATATTTTTTCTCCCTTAATGAAAATAATTTGCTATTAGTAGAGAATGGAGTGAGATATGAATTTAGTGATTTGGCTAAAAATATTATATTGCGTGGGATTTGAAAATTTTATCATTTTTATGTGAGGCATTGTGAGACTGCAAAATATATGTTGGACAGGTTGCGGAATTTATATTATGGAGGAAAATTACAAATTTCAGAAATGGAGAACAATGCAAATGATTCTAGTCTTATTGCAGTGACAAATCAAGCTTCAAGCTTCCTCACAAGAAGAAAATGGAAGTACTAATCACTCATGAGATGAAGATGAAAGCCCTATCAATAACAATTGTGGATCAAAAATCAATCAAGAGGAACAACAAGAAGAGATCAACATAAATGATGAAGAGCAATCCAAGGTAATGGCCCTAGAAGCATAAATTAAAAGGCTCAAATTGAAAATAAAGATCAACAAATGTTAATGCAAATGTTTGATGAAAAAGAGTGTGCTTACAAAGACTCAAATTTCATATTTCAAAAATTAGCTGGAAGAAGGAATGAAAATTGAATTGGAATGAGGAATAAATACAATGAGTTGGAGGATGAGTATAAAAAAAAGAATGTTGCAGCAATTTCTACAAGGAAGGAACTAGAGAGGTTCAAATCTAGTGCTCAAGAATCTACAAGCAAATAAAAATTTATTGGAGTAGCTAGTAGCAATGAGAAAAAGGAGAATCAACAACCATCCAAGAACCAAAGGAAAAAGAAAAGAAGAGCATCCAAAAGAAAGCCAATGAAGTCAAAGGCTTTATCTATCGAAATCATGGGCATATAGCAACAAATTGCAATAGTGGAGAGATCAATCCCTCTCAAAAAAAGGAGAAGCCAAAGGAAAATTAACCACGAGCGTCCATGCAAAGAATATGTCCATTTGCAAAAAAGTCACCATCATTAAGGTATAATAGTCCTTTTTATGGTTATTGTTTCTCATGCAATGATTTTGGCCATAGGACTATTAATTGCGGGGCACATGCAAGGAATAGAAATCAAATCAATAGAAGATATTAGTACATTCCTCAGTTCCTTGGTCACATAAGATGTTTCGTGTGTGGCGATATTGGCCATAAGGCCAAGGATTGAAAGTTTTCCATCTGTTACAAGTGATCTAATCAAATAGAGAAAAATATGCAAGGCCAACCACATAAAAAGAAGGAATATCAACATTAGAAAGTTTGGAGAAGAATGGAGAATTAAGGAACTCCCACCAAAAAATGAGGTCTGCATGATCTTAGGGAAAGCATATGGCCACATCTTGAGTTGCATGGAAATATTTGGAGGTGAAACCATATAAAAAAGAGTGCATGATGAAAAATCTATATATGAATGAAATGCATGTGTTTAGGGGGAGTGCATGAGGTTTGAAGTGTTAGTTTTATTTCTGATTTATTTGCATTTTCATATTGTCATTATTCAGATCAGCCACATATGTTTTGTTGAGTTTTTATTGATGTTTTTGAGGTACAGAAGGTACATGGTTGTCTTATGTGCATGGTCAAGGTGTGATGGAGGATCACACATTTAAGGGGAGCATTGTTTCTTCCTATTAGAATTGCATATTGTTGGCATTGTAGTTACTATGGAGTAGCTTGTTGTGCTTACTTGACATGAGTTTGTTGTAGGAAATATGTTGGGATGAATTTAGTTGTTGTTGCCATATATATTGCTAGTAGGATGACATGAATGCTTGCATGACATAGTTGGTATATTGATGATGCTCATACTATAGATCATATTTTTTTCATGTATTTCCATGTATGTGTAGCTGCCATGGAGATCAGATGATATGCTGGAGTTAGTTCATCTAGAATATGCATTTTATTGCTCATATTTTCTATTTCTAGATGTATGACACATGCTACTGCAAATGTGCATTTGGATAACTGAGTCATGAGATGTTGTTGCATGGAGAGAAATTATGTTGTTTCCCATGATGTTTTGATATGATTTATGTTGCTGATGAGATGTTGTGCATTCATATGGCTAAATCATGATGATTGGTGTTGCATGGAGTATGTATATTATTTTTGATGATGTGATGTTTTTATGCTATGTTGCTTGGTTTTTTCTCTCATGGGGAGAGAGAGTGAATTAATGGCTTGAGGTTGAGGAGATGATGAGTTTATGTTGTTGATGGTGTTATAGTGCCAGATCTTATGATGTTGATTGTTGTTTCTTAGTGCTTCTTGGATATTCACATATTGGCCACACATTGATGTTGCTAGAGAGATTACTTGTATTGGTTCATATGCTACTAGTATTGTTGTTATTGCCTATTCATTTGTTGCTTGATGGAGTAGAATGATGCTAGTTATTGAGCCTCATCGATGATTTATTGCTTCATGATGATGATATATTTATGTATATGTTGTTGCTTCTATGTCACATTGCTATATTGTTGTTTTTAGTTGATTTTGTTGCTAATGCCTATGCGGAGCATGGTGGTTGCTAGTGGATTATCATGATATTGCTACATGATCTACATTATTGGGATGGTGATGGTCATGTTGAGTGGTCATGCACTAGCATATGTTTGAGATAATACTTCTGTTGTTGCTGCTATATATAGAAAGCTTATGTGATTAATCATGGAGGCCTTGTATTTGATGGATATGCCATGTACTCATGTTGTTTCATATTTTGGGCATGCATAGAGGAGAGCATCTTTTTGTGCAATTGTAAAAGCCATGTATTATCAATGTCTCATCTTTTGGGTGTATTGGTCATGGAGAGACCTATTGTGTCAATTAAATATGTATGGGCTAATGGGTGTCATGTGTTATTTTGTAAATCATTGATGTAGCCCAATTACATTGGGTGCATGATGTAAACTTGGGTCCATAGAAGTCTTGGTTGATGATAGGTGTAGATGAGTCATATGTCAGTCTTATGTACTTATCACAACCATGTATCTGGTCCATGAAGCATTGTATATATTTGCTACTTCACTGTACATCATTTAAGTTCAAAGTGACACAACATATATGTTGCTAAAACAACAAAGGAGTATGTTTGCATCCCCATTACATGCTTAGGGGGAGAATGTTTATTTTCAAATATCACATGACACAGGCTAGAGACTTGTTGGCAATTGAGTTCCTTGTTCTACATGCTTATCTTGCATGGGAGTAATTCTCTCATCCGACACATTATTGGCATTGTCTTCAGTGTTGGTATGGCCCTTTTCCATTGATTTCAAAGGGGAAGAGAATTTGGACAGATATATCAACTTCAAAGTTGCAACCTTAGTACTGGAGAGTGTAGGGAGATCAACCTCAGATGTTGGAGATCATATTGAGGTTGACATCAATGCTAAAGGGGGAGCTTGTTGGCATTGTAGTGTTGATATTGATGTCAAAAAGGTCATGGTGCTTCTTGTATGTCTTATGTCATTTTGATGATGTTGGTAGTCCTCCTCATGATGAGTGTAATGAGTGTTGGGTTGTAGCAGTGGTCCGTTTTTTGGTCTTATCAGTTTCCATTGATGTCAAATTGGTTGTGGCATGACTTAGTGGAGGATTTGGAGGCTGAGTAGAGATTGCTATAGGGCATGTTATGATGGCTTGTTATAGGTTTATGTTGCTACAACTATTGGAGGTGCCTCTACAGGTGTTGGATGCAGTTGGATGACTTGATGTTGTTGTTGCAGGTGTTGGAGATGTTGCTACATGTGTTGGAGATGTTTCTACAAGTGTTGGAAGCATTGGAGATGTTGCTACATGTGTTGGAGATGTTTCTACAGGTATTGGAGATTTCTTGATGGCTTGATGATGTTGCTACAGGTGTTGGAGGTGTTTGGCTATGCATTAGTTATGCATATGATTGTTTGGTTATACTATGTCACTAAGGATGGTTCCCATGGTATTTGGTATGACAACTAATTAGTAGTACCATGGTATTGGTATTACCATGGTACATGTGCCCTTGGTATTGACGCTACCATGGTATTCACACATGGTATTTTGGCTTGTTTCTTTGGTAATTGTACATATGCTCTTGGTATTGGTATTACCATGGTACACAATGCACTTGGTATTGATATTACTATGGTATAGGTGCCCTTGGTATTGGTATTAACATGGTATTCACACATGGTATTTTGGCTTGTTGCTTTAATAGTTGTACATGTGCCCTTGGTATTGGTATTACCATGGTGTAGGCTCACTTGGTATTAATATTACCATGGTACAGGTTCCCTTGGTATTGGTATTACCATGGTATTTACATTTGGTATTTTGAGTTGCAAAACATTACCTTGGTATTCACATTTGGTATTGGTATTACCTTAGTATTTTCCCTTGGTATTGGATTCAATATTGGGAAGGATATTTTGTTATTGATTTAAATAAAATAAAATTAGTTAGGCGATTTATGTGTTGAGTGAGAGTGAGAGTGTAGTAGAGGGTGTGCAAGTTGTGTTGCAGATTTTTTGAAGCAGTTTAAAACTGTAGAAACATATAGCAGAAGTATGCTTCAACTAGCATTTTGTGCAGTGAGTGAGGAAATAAAGTAGAGTTTTGTTGCAGGTCTTTTTGGTGATTAGTAGCAGTATGCAATTGCTGCAATTTTTTGTGAGAGAAGGATTTGTTTTGTGAGCAATTTTATTTATTGCAGAGAGGTTTTGTTGATGAATTTTTCAGATCTTTTTATGCAACATTTGTGTTGATTCATTTTATTTTGGAGTTTTTATTTTATTCCTTGAAGATATTTTTGTTGTGGTGTTCATGTTGAGCAGTTCTCGGTTCCAGTCTGAAAATGTATGAAATGAAAACCACAGAGGATTGGAGTTGGAGGACTCTGGTGAAATCAATATAAGTGAGCAGTTTTCTCAATCCAATGGTAGTTTGATAGTTTAGACGAAATTGGGTGAGGCTCGTTGATCATGGTGGCTTCTATCAGATAGGAGTCTATAGAGTCGTTTGTTTGTTTGGGAGTAACTAGGTGAGGATCGTTGGTCGCGGTGGCTTCCAATGGATGGTAGTCTTTAGACCCACATGAGAAAGAGATCTCCATTTGATAGTATCCAACTAAATATCTATGTAAAGAGCTTTCTTAGCATAATTTGAGTAGCGTAGCAGTAACATGTGTTTGTTTTCCATGGAGAGGGTTTTCCACCATATATACTTGTGTCCCATGTGTTGAATTATTTCCATGCTTTGATGTTTATGTTTGATGCTCTAATCTCTGTTTATGTGCTTTAGTTTATGCATGGTTTAAAAGAATAATAATTTGGAGAAAATTTTATAAGTGCCTTCACTACTGATTCACACCCCCCCCCTTCTTTTAGTGGTGATCTAGTTTCAAACACTAATCTCCTGTGCCACAACCAGATCTCATCCATTTTTCCCATGCAACAACTTTCTTTTCCTCCATCTAGTACATATACATTTCTTGAGGTTCTAATCTTCTTCACAACAATTTTACTTGATTGCCTTCTTTACCATGACAACCTATGATGTATTAGAAAAGTTGTGTGTTTAGAAATATTTCTCAAGGAAAGATGCATATTATCTTTTCATCAAGATGGTTGAAACCTAGATTAATGAAAAAGAGAGCTAAAGATTTCACTCTCACATCTATGAAAGTCCTTCATTAGATTCCTCAAGAAATGTTTCCAAATGATTTCTTCATTTTTAGCTGCTACGAAAATGTTTTTCCTGTGAATCTAATATTTTTCTTGAAGAAAGATAAAATGTAGAATTGGAAAGAATTAATGTAGCAAGCTCAAATAGTTGAAGAAAATATTCACGAAAGTGGTGCTAATCTCTTAAAATTTCCAATAATGTTCCAAAAACACCGTGAAAAAAGATGTTGGAGAAAAATCATATGAAATATGTGAAAATTCTCTACATCACAAAAGTGGTGCTAATCTCTTAAAATTTCCAATAATGTTCCAAAACAATCATGAAAAAGATGTCGTAGAAAAATCATATGAAATATGTGAAAATTCTCTACATCAAATTATGTCCATAAACCTAAAAGTGAGAACCCTAATGTCTTAGTTAAAGAACAACACCATTCACCACATGCTCCATGGGATGAAAATTATGACTTCTCCTTTGTTCAATTGGAGAGTAATGTTGGAAATAAGTTTAAGGATGGATTTTATACACTTCCACTAGATGCACTTGGAGACTTCATTCGATATTGTTATGATGAAGATGTTGCAATGGGATATCAAAGTCCACGGTTGGTTTTTATAGACATGAAAGAGGAATTTCAGTCAGGTTTTCCAAATAAGAATTTTCTATAATCAAGATGATGGTTTGGGATGACTCTATAGCCCAATGGAGAAGGAAGCTACTCTGATTTTGGGATTATTAGGAATCGACAAGGGGACATTGTCCCACAGTTAGAGCCAATATGTTGATCCATTTTCTCATATCATCCTAGCAAGGCCTTACCCATATTCATTCTCCATTAATCCTTCAAAATATCCACACCTACCCTTTCTCCTGAGTATTCCATACTTAGTTAAATTATAAAGCCTTGTAAAAAAACTTGTAGCTCTGAACAAACCCTTTACTCCCTGCACAATCTATGTGCCACACTACCACACATTATTCTCACTACACTACTGACGGGTCCCATCAATAGGTATATTTTGAGGCTCATTATGCTATCCTCCAACCCTTAAAACTCTCATTTTCTCACATTAATTTGCATTTTTAACCATAATGTTCTTAGTAGGAATAATAAAGGGTGATTTTCGTATTTCATGGCCTAATGTGATTAGTAAAAGAAGAACTTTTAAAGATATTTTCTATGTGGGGGATGATTGGAGACATCTAGAGAGAATATAGGGGGGCTTGTCCACTGCATTAAATCCCCAACCCGGCTTGAGATCAAATGTTCCTCACCAACAAATCAGATTCACTAGAAGCCGAGGAACTCAAGTGCATGTGAAGATCCAAGGGGACCAGATCCACCAATCTTGAGATTTTGGAGGGAATCACTCCTCTTTTCAAGGGAGCTTCCCTCAGCTACATTTTGTATAAATAAAAAAACCTAAGGGCTCATTAGATTCAAACTTTTGTTGGAGATAGGATAGCTATTGAGAGTCTAATGCTTGACCTTGTTATTTTCATCTTTCATGTTATGTATGTGACTCTTATTTTCTGTTAATGGAAAGTTTATTGTTGGCCTCCATCTGAGTTACTTTTGGAGGGTTGAAACCCTTGGGTTTGAGCCCAACTCAAAGGCTTTAGTCCCTCTCTTGTATTTTAATTTTTTTCTTCTCTTATGCAAGTTATTTTGCTAGTTAAGTAGGATTATATTGAAAAATTGTAGTTGCATGTTTTCCTATCACCTCTCTTGCGGGAAGAGTGGTTGGAAAATCTACAACAACAACCCAAAAATATTTGTTTATGATTTCTTGGAAATTTTTAAGTGTTGGATTGTAATCCTTCTGCATGTTTGGGTTCTACAACTTAGAAGTTAGTAGCATTTAATTGGAAATTAGAGTTGTGATTGTAAGGTAGAGTATATTTTAATAAAATTCAACTCATCCTTTCCATGTTGATTTATTTTGTTGTGATGTTGGTAATTTGATGCATGTGTTTGACTAGTTTGCAAGGATTTTTGTTGACTTGCAGGGGTGGTCCCACTTCTCCACATCCATATAGACTATTCCATTTGTCTCATGGACGCTTTACATTGCCTCCCAAAACTACCACCAAGATCTTCTTCCAAGGAAAATGAAGGACAACCTGGGCATAAACTTTGGTGCAAGATAGGCCTCCGAGGGGTACTAAGCTTGGCTAAGGGGCTTCCACACCCTTCATTTACCTTCATTCACCTTTATATACCCTCCTTCACCTTCAATATACCATTATACTCCTCAAAGAGCTCCCATACCCCCTCCTGTAGTAAAACATGGCCTCTTGTAGCGAAACAGGGCCTCTTGTAGTAGTCATGTAGCATTGCTTTCTTCAACCAGGTTTGCTCCAGAATTTGACCTTGCACTTTTAAGTTGAATAATGTCCCACAAGCTTTGATTTCATTATTAAGGAAGATTTCAAGACCACTCCAACCTCATCCTTTCCTCACTACAAACATAAGACAACATGTAGAATTAGACTTAGCATTTTTTTATATAGTTGTATTGAAGACTGAGTTCCTCATTTTTGAGCAAGTTACCACAAGATAAATGATTCATGAAAGTAGGCTATTGATTTGATTGGGTATGCAAATAGAGTAGCATGGTTTAATTTTGCAATTAAGATAGCCTCTTCCTTTCATGCAATTTCAATTAGAATTTACATTTAATAAATGGTATTTTCATCTCTATAGTTAGAATCATGTCCATCTTCTTGTAGTCGTGATATGCTTTGATAAGAAATACTTTTTGTAGTTAGTTGAAGGAGTGGTCTATGAGCACCTTGATCTGATCAAATACCAGAAGGTGACATGAGTAGAACCTAACCTGTTGTGCATATAACATTGTTACCTCTACGTTTGTATGAACCTCGAGTTGAGAATTTAAGTTGAGAAGCCTTCAGAGTTGCAACATCCTTGGTTCAATACCAAGGCTCATCACCTTTTGGTGTCGTTTTGAAGGAGGTGTTCAAGTAGGTGTTGTTTCTACTTAGGAGATACTTGCTTTTCTTTTGCATCAATCTTATTGATTTGAAAGCTTAAAAAAATGAGAGAAAAGGATTTCAAAAAAAACAAAACTAGTTCTTTCATGCCTTGTAGGAGTAGGGATAGTCAAGAGAAATTCTTACCAAAATTCCCCACCCCTTCAAACAATCAATCTTCATTCTTCGTTGGTGACTTTGAACTTCCCTCTCTAACTGCAAGGGAGTTAGAAGACCTTATAGGAAAGCATCCTAAAATTTCCGAGGAACCCATTGGGGATGAGGAATCCATATCACCTATACAAACCATGGATGAAAATAGAAAAAATGAGTTTTTCCCTATCAAAGAAACCAATGGGGAGGCCAGAATGAAGAATATAAGCCCTACTGCTCTTCCACATTTCCATGGCCTAACCTCTGAGGATCCTGACACCTTTATGTTTGAATTTGTTGTTGTTTGTTGGACCTATGACTATGCATCAGATGAAAAAAGTTGAATTTGTTTCAATATACCCTCAAATATGCATTTGTGTGTTGGTTTATGAGTTTACATTGAGGAAGCATCACTACCTGGGCCCAAATGCAATAAGCCTTCAATGACAAGTATAGGGATTATTGTAGGTCCAAAGAAAAGAAGGAGTAAATCTTTAGGATGAACCTAGGACCAGATGAATCCTTACAGGACTATGAGAAGATATTCCAACTAAATTATAGGAGGGCTAACTACATCCTTGACCCTAAGTCACTCAAGCTAGTTCTTCTCCGAGGGATTAGGGAGGATGTAATGGAAACCCTCAACATGTTATCTAGAGGAGACATCTACCAATTTCCTTATGATGACATCAAAACAATATTTGAGAATCAGTCTAGGGCTGCTATGAAAAAGGGTAAGGTCTAGCCAAGGCTTGGTTAGTTCATCTCCTTTTACATCAACTCTCAAACATGATATAAGAAGTATGTTGGAGGATTTTAAGAGTGAAATGTTAAAAGGAAGCGGGAGGAAGAAAAAATGGCATTAGTCATATTTTTCCCTAGATGCACTAAGAGACACCCAAGGAATGAGTGCCCACTAAATGTCATAGAAATCTGCTCTATTTGTGAAGAAAACCATGCAACAAACAAATGCCCCTCTCTACTAGGTCTGAAGGATGTATACCAAGGGGCAGAAGGTGGTAAAAAGCAACTCTTTTTAATTAACCAAAGGAGGCCTCAAGGCCCTCAGCCATATCATCAGGGCATGCAAGGTGCTTACTATCCTCATTACAATCCAAATCAGTATGCACCTTTCATCCTTCGTAGCCTTCCACTCATCCATCATGGTCCACACCTCCTCCTTGGCCTTATGCTCCTCAATATCCTCCTCAGCCTATCAAACTTCCTTTTTAGCCATATCCACCCCAATATTCCCAATGGGGCAACCCCTCACCATGGTGGAGACCTCAAACAACCCAACCTCCTGCTTTACTACCTCCACCTCAACCTCAACCATAACTTCCTCACCATACTCCACCTAAGAAAACTCAAATGCCTGCTCAACCCAATCTGAACCCGAACAATAAGAAGGAAAAATAGGTTTATAGTGGTGAGACATCCTATCCTATTTATGTTGTGGAAATCCAAGAGATCAACCTTCGACCTGGGAAGGTTCTCCCAAATAATCACCCACCTTCTCCACTTGGAGAGACTGAAGAGGAGAAGGTAGAGACTTCCCCTCAAGCCAATGCACCCCCTTATCTTGAAAGGTTGGTTCACCCTAAACAACACACCCCAAAAGAGGCTAAACTTCTGGGAGAATTGAAGAAATTGTGTGTCAAAATACCCCTTATCTAGGCCATCAAGGATGTTCCTATTTACAACATGCTTATCAAGGAAGAATGCTTCAAAAGGACTAGGAGAAGAAGAGATACCCCCACTATCAATGTTGTTGGACAATTATCTGATCTGATGCTTGGGAGGATGATCTCCCCAAAGTACTTGGATCTTGGTAGCCTAGTATTGGATGTGCACATTGATGGAATTATGGTCCCCAATACCTTGATTGACCTTGCAGCTGCAATCAATGTGATGACTAGGGGAACCATGCTTAACTTAAACCACCAAGGGGTCTTGAGAAAGACTACTATAATATTACAACTTGCAGATATGTCCACAATGGCTCTTGAGGGAGTTATTGAGGATGTAATGGCATTCATTGACTCTTAGGAGTATCCCACTGATTTCCTTGTCCTCCAACCCAAAACCACGCTTAATGGTCATCTTCTCATCCTAGGAAGACCTTGGTTGGCCACTATTGATGCTTACATTAATTGTAGGGTTGGCCCACATGACCATACAAAATGGGCATCTATCAAAAAAACTTGTGTTGTATACTCCTTCTCAACCTTCTGTTGATCCTGACTTGCCCTTGTGGTTAGAGAATGAAGGAGAGGAAGAATTTTATCAGACAACCCCCTACCCAGTCTGCACACTAAACATTGTTATAGGGGGAGGGTAATTTAATGAAGATGACCTTATTGACCATATCTTACAGAATTAACCTCCCACTGCCATGCTAGTTGATGAACTAATAAAGGATCCCGAAAGTAGTCCTTGGATTGATTTGTGCTATGCTGACTCTAACCTATAACATGCCAATGTTGTGGAAATTAACCCATCAAGAACTCTAAAGATCGACTCCTCTCTCTCAGCCGAACATGAGGATCAATTATTTAGTATGTTGAGGCAACACCTGGATGCTTTTGCTTCGGATTATAAGGAGATGAAGGGTTTGCATCCCTCAGTATGTACTCATCATATATAAATCAAAGAGGGATGAAAGTTCGTGCGCCAACCCCAGATAAGGATGAACCCAACTCTAAAGGACATTGTGAAAGAATAATTACAAAAGCTATTGGATGCAAAGTTCATATATCCCATTTCAAATAGTGAGTGGGTGTCCCCTCTTGTTTTAGTCCCCAAGAAAAATGGGAAGTGGAGGATCTGTGTTGACTACTGAGAACTTAAGAAGGATACAAAGAAGGACCATTTTCCTTTGCCCTTCATTGACCAAGTCCTAGATGGCCTTGAAGGGAATAAATTATTCTCCTTCCTGGATGGATTTAGCGGGTGCAACCAAATACAAATTAGTGCTGAAGACCAAGATAAGACCACATTCACATGTCCTTGGGGCACCCTTGCATATAGAGTCCTTCAATTTGGTCTATTCAATGCCCTTGCTACCTTCTAGAGGTAAGTTCTAAGTATCTTTGTTGAACTTTTTCATGACATTGTTGAGATATACATGGATGAATTCACTCCTTATGGATGTGACTTCTACGAAGCTATTTATAACCTATGCAAAGTCTTAACTAAATGCATTGAAATGAATCTTTCATTGAGTCCTAAGAAATGTGATTTTTTGATGAATGAAAGCACCGTCCTTGGCCTTTACATATCCAAGGAAGGGATACAGGTTGACCCAAACAAAATTTCCATCATTAAAAGGGTCCATGTCCCTAAAAAACAAAGAGATGTCCGGAGCTTCCTTGGATTGGCTGGGTATTATAGAAGGTTCATTAAAGGCTTTACTAAACTAGCTTCACCTTTGTTTGGACTACTGGCTAAAGATTCATACTTTCGCTGGGCAGACAATTTTCAGGAAGCCTTCGAAGTGCTAAAAGAAAATTCGACCACTGCACCCATCCTTAGGGGTCCGAATTGGGCATTACCTTTCCATATACACACAAATGCCTTAGATAAAGTTGTAGGGGCCACCTTAGGACAAGTGGAAGACAAATTTCCTTATTTTATATATTTCATTAGTAAGAACCTTTCTAAAAATGAGTTAAATTATACAGTCACTGAAAATGAACTCTTGATTGTGGTAAATTATTTGAACACGTTTAGGCATTAAATCAATGATTATCAAAATTTTGTTCACACTAAACATGCAACCATTAAGTACTTAGTGAATAAACCTAATGTTAATGTTAGGATAATTATATGGTTGTTGTTATTCCAACAATTTGATTTGACTATTAGTGACAAACCAAGAAAAGAGAATGTGGTTGAAAATTTCTTGTTAAGACTAACCTTACCTGCAGAAAAGGAAGAAATGATAGATGATTAGCTCCCAGATGAACACCTCTTTTCCATCTCAATGTTCTCTCCTTGGTTTGCTGATATAGACAAGTACTTGGTTATTGGAAGTTTCCCTCCTAATCTATGTTGCAAGGGTTCGTGAACCAAGGGGTGGAGTTCTTGAACCTATCCCAGGTTCTCATCCCCAAGTACTAGATTTGGGTACGGGTGCTTCTGAGAAGCACCCATAAGAACCCAATTCTTCTATGGAACTAAGTTCTCCATTAAAAAGATTTCAGTTCTTTTGTCTTGACGGGTACCGAGAACCTCGATGATGGGTATTTGGAACCCCAAAATTAGGTCCTTTGGTGTTCATTTTAGTTTTAGTTTTTTAATTTTTAATTAACTTAATGGGTTTCCCCTAATATTCCAGGTAGCTAGTTCTTCATCTTGCGAGATGAATTGGAGTACTTATGCCTTTATCCATTAATTAAAGAGAAATAGTTTGGGCTCAAAGAAGGCATAGAGCTTAGTGTAAATTCATAGCACACTTTGTCTCATATCTCGAAAAGACCCTGGGTACAGGGAGGGTCCTCTCAAGAGATGGGACCAAAACATAGATGATGTTTTGTGTGTGGACGAGGAGATACAACCAGATGTCCTTATTGATCTACCTCCAGTTGCTATGGATGAGAAGGAGCCTCAAGATGAGAGTGATTCCTACCTAGAGAGCATGCTAATTGAAGATCTAGGTGATGTTGATGACATGGCTTGAGGAAGCCATTGTTCACTATTATCTACTTTTATTTTAGTATTTTAAAATTTCCTAGTTAATGTTTGGAGATGCCTTAAGGCAAATTTTGAATGTACTATGACAATGGACATATATCATGATTCGTACTAATATGTAAACTCAAATTTGCACTTGATATCAAACCATAAATTTTGAAATTTCAATGTGAATGTTTAATATTCAATTATGTGCATGTTTAAATCTTTAAAGTTTAAATCATAAATATTTTAGTTTTATTGTTTAAAGTTGAAAAATATACAAATTCATATATATTATAATTTATAAAATATAATATTTATATAGAATATATATAAATTATAATATACCCTCGACGAACCCACGCACCTTGTTTCAAAAAATGACATACTCATTTCCATCCCCATACCCGAACCCACATTTCCTGGCAACATAGCTCCTAATCTATCCTCCAAGGAGAAAAACAATATTGTTAGGTAAAGTTCCTCATTCACTTGGATTGGAGGAAATCTCTTCAAGCTGGGGCTAGATCAAATCTTGAGGAGATGTGTGAGGGAAGAGGAGATCTTTGAAATCCTCTCAATATCCCATGATGGAACTTGTAGAGGCCATTTTTATGCTAAGAAAACAACCTTCTAGGTTCTACAAGTAGGATACTACTGGCCCACTCTACATCAAGATGCAAGAAGATATGCCATCAGGTGTGATTAGTGCCAAAGGATGGGTAAGCCTACACCTAAGGATGAAATGCCTTTACAACCTCAGGTGACTCTAGAGCCATTTGAGAAATGGGGCATGGACTTTATTGGGCCCATTGATCCCTCATCAGAACATAAGAAGTATCTCATTGTGTGCAATAATTACTTGACTAAATGGGCTGAAATAAAGGAAGTTAAGGTAGAAACTAAGAAGAAGGTAGCTGAGTTTATGAAGGAGAACATCTTCTACAATTTTGGTTTTTCAAGAGAGTTGGTCATTGATCAAGGAACACAGTTCACAACAAATTTGATTGAAGTTCTCATGAAGAAGCATCAAATTAAGAACAAGACATCCATTGCCTATGACCATAAGACAAATGGGCAAGTGGAAGTCACAAAAAAGGCATTGGATAACATTCTAACTAAGGTTGTTAGTTGTAGTAGAAAGGATTGGGCAGACAAACTTGTAGAAGCCACTTGGGCCTACAACACCACTTGGAAGACCACCACTGGATTTACCCCATTTGAATTAGTTTATGGGAAGAAGGCCTTGTTGTCCATTGAATTTGAATACAATACCTTAAGGATGGTATCTCAGTTAGACTTGAACCTCATTGCAACACAACAAGAGAGGCCACTCCAACTCAATGATTTAGATGAATTATGGCTACAAGCTCTCCTACAAACTAAGGTAATCTAGTTACAGAGAAATATTTAGCATGAAAAAAACATTAGGGAGAGGAATTTTCAAGAAGGTGATTGGGACCTGTTGTATGATTCCAGATTCAAGGATTTTAAAGGAAAATTAATGACAAGATGGTTGGGTCCTTATCTGGTGGAAAGATTGCATGAAAGTAGGTTTGTCCAAACAAATGTATGTCTACATGTGATTTACGCCGAAGTTATTCTTTCAAATCAGAATAGTTGATGACGAAGGTATTCCCTTGCTGGTTAATGGTTACAGGTTAAAGTTGTATAAAATACCTATTTCCATAGAAGATTTCATTATTTCAATTAGCAAAGAGTTGAATGTGATTGGGATGCTCACAACCCTTAGTCTACCAATCTTTTGAAAAGAAAAAAAGAAAAAATAAATAGTCCTAGATGAAAACCTCCATGCAACATATGAGGCCAACTCTTGGGTTGAAAACCTCTATGAGGCAGCACAAGAGCAAAAAATAATATAACAAAAATATATATAAAATAAAAATATCCCCAGGTGAAAACCTCCTCTGAGGCGTCTAGGGTAGGCATGCAAGTTGAAAACCTCTCCAGAGGTAGTCTGCATGTATAAAAAAAAAGAAAAAAAAAGAAAAGAGAAAAAAACATAAGGATGAGTCCTTACATCAATTCTGCTAATATTTCTTTTTCTACATGACTCTAGATAGTCAAAGGGACAGTGCTTATAGGACAGAGTGCATAACCCATTCCTCCATTTTTTTCCAGCCATCCATTGCATTCTCATCCTCATCCATCCACCTTCCTACCTCTCTCCACCATGTGGCAAGAAACTGAACTAGATTTTTCCTCCTTCTTGAATTGCTACAGGAGCAACCTGAAATGCTACAAGAGCAATCTAAAATGCTACAAAAGGGAGATCCACTTGAAAAATGGGCCAAGAAGGTCATGGTTTCCCTTGGAAAATGCAAGAGGGATCCACTAAAATCCCTTCATCACTCATCCACCCCATTTAGCCCATTTTTTATTCTCTTGACCTGCTAGAAATCCAGAATATGAGAAATACAAAGAAATATAGCCTAGAACACAAAATTATCACATGAAATGAGAAAAACTGCAAAGTATTTTATTATTCAGAAAAAAAATAAAAATCAATGTTGTTAATTTTAGGTATGTTCTATACTAGAGCAATTTATTTAATTTTCACAGTTAGCAATCACATCAGCATTAAGATAAACTGCAGATGGAACATAAATACAAATCGTAGAAGACAAGCCAAGACAAGAGGACACAAGATGTGGTGCTAGCCAGGGACAAACCCCACAATGTGGGGAAACCCTTAAACAATTATTCTTTTATGTTCTTCAAAGTTCAACAGAGAAAGTGAGAGAGAGAGATAATACATTTACAATAGAAGTCAACACTTTGACATATCTAGATCTAGCATAGATCATTTCGTAACAATGAGATCAGTTGAAGACATTCTGCTTCAACTGATTCTCCAAGGTGAATCCTTCACCTATCATCATGTTGCATCTGGTTCTCTTGCTGTACCACTGCATACTGCACCATGCTGCACTAATCATGATTATCATCATGCTTCCCATGTCCATGATCCCATTCAACTTCATGCTGCCCATGTCCATGATCTTATTCATCATCATGCTGCCCTTACTAATGTGCATCATCATCATGTTACTTTCCTAACAGATGGCATTCTATCACTGCTGTTCATTGTGATAGGGTTGTTGACCACCTAGGAGAGTCCCTCCTAATCCACACTGCCACCCACACTCAATGTATACTGAAATACTCCCATGGAACAACCTTAGCTGCTTGCTATGGCTTGCAGCCTAGCAAAGCAGCTAGCTGTAGCCTATCAAATCTTCCAACAGGTCTAGACAAATCATGAATTCATGGCTATTCATGACCTTGAAACTACACTATCACCTACAGCGATTCTGGCTACATTTAGGGCTCCTTAACAACGTATTGAAGCCTCTCCCTAATGACTGTAATGATAGAGCCTTCTTCTAGCTATGAGACAAAACGTTACAAGCTATGGAGAGGTCACTTCTAGACAGTGTTTAAGCTTACTTGATAGTGGCTAGATGTCCTAGCTCTTGTGCGGATACGTGCTGCACTTAACATCGTATACCTTGACCCAATACCTCTACGGCTTCATACCTTGGCTGTGGCTAATTGCGATTTTGCGTTGCTGCGTGAGCATTTGTTTCATAATGTGGATACACCATGCTTCTATGCCTGCGGATCTGCGTACTTGTTATCACTGTGGCTGCATATTGAATGTGGCTTTACTTCACCTTTAATGCAACTACCTTCTATGGCTTTATCACCATGACTGTGCATTGATTGTGGCTTCATGTATTAACATGATATGAACAACGTATCCATGAACAACATATGAGTGTGACTCCATGAACAGTGTTTGACTGTGGTATACCCAGCATGTATATATATATGAACTGCATGTATGTTATAGACATTTTTGTGCCTTACAGCATGGAGCATGAAATGTCAATAATCTGAGGGATCCAAAGTCCCTAAACATGTTGTTCTTACCCTTAGAAGAACAAGGTCAGCAAACCACAGCACTGCAAATCAGTTCTCCACTGAAAAACACTCAAAAACAGGTCAATTTTGGATCAAAGCAGCTGCTCCACTAAGCATCTGCGCTGAATGACAAAAGCTCCATGGTGTACCTGCGCTGCATAGCAAGTGCAACAAAGGCTACCTGCGTTGGGCGTACTTTGACATGTGGAGGAATCTTTTCTCAATGTGCCAGTGCCTAGGAAGCTTCCAAAATGACACTTGGATCAGAAGATTCGCCTAATGATGAGTTAAGAGCTTCTAAAACTCCAAGTGGAAGGTAGAAACTCCGAGTGGACTCAAGGACTGAAGAACAACTGGAGTTGAAGAGGACAACAAGTCACACATCAAGCTGACTTATCTTCACTCCAAAACTCTATATAAGGATCTCATCCCATGGGATCTGAAGGCCGGAATTTTGTGCAAAGAATTGCTGTTGGTTTACAGTTGTGAGTATTGGGTGATTGCTTGAGGGAGGTGAAGAGGAGATTTCTTTCCGTCGGGAAGGTGATGCTGGATTGGACCTCTCACGGTTGTATCACCGCCTGAACCTTACTTCCTTATATTAATAAAGCATTTGAGGTTCTTCTATTCGCATGTTTTTCAATGGTGTATTGTCTTACTTGCGTATTTGATTTATGCTAATCCTTGAATCAATTATGAATGCATGCTTCTTGTAGTTTCCTTTTCTTGTCTTGTTCGCAGGATCTCGTGTAGCTGGGCCCGTGAGAAGACTTGGAGCTGGGAGCGAGCGGCAAATAGAGGAGATTAGATCGACCATTTGCGCAAGACATCGGTAAGTGGGTCCCTTCCTTTCATCTCTTGCATGTCATAAAGAAGTAACTTTAGATAGCTTTGCTTCAGCTGTTGCTAAGGAACTATCACCCTTAGAGTGGGATAGGGTCATTCCGTGTTGGATAATTTTCCCCACAACAGACTGGCGACTCCACTGGGGATCGTGTCTTGTTGGTAGCTTGTGTTTCTTGCTATTCATTTCCTAAACAAAGGGAGTACCGAATCGAACTGCATTCGAAGGAGAGGGCAGCTACTCTAGCTCAGTGCTGGGCATGTTTATGATTTGAAGAGCTGGTCCACAAGGACTCTTTTTAGCTCTTTGTGATAGTGTTCATCTTCCTTTAATCATCCTCTAGTGTATACTTGGCTGATAGCCTCTGATTTGGCCAAAAACCATTGATTTTTTGAGCAAACTGTGACCCGGAATCTGAGAGAGATGAGAGTTGTCTCTTCAGTGCAGCTGCAGCAAAGGCTACCTGCGCTGCAACGTAGGTCCCGAAGGGGCTACCTGCGCTGCATGTCAGATTGACAGTGCAGCACCTGCGCTGATCCAGTTTTGCCTTGTGCAACTGGGGTTCCCCACTGTCTGTTGCCCAGTTTTCAATATTGTTTTTGCAGCCTGTTGTCAACCTGTATACCCAGCTGAAACTACCTTTCTTTGCCTTCATTCCGCCTCAGTTGTATGAAGAAACCGTGATTGTTCTTATTGTATTTCTTGCTTTCATTCACAGTTTCCCGTAGCGAAAGTGAACTAGTCTTGCTGTGACCTCTTGGATCTAGGCCTGTAAGAAAGTGTCGTTGTGATTCTAAGAGCTAGTTTATTACTGTTCATAGCTGCTTGAACATTTGCTTTCGTCATATGGTTCGAATTTCAGTATTTCTTGTGTTGAAACGAGTGAATCTTAAGGTGTTCTTTTGATTATTGGACAAAAACTTGTTTGCTTTCGCTTGAAATTGAATTCGAAATTATACAACAACTTTCTTTTTGTAATACATCAACATTAAGGAAGAAGAAAAGAAATACTTGCATTGTGCATGTGCATTTTGACAGTTTGCATGTCGATTTAGGAAAGTGCATCAGTGTGTGCTCTATGATCTGTTTGAAAAGATGATGTCTTTCTTTTCCCTCAGTAGTTAAGATTTTCATAAGTTGAAAGAATTGAAAAAGCTTGCTTATCATTCTTAGACTGCATTTAGGAGTTGTATCATACATCACGTGGTGATCCATAAAGGCAAACTGCTAAGCAAGATCAACCTAAAAAGAACTGAATTTATCTAACAACGCTTTGAAACATAACGAAACACAGTAGAGGTCTAGGTAGAGACGTGAACCGGCGTCGTTAAACATGGTGACTGTCGATCTCTACGAAGGTGGGTGATTCCTCCTGAGCGACGATAGCACTAATACGGATTTGTGCTCCCGCGTACCGTCGCGTATATTGGGAGACCCCTATAGGAACAAAGCCTTTATCCATAGGAAGCCGTGTCAGCCGCCCTGCTGATCGCGATGCAGTGAACACATCATTCACGAAGATCGACCACTCGTACCATAAAACGTATTCTGTGGTTTCGCGAAAGGTTTGGCACACCCTCTGCCTAGAACTCCAGAGTAGTTTCTTTTGGCCTTTTTCAAACTCTATAACTGAAAAAGTCCATCCGAGCATTTGTCACTTCGGGCTCGTTAATACATCGAAGGAGACTAGAGTCATCTTTAGCTTTTTCTCGACTCTTAAAAAGTGAAAAAGCGAGTTGTGTCTAAAGCGTCGTCATATAAAATTCATTCTAAACGGAACATAATCACCCCTTATTCCTGCGTTGATCTTGAGGTTGAGAACATGGAACACACCAACCAAGGGATTCCACATGATGGGACCCATAGCCCTTTCTCCTCTTGGGGAGAAGTTGGTGCGCCCCACATGGCCACGTTGTCGCTTCCAGGACTGACAATTGGCCTGCCAGTTTGGCTATTCTCAACCACTGTAGTTCAGACCACCACGGTTCCTGAACAGTCGAGTCAACAGTTAGACCAGTCTAGAGCTACCCTCCAGCCTTCCACTTCTTATAAGCCTTCCTCCGATCCTTCTTCTTCGAAAGGTCAAGCCGCCGAAAGCGGAGCTCCCATAGAAAAGAAGAAGGAAAAGAAGAAGAAAGAAAAGAAGCAGAAGGAGCCAAAGGCGCCTGGGGGCAAGCAAAAGGCATCTAACAAAAATCCACACACAGCACGGACCGGGCCCAAATCGCCATGTGTCATATGTAGAGGGGACCACCTCCACCGTGATTGTCCCAGTATTCCCCAGATACTAAGGGACTGGTCCCCTCATTTGCACAGTTCGGAAGCGTCAACCTCTGACAACCAGGTTGAATGCTTACCGTCAACCAACAAAATTGAAGGTTTTAGACGACGAAGGGGAATGAGATTCCCCTGCGAACTGTGTGAAGGCAATCACACCCTCCACCGTTGTCCCTTTTTAGACGAAGCCAAGAGAGTTTTGGAAGATCAACCGGTTGCACTGTTGCTACTTCCTCCTGGATACCAAAAACTCGCGCCAAGTCCTTCGTTGGTTGAAAATACAGCTGCCCCGCTCATAGGGCCAGCTGAAGTGTCAGTCACTGAATGTGAACCTACTGAATCCGGACCGGACGAAAGTCCAAAGGTCGAAACGGCAGTTGACCCGGTTCTCCCTTCAGAAGTTTCATCTTCAAATACCACAGTCACTGAGGATTCATCTTCAGCTGACACCCCTACCGAAGAGAGTAAGGATGACACCGTCCAGATTCTTTTCATCAACACCGATTCTGATGAACATCAGGGCAATGTGCCCACTCCTTTATCATAGGAAGGAGCATCGTCAGGATCATACCCGGCCGTATATTCGGTCCCACCACCAAGCAACCTGGTTGTGTCCTTTGATTGGAACCAACTAGGCAGACCCCGGTTACCAGCCAGTATCCCATTTAGAATTATAGTCCAAATATACAAAATGGTGATGGCTGGAACTATCATTGATGAAGGGGCATCTGTGAGTATCCTGTCCTCTATTGCTTGGAAAGCACTGGGTTGCCCGGCGCTTTTGCCTGAGATAAGGAATCTCTCGGGTTTTGACAAAGGAACCAGTTGATCATTAGGGATTCTACCTAATGTGCCTATTACCTTGAAAGGGAAGGCTGTCAAGATGAATTTGATGGTCGTCCAAGGACCCTTGGATTATAACCTACTCCTTGGACGAGACTACATATATTGCATGGAAGCAATAGTCTCCTCACTCTTTCGAATAATGTGTTTTCCATACGAAGGAAGAATGGTCAAGCTCGTAGACCAACTTTCACTTCCGGGATCACGCATCGCAAATAGTCACATACCTATCCTGAATGGTCTATTCGATCAAGAAAGGTCTCTACCTCCGGTTCTTCTTCTTGATGAGTACGAGTGATTCGGGAAAGTAGGGCCGGAACCCAGGGGGCATGCATCCTGGTCTGTTGAGGTCAGAAAAAACCTTGTGTGTAAAGTAGAATTTCCGCGGGAGAATATGACTAGTCCGTACCCCGTCCCCTCCTTCATCTTCGTAAAACAGAAGAGCCGGAAAGAGCTCTCATGCAGAAGAAGGGGCAGTTAGGAATGGGGTTGTTCTGGAAAAGGATTCTTTTGTCAAGGTTACTTGTTTGACAAAGGTCATTCACCTTTGTCTAAATAAGTAGGCTCTGCCAAAGAAGGGGATCCGTTTGTGGCAGCAAGTAGTAACCATCTTTGGGTAAAAGGCAAGCCTCACCCATTAAAACAAATGTTTTAAAGGATAAGTAGGGGCAACCTCCAAAGAAAGAGATTCTATTGCTGCAACAAATTGTAACCATCTTTGAGTAACCTAATGATAGACATCACCGAAGAAAGTTTCTGTTTGAAAGGATTAGCAGAACGATCTTTGGGTAACCAGAAAGAGGCAAGCCTCACCCGTTGAAAACAAAGGTTTTTAAACGGAAAAGTAGGGGCGACCTTGAAATTAGACTTTACACCTGGGGGCATGCAAACCTCTTGGAATGCAAGCACGGGCGGCTTTTTAGTTTTTAGGTAGGTCTAACCCTGCTAACCCGTAGATAAGTCGATACCCAGTTTGCACAAAGAGAGGGTATGGAGCAAAGCGTAGGGAGATGAAGCTCCTTAAAAAATAGCAATCTTCCAGGAGACCTTCCTACTTTATGACTGGTAAAAACGAGCAGTTTTGGCATAGTTCATGCTCGTTAAAAAATAAACGCAAAACCGAGCAGTTTTAACGCGGACTTCATGCTCGTTAAAAAGTAAACATAAGCATGTGAGCAAGCTTCCCCCAGAGTTCAAGCTCATCCAAAAAAAAATGAACCGGTAAATAACCATTTGAGACCGTAAATTCATCAGCCATAAAAGCCTTGGTCGTGTTTGTGCACCGTCACCTCCACTTTTCATTTGGCCGATCATTCACATCCACTTGATTGTTTACCTATTTTGAGGAATAGCTGCGAAGAGTGATCCCGCCTAGCCATCCTTGTAATACTGCCGTGATTGGAAAATTCCAACCTGTACCTGGAATCTGCTGCTATCCCTGTTTATCACTCGTTCCTCAAAAATACGAGTCTTCTTTGAGCTCTTTTCACTGACTCGTAAAATATGAAAAGTTTGCCGAGTTTTGGCCTTCCAGCTCGTTAAAAGGACCGGAAGAGCTATCCCTCCTCTAGATTTTAATCTTTTTGGACCTGAGGGATTATTGCACAAAAAGATCGAGCGCTTGTCTAGTTCAGCTCGATAAAGATATCGAACATTCATCCCTTCTGTATTGTTTTATAATTTTTCGGACTTAAGGGATTAGATGACGAAAAAGGACCTCTGGAGTCCACTTTATGTACCCTTTTCAGACTCTCTAAAGATGAAAAGGACCGAGTTGTCTTTGTCGCTGGGCTCGTTAAAAATATTAGATAGCGACAAACTTGTCTTTAGACGAGAACGAGTTTCCCTATCGTTAAGCTCGTTAAAACATAGCGATGGGCTTGCCCGAAGGGCAGGTTATAGAACGAGCATATGTTATCCTCCTCAAGCTTGACAAAAATAAAGAGGTACTGGTCAGAAATGACTGGGGAAAAATTGGGAAGAACCTCAAAGCTTAATGGTAGCAAGTCGCTCTTGAACTTGACACTTTTGCCTCCGTAAATATCGGGTTGGGTTATTATCATTCACCGGTCCCTTCACCATGGTCTCGCCATACCATCCATACATGGGGTAATGCTACCGATCCATCACATCAGTGTCGTTATATGTTCAAGAGATGTCATTCAGAAAGTGTCAACCGGGTCCCATCCACTACCATACATCATCTTTCGTCCTTCCATGACCGCCACCCTGAATCATATTTCACAGATCGTTTTCACCATCATCACTAGCTCCGTTCCGTGTCACTGATGTGGGATTCATTAAGGCCCTCCTTTGACGGATCACTTCTTGTCGACATCAGCTCACTATCCAAGAAGTTGATCTAGGAACACCCCCTCAGTGCTTTGAAGCTTGCATGCCTCAATGGCAAGTTTCTCACTTCCGGCGATAGGTATACATTAATGACCTTCGACCAGGAGACTTTGCGTGGTGTTCGACGTCAGATCCTATATTCACGCCACGTGAATTGTGCTGCAGTACCTTGAGGGTCATCATCATTATCGGTGATTCCTCTCGCGCTTGTTAACAGTTTACATTATTGACTGGTAATCAAGCGATGTCTTTCCATGTTCGACTTCAAGAAATTCTCACATGGATCGACTTGTACTAGAGTGAAGATCGGACAAGTTTGAAGACCCCGGATCTAGTTTCATCCATCCGGGCTGCGATATGTATTCAGGAGATAAAAACATAGACATGTGCAGCAGATGGTCATCCTACTAAAAGGATGATAATTAAAAGCAGAGAATTATCAGTCTATTATCAGACGATCGTCTGTTTATGTACAACAAATGTATTTATAAAGCTGAGCATGGGAAATGCCCGCATCAGCTAGATCATGAAAAGAAAGTATGAAAAGATAATGTATTGTATTGTATTTTGTTACAGGTCACCTCCCGACAATTGAATGAACTTCGGATCCTCCTAATAAAGCATTTCACCCGATAAACGACCTCATACTTTAGGGGGCAACTGTTATAGACATTTTTGTGCCTTACAGCATGGAGCATGAAATGTCAATAATCTGAGGGATCCAAAGTCCCTAAACATGTTGTTCTTACCCTTAGAAGAACAAGGTCAGCAAACCACAGCACTGCAAATCAGTTCTCCACTGAAAAACACTCAAAAACAGGTCAATTTTGGATCAAAGCAGCTGCTCCACTAAGCATCTGCGCTGAATGACAAAAGCTCCATGGTGTACCTGCGCTGCATAGCAAGTGCAACAAAGGCTACCTGCGCTGGGCGTACTTTGACATGTGGAGGAATATTTTCTCAATGTGCCAGTGCCCAGGAAGCTTCCAAAATGACACTTGGATCAGAAGATTTGCCTAATGATGAGTTAAGAGCTTCTAAAACTCCAAGTGGAAGGTAGAAACTCCGAGTGGACTCAAGGACTGAAGAACAACTGGAGTTGAAGAGGACAACAAGTCACACATCAAGCTGACTTATCTTCACTCCAAAAATCTATATAAGGATCTCATCCCATGGGATCTGAAGGCCGGAATTTTGTGCAAAGAATTGTTGTTGGTTTACAGTTGTGAGTATTAGGTGATTGCTTGAGGGAGGTGAAGAGGAGATTTCTTTCCGTCGGGAAGGTGATGCTGGATTGGACCTCTCACGGTTGTATCACCGCCTGAACCTTACTTCCTTATATTAATAAAGCATTTGAGGTTCTTCTATTCGCATGTTTTTCAATGGTGTATTGTCTTACTTGCGTATTTGATTTATGCTAATCCTTGAATCAATTATGAATGCATGCTTCTTGTAGTTTCCTTTTCTTGTCTTGTTCGCAGGATCTCGTGTAGCTGGGCCCGTGAGAAGACTTGGAGCTGGGAGCGAGCGGCAAATAGAGGAGATTGGATCGACCATTTGCGAAAGACATCGGTAAGTGGGTCCCTTCCTTTCATCTCTTGCATGTCATAAAGAAGTAACTTTAGATAGCTTTGCTTCAGCTGTTGCTAAGGAACTATCACCCTTAGAGTGGGATAGGGTCATTCCATGTTGGATACTTTTCCCCACAACAATGTAAGAGTATCCTTCATACAGACCCTTTATTTATGACAAGTTAATTGTTTCCCACGTATAAATGTCATGATCAACATAACTGTGTGTTTCCATGACAGCGCATAGGGTCCAACGTACAAGGTTTCTGTTTGCATCCTCATGAGCCTGCGGCTTACTCTGGCCAGGGCTCCATGAACAACTTTTGACTGTGGTATACCTACTCCTTAATTCATAGATGAATACATCTCCATAGCCTGCAGATTCATGACTGCATTCTCCATTAGGGTATCATTATACTAGGCCAGCGTAAATCATAGTGTATCTCCTTCTCCAAAAACCCTAGACATGGAGAGGAGATCACTTGAAGAGAGTTACCAAAAGACTTCAAATCCTCTTCTATTTATACTAAAATGTAGATGATGAATAGACACGTCGGTTGGGATTTTGAGCCTACATAAGATGTTGGTCGGCTTAACAATAAATCCATAATAAAAATAAATTCATATCTCCATAAATACTTATCGGAATCGGATGATATTTAGATCAATCCTACACCTCTCAACGAGAGGGATCCAATAAAAATATCAGCTGCCATAAATAAGCTGATCCACATGGAGTTTGGACCTAGTTGCCAATTTTAACACTCCCCCTCAACTAGGGAGAACTCCATCCGCTGATCCATATGACCAAGTGTACTATCTCTACCATCAGTGCCTTGCATTGCTCTTCCTCGTTCTTCTCAGCTCTGTTGGCTCTACTCTGCTCTGCTGGCTTTGTTCTGCTCTACTCAGCTCTGCTGGCTCTGCTCAACTTAGCTCTGCTGGCTCTACTCAACTTATTTCTGCTGAACTATGAAGAAGAAGAATTGATTGAGAATGTCTCATACCATTCTCGACTGACCCGAAGTCAGTCTCATAGTGCGTACCACTAGTCCCAGACCAGTCTCAACCGACCCAAAGTCAGCATCATAGTGGGTACCACTCCTACCACTGGTCCCAGACCAATATCATCAGTCTCAGAGAGTGTACCACTGGTCCCAGACCAATCTCAACTGACCTGAAGCCAACGTCATAGTATGTACCACTCTCACTAGTCCTAGACCAGTCCTACGCTGACCTGAAGTCAGTCTCAGAGTATGTACCACTGGCCCCAGACCAGTCTCAACCGACCCGAAGTCAACGTCATAGTAGGTACAACTCCTACAACTAGTCCCAGACCAGTCCTCCACTAACCCGAAGTTAGTCTCAAAGTATGTACCACTGGTCCCAGACCAGTCTCAACTGACCCGAAGTCAACATCATAGTAGGTACAACTCTCACTGGTCCCAGACCAGTATCATTGATCCTAGATCAATGAAGGTCATCCTAGCATAGGGAGTATGGTAGATACAACGATGCATCCATTGGTACTACTATTGTCCCTATCCTCATTTCCCCGCTCATTGATCAAATGATAGGTACTTCCCATGAGTCCCAGACTACATGGGTAGGATGCCTCGACAGGAGAACTTAATCAATCCTGTCCTCATAGGAGAACTAATCATCCTGCTACAAAATCGCCATGGAGAACACATCATCCAGGCCTCACAAGAGAGCTAATCATCCTGCTACATAATCGTCATGGAGAACACATCATCCAGACCTCACAGGAGAACTAATCATCCTGATACATAGTCGTCATGGAGAACACATCATCCAGACCTCATAGGAGAACTAATCATCCTGCTACATAATAGTATCCAAACAGCTCGGTGAAGAGCTTTTGTAACCAGACTACCTCTCAGGTAGCCATGCTAGCAGTAATATACTCTGCCTCAGTGGTGCTCAAAGTTATCGAATTTTGCTTCCTGCTCAACCAGGATATTGAAGCAGATCCCAAGGAGAACCAGGACTGAGAAGTGCTCTAATGATCCTCCACACTGCCTGCCCACTCAACATTTGAAATATTTTAGCAGTGTATCTCAATCCATGAGAGATTGTGCCCTGAAGATATCTCAGAAGATTCTATGCACCAATCTAGTGAAGCTCAACCAAATATGAGCTCACCATACTAATTGCAAAACATATGTCCGGATGGAGGTTCACCAAGAACATCAACGTGAATGAGTTTATGAAACTCAGATGCATTCCCAAATCTAGTCCGACATCACTACCATGTAACTTCTGAAAGTTAAGATCCTTGAGTTAGTCACAGGCTTGTAGTATTACCTTTCCACATTCGGAATCCAACTCCCTCTGTCTCCTACAAATGAGAGGGTCTGCACTTGTCAGACATAAGTGCCGGTATGAGAGGTCTATCATCCACAACCTTCGAGTAATTGTTTGGATCGGTTTCACTCCTAGTGAATCTTAGCTTCATCAAACAGATATCAATCCTCTCATACTATGCCCAAGGTGTTTTGCTTTAGGCCATAGAGGGGTTTCTTCCACCTATATACATGGGATTCCCGATCATGAATCTCAAACTCCTCAGGTTGTTCCAAACTTGTGGACCTGCTGCATGAGGGGAATGGTCCTCCTCATAAGATTTTCCTTCAGTACATCTCAGACATGTACCTTCATGCTCTTTTTGAATTCAGGCATCCCGGTCACCATCTGACTCATAGACCTCCAATGTTGAGTTAATGAACATGGTCCCCAGTGGACTTGATACAACCCTAAACTCTAAAACATCTTTGAAAAAATTATTTTCAAGCACATATCTTTCCATCGATGAGTTCCACCTTGAAACCTTTGACTCCATTTCCGAGATGGACACCAAGTTCTTCTTGCGATCAGGTACATAAAAGAGATTCTGGGTTTCCTTGCTTTCTTTGAAGAGTCGACCATTTTCTTGATGACTTGCATTACCAGTCATTCCTTTGATCATTGAAGATGTCCCTAGAATGATTGTTATCTTCATCAAGAGATGTGTCCTTGTCCTTTGGACACTCCTTCGCATGATGGCCAAACTTATTGCAACCAAGGCATCTTCCTTTCCTTCCACCCTTGGATCCGAACTTCCCAATAAGGTGATCTTTAAGTAGGCCATCAGAAACTTCCACTGCACCATTATGATAATATTCTCTACTTCGACTTCACCCTTTGTGAACTTTAGAAGAGAGATGTGGAACTCATTGATCCTTTTGTCCTGTCCCTATTATCTTTGGTGATTGCTCTTTCACTCTTTCTTGGGCATTGTCTTCACCTCAGCTCTGATACCATGTTAATATTAGGTATGTTCTATGCTAGAGCAATTTATTTAAATTTTCATAGTTAGCAATCACATCAGCATTAAGATAAACTGCAGATAGAACATAAATATAAAACGCAGAAGACAAGACAAGACAAGAGGACACAAGATGTGGCGCTAGCCAGGGACAAACCCCACAATGTGGGGAAACCCTTGATCAATTCTTCTTTTATGTTCTTCAAAGTTTAGCAGAGAAAGTGAGAGAGAGAGATAATACATTTACAACAGAAGTCAACATTTTGACTTATCTAGATCTAGCATAGATCATTTCATATAACAATGAGATCAGTTGAAGACATTTTGCTTCAACTGATTCTCCAAGGTGACTCCTTCACCTATCATCATGATGCATTTGGCTCTCTTGCTGTACCACTGGAGAATGCACGATGCTGCACTAATCATGATTATCATCATGCTTCCCATGTCCATGATCCCATTCAACTTCATGTTGCCCATGTCCATGATCTTATCCATCATCATGCTGCCCTTACTAATGTGCATCATCATCATGCTGTTGTCCTAACAGATGGAATTCTATCACTGTTGTTCATTGTGATAGGGCTGCTGACCACCTAGGAGAGTCCCTCCTAATCCACGCTGCCACCCACATCCAATGCATGCTGAAATACTCCCATGGAACAACCTTAGCTACTTGCTATGGCTTGCAGCCTAGCAAAGCAGCTGGCTGTAGCTTATTGAATCTTCCAACAGGTCTAGACAAATCATGAATTCATGGCTATTCATGACCTTGAAACTACGTTGTCACCTACAACGATTATGGCTGCATTTAGGGCTCCTTAGCAACATCTTGAAGGCTCTCCCTGATGACTGTAATGATAGAGCCTTCTTCTAGCTATGAGATAGAACCTTACAAGCTGTGGAGAGGTCACTTCTGGACAGCATTTAAGCTTACTTGATAGCAGCTAAATGTCATAGCTCTTGTGCGGATGCATGCTGCACTTAACAGCATATACCTTGACCCAATACCTCTATGGCTTCATACCTTGGCTATGGCTAACTGCGATATTGCGTTGTTGCGTGAGCATTAGTTTCATAACACAGATACACCATGCTTCTATGCCTATGGCTCTGCGTGCTTGTTATCACTGCGGCTGGATATTGACTGCGGCTTTACTTCACCTTTAATGCAACTACCTTCTGCGGCTTTATCACCATGACTGTGCATTGATTGCGGCTTCATGTATTGACATGATATGAACAACGTAGCCATGAACAACATATGAGTGTGACTCCATGAACAACGTAGCCATGAACAACATATGAGTGTGACTCCATGAACAACGTTTGACTGTGGTATACCCAGCGTGTATATATATATATATATATATATGAACTGTGTGTAAGAGTATCCTTCGTATAAACCCTTTATTGACGGCAAGTTAATTGTTCCCTGCGTATAAATGTCATGATCAACATAATTGTGTGTTTCCATGACAGCGCATAGGGTCCAGCGTACAAGGTTTATGTTTGCATCCTCATGAGCCTTTGGCTTACTGCGTCCAGGGCTCCATGAACAGCTTTTGACTGTGGTATACCTTCTCCTTAATTCGTAGATGAATACATCTCCATAGCCTGTAGATTCATGACTACATTCTCCATTAGGGTATCATTATACTAGGCTAGCGTAATCCATAGTGTATCTCCTTCTCCAAAAACCCAAGATGTGGAGAGGAGATCACTTGAAGAGAGTTACCAAAAGACTTCAAATCCTCTTCTATGTATACTGAAATGTAGATGATGAATAGACACGTCGGTTGGGCTTCTGAGCCTACATAAGATGCTAGTTGGATTGACAATAAATCCATAATCAAAATAAATTCATATCTCCATAAATACTTATCAGAATCGGATGATCTTTAGATCAATCCTACACCTCTCGATGAGAGGGATCCGATAAAAATATCAGTTGCCATAAATAAGCTGACCCACATGGAGTTTGGCCCTAGTTTCCAATTTTAACAAATGTTCACTTATCTCTTCGAGGGGGCAACCTATAGCAGAGCAAAGCTCAATTACAATAAGACTCGATGATATTTCCCTTACTAACTAATACTATTTATAGCTAAATGACATCCAAAACCCTAACTACTAGTGGTCCCTTACATAACACAGGTTAACCACTTTATTTATTAACTATGGCCCATTTACAACTAATTGTGGTCCCTTTTTTCCAATGTGGGTCAACCACTTACAATTATTAATGCAGGATTTATTGACTCTCCAGCTAACTATGACTCTAAATCGGCCCATTGGGCTTATTACATAAATAAATGGGTTAGGGTTGGACCCTAACTTGACCTCCCCCATCAAACTCAACCTTGTCCTCAAGGCTGAAGCTGCGGAAACTGTTGAAGAATAGTGGTTGGTTCCTAGGTCACCTCTGTTGGAGAGGTGTCTTTCCATTGATTAGGACTTCCTTGATCGTGCGACCACAAAGATGTCTTTCAAGTGTATCGAGGGCTTGTTCTGGTCAGAGCCAAATTGATCCTTGCTCATCCAATTTGGGTAGACTTGTTTGAACTCTGCAATTTTTCCCCACCACTTTCTCGAGGCATGATACATGGAAGACCAGATGGATTTTTGAAGTAGGCGGCAAGGCCAATTTGTAGGCGACTTCATTTGTGTTGAAGTATCTAATGATGTCAATAGAATCTTGGTGCTAGTTTTTGGCAACCCTTTTCTTTGAGAGATGTTTTCTTATATGGTTGGAGTCACACGAATACCTTGTTGATCTAGATTGTCATTAATGTCAATATGGCAATATTCTGGATAGTAAATAATGATGTGAAGCCAAGCAGAGAAGATCTGTGAAGCAACAAGAGCAGGAAGAGTTCATCAGAAGCCATCAAAGAAGAGCTATCAGAGCAGTGTACCAGAAGTCATAGAAGTAAAGAGAAACCACAGGAGTGACGAGCCAAGACAATACAGATCTATCACATATGCAAAAAGTAAGAGCCATATTGGAGGAAGTAATAAACCATGGGAACCTTTTCAATAATATATAATATCAGCAGAAATCTTATCGATCGATCTATTATATTAAATAATGTAAACACTGCTCAAACCCCCGATTGCGATATAATATGTGGACCCATTGGACCATTGTATTACACCTTAAGGCAATATCACATCTGCATTGGAAGTTATGTATCACAAAGGAATGACATTTGAAAACTGTGATTGCGATAATATTGCGGTCCCACGGGATCATTACAATTCACCTTAATGAAATATCATGTCTGCCTATCAGAATGTTCATATTACAAATCATTAGGGATGTATATCCAAATCCTCCAATTGCGATAACATTGTGGACCCGCTGCACCATTATAGCATGACTTAATGAAATATCGCATTTGCAGTAATCGAAAGTTTCAAAGGATGTCAAAACATCGATTGCGATATAATATGCAGACCCGATAGCTCCATAGAATATAACTTTATGTAGCATCGTGTCCAGGTATTGGGGAAGTTACACAAATCATAAGGGTTGTCACCATCGGACCGCTGATTGCGATAAGACTTTTGAACCTGACCACCGACTATGATATTAGATGTGGACTTGATGGATCTATTGAAGATGGTTTAATATTAAATCACGTCTTTTTCATCGGTAGTGTGAATATCGGTGATGTTAAGAGTTGCGATTGCGATTGATGACATGGATGTGGGACCTCCTTGGGTATAATCTTTCCTATGAAATCCTCTGTAAATAAAACAAGTTTATGAGTAATTGGATGCATATCCATAAGTTGGCCTCTCCTTCCAAATGAACGTGTCTTTTGAGTATTGGTGAAACTCGTATAAAAATGAGTTAAAACTCTTCACTTCTTAGCATGAATCTCAGGCATAAAAAAAAAACATAAGGAAAGTTCACAACTCGTGAACTTGAAGATATAGAAGAAGCCGAAGGTCGAGAAGATGCAGAAGGTGTAGCAGAAGCCGAAGGCCGAGCAAAGAAGGAAACTGAAGACAGAGTGGTAGGACAATCTTTTGACCTGATTCATCAAGGAAGAATCAGACCCCGAAGTGAAGCCATAGTGTAGACAACGTCCTATTTCAAAGACTACAAAGATAGGGTTTTTGTAAAGAAGTTCTTGGAAGAAGTATAATACAATCAAACATTTCTTGACAGAGTAAATCTATAGGGTTGGAGCCCTTGGGGTTGGTGCCTCAGAATTGGAAGGATTGGTGTCCTTGAAGTTGGTGCTCCTAAATTCAAGGTCGGTGCCTTGGTAAGATAGGGTTGGAGCCCTAGAGGTTGGAGCCTCATCAAAGTCCAAGCTGTTGCCTGGAAAAACTCATCAGATATTGCATTCAATCTTTTTCTATATTTAATAAAACCATTTCTTTGATTAAAATTGTAAAGAATCTAAACTGGTAATAATAACAATTGAAAAGAAATACTGATTCAGCGCCCTCTTAGTGTATTCAATAATTTGTATTAGAGCCAAGTTCTTTAGAACCAGCCCAACATATAGAAGAAGGATTCTTAAGTTACAATGAAGAATCAAGAAATAATAGTAGGAAGGCTTCCCTTGTTCGATGGTACTAATTTTTGTTTCTGGAAAAAGAGAATGTCTTACTACTTAATGTCCCTTGGACCTGAATTTTGGAATGTTGTTTTGAATGGGTATAATACCCCTCCAACTCTTCCTACTGATCAAGATGAAAGGAAAGAATACATTGCGAATTCCAAAGCTCTAAATTCCATTACCAGTGGAATTACTGATTCTGAGTTTACAAAAGTCTTGAATTGTGACTCAGCCAAAGAAGTATGGGATAAGTTGGTTATCTTATATGATGGGGACTCCAAGGTTAAGAAGGCAAAGCTTCAAACTCATAGGAGGCAGTTCGAAAGTCTGGAAATGGATTATGAAGAAGATATTGCATCATACTTCCTCTGAGTAGGTGAAGTAGTCAACTCTCTTAAAGGATTGGGAGGAAAGATTGAAGAAAGCATGGTTGTTCAAAGGGTCTTAAGATCTCTCCCAGATAGATTTGACTCCAAAATAAGTGCTATAGAAGAAATGAAGGAACTAGACACTCTCAAAATGGATGAACTTCATGGAATTTTCACTGCCTATGAGATGAGAAAAGGAATCCCAAGTTCCAAAGATGCATCATTCAAGGCCTCAAAATCAAAAAAGGGAAAAGGATGGAATACCAGCAGTGATGACTCTGATGTTGAATCCGAATTGGTGAAATTTGTACGAATACCAAAGAAAGGATCCAAGCTAAAAGGTAAGCATCCTCTTATTTGTTTCAATTGTGGAAGAATAGGTCATTACACTACAAAATGTCCTCATAAGCATGATGTTGATAATCAGGAAGGAAGGATATACAAAAATAAGGGATTTACTAAGAATAATTTCCTCTCTAAACAAGATGAATTTGATGAGGATGAATATGTGGTCATCAATAAGAAACCACCCAAAGGTATCTTCCATCACAAAGAAAGTAGTGATGAATCAGATGAAGAGAATGACTATGCTGGGAGCAAGGAAGTACTATTTATGGAATTCACTGAAGATGATGAACCAACACAGGAAAACGAAGAAGATACAATGAATTACTGATAAGTACCATTGAAGAAAATGTGCAGTTACGAAAGAAGGTTATCTCTCTTAAAGCAAACAAAGATGAAGCTAAAAGAAGGGAGGACAGTATATGTGAAAGACATGAAGATGAAATAGTATCTCTCAAAAAGGAAATGGAACAAATCAAAAGAATTTGGCAAAGTTCTCAAACACTTGATCACATTCTCAACACTCAGAAATCTCAAAGTGACAAGTTTGGGATCAGTTTTTCATCAAGTGCCAAGGATAATACAAGAAGCTATGCCAACGTACTTTGCAGCAATCCAAAAGAAGAAAAATCATCTCATCAAAGGCCTGACTCAAATCCAAAGAATGAAGAAAGAGAAACTCCAAGGAAGAAGGTTTATTCAAATCATGGCTATTATAACAGGTACCAAACTATCTTTCTTGGATAATGTTATTATTGTAAAAATTTTGGTCATCAAGCTAAACATTGCATGGCTCGTAAGAATGAAGCACCAAGATTGAAGAATCAGACAAACAAACCATGTAGTCTCAAAGGGCAAGGAAAAATCAAGACTTTCAACTCATTTGATCCTTTGGCCAAATTTGATCCAATTTTCTCATTATGTAATGATAATGGACATAGCGAACAAAATTTTCCCCTAAAAAGTAGAGAATCAAAAGATGAAAATCCCAATATGGATAAACGTGGTCGAGCTTTGTGTGCTCACTATGAGGAAAATATTTGGTTTTTGGATAGTGGGTGCTCCAGACATATGACAGGTGACAAAAGGAAGTTTGTCCCATTAAACAAAAAGGAAGGAAATGTATCCTTTGGGAGTGTGTTTGCCAAAATTTTTGGAAAAGGAGCCATTACCCTTATTAAAAGGAAAGGAAAGGCTCAAAATGCTTTGCTGGTAGATGGGCTCAAACACAATCTCTTAAGTGTTAGCCAAATCTGTGATCAAGGACATAATGTTGTCTTCAACACTAAAAATTGTGAAATAAGGAACTCTTCCTCAGGAGAACTTGTGGCAAAAGGAGTTAGAACATCAGATAACATCTACATTCTGAACAAAATTCAAGAAGATAAATGTTATCTAAGTCAAACAGGTGAAATTTGGTTGTGGCATAAACAACTGGGGCATACAAGTTTTGATAAATTGATCAATATCAGCAAAATCAATGCAGTAAGGGACATTCCAAAGATGTCCAAACTAGATCAAGCTGTATGTGGCCCATGTCAACATGGCAAGCAAACTAGAACCAGCCACAAGACTAAGGAGTTCTCCACTTCAAAACCTCTAGATATCATTCATGCATATTTATGTGGGCGAACCGGAACTCCATCACTCCAAGGAGAAAGGTATTTTTCTTTATTTGTTGATGACTATACTAGAATGATGTGGGTATATTTCATAAAATATAAATCTGAATCATTTGAATGTTTTAAGAATCTTAAATCTCTTGTAGAAAATGAAAAGGATTCCAAAATTAAATGTCTTAGAATGGATAGAGAAGGAGAATTCACATCAAAATAATTTGATGAATTCTATAAAGAACATGGAATCAAAAGAGAGCTCTCCGCTGCTATAAAACCTAAGAAAAATGGGGTAATTGAAAGGAGAAACCGAACTATTCAAGAAATGGATAGAACTATGTTACTAGCACCTGACTTGTAGCCAAAATTTTGGAAGGAAGCAGTCAGGACAATAGTTTATACCTTGAATTGAACTCAACTAAGACCAAATAATGAGAAGACTCCTTATGAATTATGGAAAGAAAGACCCGCTTTAGTGAAATACTTCAGGATTTTTGGATGCAAATGCTTCATAAAGATCAATGATGACTCACGAGGAAAATTTGATTCTCGGGTTGACGAAGGAATATTTCTTGGATATTCTACCAGAAGAAAAGATTACAAATCCTACAATAATCTACTATGGAAAATAGTGGAAATTATTGATGTGAATATTCATGAAGAACTTCTAGAAAATAAAATTGAAGATCATGAAATTGATCCCTTTATTGAAGAAAGTGAAGAAGAACCTGAAAAAGAAGAAAACAATTAAGAAAAACAAAAACAAAAAGAATCATCTCAAACTCCTTTAAAAGTGAAATTCCTCCAAAAGAATCACCCAAAAGAGAATATTGTTGGAAATGTAGATGAAGGAATACAAACCCAAAGAAGGATGACAAGTACGCCAAAGAGAAATAATGTTTCTCTCCTATCTATGATAGAACCAGAAATTTTTTCTCAAGCAAGTAAGGATCCCCATTGGGTGGAAGCCATGGAAGAATAAATGTCTCAAATCAAGAAAAATGAGACATGGGAGCTGGTACCTCATCCAAAGGATTAAAATTTAATTGGAACTAAGTCGGTGTTCAAAAACAAAATGAATGAAGATGGGAAAATCATCATAAATAAGGCAAGACTTGTCTGTAAAGGTTATTCACAAATTCAAGGAATTGATTTTGAAGAAATCTTTGCACTGGTAGCTCGTATGGAAGCTATGAGGATGTTCTTGGCATTTGCATGCTCAAAAGGATTCAAGGTCTATCAAATGGACATAAAATCAACATTTCTGAATGGGAAACTCAAGGAAGAAGTCTACATGGAGAAACCAGAATGTTTTGATCTAGCAAAAGGAAAAGACTTTGCATGTAAGCTAAACAAGGAATTATATGGTTTAAAACAAGCTCCTAGAGCGTGGTACGCAATATTGGATCACTATTTACAACAACAAAACTTCAAAAAGGGGGTGGCAGGAAGTAATCTCTACATGAAGATGGATGAGGATAAATTACTAATCACCCTTGTATATGTTGATGATTCGATTTTTGCTAGTAATGATGATGAAATGAGCCATGAATTTTCTCAAAATATGTCAAAAGAATTCGAAATGTCAATTATTGGTGAGCTATCCTACTTCCTTAGAATACAAGTATCACAAACCACAATGGGCATGTTTATCTCTCAAACAAAACATCTTAAAGATATGCTTAAAAAATATGGAATGGAAGAATGTGCACCTATGAGCACACTAATGACCACAAATTGCTAACTAAGAAAAGATGATGATTCCCCCTCGGTAGATGCAACTCTTTATAGGTCAATAATTGGATCTCTATTATACTTAATTGTTACAAGGCCCGACATTATGAAAGTAGTGGGAATGGTGGGAGGATTTCAATCAACTCCTAAGAAATCCCACATGTTGGCTGTGAAAATAATTCTCAGATACTTGAAAGGAACCCCTGACTCTAGTATTTGGTATCTCAAAAGCACGAATACTATAGTGACAGCTTATACCAATGTTGATTGGGCTGGAAGCATGGATGATTGTAAAAGCACTAGTGGAAATGCATTTTTTATGGGAGCTTGCCTGGTAGCTTGGCTCAACAAAAGCAATCATTTGTATCTCTGTCTATAGTTGAAGCCGAATATAGCTGCAATTGATTGTTGTACAAAAATACTATGGATGAAGGAAGCTTTGAAGGATGTCAACATACAAACTAAACAGCTAATCACCATCCATTGTGATAACACAAGTGCTATTAGTCTCAGTAAAAATCCAGTGATGCACTCAAAAACCAAACATATACCAATCAAGTATCATTTTCTCATGAACAGGTGGCTGAACAAAACATAAAGTTGGAATATATCAATTCCAAGGAACAAATTGCAGATATTTTCACCAAACCTCTTCCCCAAGAAGCATTTTCAAATCTCTGTCAAAATATGGGGGTTATTGCTTTTGCATCACACTAAACCGATTCTTATGATGCCACATGATAGAGGGAGCAGTTTTACAGGGGGAGTCCTTGTGCACTCCTTTGCCATTGATGTCAAAGGGGGAGAGAAGAAGAATATTGCCACCAATGAAAAAGGCAGAGATTGTTGATCTAGATTGTCATTGTTGTCAATATGGCAATATTCTAGATATTAAATAATGATGTGAAGTCAAGAAAAGCAGATCTATGAAGCAACATAAGTAAGAAGAGTTAATCGGAAGCCATCAAAGAAGAGCTATCAGAATAGTGTATCAGAAGTCAAAGAAGTAAAGAGAAACCACATGAGCGATGAGCCAAGATAATACAGGTCTATTGCATATGCCAAGAGTAAGAGCCATATCAGAGGAAGTAATAAACCATGGGAACCCTTTCGACAGTATATAATATCGACAGAAATCTTATCGGTGGATCTATTATATTAAGTTATGTAAACACTGCTCAAACCCCCGATTGCAATATAATATGTGGACCCACTGGACCATTATATCACACCTTAATGAAATATCTCATCCGCATTGGAAGTTATGTATCACAAAGGAATGCCACTTGAAAACTACGATTGTGATAATATTGTGGACCCGTGGGACCATTACAATTCACCTTAATGAAATATCGTGTCCGCCTATCAGAACGTTCATATCGCAAATCATAAGGGATGTATATCAAAATCCTCCGATTGCGATAACATTGTGGACCCACTGCACCATTATAGCATGACTTAATGAAATATTGCATCCGCAGTAATTGCAAGTTTCAAAGGGATGTCAAAACGCCGATTGCAATATAATATGTGGACCCGATAGCTCCATAGAATATACCTTTATGTAGTATCATGTCCAGGTATCGAAAAGTTATGCAAATCATAAGGGTTGTCACCGCCTAACTGTCGATTGCGATAAAACTTGTGAACCCGACCGCCAAATACGATATTAGCTGTTGACTCGATAGATCTATTGATGATGGTTTAATATTAAATAGCATATGTTTCATCGACAGTGTGAATATCGATGATGTTAAGAGTTTCAATTGTGGACCTCTGAAAGTTTCGATTGCAACTAATGACATGGATGTGGGACCTCCTTGGGTACGGTCTCTCCTATGAAATCCTCCGTAAATAAAACTAGTTTATGAGTAATTGGATGTATATACATAAGTCAGCCTCTCCTTCCAAATTAATGTGTCCTTTGAGTATTGGTGAAACTCGTATTAAAACGAGTTAAAGCGCTTCATTTCTAAGCATCGATCTCGGGCATAAAAATAGAGCATAAGGAAAGTTCACAACTCGCGAACTTGAAGAGACAGAAGAAGCCGAAGGTCAAGAAGATGTAGAAGGTGCAGCAGATGCTGAAGGCCGAGCGAAGAAGGAAACTGAAGATAGAGTGGTGGGATAGTATTTTGACCTAATTCATCAAGGAAGAATCAGACCTCGAAGTGAAGCCATAACACAGACAGTGTCCTGTTGCAAAGACTACAAAGACAGGGTTTTTGTAAAGAAGTTCTTGGAAGCAGTATAATACAATCAAACATTTCTTGAAAAAGTAAATATATGGGGTCAGATCCCTTAGGGTTGGTGCCTCAAAATTGGAGGGATTGGTGCTCCTAAATTCAAGGTTGGTACCTTGGTAAGACAGGGTCGGAGCCTTAGATGTTAGAGCCTCATCAAAGTCCAAGTTGGTGCTTGGAAAAATTCATCAGATATTGTATTCAATCTTTTTCTATTTTTAATAAAATCATTTCTTTAATTAAAATGTAAAGAATCTAAACTGGTAATAAAAAAAATTGAAAAGAAATATTGATTCACCCCCCTCTTAGTATTTCCAACATACTTGATCCCCTTCTTGAAATGTGTGTTCAGAATGATGTTGGTCTGCCTGTTGCTTCATTCAGTTCTAATCTTGATGTAGATTATCTTTGAGATGAGCTATCATGACGGCACACTTCTGTAGGAGTTGATCAATTGTCTGTACTTTATAACATCTAGGGATATAAAAAATAGGTGAAGGTGAGAGTTGGCCATACACTGCCTCATATGGAGTCATCTTGGTGGTTTCATTATAGTTAGTATTATACCACCATTCAGCTAAAGGTAGCCATTGTATCCATTGATGTTGCCTTTCTAAAGTGAAGCACCTTAGATATGTCTCCAAACATTTGTTGAATGCTTCCATTTGATCATCGATTTGAGGATGATAGGTGATACTTAGTTGGATTTGCGTGCCTTGTAGCTTGAAAACTTCCTACAAAAATTTTCTAGTGAAAGTGGGGTCATGATCAGACTCAATGGAAGTTGGCATCCCATGCAGTTTGAAGATCTGGTCCAAGAAAAATTGAGCCACCAAAGTGGGGGTAAATGGGTGTGGTAGAGCACAAAAATGATCATATTTAGAAAGTCTATCCACAACCACCATGATCACTGATTTGTTTCCTGACTTTGGGAGACTAGTGATGAAATCCATGGAAACATTCGTCCAAACAGATACAGGGAGTGGCAATGATTGTAAGGTTCTCGGTAACTTGATTGCTTCCCCTTTGTTGCATTGGCACACATCGCATTCAGCTACAAAATTAAGAATGACGTCTTTCATGCCAGTCCAAAAGAAAGAATGACATGTGTGAGCATCAGTCTTCTAAAAACCTGAATGTCATGCAATTGAAGATGAGTGCAGCTCGTCCAAGATGTGGGTTTTGAGGGTGGATGTCAGTGATATAACTACTTGATCCTTGTAGCAAAGAATCTCATCCTTCCAAGAGTAGTCAGGTGAGGAATTAAGATCTTCTCTCAAGTTATTAATGAATTGGTAAAGAAAAGGGTGGGAGGACCATTCCTTGCAGGCCTCTTCAATCCAATCTGGTTTGGGTAGAGAGATTGATAGAAGGGTGCTCTCATCCTCAAATTGGCATGATAAAACATCAACTACTACATTGTCACGCCCTTTATTCTAAATTATCTCATAATCATATCCCAACATTTTGGTAAGCCATTTATTTTGTTATAGCGATGATAGATGCTGCTCCAGAAAAATATTTTAGGCTTTAATGGTCTGTGCGGATTTGAAAACGTTGCCCCAACAAGTATGGCTGCCAGGTGTCTACTACATGTAAGATGGCCATCATTTCTTTCTCATAAGTAGATTGACCTAGGTGTTTTCCACTGAGTTGGCAGTTGGTGAAAGACAATGGTCTACCTTCCTGCATTAATACAACGCCAATACTGGTAGCGGAAGCATCTGTTAAGTCTCTATACTACTAATGTAGCCCCTTGTTGTTATTAGTACAACCCCCTTATTGTATTGTTATGCCCATGCAGTGCCCATATTGTTATTATTACACCCATAAAAGCCCACTATTGTTATTGTGGTGCCCTTACAATATTATTGTTATGTAGGCTTTGATTATATTGTGACCCCTTAGACTCCTATATATAGAAACATAATTACCGATAAAACGAGAAAATTACCTAGTACCCGTTTTTTTTGAGGTAGCAAAAAATCACTCAATTTCGAAAAATGGTGATTCAGAATAGACCTTTTTTTTGGAGCATATTTTTTCCACTTCAAATTTTTTTATGTATCAAGTATGAACATTTTTTTTAAATGTTATTGATTTTCACATTGATTTTGAAAAGTGATGATGCAACATCAACATATTTTTTTAGAGGGCTTATTTTTGACACTTTAATTTTTTTTATGTATCAAGCGTGAGCATTTTTTTTTTTAGTGATTTTCATCTTGATTTTGAAAAGTGCTGATGAGCATCAACCCTTTTTGTTTAAAGGGCTTATTTTTTATACTTTAAATTTTCTAATTTATTAAGTGTGGATAATTTTTTTAATTGTTGGTGAATTTCATGTTGGTAATAAAACATAAAACAAAATTAAAAAAACATGACAAAAAAATCAAATAAAAAAATAAAAAATGAAATATATATATATATATATATATATATATATATGGATATGGAAAAACAAATTAAACCAAAAAAATTCTAAAACCATTTTTTTTAAGTTAAAAAAAAACCTCATTTAAAAACAAAATTTAAAATAATTACCAAAAAAAAAACAATTATATATATACAAAATAAAATAAAATAAAAACTTAAGATTTTTTTTTAATTAAAATTATAAAAATCTAAAAATAACATTAAAAAAAAAAATAAAAAATAATTAAAAACATAAAAAAAATAATTAAAAATTATAAAAATAAAATAAAATAAATCCTGCCACCCACCACCCCTTCCTCTGCCTCACACCACCCCACTGTTGCCATCCCTTCCTCCCCATCCCAACCCCCCCTCACTCCCCGTCCCCCCCTCCCTTTCCACCCCACCCAACCCCACACCTCCCCTCCCTTGCTCCCCGCTCACTCCCCTCCCCTCCCTACCCCTCCCTCCCCTCCCCACTCCCCCCTCCCTCGCACCTCATCCACCCCCTCCCTCCCCCCTACCTTTCCCACTCCGCACTCACCGCCCGGGCCCCGGCCAAAGGGCCGTCGGTCAATTCCCAGAATTGGTCTGTGGCCCTTTGGTCGCGGGCGTGGCAGGCAGGGTAGAGTGGGAGGGGAGAGAGTGGATACACAGAGGCTATGTAGGAATGAATGACTAGGAGAAAAAAGATACCAATGGATCATAAATCATTACCAAAAACCACCAAAGCCCAGGGATTGGCGACCCTCGGGAGACCAACCTTTATAGACAAAATCATTTGGAGAGCTGAATCTCAGGCGTCAGTAGGACCCCAGACAACATCTGGAAAGTGATCTACTTTGATCCCTCCAGCAACATTATCACCAACTGTAGCTTATACCGAGATCCATAGCAAAAATAAAGGATTTGAGAAAAGTTTCCAAAATACAAACAATCAATACTATGGTCCTTCACAAGAGGAAAAATCGTGTAATTTGAGAGAAGGAGAGGGAGAAACTAGTGGAGCTGCTAAGGCAGATCCACAACCATCTGAATTAGGGTCTCCTGTGATCCTAGCTGAAAAAGAAGTACATGATATCCTAGATCTGAGTAGTGCAGTAAAGCCCCTTCAAATTCTAAATACTCCATCCACCTAGATAACACCCCTTGACCAGGAAATCCCTGAAGATTATTGGCACATCTTCGACCGAATGGTGAATCAACCACCTGAAGGTCAGACCTTGATGTTGTAATATTCCATCGTCAACCCAATAGCCAATGCCCTGATGAAAGCTATTCCTTTACAAAATATCCCAACCTTTCATGGGATGACCTCAGCTGCTTTGAATGCTTTTTAATTTTATTTTGATGTCCTATGTAGAGGTTATGATGACGCCACTGGTCCTAAAAAATTGAAATTGTTTCCCTCCACCTTAAAGGGAGAAACTTTGCGATGGTTTATGGGTTTCGGTGGAAGTACCATTAACTCCTAGGATGCCATGAAAAATGCTTTTCTCACAAAATACCAGGACTACTATAGGACTAGGGATCTAAAAGATGAAATCTTCAAAATGTTTGTGAAGGATAATGAAACTTTAGAGGAATACGTTAAACGATTTCAGTATAATTTGCAGATATCCCCCCACTCCACATTACCAAAAGCAGTCTTGAAAGCCATTTTAATAAAGGGGATGAGAAAAGAATGGGTAGAAACTTTAAATTTTATAGGGAAAGGTGACCTTTATCAAGAAGACTATGATGAAATTGTCTGATGATGTATCAGGTGTTGGCAGGGTAGCACATGCATCGGGCTGGGAAGCCGAGACTCCATGACTAGAGGAAGCAGACCTCCTAGTAGAGGTGTGACGAGAATAGAGATTAGCAACCTATTGGAAGATTTCAAGACATATATCTTAGGCACGCTAACTACATAGTGAGACGTCCTACATGCCAGACAAAGATAAGATGAGGTAGAACAAATACTAGCTATATTCTTCCCATGCTGCTGAAAGAAGGATAGTAAAAGAGAATGTGCTTTGGACATGATTCATGCGTGCTCTATATGCACCAAGGACCATGTGACAGATTAGTGTCCATCACTTCTCGGATTAAAAGCAATGTTCAAAGAAGCTGAAGAAGGAACAAAGCTGGCATACTTAATGGAAAAACATCGAAAATGGCAAGCACGACCCTCAAGTATGCCACAAGACCTGTCTTTGTTCTTTCCTATGCAATATAATCAACAACAAAATCCTAGAACAACATGGCAAGGTCAACCACCTTTCTCTGCCTGGAAATCCCGACAATATTCCATGTCACCCTAGCCAAACCAACCCTTCTGAGGATCGCGCTAGCCAAATCCACAGTGCTCTACCCCCTTCTGGGAAAATTCAGCTAGTACTCCTTACCCTTCATAGTGGGCTGCTTCCATGTCACTGAACATGAATTGGCCTCAAAAATGGAAGCGCACTATGGGGATGAACAATGTACCTATGGGAGCGGGTCCTCAACCTCAGCCCACATTGCCTAGTTCATTTCAGAATCCTCAGCCTTTAGTACACCCCTAATTTCCAGCTCAACCAAATTTGAATCCTAATAATAATAGCCCGGTCCAATATGTACAAATCCTTGAGAATTCAGATAATTACATAGAACTAGTAGAATGCAATGATCTTCGGCTAAGGTCAGGGCACATTATTTCCACAAAAGAAAATAAAGAAACTGAAAATGAACAACAACCCACAATAAATCCTTCGATTGTGATTGTCACGGAAATAAAACAGGGAGAAGACACAGTCAAGCAGCAGAATTCTGATAAAATTATAATTTCTTCTCCCCCATTCCCCGAGAGATTATCAATAGCTAAACCTTTTGTCTATCTTGATTTTGATATCTTAGGGGAATTGAAAATTTTGTGTATAAATATTTCTCTCCTCCAAGCTATACAAGACATCCCGATTTATGCAAAAACAATTAAGGAATTATGTGGGAAGAAGCCCTGGAGGAAATTGAAAAAGCCACCAAAACTGCATGTGGTAGGAACTTTATCTGACCTACTTCTAGGTAAGAAAGCACTGATTAAATATGAAGACATAGGGAATCCTGTAGTAACCTTTCAGATACAAGGCTGCACCTTTCCAAACACACTAGTAGATCTTGGAGCAACCATTAATATTTTGACTACTGAAACTACAGGGTTCTGGGCATTATAGCTTTGGAACCCACCTCAACCTCATTATAACTTGCCAACAGATCAATAGTTAGACCTGAAGGAACCTTACAGGATGTGACTGTTTTTGTCGATTCCTGGGAATATCTTGTGGACTTTCTAGACATCAACCCAAGAAGTAGGCTAGATGGACATCCTTTGATATTGGGTTGACCTTGGTTAGAAATAGCAAATGCTTATATAGGATGTCGTGCAAGGAGCATGACTATTACACAAGGAAATGTTGTGAAGAATCTTGTTTTGTATCCCCCAGCTAAACCAAGTCTACCTATTGTAAATACTCAGTTACACCCACCTAGATAACTAGAAGAAAACATACGCTCTCCTCTCACAGTGGAAGGAGCTCTTGAATTTAAGAATCAGATGGAGGATGATGTGATTAAAAACTTCATTAATAGGTCAGTTTTCATGAATAATCTGACATGAAAAGTATTAAAATCCATTCTCAATAATGAAGCACAGGGAGATCCTTCGAGGGATGTAGACAATCAACATATACCCACGATTGTTGTTTATAACAGCGGGCCACTTGAGATTGACCCATGTAAAACATTGAACATTAACGTTAACTTGGAGAGTCATCAACAACAAAGGCTTATTCAAGTACTTCGGAAATATAAAAAAGCTTTTGCCTAGGAATACTCAGACATGAAAGGTATAGATCCCCAGCTGTGTACCCATCATATCTACGTTTAGAAGGATGCCCACACCATTCGGCAACCCCAGAAAAGGTTTAATCCCCACCTTAGAGATATTGTGAAAGAGGAGCTACAAAAGTTGCTGGATGTAAATTTTATTTATCCTATCTCAGATAGCCAGTGGATCTCCTTGTTGGTAGTCTTTCCCAAGAAAAATGGGAAATGGTGAATCTGCGTGGACTACAGAGAATTGAATAAAGCCACCTAGAAGGACCATTTCCCTCTTCCATTCATTGAACAATTTCTCGACACCTAAGCAGGGAAACAATTTTTTTCCTTCCTCGATGGCTTCAACGACTATAATTAGATCCAGATTGCCCCTGAAGACCAAGATAAAGCCATGTTTACCTACCCTTGGGGTACGTTTGCATACAGAGTTTTATCCTTTGGTTTATGCAATGCCCTAGCCACATTTTAGAGAGCAATATTGAGCATTTTTCCTGATCTAATCAACAAAGGACTTGAAACTATTATGGATGATTTCACCCCCTATGGAAGTGATTTTGAGTAGGGCTTGCGAAATCTGGAAAAGGTACTTGAACGATGCATTGCCACCAAGTTATGCTTAAGCAATGTAACGTGTTACATGATGATGACCGAAGGTGTGGTTTTGGGACACTACATCTCTGTAGCAAGAATATAGGTAGATCCAACAAAATTAGAGGTAATTATTGCACTACCCACACCCATTACCCAGACCGAGGTACGTATTTTCATTAGATATGTAGGGTACTACCGCAGATTTATTAAAAACCTTTCAAAAATTGTTGCACCTTTGTATGTCTTAACTGGTAATATTGACTTTAATTGGTCTGACAAATGCTATGTTGCCTTTGTAGATCTGAAGAAGCTGATTTCAACTGCACTAGTATTACGGGTACCAAACTGGGAGTTACCTTTCCATATCTCTACAGATGCATCAGACACAACTATAGGAACTGTACTTAGACAAGAAGAGGACATGAATCCCTACCCTATTTAATATGTTAGCAAAAACCTTACCCCTGTTGAGTTAAATTACACAGTAATAGAAAAAGAATTTCTAGTTGTTATACATGCTATCAATAAGTTTAGACATTATATAACAGGTTATCTAGTCTTTCTGTATATTGACCACTCTGCCATCAAGTACTTGGCAAAAAAACCAATCACTAATGGGTGAGTAACTTGATGGTGGTTGTTACTATAGGAGTTTGATATCAACATAAAGCACCGACCAAGAAAAGAAAATCCTGTTGTAGATTTCTTGTCTCGGGTACCTAAGATAAATGATCTGTTATTAGTAGACGATCAGTTTCGAGACGAGCACCTATTCGCTGTAAAGATTAAAGCACCTTGGTATGCAAATGTAGCAAATTATTTAGAAATCAGGAAATTACCAACCCATCTATCACCCAAGGAAGTTGATTGTCCAACGCAATGCCTGATTTTCATGGATTGGTGGGTATCTTTTCCACACTGGATCCGATCTACATATTCGAAGATGCATTCGAGAAGATGAGGTCTATGACATCCTGAAAGCCTGTCACGATGAGCCTTGTGGCAGACATTTTTCAAACCACAGAACCAGACATAAGATCCTTCAGATGGGCTATTACTAGCCCACTGTATTCAAAGATGCCAAGAAATATGTTCAAGCCTATGATAGTTGCCAAAGGATGGGACATCCTGGCCAGGCTGATGAAATTCCACTACAGCCGCAGTTGGTGGTGGAACCCTTTGAAAGATGGGTGCTTGACTTTGTTGGGCCCTTTAATCCGCCATCAAATCAAAAGGTCTATATACTGGTTACCACAGACTATGTAACTAAATGGGTAGAAATAGTAGCCTTGCCATGGGCCATAGAAGAAACAATGATTAATCTCCTTTTTGAACTGTTTGTATGATACAAATTACCAAGGGAGGTGATATTCGATGGAGGAGCATAGTTTACAGGGCATAAAATTTTAGCCACCCTGCGAATCATCATGTCAAACATCGAGTTACCTCTCAGTATCACCCACAAGAAAATGGATAGGTAGAGAGCACCAATAAAGTCGTAGAAGAAATCTTGACTAAGACAGTCTCGTCAAATCGATGAAACTAGGCCACTAAACTTCCAGAAGACTTGTGGGCCTATTGCACAACATGGCGCAATGCTATTGGATACTCCCCTACAAACTTGTTCTTGGAAAAGAACCAATCTTCCCAATAGAGTCTGAGATAAGGACTCTTAAGATAGCCCAGGAGGTTGGATTGGATCATACAGAAGCCCAAACACAACAAATTCAACAATTAAATGAGCTAGATGAAGCACGCTTACTTGCCCTACAACGTACAAAAATTATTCAGCAACAGAGGGCCAAGTGGCATGATAGGATTATTAAAAAGAAATCATTTCAGAAAGGTGATTGGACACTCCTCTATGACTCCAGATTTCAGGAATTCCCAGGGAAACCGCAGACAACGTGGCTCGGGCCATAACAATCGCACCATAACTTTAATCACCATTGATAGCTCTGGTGCTCCCTTTATAGTGAATGGACATCAGTTGTGACTGAATCACCATCCACTCACAAAGGAATCTTTGTATCACCAGGTAAATAATGATCCTACTCTCCAAATCATAGCTACAGGGGATGGTAACCCGACAACTTCATTTGCATGAAAAAATTGTTTTCTTCTCATATTGTAAATAATGTACATATTTTCTTTTGAAAATGGTTGAGAAATTTTATTCTTTTTTTCTTATTTAGTACGCTAGAATTTTGATACAAACATTGTTTATAATCGATCGTTTTTCCTTAAAAGAGCAGTTGTTGTTCCTTTGTCACGGTTGTTGTTCCCTTCTTGAAGAAACAGTAGTTGTTCCCTTTCCAATGAAATAGTTGTTGTTCCCTTCTCGAAGGAACAATTGTTGTGCCTTTTCCAATGAGACAGTTGTTGTTCCCTTTCCAAAGAAACAATTGTTGTTCCCTTCTCGAAGAAACCGTTGTTATTCCCTTCCCAACGGAATAACTATTGTTCCCATCTCAAAGGAATAATTGTTGTGCCTTTTCCAACAAGACAATTGTTGTTCCCTTTCCAAAGAAATAGTTGTTGTTCCCTTCTTGAAGGAACATTTGTTGTTCCCTTTTCCAAAGAAACAGTTGTTGTTCCCTACTCGAAGAAACAATTGTTGTTCCCTTCTCGACAAAACAACTGTTGTTCCCTTCTTGAAGGGACAGTTCCTGTTCCCTTTTCCAAAGAAACAGTTGTTGATTCCTTCTCGAAGAAATAGTTGTTGTTCCCTTCTCAAAGAAACAATTTTTGTTCCCTTTTCCAAAGAGTAGTTGTTGTCCCCTCTACGAATGAAACACTTGGTGTCCCCTTTAACGAAAAGAAAAAATTGTTGATCCATCGCTATGAATGATTGTTGTTCTCATTACTATCATTCCATGCTAGTTATTCCCTTTTGGTTATGAGTTTGATCTAAATATTTAAAAGCGGTAATATCTAAATCATCATGATTCTTAGCCTTTTTGGTGTATATTTTTTTTCTAACATGCTCTATCTATAAATATTCCTACTTATGTCTATTTTTCAGATACATTATAATCTGTTCATGATCTATCCCCACCATACTAGTTTCTCTTTTACTACACATTCAAATGGTAATTTCCTTAATAAATATGATGGAGAATCTAAGGCATATTTATCCTTGGCATTGTTTTTACTTCTTACACCATCCCAGACTCTCAAGGAGTTGATGAGCCTCCACTAACTTCTAAATAAAAGAAAGGAGAAGAAACACAACAAATTAAGCTAGAAAAAAGGGGATAGGGGGTCTCATCACGAACTAACCTACCACAATCATAGGAAAGTAACATAAGTGACATTCCCATTATGGCTACCACACCAGGGTAATGGCCTTGTGACACTAAAAATGTCCAAGGACGGGAAGTCTCATCACGAGATGGATTGTTCACTTTGTTATGATCCAGTGAGTGGCATTGTTACTATCTGGTCATCATGCCTAAACAATTTCGTTTTTAAAAGGGAAATCATTTTTAAGTTCGGGATACTGGCTCATTTGTGGGTTAAAAGGAAACCCTATCGAAGCTATAGATGCCTACTCGTAGCAATGGATTTGCCTATGGTATTGAAGTATACTTTGAAGTTGCCAAATTTTTATTATGTCCTTAGTTCTTATTTACTAAATAAAAAGGGAGAAAACACCTTCAATTTGTGATTACATCTTTAATAACTAGTATGGCTGGCATATGTATATTAATTGAACCACGTCAGCATTATCCAATCATCTCACGTTAGCAGTCATAAATTTAAAACAACGTCTCGTCAGATTTCATCGCACATACTCCAAAAAGTAAATCTCTTTCAATGATGTAAATTTTGTATGCTCTATTTCTCACGATCCTCTATGACCAATCGAACGATTGTGAAATTATTGCATTCAATTCTGACTGCATGACTGTTCTGACCACTTTTGCGGTAATAATGATGTCGCATGCTCTCTTTCCCGTCCACATGCTTTACAAGTCGTGGTTGCCATTTTTTTCTTTAGAGGGGGGCGATCATACATTATTACAACATGAAGGCGCATGATTAACGAACAATTGCCATACGTGTCAATATTATAGGATATCATTACCAAGAATCTGTACTTAGTTTCTGTTATTTCTACTCCTGCATGAGTTTATAATGTTTCATTATGATATTTGTGGGATCCAATAGTGCATACAGGTTTGCAAATTGTCCTCGGGAAATAGCAGAAATGGGTGGCACCTCTGCTCGCAGTGAGCCTATGCTGTTACAGATCACCATGTAAGCCTGAGATAGCCTAGAACGTGTAGGATGGGCATAATATCTTACTTGGCTGCAAGGGTTTAATGTTGACATTGCTCTGGAATTCCTACAGAATTTACAGAATGAAAGCACAAATGTCAAAGACAGGATCATAGCATTAACTGAAGCCATTCTAGCAGAGGTCACAGGCCTCCCCACAGAAGGCATAACTTGGGTTGAAAAGCACATGGTATTTCATGAAGTTGTAGAATTGTTCAAAGATCTAGGCGAGGAGTTAGTGTGGGAAGGAAAAGGTATTTGTCTTACATCCTTGAGCGAACCATGGTGTGAATTGGCCAAAGTCATTCAGAAATATATCACATCCGATGGTCACCATTATGTGGTAAGACCTTGACACCTTAAATTATTGGTCGCATTAAAACAGAAAATAGTAATTAATTTGCCATTTTTCCTGAATATGCTATTACATGAAGTTGCTAGTAGAGTAAGGAAGTCTAGGAACCTGCAGGCCACAGTCAGTCATCATGGTCTAATTAAATTAGTGGACATTAAGGAATTAACTCAGTTATAGTTAAACTGGGACAATTTTATAAGCTCTTATGCACTACCCCTGGAAGGAATTCCTAAAAACACCCAGCCTGAGAAAAAACGTCAGACCATGGAGATACAAGCCCCAAAAAGGGGATGAAAAAGAAAAGCCTCTGTTTTGACATCTATTCCTATTAAAAGAAGACGGTTTGAGCAAAATTTCCAGTGGAGAAGCATTAGTTTACTCATAGATGAGGTGGGACCATCCCATGGATCCCCTGATAACCAAAAAATTGCTTTTCCTCAGGATTATGAAGAAGAGGCAGATCAAGTTTTAGAAAATTTGGGAACACTCTTTGAGGAGCTGGGCCAATTTGAGAATTTACATACTCCTATCCCTTCCACTTCTCCTCATATTTCTCAACATACAGAGACATTACCCTCCTCCGAAAATGACAGAGAAATGCAAGAATTGGAAGGGCAGGATTTTTCTAGAGTTGAATCCCAGGAGCCTGAGGCTAATTCAAGGGATATAGCCTCACTTGAGAAAAACCCTGATAGAATTGAGGAGCTTGGAGTTAATTTAGGGGATACAACCCCACTCAAACAAAACCCTGATAATGATGTGGAGCCGGAAGCTATTCTAGACATACAACCTTACTTGAACCAAACCCTGACAATGTTGATGAGTCAGAAGCCAATTCAAGAGACACAGTCTTACTCGAACATGAGCCTGACGATTTTGAAACCGCCCCTACTTTTGAGAATGTTATTACTGGCCGTTCTTCCTCAGTAAAGAAACCTACTTTAAGAGTAAAGAGGCGAGATGATCATAGGTTGGAATTTATGGATAAAGAAAACAATAAGTTGGAAAGAAAAATTAAGCATCTTAGAAAATGGCTAAGAGACTAAGAAAAATTGTAGGAAAGAAATGGAGTTGAAATTAATCAAAACATAGAGTGGGAATTCTCTTAATGCCACTGGGACTCGAATGGAAAACGTCAGCACTTGTCCAGCAGGGATTCAAATTGAGGATATCTGTACTAGTTTCGTAGAAACCCAAACAAATTTTTGTTCTTCTATCGAATTGATAGAAACAACCATTCAAACATATTTCTGTTCTTCTGTTGAATTGGTGGAAATAGAAACTCAAACAATTTTTTTTTCTTTTGTTGAATTGGTAGAAATAGCCACTCAGACAGATCTACAGACAAATCTTTGTGTCCCTATGTCAACAGTAGAAGCAGTTGTTCAAATAGACCCTTGTGTTTCTATGGTAACAATAGAAGAAGACATTCAAACAGAGTCAATAGAAATTGGTAGTAAGACTACTCAGACTAAGGATGTACCTCCCTATACCCCCTTGGTAGTAGAGGCTGAGGACGGAACTGATAGAATTACAACAAGTACTACTGCAGCATCAACAAGAAGATGTGCCTCTGAAGAAATATAAGGAGTTATTGAAAAAAATATTGACGTGACCACAACAGAGGATGAAACCTATGCTAGCCTTAGAGCAGAAAGGAAGAAAGTGGAGGAACTACAAGGATAATATCAGAAAGTTGTGGAACAATTCAAAATTATTTGTTTTGTTTAACCATATGCACTAGCATGTAGATTGTCTACTACGAACTATACACTTTTTCTACTCAAATGATATTTACTGTTAAAAGTTAAGGCCATTAGAGCTAGTCAGCCTTTGAGTTTAAATCTACTCCTGATTTTATTAAATGTTGTCAAACACAGATTGAGGATGTAAAACGTTTCTTATGTGAATTATATTTGCACAATTTCTTCTTGGAAGATGACAGGGATGCCAATCTAAGCTACTTCCAGTTCCAGGCTTTCCTCTCCTTCGCTAAAAACCAACTCAAATGGGCTGAGGCTCATGATACTTTCTAGAGGAGAGAAAGTGAACTCGATATTTGGGTAAGAGGTGAACCTACGCTACCCCTGTAGCTCTGGGTACAACATAAGAGATTTATGGAAAAATAAGGAGTTGTGTCCACCTTGGGTCCCATCCACATAGACACTATCAAGTCGGGTTTGGAATATTTTGAATACATTAGAGAAACTCCTCTCTTGGATGAAAAGCAAAGATGGATAGCCTTTCGCAACAGTGTCAAAAATCGAGAAACTTTTGGTTATACGAACTTCACTGCAATTGTAGCTAGACTCGCCTATTACGATAATCTTGTCCTAAGTGAGGGTCCTACTTGGATTGGATGTCGCTATAGGATCCCTATCATTTGGCATCCTCTTGATGGGTATCGGTGTAATTATGAAATTATCCATAGATCAGGAAGGTCAAGTATTCGGAGTACTTAAAATAAAAAATGGTTTTAGGGTCTACAAGGAAGAAACATATCCTGCCTATTCTCTGACTCAGTTGCGTCTTAATTATCTTATTTCACTCTCTGATTGTTATCGCACAGAAAGTTCTTACAACCTTGAAATAGACAGATGAATCCCAGGTTGACATATTAATGTAGGATTAAGGTTGATTTATAAATTCATCTTAGTGCACCAACAACGAGGATATCCCAAACCCGACACGAGAAACAAATGAGTGTCATGTTCAAGAGCGACACGCTGCCTATACAAGAGATGTTTCACTTTCATTATTCCCCACTATTTCTAGCGAGTAACCCAATTATTTTTTATCACAAGCTTGAAGGGGATAACGTATGCGTGTCGTATAAGTTCATTCTTTGAATGAATCCATCCTAGTAAGTTTTATGAGTCTTAGGAAAGAGAAACCTGGTCTCGTCGTGGTGACTAGTCTTTCGTCGTTTAATTTTTTATGAGTCCAATGGAAGAATAACTCAGTATCTTTTGCATATTTAGAGAGTTTGAAAAAGAGACAAAGAAAAAAAACTCCTCCATGTCCCTTTTCATAATTTTTCTCTCAAATCTGAAAAGGTAGAAAACAATATTCGAGAGAACCTCTTGACCATGTCGACCAAGGTGTATCTTTTTCATAAATGGTCAATCTCAGTCCGAAAAAGGGATAAACGTATACTGAGATGATGTTAATTCATTTAATTTAATGAGTTCGAAAAGACAAGTGCTCGGTGATCTTTTCATATTTCGAGAGTCAGAAAAGAGCTTAAATATGACTCGAGGGGGATTTCCTTTTCATTTATTTTTAACGAGTCCGAAAAAGAGAAAAAACAAAAACTTGTTGAATCGGTCAGGAATGATCACTGTAACCATTGAAAAGAACTTGTAACTGCACAAAGATAACCACACATCACTGATATCGAGGAAAAGAATAAAATATTGGAAAAAATGTGTTAAAAACTTATAAGTAGACCAAAAGTAAAAACATTTTTACCATTTCACTTTCAGTAAATTAGATAGTGCATTTTACCCTAATTTTCGTGACTCTTAAAGCAAGTAGTGTGGGAGATCAAGGGCACCAATTCATGAACCATCAGCTATAGGTAAGAGCTCTTCCTTTTCTCTTGATTTTCATTCTAATTTCATGCCATTTCATAGGATTTTTGCTAGTTAAAAGGGAGTATTTCAATTTTAAAAATCGGGGGTGACTAGTGTGAGTCTGCTCATCAGATCCACGTTGATCGCCCCTGATCCCAAAAGGCTCTCGCACTGCCAGCGCGAAAATAATTAGAATAGGCACACTGGCCATAGGGTGGAAAAAATAAAGAGAAATCCTCTCTCTTGATCGATTTTTTTGAGTTTTTGATCCACGGAAAGGCATTTAATCAATGTATATGGTTTGTTTGCAGGAGATTTCGACAACATGGTCATCGAATGGAAGGAAAGGGGCCATGAGGCAGAAGATCACCAGGCTGCCCAAAGCATTGAATGTGTCAATGATTTGAGGGATTGTAGGTTATTGAAATTCTTCTGAACCCCAGGACTCAGAGCTCAAAATGAGCTACTACACTATCTGATTAGTCTATGGGATGTTGATCAATAGATCTTCATCATTGAAGACCAAGAACTAGAGCTGGAAGTAACTGATATCTACTTCATTACTGGATTGTCCAGAAGAGGGGAAAGAGTCCAACTCTTTGGATACCGTGGTGGAGGTGAGAGCACCAATACCTTAATTAGAAGGTGTTTCCCGGGTGCAGAGACAACTGTGAGTAGGAATTTGAAGCTTCCTAACCATCGACAATGTTCCCTTGAGGATAATTCTACACACCATGGCACGTATAGCTAGGGCGCAAGATTTGCACGAGATCTCGAAATCACAATTCCAGTATGCGGTGGATTGCCTTACTCCAACAGTGTTCAACTGGTGCGAGGGACTGTTGGTTGACATGAAGAGGAAACTAACCAAAGGAAAGTTGGGAAACTTGAAGCATTTCAACTTTTGTTTGATTTTGGTCACTTTATTTTGGAGCGTGTGCCCCTATTTCGATACTAGTGGAGGATCCAGATCCACAAGATCCGAGGCTGCTCAGATGGAGTGAGATCATGCCTCGTGGAGGAGGGTGGCAAAAAATGCATTTCCCTCTATCGTTCATTGGTTGGTTGTGCCACCCACTGATCATTGTGGATGACTATGCCTATCCCGACATGAAATTCAAAGGAGATCCAAATCTTTCTCTACCACGGGTGAACAGTGGATTGATGTAGGTAAAACTTGTTTTTGGAATTTTTCAAGTTTTATGAGTTTTTTTTGTTTAAAGTATATTTGAGAGTTTACTTTTGATAATTGTGAAGATGTGGGAACAAAGAGGCCTCCTAGCATGTCTCCAATAGCACGACGAGTAACACGTTAGATAGAATATGCTCCATACGAGGAAGGAGCAGATCCTATGGTAGAAATGGAATGAAATATGGAAGTGATTACCTAAGGGATTCTAGAATATGCGAATATAGATGACATTCCACTGTGATACTAGAGGCATACAATGAGAGCGTTTGTGAGACTACGTCCGTTGTTAGGCTGAGTGATTAGAGTGGTCTCATGCTTTTGCGAGAACCATGTGGGAAAAGAGCCTTTTCTAGTTGTGATTTTTGCATTGTTGTAGGCTTTGAAATCCATGTGTCCCAAAACACTAATTTTTTGATATTTTGGTGAAAAAACTTTGACAGAAGTGATATATATACGTGTGTGTGTGTGTGTGTGTGTGTGCATGTTTCTATCTTCTACTTATGTTTTCATGTATCATGATGATTTGATCAGTTTTATAAGTTATGAAAATGTCTATCTAAAACATAATTTGCTAATGCATTTGTTAGTTTATTTAAATTCCATGGAATGTGATGATATGTGATATAATCAAAATTCCTTTCCAGTAATCGAATAGGTAGATACATAGGAAAAATTTATGGATTTATTACTGAGTAATGATTATTCAATTGTAACACAACAAGTTCTGAATCTAACTTAACAACTAAATTTATAATGTCAAGAGCAACTGCTTCTGATAACAATTCAATAATTGCACTGTACTTGACAATATTTTTAGTTGTTGGTCTCAGGCAAATACCTTGTAAATCGATCGACTTGCCATCAGGGATGAAGAGTTCCTAAGTTGCGGAAGATAGGTTCCGTGTGCTACGACAAAAACCATCAACAAAACCAACATAATGGTTTGAAGACATCTACAAACTGAGTGGAAAACAAGGTAAGCAGAGGAAACATGTCTACAAAGAAAACAATCACACCAAAAAATAAAAACTACACACCAATGAATTCACACACTAATGTACAAAAGTAATTACATAGAATTCATGCATAATGATTTTTCAGATAAAGCTTATTGCGGGGCTGTGATAACTCATTACTCTCGTAGTCAATGAATTCATAGGCGCCTTTTTGCAAGACGCATTTAACAATGTATGGCCCATGCCACATAGGTTCAAACTTCCCAACTCCCATCTTATCGTTGGCTTGATCATACAACAAGACCAAGTCACCTTCAGCAAAAACTCGTGGAGAAACAATTTGATCAAAATGAGCTTTAACTCATTTTTTATGTGCTTCGATCACCATCGCAGCAATACAATGGGTCTCATCAAGCATCTCAAGATAAAGTAACCTCTCCTCTTCATGTGAGGTATCGAGGAGTAGCTCGATAGCTAGTTTTAACAAAGGAATTTCACACTTGATTGAGAGTGTCACCACTAAACCATATACCAACTGAAATGGAGTGAAACTAGTGGTTGTCTTAGCCGAGGTTCGATAAGCCCAAAGAGCCCATAATAACATGAGATGCCAATCCCTTTTATGCTTCCCAATGGTTCATTGAAGCATAGTAATCAAGACTTTGTTAATTACTTCAACTTGGCCATTGGCCTATGGTTAGTAAGGAGTTGATCTAGCATGGCGAAGACCCAACTAAGCAGTCAACTCTGCCATCATTTACTGATGAAAATGTGATCCGTGATCAGTGAAAATGGCTTGGGGGATGCCAAAACAGGCTAGGACATGGTTAAAGAGGAATTGAGCAGCAGTGATATTGTCAGCATTATATGTGGGCATCGCCTTAGCCCATTTAGTAAAATAGTCGACGAAGACAATGATATAGCCATGGCCCCCCCGACCAAGCGAGGGTTACATGTCATGAAATGTATGCCCCATTTAGAAAATGAGCCAACTGTAACAACTGGGTGTAAGGGTACTGGAGGGGCGCTCTATTTGCAGTTATAAATCTGACATTCATGACACTTTTGAACTGTCAGAATACAATATTTGAAGATAGAAGGCTAGAAATAACCAACGCGAAGGATCTTCTTAGCAGTGGCATAACTTGACATGTTACCACCACATGCCCTAGAGTGGCAGTCATTCAAGATTCGTTCAACATTTTCAAGTGTTAGACATTTGTGAATATCATAATCAACATCGACTTGGTACAATGTATCACCAATAATTTGATAAGATTGATACTGATGCCAGATGCAGCGCCAGTCGAATCAAGACAACTTGGATCAAAAAGTTTGGGTCTGAAGATAAACAATGATATCTCCATACCACAGGTTGAGAGTGCTGATGAGAAACAAAGTTTCATCAGGAATCTTCCCAGTAAGAACAGTGGAGGTGTTTGCAGAAGGAAGGGTGTAGATAAATTCAGCAAAAACGAGTGACTTCTTTGATTTGGTAGCAGTTAAATCCAAATCAAACTCTTGTAGGATAAAAATCCATTTGGAGTATTTTCCCCCGAGCAATTGATGAGTCAGAATATAAGTCATGGGTTTACAGTCATAAATCACTGTGGTATTCTGTAAAAGAACGTAATGGCGAAATTGTTGAACAACATGGACTGTTGCCAAGGCACGTTTCTCGAAATGAGCATATCGAGTTTCGATGTCAATAAGGTTTCAACTCAAATAATAAACCGCATGTTCATTTCCATCATCATCATCATCCTGGACCAGAACTATAGCAATGGTATTGGAAGTCACGACCAAGTATAGGAAAAAATCGCGCTGATAGTTAGAGGGATGTAATAAAGGAGCATTGATGAGTGTTCGCTTTAGAGCATTGAAATATTTTTGGGCAATTTCATCCCAAATGAATGGGATGCCCTTCTTAAGCAAGCGAGTAAATCCCTTGGCAAGCTTAGTGTAACTAGGGACAAAGCGATGAAGAAAATTAGCCTTTCCTTGCAAACTCTGCAATTGGTGTAGTGACGAAGGAGGGGGTAAATTTACAATAGCCTCAACTTTCAGAGGATATATTCGAATTTATTCTTTGGACACAACAAAAAACAAGAGCTTACTAGATTCTATGCAGAAGACACATTTATGTGGATTGAGATGGATATTATAGTGTCGAAAATGTAGAAAAATTGCTCGAAAGGTGGTCCGGATGGTCATGACGCTTAGCAGAATGAGCCATAATTCGTCTAGATAAGGTTAAACAACATGTTTAATATCATGAAAGGCATATGAAATTTCTCTCTAGAAGGTAGCACCAATGTTTTTTAGACCGAAAGGGAGCTTCTTATAAGTAAAAGTCCCCATGGATAGATGAAATCAGTCTTGTGTTGATCAGCGGGTAATATGTTAATCTGGTTGTAACTAGAAAAACCATCCATAAAAGAGAAAATCTCACTCCTAGCGCACTCATCAATGATTTAATCAATAAAGGGAGTGGGATAGTTATCTTTAGGGCATGCGTGATTGATGTTGGGGTAATCAACACAAACTTAGATTGTTCCATGCTTTTTAGTAACAGGTATGATATTAGAAACCCAATCTATCAATGGGATAGGATAAATAAAGCCAACCTTTAGAATTTTTTCAACTTCTCCCTTCATAGCAATGGCCTTCCTGGGATGCACAGGACAAATTCATTGACTAACAAGCTTCACATTAGGATACGTGGGTATTTCATGCACCACAATAGCTGGATCAATACCAGACATTTCCTTATATGACCAAGCGAAGACATCACGAAATTATTTGAAAAGGTAAGTGTAAATCATGAGCTCATTAGGAGAACACGAAACCCCAATGTGAATGTTCTTGATAATTCCAAGTTTAATGGAAATTTCAATCGACATGGTTGCAGTAATATTTGCCATATTACCTTCGAATAAACTTCATGCACCAAAATAGGTGTTTGAAGTGGATGCGTTTGGTTATGAGAAACAAAAGCTTCAAGAAATGAAGGAATCTCATTTAGACTTGGAAGAAATGAGGAATGATGATGGACATCATTCCAAGGAGTTTCATTAAGAGACATAACCTCAAAAATACTCTCGTCGGTGGGGAATATCTCATTCAAGGGATTTAGAGAATCCCAAGAACCAAGCCAAGGAGATTGCGAATAGGTATCCCAGTGCATACTGAGAACACCATCACTTTCTGAAGCGGCCGTTGAAGCTGAGATAGTTTCTTGATAAGCTTGTTCTAAGGGAATTAGCGGCATATCGTCACCAAATGAATAAACCTGATATGAAGAAGGAATGATCCATGGATCAGTGGAGATAGAGACCATGTTGATCGAAGCGACAAGCGGAGGTGGGAGCGAAAAAGTTCCCATTAAGGCAGAATCTTTGAAAAGACCTTCCCCCACACTCTCATATGGAATATCGATATTTCCCACATATGGGACATTTCCATTTGAAGCACCAGAAGAGGAAAATAACAATTGATCAACTGTGACAATTTTTCCTTCATGAGGAAAACGGAGCACACGTAACAAAGAGGAAACCACACAAAACATGGCATGGGTCCAACTTCGCCCAAGTAGAAGGTTGTAATTCAGTTTTGCATCTACAACTTCTACTTATTACTCTATAGTCTTCCCTTCTAAAGTGATGTGAAAACTTGTGAGAATACCATAAGGACAGGAGCCGCTTCCATCAAAGGCCTCCAAGGTGTTTGGGGACTGGTTGAGAGGTGGAGAGCCAATAACTTTCCAACATGAAATAGACATGATGTAGGTGGAAGCACCTTAATAAATGACAGTTCGATGGATCATATTTCCTTTTATAATGACTCGAACAGAAATGCAATTTGACGAGGAAGATGAGGAACATGGTTTTCCAGATCGAAATTAGTCAAGTTCGAATCAACAGGAATGATGCCTCCTATAGCAGAAAATAATGATGTCTGCTGCTTTGGAAAAGTTTGGAGAACTTCTAAAGCAGACATCTCCAAAGGCACTTGAGCTAAATCTTTGACAATACTGTAATGTTGAGCAGATCTAGTGTTCGGATTATAGGATGACTTCTGAAGCACACCTTAGGAGGCAGTCAGATGACAGATTCATTATTATGTCTCTTGATATGGAGAGGACCAGAATTGGGTGGAGCGGAAGTAGAAGGTGCATCAGTAGCTTCCTTTTCCACCATCTATTTTTGAGGAGTTTGATAATGTTTAGATCGAGTGGATATAGAGATAGGCAATGAACCCATCATCATGTAAACCCTAATAACTAGATGAGGTAGAGGATTGTGGTTGGTCTACCAACTAAGTCTAATGAGATGGAAGTGGCTCTTTCAATATAGTTAGGGTCCCTTTCAATAAATGGCTAACTCCTACACAGTAGGGAAAATCCTTGGTGTAATGATCTTCCTCACAAATGAGGCAAGGATATTTCGTCTTTTGTTTCGAGGCATCATCAGCAGATGACTTAGGAGGATCCTGTTTTGGGGTATCGGATTTTGCCTTACCTTTACCCTTCTTCTTACCTTTTGAGGCTTTATCTACTGTAGTAGAGTGGATGACATCGACCTTGGAGTTTTTACCAAGATTCGATGCATTTTTCGAAGGATGATTAGAACCAATATTCGAAATATATTTTTGCTTCGAATAAGCTTTAGTGGAAGTTTGAGATACTAATCCAATTATATGATCAACATGTGGTACATCTAGAGACTTCGAAGATGTTGGATCTGAAGATGGCCTTGGAGCACTGGGAAACATTTCATACAACATGACAGATTGGGAATAAACCAAATCCAAATAATGGGCACACACAATAGCTTGATCCTCGGTAATGCAACCTCCCATTGCTATATCTGTAGTGATTTTTTTTATGAATGAATTGGTGAACCATTCCGTCAACAACTCATCAGGGATTTCAAATTTGATGAGGCGACATCGACGTCTCCATTCATGGATGTGATCAGAGATGCGGGTCGCGGTATCCTGTTTTAGAGATGTGAGCAAGTGGGTACCAATTTCGTAATGAACCTGTAACTGGGAGTGGGTGAGGAAGGCCATGACCAAAGATTTGAATTCTGCATAGGTACCTCGAGGCAACTCGATATACCACTTTTCACTAGCACCTATTAAGGTTTGTTGAAAGAGGTGGAGATGAACAGAATCAATAATGTAGGAATTAGAAGAACACCATAAGTGATATGTCATCACATGGGCCTGAGGATCCTCTTTAGATTTTCCTTCAAATATGGGGCAATCACTCGGAATTTTAGTGGGAACTGGAGGCCAATAAGTTTAATGAAGAATTAGATCCTTAGTAAGCCTTGAGACGTCGGGCAGTTATAACATTGCTAAAAATGGAAATTGCGGGTTAAAAGGCATATAAGGCCTTTGATAAGGCCTAGTCTATGGGTTCCAACCTTTTTGGTAAGGATTCTTCCCCTAAAGTGGAGGATTTGACCATAAGGGGCTTGATTTTTCCCCCACTGAGGGATACCTTGACCATAAGGTGGATTCTTCCCAAGGTAGGGTTGATATTGACCTGTCATAGGCCATTGATAACCATAAGGAGGTGTTGACAGTGCTGGACCTGCCAACATGTCAAGGGGATCTCCCCGGTAAGAAGTCCCAATTAGACCTCACATCTTTTGGTGTAGGAGTCCAAATAGTGGGTCATAAGGTAATGCCTTGACCGCGATGTCACACAGAGGTAGGTAAGATAACTTTGTCAGTAGCAAGGGTGTGACTTATGCAGTGAGTCAAAGAAGGTGTATGAGAGGTTCTAACACATAAAGGGGAGATGAGGGTGAAGGTGAGTTCCAGGTTGAGAGGGATTAATACCAACTCGGCTAGGAACACACAACACAAAAGGACATGCACAGCTTCTGGCGGAGTAGTCCACTCGGATACAGTAGTCAAAACATACAAGGTGAGATAGCATGTACATCACTCGCAGATCAGTCTGAGACGAGTGCAACAATTGTTACAACAAGGTTCATGTGAAAGATCTATCTGGTGTTCGGTAGAGCAGTCGAAATGAATGGGACAACATTAAAAACATATACAACACATTAACAACAAGATTCATATAATTGCATACAAATCAGTTCATACACAAATATGTAATTTAAACAACATATATCATTAAGGCAACCAGACTAGTCCAACTACAATAACAACATATGCATGAAAATGTGTTGGCTCTTATTATATAAAGAAGTGTAAGTCACAATCATACAATACATCCATGTAAGCCTGCTAGCCCCAACAGTGGAACGTTATGGCCACATCTATCTGCTCCTTCAAAGAGATGAACTAGCTTCATGTAGTGGAGAAGCCAAGGCGCGTTACAATACTGTCCAAAATTTATCCAAGGTAGTCTTATCAGAAGCTTGGCTGAACAAAAGCCTCTATAATGAGTTATGAGGGACTATTTATAGCAAAGGGTGGGGTGACCCTTGACATTCCCCTTTGTGACAGTTCAAATACCCTCATGACTCTTCACCTACTCTATGACTGTTACGTCCAACTATTGACACTTGACTTACACTTGACATGACTCGATGTTACAATGCAAATGTACTCATGTGAGATAACATGGCTTGAGCAAGCCAAGCAAGACTTCATTGACACTCGGCTCGCTATGGTGAGACCAACTCTTTGACTTGCTTGTGATGGTGAAGGTGGTAAGCTGATGCCAAGCTTGGTCATCCGTGATGGTCTGTGTTATCACAAAATCTAACCCTGATAGGCTGCTAATCAAGTAGACTCTGAGTAACTCTTTCAAACCAATTATTTGGTTGAGGCTTAGCCTCTTCAACCTGAGAGGGCTCTCTCAATAGGTTTATGATTTCTAATTAATGATTAGATGGCTAACTCTAGGAATAAAAATGGACAGAAATGTATAACTGGTTGACTATTTGAATCAAAAGATTAGAAAACATCTATTGGGATATGGAGTCAAGATAGTCTTCATCAAAAAAACATGATCAACAAAACATGGAAGTCAAGGCACTTGGAGTTTTAGGTTTATAAGTAAAATAGTAACACAGTGAATCAACACAGTTTACAAGCATGTGAAGGAAGTTAGACCATTTTCCAATGAATTCTAAGTATCACAAGCTCATACCATTGCAACTAAGTAATTGAAAAAGGCCATAATAACATCAAACACATAAACCCCTTGTGAATATTGAGTAGTCAAACTGATCTCTATATTAAGTTTGGAAAATTACAGTTTCTTACAATAACACAACTTTATTTTGCTAATGAAATTCCCAACCCTGAGGAATTCGATTCTCATGCTTTATATAGAATTTTTACAACCTTGGATTCTATGATCCATCTTTAGGAGAATTTGAATTCCTAACATTGACACCTATCTATTCATAAAATAAACTACTTAATTACAACTTGACAGCTAACTATCTTTAAGAGTCCTAATACAAATAGGAGTGAAACTCCTAAAACATGCTTTCAACAACCTTATCTATGACTTACACATTCTTTAATCAACTGCTAATCCATGTCTTCAAGCTTTATGATGTCTCCAGTATTTTTGCAAACCCTGCTGAGTCATGACCTAACTGTCTTAAAAACAAGGAGACAAAGTTCCTCTCTTTAAAACCCTAAATCCTTTATGCTTATCTTCGAGCAGTTTCATATAAGTGGCATGTGTTAGTAATCCATTTAAACTTCATTTGTCCACCTGTGCAAGAAAGGGAATCTCAAATAGATGAAAAAGAGAACGAAACATGACTGTGCTACGAAAATAGCCTGTTTTCGTAGCACAACTTTTATATTACTTATGGAATACTTCTTTGAACCATTCTGCATCACTGCCATCTGAAACTTCATCAATGATCCTTTTGAGTTCATGTAAAACTATGAGTTTAATTAGACCATGATGAAAAAGGGAAGTTTCATATCCTTGAGATTTCAACTGCACTTTATTTTCCATCTTAGCTACACTTCGATACAGGAAGTAAGGCAAATCTAAAGAAAGCATACCAGTAAAATGCAACAGGAGTTTAAAATGATATGACTAAACCTTTTGATATCTGCCTTCACAGCTAAAATAATGTTGAATTTTGAAGAGCAAGTTGGCATAGTTGTCCTTGATGTAGTTCCTGACAATTGCCTTGGTTAAGTCTATTTCTGCAAACTTTGGCTTTAGAAACACTTTACATGGTTCCATGTCAAATATGAAGTTTTTGAACCATATATCTTGCCCCCTAGGAATCTCTGTCACCAAAGCTATGATCTCTAGAGAAATTTGAAAGTTTAGGATTCCAACCTTTGTGCTTGAGCCAGTGAAATGTAGTGCAAAATCCTTTGTCACCTGAGTATGTCCTCCCTGCAATTTTTTACAAAACTTCCAACATATTGCTTTCTTGAAGGCTTCCACAACTGATTTATCTCTGGCTAAGACCTCGGTGCTTTCAGGCTCAGTTCTTAAACAATTACCAGACCTGTGACTTTTCCTTTCTTCTGTCATCTTTGCCTTTGAATTCCTGTAACAAAACAACCTCGCTTGAAAACTTCGTTTATCAGCTTCGCTTGCCTATGATGGTCAGCCTCACTTGCTTATGGATGAAAGAAACCTTGGTAAGAAATTACCAAAAGCTTACTGTTCGAAAAACGATTCTGTTTGAGGGTTTGCATGCAAACTACAATGAGAGACTATCCAGCCCTTTCGAATTTGAAATTACCTATCATGATGAGCCCTAAATTCGAAATGATGAGTTATGGATGGCAGCATGCTTAAGAACTGACTCCTAGCTAACACCTAATAATGAAAATTTAATGAAATCTTAATGGATTGATGAGTTGACAAGACTGTTCTACGAATTCGTGCTTTTGTAGTGCGCAGGGAAAAGTGCTACGAAAAGAGTAGCATTTTCGTAGCGCAAAACAGACATTTTACACTGTCCTTGCTACGAAAACATGGTTTTGGGGCTAATTCCAAAAAATTTTCAAAATGGTTTAAGATATGAGTTTCTAAACCGAAAGTGAGACTTATGAGACATGGAATAAGGTTGTTAGATTTTATTTGGATATGAAAATGAGACCTATGAGACTCCTAACCTATCACCTACCCATTAAAACATAGGATGATTTAACACTCATCTAAGACCATGATTAGGAAAAATGTAAACTCTTATTTTGGTGATAACAGTGGCTCCACTTGGGATAGTGTACCCCTGTGGCACACTAAGAACTCGTAGCTCTAGTGCTATCCATTTTTTGGTAAAACAGAAATACTTTTATTTGATTTAACAAGCATCTTCTTCAAACTGTTGGGCCTTCAACTCGGGCTTAATCTCTCTGTTTTAGCTTATCATTATTAGCAATAAAAAATGACAAACATGGAATATATACAATGTCATGAGTGATTGATAAAACTTCAGTAAGTATAATGCTTGAGGAAACTGCCATTAACAGGCCCTCCAACATATGATCCTACATCAATTTCCTGCAATATATAAGTGTTGCTCCTATGAAAACTAGCAATTTTAAAAGGACCCTTCCATAAATTCTCAAACTTACCATGCTTGTCCTTTTCCTCAATTTTGGCCTCCCATTTCAACACTTTGTCTTGTATTTGGAAACTGTCTTCTTTAATCTTCTTGTCAAATGTATTTTTGATTATGGAATGAGCATGTTGATGGTTGTCATATACTTCATTTCTCTTTTCCTGCAAAGCTATCAATTGATTTATCCTCCTCTGAGTGGCATTTGGTTCTTCTTCCAGTCCTTGAATTAATTTCATGACCGATACCCCAAGTGATGTCAGAAAAATAGCTTCAACACCACAAAAATTCATACAGTGAAGTCCCAATTGATCTCTTTGTACATATCCTATTAGCCCATAAGGCGTACTTCAGCGTTAAGTGCCAAGCTTTCTTGTTCTCCTGCAATACCTTTTTGATGATTCTTACAATACTCTTATTTGATGATTCAGCAAGACCATTTCCTTGCGGATAGTATGTTGTAGAGTGTCCAAGAGTGATATGGTATTGATGACAGAAATTGATCATTTTCTTAGACTTGAAGGCTTGAGCATTATCTATTATAATCTTCATGGGGCAGCCAAATCGAGACAATATATTATTCTCTAGAAAAGAAATAATTACAGAATCATTAGCTTGCCTTGTTGGGATTGCCTCTATCCATTTGGTGAAGTAGTCCGTTGCTGTGAGAATCCAACGATGTTGTCCTAATGATGATGGATGTATTTCTCCAATAAAGTCTTACCCCCACTGCTGGGAAGGTGCTTCCACATAGATAGGTACCAAAGGCAGAGGTACAAGTTTTTTTCTTCCTTCAAAAATTTGGCATTCATGACATGCAGCAATTCTTTTGTAAATGTCTTTAAACATTGTTGGCCAATAATATCCTGCTCATAGAATCTTATTTTCTATAGCCTTCCAATAATGGTGTCCTCTGCAATCACCTTTATGGAATTCTTCAATGACTTTTTCAGCCTCCTCTTCAAGTAAACAATTTAGCAAAATTCCTCCTGTATCTTTCCAAAACAGATTTCTGTCAAATATAAAATATCTCAAAGATTTCAACTTCAAAAACCTTTCTTTGGATTTTGTTAGATCAGCGGGAGCTTTGTGATGTTGTAAAACAAATATCACATCTTGGTACCAATCTGAAACAAGATATTTCTCATCAATTGGAACCAATTCTTCCTCATCATCAGAAATTTCTGATATTTCTGCATTCAGATTTATGTCAAGACAATCCAAGTTTGACTAAGTCATTAACTTTTCCAACCCTTGTCCCTTCACCAATTTGGTTGGTTTGATGTCTATATCATATTCCAACAATTTTGTGATCCATTTTCCCCTCTTACCATCGGGATCTGCCTGAGTTAGAATGTCTTTTACCACAGTACTTGGAACATATGCCACAATGTGAGAATGCAGAATGTAAATTCTGAAATCTTTAATAACTTTCACCAAAGCATAGGCCTGTTTTTATAGAATATTATACTTCAGCTCAGCATTAGCTAATGTTATACTAAAGAAAGAGATAGTTGTTCAGTACCTTTCTTTCCTTTTTGAAGCAAAACTCTAGCAATTGTATTTTCGGAAGCAAATGTAAAACCAGAAATTATTTTGAGAAATATAGATTGATGAGTATCGGTGCTTGTGTGAGTGCATTCTTAATTTGCTCAAAAGAATTCTTTGCTTCAACTATCCATTTAATATCAACTCCTTTCTTTAAAATCCTTGTTATATCTTTAACAATCTCAACAAAGTTAGGAATGAAGTGCCTAACAAAATTCACTTTCCCAAGAAATGATTGAATCTCTTTCCTACTTCTTGGAAAATCTACTTTTTGAATTGCATTAACTCTATTAGGATCAATCCTAATTCCATATTCAGAAATAATATGACCAAGTAATTTGCATGTAGTTAAAGCAAATATGCTTTTAGTAGGATTAAGAGAGATACCAAACCTTCTACATTTAAGGAGATTTTTTTCTAGGTGTTTCAGATGATCTTCCTCTTTCTTTGAAAAGATTGTTATATCATCAAGATAAACAACCACCGTCTTGTCCCTTTTTTCAGAAAAAGCAATGTCCATTGCTCTTTGAAAGGTAGCTCCCACATTCATGAGACTGAAAGACATCTTGGCGTACATGAATGTGCCCCATGGTGTTGTGAAGGTTGTTTTCTCTTGATCATCCGGATGCACAAGAATTTGTTTGTAACCTGAGAAGCCATCAAGCATAGACATTCTTTGTGAACCAACAATATTTTGCAGAATTGAATCCATCTTGGGAAGATGATAGTTGTCCTTTAGTGAAGTCTTATTCAAATTCTTGAAGTCAATACAAATTCTGATTTCTCCACTCTTCTTTCTAGCCGGTACCAAATTTGCAAGCCAATTTGAGAATCTGATTGGGACAATGATTTTAGCATCAAAAAGCTTCTTAATCTCCTTTTCAATCAATGGCATGAGAAGGGGATTAATTCTTCTCAACTTCTGTTTGAAAGGTTTCTCATTTTCTTTAATAGGAATAGTATGCTGAATAATGGAAGGATCATGCTGTTTTAAATAAGCATAACTCCAAGCAAAAACATCAACAAACCTCTTCATCATCTCAATATATTTGAATTTCATATCAACTAAAAGAAACTTTGAAACTTTGATCATTTTAGATAAAGTTGATGTACCCAGATTGCAGCTTTCTACTTCCTCTTCATCAGCTTGAATCTTTGGTGATTTGAAAACATCATTTTGATCAAAAAGCTTCTCAAGAGTAATAAGACCCTTTGGTATTGAATTATTTTTTAATTTCAAGACTTCAAAATTTTCTTTAGACTCAACAAGCATGTTTTGTTGATCTACTTGAGTACTTTCAATTTCTTCTTTCAGCTCAATAAAATTCTTTACCTATTGATCATCTTCAAAAACTTGCCAATTAGGTATAGATGGTCTATGATGAACTTCAATCTCATATTTCTCAGAAGAATGAATAGGAATGACAAAAGGACTCGCTGAAACAGCAAGAGAATCAGCAATGGAATTTTGGTCTCTAGTTTTAACAATGAAAGAATAGGCTTGAAAATTATCCAACATGTCTAAAACTAGATTTTTGTATGCTCTCATTCTTACATCCTTTGTTTGATAAACACCTTCAACTTGTCTAATAACTAATTAAGAATCTCCAAAATCAGATATTCTGAGCCTTCATTCTTATCAAAACATCTAGACCCAAAGTCAAAGATTCATATTCAACCATGTTATTTGTGCAATCAAAATTCAGTTTGTAAGAGTAAAACTTACTCTCATCACTTGGACTTGTAATCCAAATTCCTACTCCTGCCCCTTCTTTTCCTACTGATCCATCGAAGTACAATGACCACCATCCCTCCATCTCTTTGTTATTTACTTGCTAATTTTCTGAGTGCTGATTTTCTGCTTTCATTTCTTCTAGACCACTATCAACTGACTCATTGAAAAGAATGGCAGATCCAAGTTCAGTATCAAATGCATAAATAGGAAAATTCTGAGGTTTATCTTTGTTGCTTACCATATAAGCCATTCTAGTCTCCCGATACAATCTCCTTTGTTCACCAAAAACAGGAATTGTGGCATAAGTAAGGTCCATCTGCATTGTGCCTTTAATTTTTGCTGCCCATGATCTTGATAGTAACATCCCAAACTTTGGTGGAATATCAGCCACAACAATGTCCATAACAATTGTCTTTGCTGGGATTTGTGTTAGACCAACAACAACATCTTTGATTAAACCAATACATTGAACTCTTTTTGAGTCAAAAGAGAATAAATCCTTATATGGTCTTGTTACCTGTAACCCTAACATTTCCATAATTACTTTGGGCATGAGATTATGAGAAGCCCCTGAATCCAACATATAATTATGTAAATTCATATCATGAATACTAATGCTTACATAGAAAGGAGGAAACTCTTAATTTTTATCATCTTCTAACCTTGGACCCAAATATATAGTAGGATTATCTTCTTGGACATTTAAAATATCAGAAGCTCCTCGTTGAGAATTCAACATCTCAACAATCTTTCTTCTATATTTATTTACCTTGAGAATCTCACTAAAAGGGACTAATATTTTAATCTTTGAAATTTCATTCTCAAGGTTGAAAACAGAAATAGATTTTTTAGCTTCTTTGATAGGAGGAGGAGGTTGAGTGTCTTTTTTACCAAGCGGAGTGTCTTTCTTACCTTCAGCAATTTTTGGTGTATCATTTTTTGCTTTAGCAACCTTTGGAGCATCTTTCTTAGGCTGTGCTTTGTTTGCAATAATCAAAACATTTTTGTTTCTAAGATTATATTGTTTTTGCATTTCAAAGATGGCATGTTGATACCCTTTAAAGTAATCTGAAGGTTCTTCCCCTTGATTGGCCAAGTCTAACACGTCATGCTCCTCTTTAGTCAAGAAAATTCCTGACATCTCTTTGTCAAGACAATGGATAGATTCTTCAGGAATTTTAGGATCATCTTCTTCATCAATCAAATTCTGTTGAAAAGGAGGTCTCACTAGAGGATTAGGTTGCTAGTTTCTATTTTCTCTTGGTCTTTGTTGGTTTTGAGGTCTCCTAAATTGAGGATTTCTAAATTGAGGTTCATGTTGCACAGGAGGAGCAGAAGTTTTTCCAAGAGCTAACCTATCCATCAACTTCTCCATGGTTTTCATCATTGAGTCTAACTTGTCTTCAGAAGTTTAAGAGGAAGGTTTGTCTTCTTCTTTCAATTTAGGTTTTCCCATTTTTGACTTTTTAGCAGCTATCATGTTTACCTCTACCTTTACTGCGTCACTCTGCATTTCAGCAAGTGTAGGAGATTCTCTTTATCTCAAAAAGAGAGAAAAGTCATAATCAAATGCTTCAACATATCTCATTTGTGCTAGGGCTTCTGGAGGTTTCAAATGAGTTGGAATTGAGTTAAACACTTTATTGAATCTTTTTGAAATTTTTTGAACAGTTTCATCAGATGCCCTTATAAGGTTTTTATATTCAGTAAGTGATTGAACTGGATTAGTTTTATTTCCCCATTTTCTTAGAAAATTATCTTCAAACTCTACCCAATTTCGAATGCTTCTTGGTGTAAGAGCTTTAAGCCATTTTCTAACTTCACCAGTGAAGCTCTGTGAAAAAAGTCTTAACTTCACATCCTCATCATCGACTTCTTCTCTGTCAACAAAATCATTAAATCTGTCTACATGTTCTTCTGTTGTAATTTCTTCATCACTACCCTAGGTAGGGATCATAGTAGCATATTTACTAGGAAGGTCATGCAAAACAACAGGGAGCACAAGTGGAGCATACCTAGCAGGTGCAACCATGATTAAAGGAGGAATAGTAGTTTTAGGAATAACAGGAACAGAAGATGAAGAACTGATATGAGGAGGACTACTTGGCTTATGTAAACCACTAACAAATGAACTCCAATTTGGAAGAGGTAAACTAGATTTAGATTTCAGCAGGACTTCGAAAGGGTCAAGTTCTTTCAATTTTACAAAAAATATTTTTCGGCGAAGATCACATGAGATATCATTTGTCGACGCGTTTCGAACCAACCAGTGTGGTTCATCGTCAGGACAAGTTGAAGAAACAGATCTAGCTTAGCATGTTAAATAGACCAAGCAGAGCCTCCAACGGCTAATTTGACCAACCGCTAATATTGACTATTGGACCAGGATCAAAACTTTTTTAATAATAAAAAATAAGTTATACAGGGGACCAATCCCTTAATAAATAAATAAAATAATTTAAATTAGTGATAATAGTTAGTTAAAAGTTATTAAAAATAGTTAAAAATTATAGGTTAATTATTATTTAAAAGGAAATTAGTTGTAAAGGACCTCGCCTATGAATAAATTAATTGTGAATACAAGTTAATATATATATATATATATATATATATATATATATATATATATATATATGTATGTATGTAAATAAATAAATAAATAAAAATAAAATAAAAATAAAAATAAAAATAAAAATAAATCATAATAATAATAATAATAATAATAATAATAATAATAATAATAATTAAAAATAAAATAATAAACAATAAATAGATAGATAGATAAATAAATAAATAAATAAATAAAGATATTATTATTATTTTTATTTAATTTTAATTATTTATATTGTTATTTAATTTATTATTATTATTATTAAAAATGAGTAAAAAATTATAAATGAATAAATAATTAAATAAAAAAATAAACGAGGATTAGGACGAGAGTGCTGGGACCCAACATCGACTGATTTTCCAGCCATCATCTCTATTGAGATTACACGGCCTCTTTTCAATCTCAAGCGCCTTCCTAAATTTCCGATGATGGAAGTGCGAAACTTTAGCAATAACACTAGCTTCCTCAATACAAACATGATGATTGGTTTTCTCGGCATGCTCAGCCAAAGCGGAAGACTTAGTACGCCTATGCTTAAGATCAGCAGCATGCTCACTAATCCTCTGGTTAATGGAGCGACCAGTTTCCCCAATGTAGGGGGTCCCACAAGAACAGGGGATCAAGTACACACCTTTCATATCTTTAGGGTCGATAGGATCCTTTGCTGATCTGAGGGACATGCGAATGGTGTTCAGGGGCCTAAAGGTCACAGGAACATCATGCGACCTGAGAATCCTACCAATCTTATCAGTAGTCCCCTGAACATAAGGAAGAAGGACACCAGGAACTCGCTCCTTCGGTTCTCGATGAGAAAGCGAATTCTTCGAAGCTTTAACGAAAGCCCTCTGACCCAAGAATCTACTATAACCGTTCTCAACAAAGACATCAAGGAGATGGGATTTTTCATTCTCTAAACTCTCCTTATCCGAGATCCTTAGGGCCCGAGTAGCCAGGGTATTGAGAACACCCAACTTTTGAGCCGGGAAATGATGGGAACTGGCATGAAGATACTGCTCAGTATGCGTTTTCTTCCGAAAAACTCGGTGGCCGAGGGAACCATCACTATTCTTAGAAATAAGAATATCGAGGAACGGAAGGCAACCATCGACCTCTTGCTCCATGGTGAACTTAATGGCAGAGGATTGATTATTGAGATGAATGAAGAAGAGATTTAATTCCTCTTGGCCGTGAGGCCAGATAACATTGGTGTCATCCACATATCTTTTCCAAAGCTTCGGCAGGAGCCTGGAAGAGTTTAGAGCCTTGGACTCAAAATCTTCCATGAAAAGATTAGCAACAACAGGGGAAAGGGGTGAGCCCATGACAACCCCGCAGGTTTGCTCAAAGAACTCTCCCTCAAAACAGAAAAACGTAGAGGTGAGACAGATCTCAACTAACTTGGCAGTGTCAGGATCTGTTAGGCGGTTGATCACCTCCATGGCCTCACTAATAGGGATGCAAGTGAAGAGGGAAACAACATCAAAACTGACAAGAATGTCCCCAGGGTCAAGCTTAATGCCCTTGAGCTCCTTAATGTAGGAAGCTGAGTCCTTTACGAAGGACTCCGAACGACCAACCAAGGGCTTAAGCTTTAACGCAAGGAACTTAGCAAGAAGGTAGGTGGGACCACCAATGGTGTTGACAATAGGCCTCAAGGGAGCCCCATCCTTGTGAATCTTGGGGAGACCATATATTCTAGGCGTGATAGGGTTGCTTTCAATGAGTTTATGGTGCAGGGAACTCAATGAGCTAATGGATTTAATGGCAAGCGCCACCTTCTTAGCAACCTTCTTTAACGGATTCTTAGGAAGCTTTTTGTAGCTACCACTATTATGAAGATGATCCAACATCTTGCTACGGTAATCATCTTTGTTCAGAATAACGGCAGCGCCACCCTTGTCTGCTTTTAAAACAATGATATCCTTGTTCTGGTTCAAGGATCTGAGAGCGACAGATTCTTCCTTGCTAAGGTTGCTCTTAGGGGGCTTAGCCTTTCTCAAGACAACCGCACAATCTTGCCTGATGGTGTCCTTGACTCTATCAGGTAAATTCCGGATCCCAAACTCGATGTCACAAATAATATCATCTACCGGGATTCTCTTTGGAGCCAAGGCAAAATTTAAACCTTTGCCCAAAACTTTAAAAACAGAAGGGGGAAAAGAGAAACTGGAAAGATTTAAAACCTTATTAGAACGAGAAGGAAAGCACTGATTAACAGCCTCATTCTCCAAGCTAGATGAATTAGCCTTAAAAGATGAAAACTTATTATGCGAATTCTTATTATGACTGAATCTATTGTAGAGCCTCTATTCTACACCTACTTGTCTACCATTTTCCTCAGTTTTTCCTTATCTTTCCTTCACTTTTGCCTCATTTTCACCATAAAACCACCCAGATCATTACATTAGGTGTCATTAAGCATGATCAAGCAAGTTTTGCTAATGAATGACTATTTGTTTAGATTTTGACTTACTTGCAGGAATCCCGCAGCTATCTGACGATCCTGCAGCTATCTGAAGATCCTGCAGCCTTTTTGTTAAACGCAATGTTCCACGTGTCGGTTTGCTAGATGAGCCACATGGGCACTTAGGTATCAACGTGCTCGAGGTTCCTGTCCCATTTTTCCAGCCATCCACGTCATCTTTACCCATGGTCAAAGCTGGTCAAGTTACGGTCAACTCAAGGCTGTTTAACGGTGATTGTGAGCTGCTTGGTCACGTCATCTTAAACGGTGACTTGTCCACGTTCTACAGGTGGCAGGGGACATGATCCAACATGGGATTCATTACCCATGACGACAGAAGCATTAAACTCATCCACGCAGCCGTATGATGTGTCAAGGGACCATAAATACGCATCACTGTTTGTTGTTTTTCAGTTAATTAGCTGTACGAGTAGGCTATCTTAGAAACCTCTATAAATAGCTGCGTCTACGTACGCTCATCAGACTTTTATTAGTTGTAATTTCTGAACTTGTGTTAAATTTAAGAGCGTTGTGAACTCTGTTTTTTTAGTGCTATCCTAGCACTCTGTTTTGTACACTTTTTGCAAATGGAGGAATAGACATAGCACTGTTTTGAAGTTTCCAGATCTTTGAGTTTTCTTGTGGCTGAATGAATAGAGGGCCCCTGCTCATCTCAGCCTCTGTAAAGTATTTTATGTGCAGTATTTCTTTATTTTCTTATTCATTTCCTTAAGCATGTATAGTTTCATTTACTTGTTTTCCTTTCTTTCAAGCTGATCAGTGTTATTTCTTTGCAGGTTTCTTTTAGCCCGGGATTTATTTTTATGTGTGTGTGTTTGATTTACAAACTAATGGTATTTGAAGTTGACAAATTCAAGTGCTGCTTTTGTTTTTATAGCTGATTTTTAATCTTATTTCTCAAAGAGCTGCTAACACATGAATGATCTTCATCATAAACTGTTATCTTTTAAGATCAGAATATCACTAATTTGCAGTCAGTTTTGAGTGCTTTTTGGACTATTCTTTCACTACTTTCTAACCATACTTTGCATAGTACATATGGCTGAAGTAGAGAGTTAGAAAGAGCAAAATATTACTACTAGTCTTTAAAGTAGAGTTTTGATTTTAAGTGCTTCTTAGACTATTCTTTCACTACTTTCTAATCATACTTTGCATAGTACATATGGCTGAAGTAGAGAATTAAAAAGAGCAAACCATTATCATTAGTCTTTCAAGTAGATTTTTCTCACTTTTCTAATTCAACTTAAGCTACTTTCTATCCGTGCTTTACACAGTACATGTGCTTTGAAGCATCGAGTTAGAGAGAGATAATCTTTATTTTTGGGTTTTAAAAGTGACTTTCTTTTCTTTTATTAGCAGCAGCTTGAACGGTGTCTAGTGCCATTAGAAGTGGTCATTTGCTTTCAATTTTATTTCAAGTCATTTCAGTTCACTTATTCCTTTCAAGCATTTCCTTTCAGCAAGTAGTTAGAGATCACTAAACACACACTTTCACTCATTTAGGATTCACTCTACACACACACCATCACTCACTTGTTTATAAATTATCACTCCATCTTAGGAACATAATTAACCACAACAACACCCCCAACGATAAGAAAAACTCTAAGAGGTTACTTAAGTACATATAGTACACCTTCGCTTCATCAGCTTACGAGCCCCGGGTTGACAATAAATACTAGCAATTTAGATAACACTAAATTGACTGAACATTTTGGCGCCGTTGCCGGGGAAGTGAAATTAAGTAGCCATATTCTTAGAAGAAAAAAAAAATATAAAGTTTCAAGGAAAGAAGTTAATAGCCTATCTAAGTATGCTCTCCTCTTGCACTTTGAAGTGATCTGGAGGATCAGAAAGGAGAAAGTTATTGATTTAATAGTTTCTTGAGTATGCTCTCTTCTTGCACCTAGAGTGAACTGGAAGATCAGAAAAAGAACTATTTAACTTGACTTGAAGATAAAATAAAAAAAATGACATGCATAGAGCTAGAGATTCTAGGGGAAGGTTTTTAGCTAGAGCTCGAAGTTCAATTTTTACAAGTCCATCTGCTTCAAGAGATAGACAAGAGACACCTCCCTTATCTCCAACCGAAACTCCTAGTCCTGAAATTCAAGAGCCAAGAGTTGACTCTCCTATACCTTCTATTGAGTTTGAACTAGGAAGAGACTCTTCTCTTTCTCCTACAAGAAAACCAATTGTAATTGAGGAAATAGACTCACCTGAGGAGGAAGGAGAAATCTCTTCTCATTCACCCTTTGTAGAAGAACTAGAAGATTTTGAAATCCCTAGGAGAATCATCATGGCAGAGGAAGAAGGAGGCGGTAGAGGTAGAGGTAGAGGAGGAGGAGGAAATAACAATAACAATGGAGGAGGTAGAGGTCCCATTGGAGGAAATAGAGACGGGGATAATTCATTTGGGTTTCCCATTGTTAATGAGGACTCCCGAGCCACCATGAAAAACATATCACCATCCGTCCTCCCAAATTTTCATGGATTAAGAACTGAGGACCCTGAAACATTCTTGTTTGAATTTGAAGTTGTGTGTCGAACCTATGACTATCTGGATGATACTCAGAAACTCAAACTGTTCCCATCAACATTAAAAGATCAAGCCTTGAAATGGTTCATGGGGTTACTTACTCAATCCATTAGGACCTGGGATGAAATGAAACAAACCTTTTTGGATAGGTATTTGGACTATTGTATGCCTACTAATCATAAGGATGAGGTTTTTAAAATGGTGCAAAAAGAAGATGAGAGCTTAGAAGATTTACTTGAGAGATTTCAATATAATTTAAAAAGAGCAAAAATGAGTACCTTGGATGAAGAGACCTTAAAAGCCCTCTTATTAAAAGCCATTAGGGATGAATGGATAGATATCTTAAACATGATGGGAAAGGGGGATATTTCTCAACTTTCTCTCAATGATATAGCAGAACTTTGTATCCATCTCTCAAGGGGCAAATCAAAAACTCAGAAAGGGCCTAGAGATCCTTCTCTCCTTAGGGCAAATAAATCTGCAACAGGATCAGTGAGTAGGGCTTAAATCGGTAATATGCTAGATGAATTTAAAACTGACATCTTAGGGAGTCTTAGTGAACAAATTGATACCCTTAAGATTCAAAATAAACAAAAAGCAGAAGCCGAGGCTATGACTATCTTTTGCCCGAAGTGTAGAAAGAAGCATGCTTTAAGGGAATGTCCCTTGGAAGCACAAGTTGTGGAAACCTGTGTAATTTGCTCAGAAACCCATGAGACCAAGGAATGTCCTTCAATCCCTGGCCTCAAAGCAGTCTTTCAAGAAGATCCAAGTACGCTTGAATCCCTTTGTTTTGTTGCAAGAAGACCTTGGCAGGGGCAGCAAAATCAAGGGTTTAATAACTCTATGAATTTCCAACCCCCACCAAATTGGAATCCTTGGCAACAACCTTGGTCACAACCACAAAATCCTTTCCAAGTATGGTTGCAAAGCATGCAAATGCAAAATCCTTATGGGAGATTTGCCCAATTCTATCAATATCCTCAATCCTTTCAAAATCAGCAAGCTCCCCAACTTCCAAATCAAGGTCAACAATTGTCATTACCATTCCCTCAACAACAACAACCGCCTCCACAAAATCAAAATTCTCAACTCTTGTTACAATCTCAACAGAGGCCAAATCAACTTCCCTCTCAACCTCAACCAAACCCCAATAATAGGAATCCTCAAAGTGCTTACGTGATGGAAGGTCAACCACTCATGGAAGGTCAACCATTCCCTACCTATATGGTTGTTCCTCTCAATGAGGTCCAACTCAGATCAGGTAGAATCCTAGACCAACCTTCTACAAGTGCTCAACAACCAAGCATTTCTGAGGAAGAATCTCTCAAAGCCAATAAGGGTTCTGAAGTATCCCTTCAAAACCCAAGCATTAAAGAAAAAGAAAAAGAATCAACTCCCTTAGTAGAGCAACCCACATCTTCAGCTATTCCTCCTTTTCCTGAAAGATTGCAAATTGATAAAGGAGTGGAGAAGCAGATTTGGTTGCCTGACTATAGCTTTCTAGATGAATTGAAAAATGTATGTATCAAGATTCCCTTGTTAACAGCCATTAAGGAGATTCCCATTCTAGCAAAGACAATAAAGGAGATGAGTTTGAAAAAAACAATAAAAAGAACGAGAGATACCAAAAGGATACATCTAGTTGGAAAAATTGCAGACATTATGATGGGTAAAATTACCATGCAAAAATATGTAGATCCCGGTAGCCCTATTGTTAAAACTCATATTAATGGGGTTGAAATCCCAAATACCTTGATTGACTTAGGAGCCACTATCAACATTATGAGTAGACAGACCATGGATCAGTTAAAACTTCCTAACCTTCTCTTTACACCTACTTTGTTGCAACTTGCAGATAGATCAATCATTAAACCTGATGGTGTATTGGAAGACATTCCAGTCCACTAGACTCTTGGGAATATCCAGTTGATTTTATGATTTTAACTCCCAAGAACAATCTAGGAGGACATCCTCTTATTCTAGGAAGACCTTGGCTGGCCACAGCTGATGCTTTCATAAGTTGTAGGTCGGGAGACATGTATATATCAGATGGTAATTCTACCAAGAAATTCAACTTGTATCCTCCCGCAAAGGCAATAACAGAAATAGGAGAAGATGAGTGGATTGATGATGAGGATACTCTTCAACCTGTTCTAACCATCTCTGAGATCAGTGAGGACAGTCAAATTCTAAATACATTAGAAAATTTTGAGGTACCTTTAGAATATGACTCTTCACAGTTTCAGTTAGATGCAGATATTGAATATCTCTCCTCTAGACAGATGTCTCTCTTCTCAATGGAAGAGTTTGGTAGTTCTACAGTTGAAATCTTTCCAGGAAAAACATTAAACATTAACAAGAACTTGGAAAGACTACAACAAGAAGAATTAACTAAACTGTTGCAAAAACATTCCACTGCCTTTGCATGGGAATATACTGACATGAAAGGAATCGACCCTAAGACTTGTATTCATCACATTTATATTGAAGAAAACAGCAGACCCATTAGGCAGCCACAAAGACGGATGAATCCAAATCTTAGGGAAATTGTGAAAGAAGAACTTCAGAAATTGCTCAAGGTAAACTTCATTTACCCCATTTCAGATAGCCAATGGGTTTCTCCCTTGGTTATAGTGCCCAAAAAGAATGGTAAATGGAGAGTTTGCATTGACTATCGAGAATTGAACAAGGCAACCTTAAAGGATCATTTTCCTCTACCTTTTATTGATCAGGTACTAGACACTTTAGCAGGTAAAAAGTATTTCTCATTCTTGGATGGTTTTAGTGGTTACAATCAGATTCAGGTAGCACCTGAAGATCAAGACAAAACCACCTTTACTTGTCCTTGGGGAACTTTTGCCTATCGGGTACTCCCTTTTGGATTGTGCAATGCACCCGCTACATTTCAAAGGGCTGTACTAGGAATCTTCTCAGATCTGATTCATGATTGTGTAGAGGTATACATGGACGATTTCACAGTCTATGGTAATACATTTGAAGAAGCTTTGGCAAATTTGGAAAAAGTACTGGTAAGATGTAAGGAAACAAATCTTTCTTTAAGTCATGAAAAGTGTTTTATGATGTTTACTGAAGGGATTGTTTTAGGACATCATATCTCAGGAGATGGAATCAAAGTTGATAGATCTAAAGTAGAAGTCATCTCTAAGTTACCTGTTCCAAATTGCCAAAGAGATGTTAGAAGTTTTCTTGGGTTTACTGGTTATTACAAAAGATTTATTGAAAACTTCACTAAGATAGCATCCCCTCTTTTCAAACTACTTACTAAAGATTGTGAATTTAAGTGGGATCCTGAATGTCAATCTGCCTTTGAAGCTTTAAAGACTAAAATATCTGAAGCACCCATTTTAAGGGGTCCAAATTGGAAACTCCCTTTCCACATTTCTACTGATGCTTCAGATACAGCTTTAGGAGCTGTTTTGGGACAAAAGGATTTGATCCCTTATGCCATTTATTACACAAGTAAGAATTTGACTCCTACTGAGTTAAATTATACTGTTACTGAAAAGGAATTTCTAGCCGTTGTTCATGCTATAAACAAGTTTAGACACTATATAACCGGCTATGAAACCTTTGTCCACACTGATCACTCTGCCATTAGATACCTCATGAACAAACCAGTCACTAATGGTAGAGTTACAAGATGGCTTTTTCTTTTACAAGAATTCAACATAACTGTGTTAGATCGACCAGGTAAACAGAACACAGTAGCTGACTTCTTGTCTAGAATCCAAAACACTAATGAGGACTCTCCTGTAGAGGATAAATTTCCAGATGAGTATTTGTTTGCAGTAACTACCAAAACCCCTTGGTATGCTGATATTGCTAATTATTTAGTTACTGGAAAGTTACCTTTACATTTATTTCCTAATGAGAAAAGGAAAATCATTCAGGATAGTTCACATTATTCTTGGATTTCTAATGAATTGTTCAGAACAGGGCCAGATTTGATGATCAGAAGATGTGTACGGGAGGATGAGATGCCTGACATCCTTAAGGCATGTCATGACGAACCTTGTGGCGGACATTTTTCTGATAAGAGGACTGCCTATAAAATCCTTTCATCAGGATATTATTGGCCTTCTCTCTTTAAGGATGCGAAGCAATATGTTAAGAGGTGTGACAGTTGTCAGAGAATTGGGAGACCAACTCTTTCAAATGAAATGCCACTACAGCCACAGGTATGCATCGAACCTTTCGAGAAATGGGCTCTAGATTTTGTTGGACCAATTAATCCGCCATCCAAGCAAAATAGATATATACTGGTTTGTACTGATTATGTTACCAAGTGGGTAGAAGCTATAGCATTAACTTCTGCTACTGAAAATTCAGTTGTTCAATTTCTTTTCAAGGATATTTTCACTCATTTTGGTGTCCCAAGAGAAATTGTAACAGATCAGGGAAGCCAATTTACATCAAGGATGATAGAGAAGCTGATGGAGGAATATAAGATCAAGCATAGAACATCTACTCCATACCATCCGCAAGCGAATGGTCAAGTAGAATCTACAAATAAAGTTCTTGAAAGCATCATCACAAAGACTGTTCATCTTCATAGAAGAGATTGGGCAGAAAGGCTTCCTGAAGCCTTATGGGCCTATAGAACTACATGGAGGAACACCACAGGACATTCTCCCTATGAACTTGTTTATGGGAAGGAAGTCTTGTTCCCCATTGAGTTCCAAATCAAGACCTTCAAGACAACAGTTCAATTGGGGATGAGCTTATCAGAAGCCCAGAAGCACAGAATGGACCAGTTAAACGAACTAGATGAAATGAGACAAGATGCAATTCTAAGAACCGATCTAGTTCAGCACCAAAGAAGCAAATGGCATGATCGACATATCAAAGAAAAGAAGTTTCAAAAGGGTGATTGGGCACTCTTGTTTGATTCAAAATTTAAGGACTTCAAAGGAAAATTTCAAACTCATTGGCTTGGGCCATATGAGATTGATGAAGTCTTTAATAATGGAGCAGTTAGAGTGAAGACTATTGATGAACTTCAAACTCCCTTTATTGTGAATGGCCACCGGTTGAAAGTCTACCACAAGCCACTCTCAAAAGAGGAGTTTGTTAAGTTATTCCAAGGCGATTCTGAAATGAGGCTGGTTGAGAAGAATTCTTCTCCTCCATCAGCCTAATCTCTGTTTCTTTCAATTTCAATGAAAAAAAAAAAAAGAAAAAAAAAAAGGGAAAAATAAATAAATGTATGAGCCTGAAAACCAATCTTTGATTGGCAGTCTCATGCAGAAAACATGAGGTGAAAATCAGGGTCACCTGACACCTCATGTTTTCCAAAAAAAAAATCTCTCTCTCTCTTTCATCTCATTTCATTTATTCCATCTCACCATTTCCTTCCATCTCGCCATCCTCACTTCACCTCACTACTTTCCACTCATTCATTCATTCATTCATTCCGTTTCATTTCATTAATAAAGTTTTTTTAGGCAACTAAAGTATTTTATGCAGCTGGAAGACTTCATTACAGTTCCTGCAGCTATTTGACAATTCTGCAGCCGTTTAGCCTTTCTGCAGCCTTCTGCACCTGCACAAGAAACACAGTCTGTCTGAAGAAAATATGTACAGTTCAAAATCATCAAAGACAAGGAGGAAAGAATCATGTGCTAGCAATAAAGTTAACAAAAGGTTAGTAGCAAATTATCAGAAGCCAAATCAAATGCGGATCTGAGGTATGTTTAAAATTTTAAACCTATAGTTATTTCATTACGCGGAATTTTCTGGGTTATGTCTTGTTGGCCACTAATCGTAATGATTACCCATTTTTTTCCCCATGTGACCACAAATCCACGAATCCTCCACGTCTACCAGCTCATAAATACCCATGATTTTTGAAATCACATATGGCTGTTTCTGTCATTAAGGTCTCATACCCTAATGACGTAACCTACCGTATTACGTCTCTCAGTTCTCATCCCGCAGCCATGTGTCAATTCACAGCCGAAATCGGAGAATATAGTCGTTCCATTCATTATTTCGAAACCCTCTGCGCTCATAACACTCCATTCCTCGCTATCATCTCCCTTATTCCGTTTCACTCACTACGATTACCTCCATAAACCATACTATGTTTTTCCCTCTGCTGTATAGCCAGTAAACGTGTGATACAGTTGTATTACGACTGCTAGTCACCGTTTCACTGTGTTCACGCTGTTATCCACCACTTAACTCTGATTCAAGCCGTGAATTCTCGGTGTCTGAGGCTATTGATGCACCCATATATCCTCTATTCCACAAAGTCTGAGCAGGAACCGAGGAATTACTGTGTAAAGTCACGGAATTTCTGTATAAAGCCACCATCAAAGTCGTGTTTTAAACAGAGCTGAGGAGTCGATGGGAAAACTTTTAAGGGCTGAACCAGAAGGTTCGAAATTCTTGGAGGCATACCCTCAGGTTGAGGAGGCATTGCAAAAAGCCAATTGGCTACAGTGCATCAAGAAGTTTAAGGGCTACCACAAAGAAGTAACAAAAGCCTTTGCAAGGTCATTCAAGGATAAAGACAGTCAAGTAGAGGTGGGTGATTTAACATTTGCAGTCAGTGAAGGAAGCATAGCAAGGGCTACATCTCTTCCACAAACCGGTGAACGTTGGTTCAAAAACCGGGCAGTCCAGGATCAACAATGGAAGCGGATTTTTAAAAACCCAGGTATGAATACAAGTGTTTTCACCAAAGGAATTCCTATCTCTCATGTTAAAGAAGAATGGAAAGTTCTACTGTTGTTAGTGCAAAAAAATTTCACGTGTGAAGGGAGATTTGGAGTATTGTACGTTTATCATGGTAAAATTATGCTGCAATTTCAAGGAGAACATGATATAAATCTTCCCTACTTTCTATTCCAAAGCCTTAGGAAAATGTGTTCCATGGCTCAACGGAATCCACGAAACATAGAAGCTTACCTCTGTCACCATAGTCTTGTTAAGTTATTGATAGAAGAACAATTAAAAGAAAAACAAGACACATGGGAGAAATTCCTTGTAAGGAATCATTTTGAAGAACCTGGAGAATCTTCTATACCTAGGAAAAGCAGAAGGAAGAGAAAAGAAAGTATCTCTGAGACTGTTCAAGGACAAACTGTAGAGGAAATAGAAGTATATCATCCTGAACCTGAGATTGAACCTACTGAAGACAGTGCTCAAGAGATTATCTCAAAAACCCTCGCTGAACTTGCCAAAGAAGCTGCCAAAAAGAGAAGAGAAGATAAAAAGAAACAAAAACAAGACAAGGGAAAATCCGTAATTCAAGAAACTGATCAGACTCCAGAGCATTCTAATGATGAAGAAAGAGATAGCCAGCCCTTAGCACAAAGGTTAGCTAAACTACATGAGAAAATTGCCCTCTCCAAGAAAGTAAAAGTACAAAAAGCAAGGAAAAAGGCACAAAAAGAAACACAGAGTGCTGCCACCGTAAGAAGGAGTAGTAGACTGCAGAATAAAGGGAAAGCCACAAGGACACTCTTCGTTGATCTAAGCACACCTGAGAAGGGTGCTATAAAAACAGACCTTGAGGATAGTCCACAACGTGAGGCAGCTACTCCTCCAAGGGAGGACAGTCCGTTTCAGCCGGAGTTTGAAACTGAAACTGAGCATGAATATAGTCCAAGGAAGTCACCAATTGTTGACCCAATTCAACAAGAGGTGTACAACTATTTTGAAACATTGGAGCAGAACACTGCTGGCCCAAGTAATGTCATACCTCATGAGCAGCAAATAGACTTACTCAAACAAGAGATCTATGAACTTGAGGTGCTAAACCGTCACATTAAACAGAGAAATGAAGAAATGAAGCAGCAAGCTGATATTGCCAAAGCAATCCAAGATAACACCTTTCTTCACATGAGCATGTGGCAGAAGAAACACAGCAGACTCAAGAAGAGATGTAGAAGGCTGAACAGAGCCTTAATCAATTTGAAATTCAGATGCATGTTCAAGAGACCAAAGGTTAATGTTTCCACACAAAGGAAGAGGAGGAGATTGGATGTCTTAGCTGAGGCATCCCAGCAGGTGGATTGAATTGTGTTTTCATTGCATGAGGACATGCAATACACTCGGAGTGGGGGTATGTAGAGCCTCTATTCTACACCTACTTGTCTACCATTTTCCTCAGTTTTTCCTTATCTTTCCTTCACTTTTGCCTCATTTTCACCATAAAACCACCCAGATCATTACATTAGGTGTCATTAAGCATGATCAAGCAAGTTTTGCTAATGAATGACTATTTGTTTAGATTTTGACTTACTTGCAGGAATCCCGCAGCTATTTGACAATCCTGCAGCTATCTGAAGATCCTGCAGCCTTTTTGTTAAACGCAATGTTCCACGTGTCGGTTTGCTAGATGAGCCACATGGGCACTTAGGTATCAACGTGCTCGAGGTTCCTGTCCCATTTTTCCAGCCATCCACGTCATCTTTACCCATGGTCAAAGCTGGTCAAGTTACGGTCAACTCAAGGCTGTTTAACGGTGATTGTGAGCTGCTTGGTCACGTCATCTTAAACGGTGACTTGTCCACGTTCTACAGGTGGCAGGGGACATGATCCAACATGGGATTCATTACCCATGACGACAGAAGCATTAAACTCATCCACGCAGCCGTATGATGTGTCAAGGGACCATAAATACGCATGACTGTTTGTTGTTTTTCAGTTAATTAGCTGTACGAGTAGGCTATCTTAGAAACCTCTATAAATAGCTGCGTCTGCGTACGCTCATCAGACTTTTATTAGTTGTAATTTCTGAACTTGTGTTAAATTTAAGAGCGTTGTGAACTCTGTTTTTTTAGTGCTATCCTAGCACTCTGTTTTGTACACTTTTTGCAAATGGAGGAATAGACATAGCACTGTTTTGAAGTTTCCAGATCTTTGAGTTTTCTTGTGGCTGAATGAATAGAGGGCCCCTGCTCATCTCAGCCTCTGTAAAGTATTTTATGTGCAGTATTTCTTTATTTTCTTATTCATTTCCTTAAGCATGTATAGTTTCATTTACTTGTTTTCCTTTCTTTCAAGCTGATCAGTGTTATTTCTTTGCAGGTTTCTTTTAGCCCGGGATTTATTTTTATGTGTGTGTGTTTGCTTTACAAACTAATGGTATTTGAAGTTGACAAATTCAAGTGCTGCTTTTGTTTTTATAGCTGATTTTTAATCTTATTTCTCAAAGAGCTGCTAACACATGAATGATCTTCATCATAAACTGTTATCTTTTAAGATCAGAATATCACTAATTTGTAGTCAGTTTTGAGTGCTTTTTGGACTATTCTTTCACTACTTTCTAACCATACTTTGCATAGTACATATGGCTGAAGTAGAGAGTTAGAAAGAGCAAAATATTACTACTAGTCTTTAAAGTAGAGTTTTGATTTTAAGTGCTTCTTAGACTATTCTTTCACTACTTTCTAATCATACTTTGCATAGTACATATGGCTGAAGTAGAGAATTAGAAAGAGCAAACCATTATCATTAGTCTTTCAAGCAGATTTTTCTCACTTTTCTAATTCAACTTAAGCTACTTTCTATCCGTGCTTTACACAGTACATGTGCTTTGAAGCATCGAGTTAGAGAGAGATAATCTTTATTTTTGGGTTTTAAAAGTGACTTTCTTTTCTTTTATTAGCAGCAGCTTGAACGGTGTCTAGTGCCATTAGAAGTGGTCATTTGCTTTCAATTTTATTTCAAGTCATTTCAGTTCACTTATTCCTTTCAAGCATTTCCTTTCAGCAAGTAGTTAGAGATCACTAAACACACACTTTCACTCATTTAGGATTCACTCCACACACACACCATCACTCACTTGTTTATAAATTATCACTCCATCTTAGGAACATAATTAACCACAACAACACCCCCAACGATAAGAAAAACTCTAAGAGGTTACTTAAGTACATATAGTACACCTTCGCTTCATCAGCTTACGAGCCCCGGGTTGACAATAAATACTAGCAATTTAGATAACACTAAATTGACTGAACATCTATTACCATTATATTTATTAATAAATTTATTATTATTGTTAATATTCTTATTATAAATATTAATATTATAAGTATTCTTATTATCCATAATAATATTATTAATAATATTATCATAACCATTACTAATATTACAATTATTACTCTTCTCAATACTATTATTTATATCACTAATGATATTATTATTATCATTACTAACCTTAATAATATTAGTATTCTTATTATCCATAATAATAATATTATCATAACCATTACTAATATTATAATTATTACTCTTCTCACTACTATTATTAATACTATAATTCATATCATTAATGATATTAATATTATCATAACTAACCTTAACTATATCGTTGTTATTATAATGAGCATTATATTCATCGCTTCTAATAAAATCATTGTAATCCCTACCACGTTGATCATAAACAGAACGTTTATTATCAATACCATTCTCAATCCTATTATTCATATCACTACCGATATTATTCGTATCAACATTAACTATATCCCTGTTATTCAGATTAATACCGTTATTATAATGCGAATTATATTTATCGCTTAAAATGAAACCGCTGTCATCCAAACTACGCTGCTCATCAATGATAACAGAACGCTTATCAGAAGGAGGGTTATTCATATCACTGCCGATATTATTCGTATCAATATTAACTATATCCCTGTTATTCAAATTAATACCGTTATTATAATGCGAATTATATTTATTGTTTAAAATGAAACCGCTGTAATCCAAACTACGCTGCTCATCAATGATAACAGAACGCTTATTATCAAGACCAGAAGGAGGCAGCGAACTCACCGAAGGGAGACTGCCACGCGGACGAGGAGGGGGGGTCGAGCCATCTCTGCTCCCCATGGACCTGTGAGCCAGCTCAACATCCGTGGACTTGCGAGCCAGTTCAACATCCAGCTCCACGGTCAAGTTATCCACCGGAGATATCAACCGGCCCGAAGGAAGAGGAACCGGAGGACGAGGAAGGGGGGCTGAGTTCCCGCTGACCAAAACAGACCGCAACGCAATACCAGGTTCTGCGCTAAGCACAAGACCAACAGACGAGGAAACGCCAACGGGCTCCGAAGGGCGATCCGAATTAAGAGCCCCCGGATCTGAATCCCCGATACTGTCTAAATCAAAACCGGGCTCAGAAACCCTCAGCGCAGGTCCGGAAATAGTAGAAATCACCGCGCTGTTGCTGCCAACCGCTATCTGACCCAGGCTTGGAGAGGAAGATAGATCAGGGAGGATGTCGTTAGAGGGATAGCAATCACTATCACCAGAGCGGCAACCAGACCCCAATCTGCAGGAAGGGGCAGCACGTTCATTAACAGAGCTTCCAGATAACCAGCTATTAAGCGCAGAGATTTATTTATTTACTTATATATATATATATATATATATTTTAACTTGTATTCACAATTAATTTATTCATAGGCGAGGTCCTTTACAACTAATTTCCTTTTAAATAATAATTAACCTATAATTTTTAACTATTTTTAATAACTTTTAAGTAACTATTATCACTAATTTAAATTATTTTATTTATTTATTAAGGGATTGGTCCCCTATATAACTTATTTTTTATTATTAAAAAAGTTTTGATCCCGGTCCAATAGTCAATATTAGCGGTTGGTCAAATTAGCCGTTGGAGGCTCTGCTCGGTCTATTTAACATGCTAAGCTAGATCTGTTTCTTCAACTTGTCCTGACGATGAACCACACTGGTTGGTTCGAAACTCGTCGACAAATGATATCTCATGTGATCTTCACCGAAAAATATTTTTTATAAACTTGATATGGATCACAGAAGCCTAAACTCTACTATTCTTTCAATTTATCTAGAGACTCTTTTTCTAACAATAGCTCAGAGGTAACAACTTCCAAAAACTCTTCTTTGTCTTCTTGTGTTACTAGGGTTTAGGTGTCAATTCCTCTCTTTTGAAGGTATAAGATAATATTAACAAGTTCCTTTTCATTTTCTGATCTAAATAACACTTCATGAATTTTATCATCAACTTTTTTGTCTTCAGGACTTCTTGAGAATTCAGAGAGTAAAGATATCGAATAAGATGGGGTACCTGATATTTTTGAAAATCTTTGACTGACTCTTGAAACAATGTTTAGATTGTCCCCAATGGTAGGTGGATTGGGATCGAGATTGCTCCATGTGTATCTCCTTCTCAAAGCCACCTTTAAATCTTTGAAAATATATGGAGTCACCAAGGTAGATTATAGCCTCGAGAAACTTTCTGAGCTCCTGCTACCTTTAGAAGTTCAGCTTCTTGATTTTGGGAATGAATAATCTTCAGGCTCCTAGTAGACTCACCAAAATGTTATCACAAAATCTGACCCTGATAGGTTGCTGATCAAGTAGATTCTGAGTAACTCTTTCAAACCAATCTTTTGGCTGAGGCTTAGCCTCGTCAACCTGAGAGGGCTCTCTCAATAGGTTTATGATTTCTAATTAATAATTAGATGGCTAACTCTAGGAATAAAAATGGACAAAAATGTATAATTGGTTGTGTTAGTGTCAGTCTTTGAAGCCTTCCACCAACGATCAAACATGCTCTTACAAAGTAGTTTTAGGGTGTCAAAGTCAAATTTTGTCATTTCAGTGAGTCTTCAAGTAAAACTTGGTCACTAGGTATTAGGTCTAGGATTTGTTTTCACTCCTTTCAAATTTTTCCAGGTGTCAGTCCATGTCACCATTCGAATGAGTGTACCATCATTAAAAGAGTTGTCATCATTGTTTCATGTTCCAATGGGTCATTTTACACCTTGTTGTGCTTTAGCTGTGCTCAGGTAAGGCTCATTTCCCTCTCCTAGGATTTTTGTTTCTGAGAAATACAAAATGAATTTGGAAAAGGTGAGAGAGGTTTTGTCCACAATAGGCCAAAGAAGAAAAAACTCCAATTTTTACATAGGTGTCATGGTTTTAGAGAAATGTCAAAAATACAGTTGCCTCAGGAGGGTTGTTGCACCTCTGGAGTGACCTTGGTAAAATCAAGATTTATCCTAGTCTGGTTGGCCAAATGACTTGTTTGATGAGTCAAATGATAACTAGACATAGAGATATTTCCAATGAGTTATCATGAGCTCAATTTGGAGTTGAGGAAGACCTTCAAAAGTTGACTGCAACAACACTCTGCATTTTGGCAGCCTCATTCTGCACATTTTGACCAGTCTTGGGAGATTGGACTTTTGACAGGGCAAATGAACTCCAAATTGGAAAATTCAAGATGTTCTGGAAATTAGACTCGATAATATTTCCAATGAGCTATCACACGGTCAATTTGGTAAAGGCGAAGGCCTCCAAAATTGGGTCTGAAGTGGCACTGGGCATAGGACAGTGGCACTGCAAATAGGATAAATTTTGCAACACGGGAATTTGGCATAGGTGCGCGCTGCACTTTTGATGGAGACACTTTTTTAAAGAATGGTTTGCATATTCAGATTCAGCACAATGAGAACATAAATCGCTGAAATTTTCAGCAATTTTGGAGCAAATCTTGGTCACCTAAAGGTCAAAAAACCATAAAAAAAAATGCCCTCTCTGCCTCTTTTTGGACACACAGGAAGCAGTCTTGGTATATTCCACTATTGAGGGGGCAAATGACCTCCAAATGAAAAAATTCAAGATGTTCCAGAAACTAGACAGGAAGACCTTTTCATCGAGATATCGTGGGATCAATTTGGTTAAGGGAAAGGCCTCCAAAACTGGGTTTGAAGCGGCATTGCGCATAGGACAGTGGCACTGCGCATAAGATAAATTTTGCTAGTTTTGCTCAAAAATCAAAATTTCGCCTAGTTTTTCTACAAGTTGACTTTTTATTTCATCTTGGATGACTTTATGATTGTAAATTATTCTATGCTATGTGAATGTAATTGCAAAATGACCTTAGAGGGTAGATTCATCATTTTGAGGTGGTTAAGGGGTAAATGAATCAGTTTCCATGGTTATAGAGGCAAGTTGTTCCATTGCCTATATTCCTATTCCTAGTTTAGAAATGGTTGAAACCACCCCTCTTCTCATGGATTCGACCCTTGATGGATAGCATAGGTGGTTTGATGTCTATATTATGTATCTTCTTCCTCATTTGTAAAGGTTGGACTCTTGTGGATTCTTTGAGCTACCTTGTACATCTCTACAATAGTTTGGCAAGGAAATAAACCAGGATTTGTAGCTATTTTTGTGGGATTCTTGTGGTAATGTGTTTTTGCATTGTTTCTCCTTCCGTCATTAGTTTTTCTCATGTGTCTATGTGTCAAAATCTATTTCATTCTTCTTAACTAAATGAAATCAAGATAGATAGGTAGAATACATTGGTAACAGTGCTCTGCCTTGGGAATACATTTAGTTTTTGATGTTTTCAGTTGTCTGAAGAGGACTCATTATCCTTGCATGCCCTCCTCAACTCCTCGCTAGTCTTAGACCTAACATCTCACTCAATTCAAAGTGCCAAAACACCTACCTACCTTGCCCCATAAAACACCTGCAATTCTGACTTGATTTCCCGAACCCAAAGCTGCCTGCTCCATTTGATCTAGCAACAAAATCATCAAAATCAATCAAAAAAACCTAGAGCTACTATACCTAGCCTAAAATCCATATTCAATTCAGTCATCTCAATTGATATTGAAAAGGAGAGAGCCCTCTCCTAACCTGGTAGGGCTAGCTACCAGGTTAAGCTTGGTTTGTGGTTATCCTAAGACTGCCTCCCTTCAGCCTGAGGTCGATCTAGGCTCTAACAGGTTGACTGGTTGAATCAAAAGATTAGAAAACATCTATTGGGCTATGGAGTCAAGATAGTCTTCAACAAAACAACATGATCAGCAAAACATGGAAGTCAAGGAACTTGGAGTTTTAAGTTTATAAGTAAAATAGTAACACAGTGAATCAACACAGTTTACAAGCATGTGAAGGAAGTTAGAACATTTTCCAATGAATTCTAAGTATCACAAGCTTATACCACTGCAAATAAGTAATTGAAAAAGGCCATAAGAACATCAAACACATAAACCCCTTATGAATCTTGAGTAGTCAAACTGATCTCTGTATTAAGTTTGAAAAAATACAATTTCTTACAATAACACAACTTTCTTTTGCTAATGAAATTCCCAACCCCGAGGAATTCGATTCTCATGCTTTATATAGAATTTTTACAACCTTGGATTCTATGATCCGTCTTTAGGAGAATTTGAATTTCTAACATTGACACCTATCTATTCATAAAACAAACTACTTAATTACAACTTGATAGCTAACTGTCTTTGAGAGTCCTATTACAAATAGGAGTGAAACTCCTAAAACATGCTTTCAACAACCTTATCTATGACTTAAATACATTCTTTAATCAACTGCTAATCCATGTCTTCGAGCTTTATGATGTCTCCAGTATTGTTGCAAACCCTGCTGAGTCATGACCTAACTGTCCTGAAAACAAGGAGACAAAGTTCCTCTCTTTAAAACCCTAAATCCTTTATGCTTATCTTTGAGTAGTTTAATATAAGTGGCATGTGTTAGTAATCCATTTAAACTTCATTTTTCCACCTGTGCAAGAAAGGGAATCTCGAATAGATGAAAAAGATAATGAAACATGACTATGCTACGAAAATAACCTGTTTTTGTAGCACAGCTTTTATATTACTTATGGAATACTTCTTTGAACCATTCTGCATCACTGCCATCTGCAACTTCATCAATGATCCTTTTGGGTTCATGTAAAACTATTAGTTTAATTAAACCATGATGAAAAAGGGAAGTTTCATATCCTTTAGATTTCAACTGCACTTTATCTGCCATCTTAGCTACACTTCAATACAGGAAGTAAGGAAAATCTAAAGAAATCATACCAGTAAAATGCAACAAGAGTTTAAAATGATATGAATAAACCTTTTGATATCTGCCTTCACAGCTAAAATAACGTTGAATGTTGAAGAGCAAGTTGGCATAGTTGTCCTTGATGTAGTTCCTGGGAACTGCCTTGGTTAAGTATGTTTCTGCAAACTCTGGCTTTAGAAACACTTTACATGGTTCCATGTCGAATCTGAAGTTTTTGAACCATATATCTTGCCCCCTAGGAATCTCTGTCACCAAAGTTATGATCTCTGGAGAAATTTGCAAGTTTAGGATTCCAACCTTTGTGCTTGAGCCAGTGAAATGTAGTGCAAACTCCTTTGTCACCTGAGTATGTCCTCCCTACAATTTTTTACAAAACTTCCAACATCTTGCTTTCTTGAAGGCTTCCACAACTGATTTATCTTTGACTGAGACCTCGGTGCTTTCAGGCTTGGTTCTTAAACAATGACTAGACTTGTGACTTTTCCTTTCTTCTGCCATCTTTGCCTCTGAATTCCTGTAACAAAACAACCTCGCTTGAAAACTCTATTTATCAGCCTTGCTTACCTATGGTGGTCAGCCTCACTTGCTTATGGATGAAAGAAACCTTGGTAAGAAATTACCAAAAGCTTACTGTTCGAAAAATGATTTTGTTTGAGGGTTTGCATGCAAACTACAATGAGAGATTAGCCAGCCCTTTCCAATTTAAAATTACCTATCATGATGAGCCCTAAATTCAAAATAATGAGTTTTGGATGGCGGCATGCTTAAGAACTAACTCCTAGCTGACACCTAATAATGAAAATTTAACGGAATCTTAACGGATTGATGTGTTGACAAGAATGTTCTATGAATTCGTGCTTTCGTAGCGTGCAAGGAAAAGTGTTATGAAAAGAGCAGTGTTTTCGTAGCGCAAAGTAGACATTTTACACTGTCTGCACTACGAAAACGTGCTTTCAGGGCTAATTCCAAAAAAATTTCAAAATGGTTTAAGATATGAGTTTTTAAACCGAAAGTGAGACTTATGATACATGGAATAAGGTTGTTAGATTTTATTTAGATATGAAAATGAGACCTATGAGACTCCTAACCTATTACCTACCCGTTAAAACATAGGATGACTTGACACTCATCTAAAACCATGATTAGGAAAAATGTAAACTCTTATTTTGGTGTTAACAGTGTTCATTCACCTCACGATGACATATTTCTGAAGCAAGCTCTTGCCTCCATTGCAACTAGTGCATTCATTCGACCCCTTCATCCAACTCGTCTGATAACGTACACATGGTCTTCTTGGGTATGGTTGAACTGGCAACACATTGATGCATAATGTCTGTGTTTATCTTCAAGTGTGTGCTGGTGTTCATGCGCATCAACTTGTTGAAGTACATGTTCATCCCCAGTTGGACTTGCTTCTTGTCTTCACCTTGGTGAGTGTGTTGAATGGGTTGGATTGCATGCGTGTGCTCAACGACATGCATGCTGCGGAATCCATTGCATGCGATCAACAACACTACTCACCATGTCTACTCTGTGTCAACTGTTGGGATGGATCCTTAACTTGTTCGGATGCAGTTTCATTTGTGAGTGCATGTTGTGCCCACTGTTGTTCCTGTTCTTGTTGCAACTCATTCGTCTGTCTGTGCAGCTTCATGTTATTCCTGAGTTGCTGCTTCAGCACATGCAACTCCTTCTTTGTTCCATATTTTACCTTTGCACGATCTTCATGTCGCACCGTCATTTCATAGCCGGAGTCTCCAAAGTTGGTTTCATCATCAATGGACCTGCTTGAGCTTGCAACCTTGTTCCACCTCCGTGTTTTCAACAACCCTCTTCTTGCATTTGTTGCATTTGCTATGATGTCTTTAGTCATTGTTCATGATGTTTCTCACTGTGATGCTGTTGTTGTCATATCTTGATCTCCTTTTCTATGAACAACTTGATGTCTTCATGGGTAGGCAAGTCTGTGGACACTTGATCAACTGCATCCCCAAGTGTGCTCTGAATGGTGTCTTCGTCTCTGCTCTCCTAGAAACCATTGTACTTGTACTTTTGAGAGGTAGATGAACACCTGGGATACTTGGAGACATGGAAATACTCATGGTAAGAAATCTGTCAGTCAAAAACCAAAATGAACATGAGCACTGACTTAGAACACACCTGGGTGCATGATCATGAAGATTGTGCAATTTCAGCCGGGAGGTTGGGAGACTGACTTCCAAGACTGCACTAGGCACAGTTTTGGCTATTGGGAGACTAGTTGACTGTTGGAACTGTACAATGCATAGTCCAACCTAGTTGCTGAATGTTTGGATAACGCAATGCTCAATTCCAGCTGGGAAGGACTGCTAGCCTAGGGATAGATTTGTGATATTTCTTAGGCCAAGTAGACACTATCCTCCAGAAATGTACAAAATAATCCTGGACGCTAGTGTTGGGAAAGAATGCACAAATCTAGAGAGGAAAGTGAGCCTTCCTTCTCCAGATTGCACAATGTAGTCTTGGTGAAGGTAGAGTCCGGGACAAGGTTGGCCTGACTCGTCGACGGGAAACTGAAAGCAACTAAGACGGTAAATGCATGACGACACTAAGTGATAGCAGAAGTGATTGACAGTGCATGCAAAACATGAATGAAATATTCAACAAATAGATCAACATGCATGTGGGTGAGGCAGTTCGTCGGGCAATTTTATGGGGCCCCAATTTTTTGCCCCCCGCGGTTTTAATACGTTGGGCGAATGTCCATGCAAAACAGTTTCATGCATGCGATAACAGTGAGATAGCAACGAAAACTGAAAAAGAGCTAGGACAAGATAATATATATGTAAATGAAAGAAAGCATTCAAATTAATTAAGCAAACAATACTCCCACAAGCGAAAACACAAAAAGCGACAGAAATGCAGCACAAGGCATGGGAAGCGGGCTTACCCAAAAACAACTGAGTTGAATGTGCCGAATTCTCCTAGATGTGATGTGGGATATCAAAGCTACCAGGTTGATGTGAGGAATGAGCTTTGCAGCATTTGGTTGATGAGTTTTGATAACATTGAGGTTGTGATGTGCATGCCACGAATCTATGGGAAGCGACACTTGGTGGGACGTTTTGGAATTTCTCCTTGCATGTAACCTCCAATTGCTAAACATATATCCATGAAACAAGGGATGCCTTTTCATGCTGCCTTGGAAGAAGTAACCCATGCATGCAAGTCTGTTTTGCTCAGTCCCGGAGGGAATCGGTCAACTCAGCTGCACATGCAAGAGACTACTCGACTGCTAGAGAAAAATGCACACTTCTAGCTGGGAGCTGGGTTGGCTACCTAGGAGATTTGTGCAATTTCTAGGCAGAGCAGCTGGCTGCTGCCTAGATTTGTGCAAATTCTGGGCTGAGCAGCTTTTGCTAGGGAATTTTGCGCAAATCCTACTGGGAGTGTTGGCAGGCAGGATTGCACCATCCTGGAGCCCAGTAGGCTGCCAGAGAGTATTGTACATTTTCTCGAGGGAAGGCTGGTTGCCCTCTAGAAATGCACAATTTTCAAGGGGAAGTTACTCATTCGCAGCTGGACCAAGTCCGAGTGAATAATCTGTGAGGGGAATGTATCAAGTTGTGACTGACAAGTTGCCTTTGTGCAAGAAAGACACTGAAGCTTGTGATCTTGACGAAGCAAGGAAAGCTGCTGTGAAGGTTGGAAGGGAGGCTCCAAAATGAATCTAAGGAAAAATTTTGGAGGGTAGTTGTAGCTTCTACAACACTTGGTGACACACTGGTAGAACTCCAGCTCTCTAAATGGACCTTGTTCGTGGAAAGAAAGTCTAACACCTTCGCAAGTATTGTTCAGTTTTTAGCTCATATTGGTTTCACACTAACTTGATTGTAAGATGTAGCATCTACCAAACCCTTGGTATATTTACACACTTTCCAAGGCAAGGAAACATAGTTGTTTTGATTGGGGTTGAGGGGTATATAGGTGCACAAGCAGTATAGTCGTCAGAGTCTTAGTTTCATCTCTGGCATTGCTCTACTGCCAGCAGGTCTGGATAGTACCTTGGTGGAGTCACATAGGATCCCAAGCATGGCTTCGTTGCCAGCAAGCTTGGTTAGTTCCCCGGCGGAGTTTCTTGCATCACCTCCCTCCGCAGGAAGCCTTTCTCTTCTTTTTGCCTTATTCATTTTTCATTTTGAATTTTTGACTTTGAATTTTTCATTTTTCACTATGCATAGCACTTATTCATTTCAGAGGTGGAAGAGGGATCTTGACTTATTGAGAGAAAAAGAGGTTGTTCTAGCAGAGAAGTAGTTTATTGTATCTCTGATGTGCTTGTTAAGGTTTTCCCCCTTACCTTACTATACTTGACTGAGATGACAACGGTTAACCCAAAAACTATCGACTAGAGAAGGTGACACTAGTTAGCGTGGAACCGTTGTGTTTACACCAAGGTTCACTTCGAACATTACATATTTTCCTTCAATGTATCATGGAATGAAAGTAACAAGCTCATCATACAGAGGCAAGACGACAGATAACCAAGTAGCCATAGCTTTACAAGCCCTCTTGTACTTTACCAATCTCGCTTCAAGAGTCATACATGGTTTCATGCAAAACTAAGCTATGAACGAAACAAGCGAACAAACTAACAATCAACAAAGAAAAGCAAGAGCAGAAGCAAAAATGAAAGTGAAGAAAGTAAACAAAAAAGCAAGCAAACAAAGCACGTAAGCAGACAAGCATGCAAGAAAACAACTAAAAGAAAACACTATTCCTACTCCTACACTATGTTAGTTTCCTATAATAATAGGGATCATAATTTTGAATTGAGTATGTTAAGTCTTGTAATATTGTACATACCTTTGCCTTTTTTTACAAATGTTTTCCATATTAAAAAAATGAAAAGAGGGTATGTCCTAAAAGAATAATCGAAGGACCAAAAGAAAAAAATATCAAAAAGATATAAAATATGAACCCCACAAAAATAAACAAAAAGAAATTATGAAAGTGTTGCACATTCAAATGCCACTACTCTTAGTTTACTTTTCTTTTGCAAATAAAATTGTGTGTAGCTTGTCCAAAATGCCACAATTCATGCTGATCATACAGTTTAATCTTGATTATTCATGCTTTTAAATTTCATGTCATGATAGTTAGTGAATAAATATCTAACCAAACCATTTAATCTTGGCAGATCATTAGTTAGGTAGAGAATAAAAAATGAGATCATAAGTTTAATCTGAGCCATTGGAAGACATAAGGTTATAAATAAGTTAGTTTGATTATCAAAAGAAAATAAAAGGGTCAGCAAGCTCAAATGCACCCAATAAAGGAAAGAAAAAATGTTAGAATAAATTGAAGGGTAGGTAGAATACTTTCCAAAAAATCGTAAGAATTATTATTCTTATCAAAAAAATTATCATTTTAACCCTTCCCATGTGAAAATCACCTTCCCTTGTTTAAAATCCCTTTCCTATGTGGGAAACCATTTCCCCTTGTAAAATCCATTCCCCTTTGAAAAAATCCCTTTCCCCTTATCCTAACCCATTTCCCCACTTTATACTAAAAGCCCTTTATATATATATTACCCAACCCCACTTCATACCCTTCCGCACACATAATACCCCCATGTAAAATCCTGGCCCCACATCTTTAAAAAACCCCCATCCATCACCCGATCTTTGATCAAATCCAACGGCCCACACGCATTATCACATCCCACGATGTCTGATGTTTAAAAATAATAGGGGGTTGCAAAATGGGTGGTTTCACCCACCACCTCCCCTGCCACGCATCATCACTACATCTCATCGCATTCCCTAGTCCCAAACTACCATACCACCTTTCGTAGTGCGATAATCCACCAAACTGCTTCCAAAGGTTATGTGATAAACCACCCATGTGCTAAATCACCCACATCATAGACCACCGTGGTATTGTGTGCTAAACCGCCAATTCCCAAAGGAAATAAAAAAGAAACCCAATATTTCATTATTTCACTATTGCTGTTGAATTGAGGAAAAAGACCCAAAGACCTCGCTAACTAGAATTTTAGCCCATGCTGCCACCTGGACCCTGCCATAAGTAATCCTCAATGCTCTTCTCCATCAATTAGATACATAAATTGATAAAAGAATTAAATTTAATGGCTTCCTAAAGCATTCAGAGTGTAAACCCTCTTCAACCTTTAGTGTCAGATGTCGAACACATTCCCTTGGTCAATAAAGACTTTAAAATGATTGATACTGTGACATATTCCAACCTTTTGGAACTCCACTGCTAGAGCCATGACAAACTCATTGACTAGGCAGATGATATCCATTTGTGGGATTCAAATTTTCCTAAATACATATTCCCACAAACCTTTCAGTTCTTTGAACTTATTAGACTCTGTTATATCAACTATTTGCCTAATGAAAGAGATTTAGTTACCCCAAACCAAGAAATCCTTTTCACAATCACTGATCAATCCATCAATCAGATGCTACAGATCCAACCATAGCCTAATGAAGTGCCAATACCCATTGAAACCCTTTCTGAACTCTACTTGAAGTTGGAATTTCACAAAAGATTCCAAATATTCCAGACTTTCCTTCTACCATCAGTAGAAACACCAAAAAATAATCCTCCATACCCAGCATCCTCTTTTTCAGAGAGAACCAAAAAAATTGTCACCATGATGTCATGTATTTTATGGTATTTCACTGATGAATATGTGGACACTATTAGCATTTGAAATTTCACCTCAGGCTGAGAAAGGTAAACCTCAAGGCAACATCAAACCATTTAGCCTCGTAGCTAGCCCTACGGGGTAGGAGAAGGCTCTCTCCGGTCTATCTCGTAAGATCTTCAATGGATGAGATGACCAATAAGGTAACACTGATATTAGGCTAGTAAACTGATCAAAGAGTTTGATTTGGGGTTTTTTTGGGTTTTTGGTGGAAAATTGAGGAGAGGGCAATTTTGGGTGCGGGGATTGGACACAGTTTCTGCAGGGGGTTCCTTGGGGCGAGGTAGGAGACAGTGTTGATGCATTTAACTGAGGTGGATGGTCAGGAATGAAAGATGAAGAGCTAAAGAGAGCAAACAATAACTTTGAATTCTCTTTAGACAGAAGAAAACATTGAAATTAAACAAACTTAAAAGCAGAGCATGGCAAGTATGAATTCTTACTTTAACACTTCATTTGTTTAATGTGCAGAAGTAAAAGAAAGGAAATGAATCACATAACAAGCTTACAAGAACATTGAGAAACACACCATCAACACATGAGTCCACAAGAATCCCAAAGAGGACTGCAAAACCCTGGTCTTCCTTAGCCAAAAATTGCAGAGATACAGTGAATAATACAATGATAGCTTATCCCTCAAGAGTCCAACCATGAAAATGAACAAGAAAGTACATAATATAGATGATCTAACCTCTTTCCCTGCCTCCATGGGTCGAGCTCACTATCCTAGGAGCTGTTTCAACCACTTCTAAACTAAGCACTACAAACTAGGCAGTCAAAACAACTTGCCTCTATAAACTTGGAAACCAATTCATTCATTTAATATTTACCCTTTTCATGAATGAATGTTCTAGAAGTGTTACATAAGAGTAAAAGTGTCTAAAAAGTACAATAATTACATCAAATAGGATCACATTTCACCCCAAAAAGTCAAACTGAGTCAAATCTGCGTTTTCTGGGCTGTACAGTGCATTTTTGAAAAAATTGCCTGACGGGTCGCGCGCCCCTGCCTGACGGGTCGCGCGCCTTTGGATCCATATTTGGGGCACTTGAAAGTGGCCAAATTGAGCAAGCGTAGGCTTGTTGGAAAGGTCTGTGAGTCTACTTTCCAACCCAACTGGAATTTTTGAATTTGGAGTTCATTTGCCCTGTCAAAAATCAAATCTCCCAAGACTGCTTTCTGCAATTCAAAAAAGTGGCAGAAAGTCATTTTTTGCTAGTTTTTTGACTTTCTGGAGGCCCAAAACTTCACCAAATCTCAAGTCCATCCATGAGCATATGTAACTTTGCATGAAAAATCTGTAAATGCTGAGTTTTGGTCAAAAGGAGTTGCCATGATGAAGGGTCGCGTGGGGGGTGAGACCCGTTAATGGGAAAAACCTGCAAATTGCCTGAAAATGCCAAAATTCACCCAAAATTCTCAAAATTTCTTGGGATTTGTGCTGTGGCTAGGCTATTTAGTGCCTTGATCCTTGAGTGAAGCCTCAGCCAAGATACGGAGGGGATTTGGCCTCTTTCTCCGTTTTAGTGCCTCGGTCAACTGCCTTTGAAACATCTTCATCTTTGCCTTGCACACATGCATTCTTGCCCAGTAATGGTTCTTCATGTTTCTCAGCAATTTCTTCTCTTGGTTGGCCTTAGCCAACAACCTCTTCAAGTGTGCATTTACCCGGATGAGCATGGACTCTCGGTCAGCGGGCAATGGGTCACTGGGTCTTCTTCGGTTCAAGATTCGGTCACTACGAATCCTCCACAGCTCATCAAGTGCTTTCTCCTCCTCCAACTGTTTGTTGTGCTGTTCCAGGTATGTGATGGTCCATTGTGCACCCTCTAATCTCCTCTGTAAGGAATCATTTTCAGCTCTAAGATGCTGAATGACCTCCTTTGCCTCTTGGCTCAGAGAAATGGCCTCAAGATCAACAAGCTCAATATCTGGAACTCCTGATGGCCCCTCATCAATCTTGGGCTGCTTGCCCCTCTGTGCTGACTGTGCTGCTGAAGAGAGCGAGGCCCCTTCCACCTGATGTGGAGATAACACTCGCTGAGCTGATGATGAAGGCGAGACCCCTTCCACCTGCTGTGGAGATAGTACTCGCCGAGCTGCTGCAAATAAGGCCCTCGGGCCTTTCTGATAGGTAACCAAAGGTGAGGAGCTGACATGTCTAGTGACAGGGATGTCATGCTGCTGTGATGGTCCTCCCTCCTCATGAATAACCTCAGGATGTGGCAGTGATGGTGCTGTGAAAAACTCACGAGAGATGAACTCCTCCCATGAGATGCCCTGCTGAGCCAACTGATGCAATACTACAAGCTGAATCAAACCATAATGGTACAGGCTCCTATACTGCTGTGCCGGGATCTTCCTCTGTAACATGAGCACCATCCTCTGAATGTTCTAATAGAAGAAAACAGGGATGTTCATCATCCTCACTCGGGTGAAGTGCATCAAGAGGCGAATATGATATGAATATACCTGTGAAAATATGCCCTCACAGGTGAAATAGTGCATGATGAGCCTCATCATGGGAGCATACTCGCTCCTGAGAAACCTGAATGGAAACACACCTGCCAAATGTCTCATGAATGGTGGCCGGAAAAAAGGCTCAATGTGAACATTATCCAGCACCTTGCGCTTATTCCACACCTCCCCAACATTAGGTATCCCTGTGGCATGTGAGATCACCTCAGGTGTCAATGTAAAGTCCACCCTTGCAAGGTTGACATGTCCATCATGCAAGTGTAAAACAAATAGGCGAGCCAACTCTCTGTGGTGCTGAATCCGAGAGATCCTCTCACAAAACTCATAGCAAGACATATACTGGAAACATGTGACTGCCATAGGACAGGCCTGTAACTCTGCTAAAGAGGTGGGCTCCTCTCGCTTATGATGTCCACCCTTTCCACCCTTATGAGGCCTCCTCTGTACCTCAATCTCTGAAGCTGATGACTGGTCATCACTTTGCTCATAAGTTTCGGTTTCTGAAATTGTTTAAGGAGCAAAGTGGACAAACTGTACTACTGTTTCTGCCTGTAAAAAGTTGATTTATATGCTGTTTCAAGGGGACAAGGAACATGAGGGAAATGTTAGGGGAGGGACATTTTTACAAGGAAAATGGGAGAACATGTATACAGCAAGGAATTTAGGGAAATACACTGTAAACATCATTGCATATACATCATCAAATTCATATGTTTACATGGGCATAAGGAGAGATAGGGTTAGGATGTGATTTTTATTTTTAAAGGGAAAAGGGGTAGGGTTTATTCTCTTTACAAATTTAAAAGGGAAATTGACATGGAAATATAGGGAAAATGAAATGGGAATGAAAAGAATACTTACAAGGGGAAAAACAATGAAACAACAATAAACCCTAGCATCTTTCTACAAATTTACATACAGCCATATGGAGTGTTTTTTCTTGCATAATTTGATCATTAAAAACACACTCATGATGTCTTTCAACTTAACCAGCAACCATTTCCAAGCTTAGAGAACCTACCTCAAGCGATTTGATGATTTAGAAGGCGCTTGAGCAAATTTGAAATGAGTTGGGAGGAAGGTTGCTTGACGGGTTGCGCACCTCGCCCAACGGGTCGTGCGGGCCTGACGGGTTGCGCCCGTTGAAAATTTGAACTGCGGGAAACCTCCTGACGGGTCGCGCCCCTCTGACGGGTTGCGCGCCTGGCCTGACGGGTCGCGCGCCTGTCTTGCTCCCAATTTCAACCAGTTTCGCCCAAATTCGCTTGGAAGCTCGCCCAATCTCTCTTGCAAGTGTTTTGGATGCACAGTGAGAGTAAAAGGAGGGAGATTGGGTCTTTATAATTTCCATTTGAAAAAATTTCATTCTCAAACCCATTTTCTAATGTTTCTCTTTGACACTTTATAAAACTGACTTTTTTGGTTTCCTTTGTCCTGAAATTGACTCATTTAGTGCTTTGACTTGATTCTTTTTGCAGGAAGATCATCTGAGGGATCTTGGCAAGGGGACCAGGGTTGCATACTGTCCGCTGAAGTCTTTTGAAATTTCATCACTTTTTAAAAAATTTTGAAAAATGACCTTGGCTTTTAAAAACAGAGTTTTTAAATCCAAGGTGAAAATTAACTGTACAAGATAAAAAATCTCGAATAAACATCTTTACAATCATCCCTCTGGCTTGCTGAACATTTATTGACCTTCAGAAACATGACCTTGTAAACATTTTTGACCAAAACCCTAGACCTAGGAAATTGACCTCAAGACAAGACAAGACAAGCTTTGAAAGAGCTTAATGACTGAAATGACCTGAGCCAGCAATGCCAAGAGGGGAAAAATATACCAGCTCCTCCATCAGGGTTATGGCATGCCTAATGGGATGCAAAAATTGACACTGATGAGACACCTACATATGCAAATGCAAAGAGTTTTGATCGCTGATGGAGGGCTCAAGACCGACTCTAACATTGGCTCCAATGGGGATGGTAGCTCCTTGGAGGTACCAAGAACCTTAGACCTCTGGGAGAGTAGACCAGTGCTTTATTAACATTGGGCAATGGAGTCAACTTTTACACATGTGACCAAATTTTGACAACTTTATTTGACTTTGACATTTGACTGAAATTCTAGACTAACTTTGACACTAACTAACTCACTTTATGCAGAAAATAAACTGACTGAAACAACTTCAGAAACTCACACCAACTAATCACCATTTTCAGAATTATAGCCTTCACCGCGGGCCCCAAACTGAAGATGGGAGATCAGTTCACACTTGCTGCAGAATGAAAGTAAAATGGTAATTACAATGAGAGTGATTAGAGCAGAAAATGCTCAAGCATGATACCTTTTGAGCAGCCGGCCATTCACCGACCCACCAAGACATTCATCACCGTTCATTTATTTGAGAAGAAAAGCATTTGGACCACGGTATGCTGCAATTTTGTAGGGACCTTTCCACAAGTTGTCAAATTTTCCATGTTTCCCTTTGTCTTCATTTCGAGCATCCCATCTCAACACAACATCATCGATCTGAAAATCCTCTGATTTGGCCTTTTTGTCATAGATTTTCTTTATGCGCTCCTGCAACTTAAGGGAATTTTGATGAACCTCCTCTCGTGTCTGCTGTAAATGAATCATTTGACTGATCCACCGTTGCATAGGATCCTCCTCGCCACCAGCTTCTTGAAACAACTTGGCCACTGGAACACTAAGTGAAGTAGGAAACACTGCATCTACTCCATAAACCAGTTCAAAAGGTGACATACCAATTGACTTCTTTTGACTTACCCGATCAGCCCATAATGCATTTACTAACTTTTTGTGCCATCTCTTCTTATTTATTTCCAGCAATTTCTTTATGATGTTCACTAGAGATTTGTTCGAAGATTCAGCCAGCCCATTACCTTGCGGATGGTAGGCGGTCGAATGCCCCAAGCTGATGTTATATTTATAGCAAAAATCAACCATTTTCTTCAATTTGAATGCTGCTGCATTATCTGTGATCAACTTATGTGGACAACCGAAATGTGACAATATGTTACTTTCAAGAAAAGAGATAATTACCGAATCCGTGGCCTGCCGGGTGGGAATGGCTTCAATCCACTTCGTGAAGTAATCTGTGGCGGTCAAAATCCATCGATGCTGCTCGGAAGATGCTGGGTGGATTTCGCCAATAAAATCCAAGCCCCATTGCTGAAATGGTGCGCTGATTTCAATGGGCTTGAGAGGCAACGGCTGTAACTTTTTCTTTGCTTGAAAAATTTGACATTCGTGACAGCTCTTTACCGCTTTATACACATCAGAAAATAAAGAAGGCCAATAGAAACCAGCTCTCAAGATCTTATTAGCCGTGGTCTTCCAAAACAAGTGACCCCCACAGTCACCTTTATGAAAATCTTCTACTGTTGTCTTAGCTTCTTCTTCGACCAAACAGTTCAGCAATATGCCACCGGGATCTTTCCAATAAAGTGCTGATTTGATAATGCAAAATTTGGTAGCCTTGAGCTTCAATGTTCTAGCTTTGTTTCTAGGCATCCCAGGGGGTTAAGACAAATTTTGAAGCACATAAACTATATCAGCATACCAAGGAGAAGACACAAAGATATCGGATACCTGTAGAACTGAATTTTCTTCATCTTCATCGGACAAGGCAGCAATCAAATTGATATCAAGGACGTGAAGATTTGTTTCAGCCATCAACTTAGCAAGACCTTGACCTTTAATCAACTTGGTAGGCTTAATTTCTACATCATACTCTAATAGTGCAGCGATCCACTTACCCCTTCTTCCTTCCGGTTCCGTTTGTACTAAAACATCCTTAACAGCTGCATTGGGAACATATGCTAAAATATGAGAATTCAATATGTATACCCGGAAATCTTTCAAGGCTTTGATCAGCGCCAATGCTTGCTTCTCAATAATATTATAATTCAGCTCTCCGTCCCTTATGATACGGCTGAAAAAAGCGATGGGCCTTTCAACCCCATCTCTCGTTTGCATCAATACGGCTGCCAATGTATGCTTAGAAGCAAATGAAAATAAAATAAAATCCTGTGTATAATCTGGGCTGATCAAAGTTGGGGCTGAAGATAAGATTACCTTGATCAAATTAAAAGACTTTACCGCCTCTTCGGTCCATTTGAGCTCGCTGTCCTTCTTGAGCATATTGGTTATCTCTCTAAGATGTTCGGCAAGATTGGGGATGAAGCGACGTAGAAAATTCAATTTACCATTGAAGGACTGAATTTCTTTCTTGCTACGGGGCTGCTCTAATTGCTGAATTGCTTCCACCCGTGCAGGATCTATACGAATGCCATCTTTAAAAATGATATGGCCCAGCATCTTGCCTTCGCTCATAGCAAAAAGACTCTTCTTCGAATTCAATGAGATACCATACTTTCTGCACTTTTGAAACACCTTAGTCAAATGAAACAAATGCTCTTCATCTGATTTAGAAAACACGGTCAGATCATCAAGATAAACAACTAAAAAGACATCCTTCTCATTTGCAAAGGCCATGTCCATTGCCCGCTGAAATGTGGCACCCGCGTTCTTCAATCCAAACGGCATCTTGGCATAATGAAATGTACCCCATGGAGTAGTAAATGTTGTCTTGTCACGGTCATCTTCATGTACCAAAATCTGATTATACCCGGAATAACCATCAAGCAATGACATCCTTGATGCCCCCACTACCCGCTGCAATATATGGTCCATTTTGGGCAGCGGATAATTGTCCTTTAATGACACCTTGTTCAGATTTCTGAAGTCTATACACAATCGAATCTCGCCGGTCTTCTTTCTCACGGGCACCAAGTTGGAAATCCAATCAGAAAACCGGATTGGCACTATGATTCCAGACTTATACAACCTGTTGACTTCCTTCTCAATCAATGGCAGCAATTTAGGATTAATTCTTCTCAACTTTTGTCGGAAAGGCTTTTAATTTGGCTTTATGGGAATGGTATGCTGAATGATACTTGTGTCATAAGTTTTCAAATCTGAATAGTCCCATGCAAAAACATTAGAAAACGAAGACAATAATCTGATATACTCTTTCTTTACCTTTGGCGGCAATGCTTTCGAGAGCTTCACCATCTTTGGATTTTTGGCTATCCCAAGATTGACATCTTCAACACCTTCGTCCGTTGGCCTCAAAGTTGGCTTGCGGGCCACATCATCTTGATCGAACAATTCTTCCAAAGGAATTAATCCTTTAGGAATGTAATTGTCCTTGAGCTGCAACACATCCATATGATTTACTCCTTCAGCTTCCGTGTCTATTGAAATGTCTTCGAATTTGCCCTCAATTTGCAGAAAATCTTTGATTTCTTCGTCATCTTGGAAAACTTGCCAACACCTTTGATTATCTGGAACTATAGGACGATGCTTCACATATATCTCAAACTTATTGCTGGAATTCATGGGTATTTTCAAATTACTTGCTGCCTTTGCCAATGCATCCGCAACACCATTTTGAATCCGGGGCACACATGTCAAAGTATGTTCTGAAAACCGCTTTAAGATATCTAGGACAACATTCCAATATGCTCGCATACGAGGATGTTTGGCCTGAAATTCACCTTTCACTTGCTTGATAACCAACTCGGAGTCGCCATATACCGCTATCTTCTTTGCCTTCAACTTCCGAAGGATTTTCAGACCAGCAATAAGAGCTTCGTATTCCTCCTCATTATTTGAACAATCAAATGCCAATTTATAAGAACATACCCGTACCTTACTTGGAACTTGGTTTTGGACTGAAAACGGGCTTCGAATCCACACACCTATACCAGCACCATCGCTGCCCACTGCGCCATCAAAATCCATGGTCCAAAGACCATCCTCATCATCTTCTAAATGCTGAAAATCTGATGTTGATGCATGCTCTGTTTGCTGCCCATTTGTTTCAGCAATTGGCCTTATGACAGCAGACCTTTCTTCACTTTCCTTTGTCAAAACTTCTCTGAAATTTTCTGAAATGCTTGGTATATCTTCTACTTGCACTAACTGACTATCTACCTCATTGAAATTATCCGCAAACAAAACAAAAGATTCTAAATCTGTTTGTACATAATTTACAGGATGATTGACGGGCTTTTCCTTACTAGTGATCATGTATTTCATCTTTTGTTCCCGATATAACTTCCTCATTTGACCGAAAACTGGAATTGTGGCATATGAAAAATCAAGCTGAAGTGTACCTTTGAGCTTGGCTCCCCATGATCTCGAAAGCAACATGCCAAACCGCGGAGGAATATCTGCCACCACCACATCCATCAAAACATTCTTCGCGGGAATTTGATCTAGACTCACCACCAAGTCTTTGATCAAACCAATACATCTTACCCGGCTGGAATCAAACGAATAAAAATCATGATACTTCCTTGTGATGTCAAGTCCCAGCTTCTCCATGATCGTTTTCGGCATCAAATTATGCGAAGCTCCCGAGTCAAACATGGCATTGTGCAACACAAACTCATGAAATCGCAAACTGATATAAAATGGAGGAACATCACTTTCAGGAGACTCACCATTTAAAGCTGGCCCAAAAATCAATTCCGGCTGATCATCTTGTACATTCACCGTGTCTAGCATTGGATCAAAATTCAACATCTTGGAGAGCTGGCCTCGGTAGGTGTTATTCTTCATGATTTCTGTCAAAGGAATGGGCATTTTCAACTTTGCAATCTCATTCTCCAAACTGAAAACTGAAACCTTCTCACCTTCTTTAGCCGGATTATCTCTTTTTTCAGCTTTATCTTTTGGTGCATTTGATGGCTGATCCGTCTTAGCTGCTGGTGATGATTGACTTGTTGAAGGACCGAGTATGTCTTTTCCTTTTGCGTATGAGGAAACCGAATCATTCTTTGCTGATGTATCTTTCCTTTTCTGAATGGGATTTATGGGAATAGCTCGGTTTCTCAATTTCCTTTGCTGGCCTTGCTGGGTTGATAAAGCATGCAAATACCCTCTTTGATACTCCTCGGATTCTTCTTCAAGTATTGCATTGTTTGACAAAATATAATGCTCATCTTGGGGAATGATGGAATTACTCACCAACTCATCTTCTTCTGTAATATAAGTGGGCATGTCATCAGGAGTGAAGAAGTGATTTTCCTCTCCAACATTATCACCTTCATCCTCTGATTCTTGGCTAACAAAATTCTGCTGAAAAGGAGGTTTCATTTGCTGCTGAACTGTTGCATCTTGTGCCTTTGTTTCACGCTGCTTGATCCTATATTGTTGCTGCTGTTGACCTCTGAAATTGGGATTACGAATCTGAGGCTCCGGCTTGTCAATAGTAACCTTTTCAAGTGCCCTCTTTATCTGTTCAACATCACGAAGTAGCTGATTTGAAGTGGATGCTTCCTCTTTGATTGTGACTCGCTTTTCTGCCTTCATCCTTGCTCTTTTGTCATTCAAATTCGCTTCAACACTAACAACAATTTTCTGCATATCCTCCAAGGTAGGTGGATCTCTGTCTCTCAATGAGTAGGCCATCTCCGGATCAAAACCATCCGGAAACTTAAGAAGTGCTGATTTTCTAGATGGCCTCAAATCATCAGGAATAGCATTATAAACTGTGTTGAATCTGATTATGTAATCTTGAACGGACTCACCCGGATTACGCTTGAGGTTGTTGTATTCGGCATTAATCTAAAGCGGATCTTTTCTGATTTCCCATCGATCTAAAAACTGATTCTGAAGTGCTTCTAAGGTGGCAATGCTATTAGCTGTCAATCCTCTGAACCATTTTCTAACCTCTCCTGCAAATGTTTGCACGAACAACCGCATGGTAACATCTTCCTCATCTAACTCATATAGATCAAAGAAAGTGGTCATTTTGTCGATATGTTGCTGAGCAGTAATACTTTGTGGAGTGCCATCAAACATGGGAATTTTGCTTTGATAATCAGCTAGCATATCATGAAGGTTTGCAGGCAAAGCAAGTGGGGCAAACCGAGCAGCCATTGCTCTAGGAGGGGGAGTAGGATGAGTATGAGGAGGAGGAGCTGTGATAGCAGGGACTATAATAAGAGGAGGTGTAGTTTGTGGAGTCGGGGGAGTCGGAGGGGTATGAGGTGTAGAAGGAGAACCGACTGTGGATTCGGGATAGGTGATTATAGGCGAAACTGAAACATAAGGAGGATAAGATTCTTCGTGAGCTGTGATAGTGGATCCAATATGATCAGAGATATTCTCAACAAATTCAGCAAGGGTAGTAGCTTGAATATGTGTCTGGAGATGTCTCAAGATGAAATTTTCGACCAATTTGTTATGTTTCTCAAATTCAATAGCAGCTGCAAAATCAGGGTCAAGGACTAGAGAATCGAGCGCACTTTCAGACTTGGCTTTAAAAAGAGACAACTCAAAGCTTTCGTCAAAATCTAAATCTTCAAGATAATCAAAAATAGTTGGGCATGAATGAGATCTGAAAATGGGTCTAGGATGGGACTAGGAAAGAAAAACCATTAAGCCTGTGAAAACTCTCAACCTATCATCCACGGCTCAGAGTTAACAATTATACTGGGATAAAGTGTCAATGAAGCGCTACATCCACAAGCTCACAGAGATTGACTGAAGCAGCGTTTATCTACTAACGCTGATGTAAAACAAGAGCGTTTTCGAAGGCTACCTGGCGTAACTTCAGGCTCCGTCTAAGACTTATGAAATAACACATCAATGAGCAAACGATTAGTTTGTTCTCCCTAGTATGGTCGCCAGTATGTTAGCGCTTGAAATTTCACCTCAGGCTGAGAAAGGTAAACCTCAAGGCAACATCAAACCATTTAGCCTCGTAGCTAGCCCTACGGGGCAGGAGAAGGCTCTCTCTGGTCTATCTCGTAAAATCTTCAATGGATGAGATGACCAATAAGGTAACACTAATATTAGGCTAGTAAACTGATCAAAGAGTTTGATTTGGGGTTTTTTTGGGTTTTTGGTGGCAAATTGAGGAGAGGGCAATTTTGGGTGCGGGGATTGGACATAGTTTCTGCAGGGGGTTCCTTGGGGCAAGGTAGGAGACAGTGTTGATGCCTTTAACTGAGGTGGATGGTTAGGAATGAAAAATGAAGAGCTAAAGAGAGCAAACAATAACTTTGAATTATCTTTAGACAGAAGAAAACATTGAAATTAAACAAACTTAAAAGCAGAGCATGGCAAGCATGAATTCTTACTTTAACACTTCATTTGTTTAATGTGCAGAAGTAAAAGAAAGGAAATGAATCACATAACAAGCTTACAAGAACATTGAGAAACACACCATCAACACATGAGTCCACAAGAATCCCAAAGAGGACTGCAAAACCCTGGTCTTCCTTAGCCAAAAATTGCAGAGATACAGTGAATAATACAATGATAGCTTATCCCTCAAGAGTCCAACCATGAAAATGAACAAGAAAGTACATAATATAGATGATCTAACCTCTTTCCCTGCCTCCATGGGTCGAGCTCACTATCCTAGGAGCTGTTTCAACCACTTCTAAACTAAGCACTACAAACTAGGCAGTCAAAACAACTTGCCTCTATAAAATTGGAAACCAATTCATTCATTTAATATTTACCCTTTTCATGAATGAATGTTCTAGAAGTGTTACATAAGAGTAAAAGTGTCTAAAAAGTACAATAATTACATCAAATAGGATCACATTTCACCCCAAAAAGTCAAACTGAGTCAAATCTGCGTTTTCTGGGCTGTACAGTGCATTTTTGAAAAAACTGCCTGACGGGTCGCGTGCCTTTGGAGCCATCTTTGGGGCACCTGCAGGTGGCCAAATTTAGCAAGAGTAGGCTTGTTGGAAAGGTCATTGAGTCTACTTTCCAACCCAACTCGAATTTTTGAATTTGGAGTTCATTTGCCCTATCAAAAATCAAATCTCCCAAGACTGCTTTCTGCAATTCAAAAAAGTGGCAGAAAGTCATTTTTTGCTAGTTTTTTTACTTTCTGGAGGCCCAAAACTTCACCAAATCTCAAGTCCATCCATGAGCATATGTAACTTTGCATGAAAAATCTGGAAATGCTGAGTTTTGGTCAAAAGGAGTTGCCATGATGAAGGGTCGCGCGGGGGGTGAGACCCGTTAATGGGAAAAACCTGCAAATTGCCTGAAAATGCCAAAATTCACCCAAAATTCTCAAAATTTCTTGGGATTTGTGCTGTGGCTAGGCTATTTAGTGCCTTGATCCTTGAGTGAAGCCTTAGCCAAGATACGGAGGGGATTTGGCCTCTTTCTCCGTTTTAGTGCCTCGTCAACCGCCTTTGGAACATCTTCATCTTTGCCTTGCACACATGCATTCTTGCCCAGTAATGGTTCTTCATGTTTCTCAGCAATTTCTTCTCTTGGTTGGCCTTAGCCAACAACCTCTTCAAGTGTGCATTTACCCGGATGAGCATGGACTCTCGGTCAACGGGTAATGGGTCACCGGGTCTTCTTCGGTTCAAGATTCGGTCACTACGAATCCTCCACAGCTCATCAAGTGCTTTCTCCTCCTCCAACTGTTTGTTGCGCTGCTCCAGGTATGTGATGGTCCATTGTGCACCCTCTAATCTCCTCTGTAAGGCATCATTTTCAGCTCTGAGATGCTGAATGACCTCCTTTGCCTCTTGGCTCGGAGAAATGGCCTCAAGATCAACAAGCTCAATATCTGGAACTCCTGATGGCCCCTCATCAATCTTGGGTTGCTTGCCCCTCTGTGTTGCCTGTGCTGCTGAAGAGAGCGAGGCCCCTTCCACCTGATGTGGAGATAACACTCGCTGAGCTGATGATGAAGGCGATACCCTTCCACCTGCTGTGGAGATAGTACTCGCCGAGCTGCTACAAATAAGGCCCTCGGGCCTTTCTGATAGGTAACCAAAGGTGAGGAGCTGACATGTCTAGTGACAGGGATGTCATGCTGCTGTGATGGTCCTCCCTCCTCATGAATAACCTCAGGATGTGGCAGTGATGGTGCTGTGAAAAACTCACGAGAGATGAACTCCTCCCATGAGATGCCCTGCTGAGCCAACTGATGCAATACTACAAGCTGAATCAAACCATAATGGTACAGGCTCCTATACTGCTGTGCCGGGATCTTCCTCTGTAACATGAGCACCATCCTCTGAATGTTCTAATAGAAGAAAACAGGGATGTTCATCATCCTCACTCGGGTGAAGTGCATCAAGAGGCGAATATGATATGAATATACCTGTGAAAATCTGCCCTCACAGGTGAAATAGTGCATGATGAGCCTCATCATGGGAGCATACTCGCTCCTGAGAAACCTGAATGGAAACACACCTGCCAAATGTCTCATGAATGGTGGCCGGACAAAAGGCTCAATGTGAACATTATCCAGCACCTTGCGCTTATTCCACACCTCCCCAACATTAGGTATCCCTGTGGCATGTGAGATCACCTCAGGTGTCAATGTAAAGTCCACCCTTGCAAGGTTGACATGTCCATCATGCAAGTGTAAAACAAATAGGCGAGCCAACTCTCTGTGGTGCTGAATCCGAGAGATCCTCTCACAAAACTCATAGCAAGACATATACTGGAAACATGTGACTGCCATAGGACAGGCCTGTAACTCTGCTAAAGAGGTGGGCTCCTCTCGCTTATGATGTCCACCCTTTCCACCCTTATGAGGCCTCCTCTGTACCTCAATCTCTGAAGCTGATGACTGGTCATCACTTTTCTCATAAGTTTCGGTTTCTGACATTGTTTAAGGAGCAAAGTGGACAAACTGTACTGCTGTTTCTGCCTGTAAAAAGTTGATTTATATGCTGTTTCAAGGGGACAAGGAACATGAGGGAAATGTTAGGGGAGGGACATTTTTACAAGGAAAATGGGAAAACATGTATACAGCAGGGAATTTAGGGAAATACACTGTAAACATCATTGCATATACATCATCAAATTCATATGTTTACATGGGCATAAGGAGAGATAGGGTTAGGATGTGATTTTTATTTTTAAAGGGAAAAGGGGTAGGGTTTATTCTCTTTACAAATTTAAAAGGGAAATTGACATGGAAATATAGGGAAAATGAAATGGGAATGAAAAGAATACTTACAAGGGGAAAAACAATGAAACAGCAATAAACCCTAGCATCTTTCTACAAATTTACATACAGCCATATGGAGTGTTTTTTCTTGCACAATTTGATCATTAAAGACACACTCATGATGTCTTTCAACTTAACCAGCAACCATTTCCAAGCTTAGAGAACCTACCTCAAGCGATTTGATGATCTAGAAGGCGCTTGAGCAAATTTGAAATGAGTTGGGAGGAAGGTTGCTTGACGGGTTGCGCACCTCGCCCAACGGGTCGCGCGGGCCTGACGGTCGCGCCCGTTGAAAATTTGAACTGCGGGAAGCCTCCTGACGGGTCGCGCCCCTCTGACGGGTCGCGCGCCTGGCCTGACGGGTCGCGCGCCTGTCTTGCTCCCAATTTCAACCAGTTTCGCCCAAATTTGCTTGGAAGCTCGCTCAATCTCTCTTGCAAGTGTTTTGGATGCACAATGAGAGTAAAAGGAGGGAGATTGGGTCTTTATAATTTCCATTTGAAAAAATTTCATGCTCAAACCCATTTTCTAATGTTTCTCTTTGACACTTTATAAAACTGACTTTTTTGGTTTCCTTTGTCCTGAAATTGACTCATTTAGTGCTTTGACTTGATTCTTTTTGCAGGAAGATCATCTGAGGGATCTTGGCAAGGGGACCAGGGTTGCATACTATCCGCTGAAGTCTTTTGAAATTTCATCACTTTTTACAAAAATTTGAAAAATGACCTTGGCTTTTAAAAACAGAGTTTTTAAATCCAAGGTGAAAATTAACTGTACAAGATAAAAAATCTCGAATAAACATCTTTACAATCATCCCTCTGGCTTGCTGAACATTTATTGACCTTTAGAAACATGACTTTGTAAACATTTTTGACCAAAACCCTAGACCTAGGAAATTGACCTCAAGACAAGACAAGACAAGCTTTGAAAGAGCTTAATGACTGAAATGACCTGAGCTAGCAATGCCAAGAGGGGAAAAATATACCAGCTCCTCCATCAGGGTTATGGCATGCCTAATGGGATGCAAAAATTGACACTGATGAGACACCTACATATGCAAATGCAAAGAGTTTTGATCGCTGATGGAGGGCTCAAGACCGACTCTAACAGACACATCTATCCTTGGTTTCCTATCCATATTTTGCCCAGGTCAACCTCCAGCTTCCACCTTCAATTTTTCCCAATACCTGGCAGATGCAATCCATGATCAGCTAGTCAAGCTGCCAGAGGAAGGAGTGTTCAAACACTCCTCAATTTTGTTCCATATGTTTTTATATTTCCAATTAGAAAGGTTTGCAGTTAGCCTCCAAAAACTGGACATAGAGGGTAATCCCCAATCTGTTGTCCTTTGGACATCCTTGATCAAAAAGGATTCCATAGAATCCAGCTATAAAGACTTCATTTATTCATTTGTTTATCCAATTGTTAATATGCGAAGCAATAGAATTCAACCTAGAATCAATGAAGAGATAAAGAAGGTGTTACAGTTGTCAGATCAAAGTAAAATAGGAGACTGATATTTACACCAAAATCATACAGAGATCAGAGTGTATGCAAGCCAACTAGTTCCATGCAGGCTTCCCAAATACCTCCAAATGAGGATATTTGCTTTGGAATACATCAGACAAATCTTGAATTATGATGAGATCCATTTCCTTTTAGCTAAAAAGAATACCCAATTCAAGATTAAAAACCAAATAGGGCCTTTTATATGCAACAATAGAAATGCTAGAAAGGAAGTAGACAAATGTTTACAAGATTTCAAGTTTAGCAGCAGTTTTAAATGGCCTTATGACCCTTTGGGTGTCATAACTAAATTAAGGGTCAAATTCAAATTGACCCCTTTCATTCATGAGTCAAAACCTGAAATTGAAAAGTATTCCAACCAGTTAGAGTGGTTGGAAAACACTCTACCGGAGGTGGATAAGCAGATTGATACTAGTTCCATCCTGCATACTCTAGACCCACAAGACATAAATTCAAAAAGGGCTAGAGAAGAAGGATCCTACTTAGCAGAAACTACTTCTGATACTAAATTCAAGCTTGTGAGCAGAAAGAAAACCAAGCTAAATCCAGTAATAGAGTAGGAAAAGACAATTGAAACAGAAAAAGACATTATTATCAGAGGTGATACGCCCTCAACACATATAGAAGAAACACTTATGCCATCATCTTCCAGTGCACAAATATTTCAAAATCGGAATAATGCAGAAGTTTCATCATTTAGCAAACTAGTTGAGAAAGAGAAAGATATCATGGAGAAGTACAAAGAGATTAAAATGATACATTAAAGGCTACTATATATACATAATACTAGAAGCAAACTATTAGTGATCAGAGTAGGTTGCTTTCATCTTTTGACCTCAAAACAAGGAAAATGAAGATGACCTTCCTACAGCCAGAAATAAAGGCTCCAAAAACTTCAAAAGATCATAAGAAAACAACCTTTGAAATTCATGCCAAGGATGTTCATCCAATCGACCAAATTGAATTTCACAAATAGGCAGGAGAGATGTTATATTTGACCATGACACATAAAGCTCTAAGTGTCAATAATTTGCAGAATTCTCTAGAAAATATACAGTCATAGTTAAAGCTGGAAAGAGCCTCATCACAAGCAAAAGACAATAGGATTAGGTCACTGGAAGATTTGGTAATTGAAATTGGATATAATCCAACTGACATCAAGGCAGCAAAATAACTTATAAAAAAGAAAAATGCAAATATAGTTGCACTGAAGAAACAACTAAAGCTACCAACCATTGAGCATCCACAAACCAAGGAGGTTTTAGAAACAGTTAATCAAAAGGATGAGGTGATGAATTTAATCATCCAGTTGAAAACTCAACTGAAGGAAATGGAGATAGAAATGGATAAAATTGTATAGGAAAAACAAGCTAGCATGGAAGTAGTTCCCATAACTGTTGTTCCCATAGTATCTACATAAAAATTTGTAACTACATTAGCACCTATATCAACATCAGTTTTAACAACTAGAACAACGACAACATCAAGAAGACCAACAGCCCATCCCACTGATGAGGACAACAAATTGATTAAAGCAATGGAAGATATGTCCATTCAAACAACACATATTAATAAGCTCAAGGAACAAGCAAAGAGCTTAGAAGAGGAAAAGAAATTAGCAGAAGTAATGCATTAAGCTGAAAAACAAAAGGCCAATAGACTAAGTGACAAAATCCACAAATTAGAAAAATAGTTGTCACTAAAAGAGCCTTTAGCCCAAGCAAAGAAACATTTGTGGGCTAATATAAAAAGGTGTACCCATAGGCAAAGTGCTCCTCCAAACTTTAGAAAACTTCTTTTACCTCCAGTATGAGGTAAATCTCCTTTTTATGAATAATCCTACGTTTTCCAAATATACAGAAGTAGATGAGATTTGCCAGAGGATGATGATGAAAATCAAACTTCCAGATGAAGAAACATGGGGAAAATGGTGTGATTTAATATGAAGGGTGAAAGGAGCAGACAACGTGAAATAAAAGCAGATGAAAGAAGCAGTCAAGTACCAACAATCAAATAAAAGGAACAGATCTCAGTTAGTTAAACAGGAGTCACTATCTCTTTGCATAAAGATATTTATTTTCCTTAAATAAATCCTAGTCAGTTGACATGATATTTTTGTAAAAGATTTTTATAAATACTTCATCATTCGAAGTATCAAGGGTGGATTTCTAAATATTTTTGTAGCTGACTGATCTGTTACCTGAGGGTTATTGTACCAACTTCTAGTTGACAGTCCGAACAAGTTATAAAGAAACTTCTTTACAGGATTCATGTGTTGAGCTATCTCAATGAATTATAAATTTCGATTGTTCATGTTTTCTTTCTAAGTATTCCATAAACTTTCATGTGTTCTAAATTTAAATGTTATAACAAGAGTTTTACTGCAGAATTTGTTTAAACATTATACTCTTCTTTCAATTGTTATACATTTCCATGTTTTATTCTGATATCCGGTTTAGATAACTCTTAATTTCCCTCTGATCAAGATTGATTTTCTTCATCCTTCTTGATTATTTGGTTTAAGGAATTCTTAATTTCTCCTTGATTCCGATTAAAAAATAATTTCACCATTCAGCCTTGAGATCTGATATTGCTCACCTATCTTGCCCTGTAACACTTTCTTTATAGTTTGTTGTTGTTTTGTTTTCAAAGTCATATTGACTCCATAGCCCAATGGAAAGTGAAAAAGCACCTATTCATCTAAATCATTAATTCCACCAACCAATCAAAACCAATCCAATTAAGCATACATAACTAGACTAAAATCCACTAAATAAAAAAAGTCAAATTATATATAGAGAGCCCTCTCTGAGTTTAGGAAGGCTAGATCCTAAGCTCCAAAGTAGTTTTGTAGTTACCTCTGATATTTATTTTTAACATATTGAATAACCCTTGGAAATTTCAGAGTGATAACATATTGGTGACCGTACTGGAGAATCAGTCCCTAGTTAAAATCTATCTTAAAGGAAACAATTTTCCTCATTTGTCACATTGTCACATGGAATGAGTCGATCTTGCGGGCAAGATAGAACTTCCTAGAATCTAAAGAAGACCTAATGACAAGAAAACCAACCAGACACTATCTTTCTCTAAATATGCTTTAATAAACAATAGCAAACAAGTGTTTTTAGGGCCTACCTTTGGTCCAACGCAAGCTTGTGGATGCCCTCGCTCCTTTGATCCAAATGAGCTCCTTTTCGCGAATCTGCAAACACAAACAAGGCAAACAAATTAAATAGCACCTAAAAAACCAATTGCATAAAACATATTTAACATGAAAGTCAAGGAGTCCATGAAACAAATAACATAAGATACTTGTTGAGAAAAATGAGTTTGATTGTATTAATTCAAAAGAAGAAGAACTTTACAACCTTTGCCTTGACGCTGTACAAGCTCCTCCCAGGGTCCAACAAGAAGTCTCCTCTACTTTGACAAGTTTCACTCACTCCCCAATGAAGCCAAAAAAGGTATGTGATCTCTCCTCTTAAGCTCAACTAGGAAGTCTTAATTTCACCAGCATTTACCCTCAAAATGTTTAGCTTCTAACCTCTCTAGTCCTCACCCCAATGCCTGTATTTATAGTGCAATGGAGGGAAGTTACTAGGTCCTCCTTCAAAGGGATAAAGCCCTCCTTCAAAGGGATAGCTCCTTTAGTCAAGGGATTAGCTCCTTCTCTTTCGGGATGCATGAACCACCTTAGAGCGAACAATCCATGTCAAAATTCCTTCTAGAAAACTCTAGAATTAACCCAAAGTGAGTTTTTTAAGATAAAGCTTGCGCCTTTTGACTTTCACAGGGGTCCGCACCTACACCGTTAGGGATAGAGCGGGTAGGTACGCAGCTTTTGTACACAGAAGGTGCGGGACCGCAGGTGACCATGAGAGAAAGTGCGGAACCAGAGTTACATTGATTTTTAATGTCTTTCTCCCATTTCCAAAGCTTGATTTGAAGAGCTGAGGTCTTAGACTTGCTTAGGAGGACAGTACAAGTGATGATAGACCCATACTGACTGTCAATAATCATAGTGACGATATTTTTGTGTAACAGATTGCCCCCTAAAGTGCGAAGTCTGTAGTAGATGAGGATTTCATTTATCATATAGGAAGAGTGAAGTACTTTATCATTTCGAGGATCATCTTGTGGAGAGCCCGGTCGGAACCTGTAAAAACATTCAATGCAAGATATATATATGAGATCATATAATCGCTGAGGTAGGCATTCCCATACTCAGATCAAAACTAACTAGAAAACTATCTACTGCTCTGATATAGGAACGATCTTGTAAAACATCACAAGTATAGACTCATGTGAACACAGTATGGACGCAGCCATCTATTTAGGAATAGTCCACAATATAATGAATACAAAATTCCTCGCAGCCTGGATGGTGGAAACTAGATCCAGGGTCTTCATTTCTACTTCCCGAAATAGTACAATTCTATCCATGCGAATAAATGTGTTGATGTCGAACATGGTAGAAACCACTTGATTACCAGTCAATGATGTAAACTATTAACAAGTGTGAGAGAAACCACCAGTGATGTCAATGGCTCTCAAAGTACCCAGTACAATCCATGAGCTGTGAATAAATGTGTTGATGTCGAACATATCACGGAATCCTTCGATCGAAAGTCCATGATGTAAATTGTTGTGAAAGGCGAGAAACCTGCCATTGAGGCATGCAGATCTCAAGGTACTAACGATTCCTAGATCATCTTTCTAGATAATGAGCTGATGTCGATAGAAAGCGATCCGTCGTAGGCCAGCCCACAACACGAAATCATAGATCAAGTTGAAGAAATTTAGTTGCAAGGATTGACTCAGGGATGGTCAAGATGGATGACAGATATTTTGCAGATGAATGGCTTATTGGCAGTGACCTCTTGAACACATAATGACACGACAGATGGCTTGGTGACAATTGACCCAAAGTTAATACCCAGAAACTGGCTGAAGACTTTCAATGTGGTTTGATCAACTATTAGGCAAAGGATTTCCCAACCCAGGTGAAAAAGTATCGTGTTCAAGAGTGGTTACAAAGTATGACAAACAGACTCATTTTTCTCTCTTTGCCCCCACCATTTATGGCAAGTACCTCTTTATTTTTGACAAGCTTGAGGAGGATAACATTTGCTTGATTATAAGCTCATCCTTCGGATGAGTCCAACTTAGTTTAAATTCGAACCCTAAGAAGGAGTGGTTCGTTCCTGTTTTTAATTGAACAGGTCCTTTACTGTGAAATTTTAACGAGTCCAGTATAGGAGAAACTCGGCGTTTTTCAATTTTAGAGAGTCTGAAAAAACTTAAGAAGACTCCAGGGTTGACATTTTTCGTAAATTTGTGTCTCCCAAGCCCGGAAAAGTATAAAATAATACTTGAGAGAACCGCTTGATCTTTTACGACCAAGGAGTACTTTTCGTTATTAGTGCCCTTGACCCGAAAAATTAAAAAAGTGATCAATGGCACGTCGTTTTATAACCAATATCGAATTCGAAACGACAAAAATCCAGCAATCTTTTCATGTTTTTATGGTCGGAAAAGAGCTGTAAGTGGACCGTCTTTTAATTCCATTTTAACGAGTTTAAAAGAAACACTCGGCAATCTTTTCATGTTTTAGGAGTCAGAAAAGAGCTTAAAGATGGCTCTACATTTTTTTCTGTCGAAAATGATAGATTTCGCCTGAATAATCCTTTATTCTGCACAAAAACACAAACATTACTCATACCTGTTTGAAATGGATAAAAGCGTCGCAAAATAACTTTCCAAAGTGAAACATAAACAAATTTACGATTTATTTACTCTAAAAACTTATAAAAAGGGCCTTTGTCGATTCATTTTTACCATTTGAGTTTGGGTGAGAAAATAGTGCTTTTGCTTAGAAAACTTCCCGTGAAGATTGTGGAAAATTCAACCGTCAGAATTGAGCGCCGTCTTCTCCAGGTAATCCACATCATCCTACTCTTCATTTTCAACTGTTTAGTTTTTTGTTTTAGTCCTTCATTTCATTTTTTGGGAAGGTTTTTAGGCGCAAAACCCGCGCGCGGGGGTCCGCAGGTTTACCATTGCGGACCCGCGGACCCTGACTTTTTCTCCATTAGGAAAACGCTCAGGGTCCGCACCTTCCGTGTAGACAAAGTGCAGACCCACGCACTGTGTCTAACTCGGAGGGTGCGTACCCCGCCGCAAGGGCTTTGAACCCAAAGATTCTAAAAAATGGACCAATCAAAATATTTTCTAGCAATTTAATTAATCTTTATACTTGATGCAGAGAGTACATCATGCTAGATTGGCGTGAACGAGAGCATGAGGACGTGGATGCTGCCGCATGGAATCATTAGCCTTCACTTGATGCCTTGAGGGCGTGCAGACTGTACAAATTCTGGCCATTCCTGGCATGAAGGCTCAGGTGGATTTCTTACAGTGGCTGGTTGACAGATGGAGCATACAGGACCAGTGCTTTTTCATTGGCGGCCACCAGCTCGAAATCGAGTCGGCGGACATTTATTTCTTGATTGGTTTGCCTAAGAGAGGCGAAGACTTGACTCTGCACAGGACTAGGCCAGGTGGCCAGTCTGTCGATAGCCTCCGGCTATATTACTGCAACAGCCAGGCTAGAGACAAAGGGATAGACATAAATACCATATCCCGTCCTGAACTCATGGTGATTGCGTTTACTGTCACCAGACTTTGTGGAGCTGCTGCATTACATATTGCCACTGGATCCCAGATGTGTATGGCAGTTGATTGCTTTCGAGGCACCATCTTCAACTGGTGCAATCCTGTGCTGGCCAATGTGAAAGGCCAACTGACCAGGGCCAAGAGCGGACGACTAAAGACCTTTGGTTATGGGGCTTTGGTCGTGTGTTTTGGCCTGGAGAGGGTTCCTATGCTGATCCCACAGCACCTTACTGTTGGAGCTGGGCTTCCTCGAGAGCCCAAACTGATGCGATGGGTCGCAGTCATGGCCCGTCACCCGGACGAGAGGACAGAGGTTGCTCGGTTCAAACCTGAGTATTTCCAATGGTTGGAAAATCAGGTCTTTTCCATTCAGGACTTCCCTTACGCTGGGATAGATTTTCATGGTGACCCAGACATGGCTCTTCCACCAGGAAAGTAGTGGGATGAGTCAGGTAAAATCCTTTTCAACTTTTTCCTGTTTTATTTTTTTTTATTTTTCCATCATCTCAAAACTGATAGTAAAAATTTCAAATGCAGATGTGGGTCCACAGCGACCAGCCGCTCTCCAGCCTTTCGAGAGGAGGCAACCAGTTGCACCCGCGCCAGCCCCACAGGACGAATCAGCAGAGGTTTTGGCCGAGTTGGAGGGTCATCTTGAGCGCTTGACAAGAGATATGCCTGAGACCACTATAGATGACATTCCTCATCGACTTCAGCGCTACGTGATTGGAGTCCTGGGACCTTTTAGGAGGTTCCTTTACAAGGTGGCCCGTGCAGTGGTTTCTTATAGAGATCATCACCAGTGATAGGATGATCGCCTATTGTGGGCACATGTGACATTTTGTTTTTTGTACTTATCATTTTTTCCAATCATAAGGTGTTTTTCAACCTATGATCGAGGACGATGTATTTTTTGACACACTCCTATATATATATCACTATTACCGGCTTATCTTGTAAATCATGTTATGGAATGGTTTTAAATTTACATGTATGATTATTGCAAATGTCTATTTAACATTCGAGAAGCAATTGCATCTGCTAATGTATTTAAAGACCTTGGAATATGCTGATATTCAATGTAATCAAACTCACGTTCCAAGAGACGCAGTCTCAAAAATAATCTTAATAACACTGGATTTCTAATGGCATACACTCTATTAAGCTGTAATACAACGAGTTCAGAATCTAACCTCACTATCAAACTCTGAAATTATCCCAAATGAAATCGATTTAGACAATAACTCAATCACTGCACTATACTCTGCAATGTTGTTTGTTGTTTGACCGAGGCTTACCCCATGCATAGAAACTAACTCGTCAGAGGGTGAATAGATAACCCAGGCTGTGGAAGGGATGTTCCGTTTATCACGACAAGCACCATCAGCAAATCCAATGTATGTTTGGAGAGGCATCGACATCTGCAATATCAAGAGTAAAACCAAGATAAGCAGGAATAATGACGGAAAAACACTCTCTAAGCTAAGCACACTTTTTAAACTAAAACACACTAGCTAGAAAGAAAAACTAACCTAACTAACAAATCTCCATACCCATTCTTTTAAGCATAATACCTCTTCAGGTAAAGACCATTTCTGGGTTTACCCAAAGAGTCCCCATCAAAGTCTACCAATTCATAAGCCCCTTTGGCTAGCTTTCGCTTGACAACATAGGGACCATGCCACATAGGAACGAATTTTCCAGCGCCTAATTTATCATTAGCTTGATCATAAACTAAGACTAGATCCCCTTCCGAAAAATTTCGAGGGGTCACATTTCGATCATACTGAGCTTTCATTCGTTTTGCGTGAGTCTCGATCGCCAATGCAGCATCACGTCGATTCTCATCTAATTGAGCCAAGTATAACAAACGCTTTTCCTCTTCGGAAGTGGCTGGAAGTAACTCGATGGCCATTTGCAGTGACGGGATTTCGCATTCAATGGGTAACACGGCTTCCAAACCATAGACTAGTTGGAAAGGAGTGAACCCTGTTGATGTTTTGACTGAGGTTCGGTACGCCCAAAGCGCTGAAAATAGCATGTTGTGCCAATTTGACCGATGAATCCCAATGATTCGTCGGATCATGATAACTAAAACTTTGTTGATGGATTCAACCAGACCATTCGCTTGTGGATAATAAGGGGTTGAACTATCGTGACATAAACCAAGCTGGCCTGTAAGTTCGGTCATCATAACGTTTCGAAAATGACGCCCATGATCAGTGATTATCGCTTGTGGGACACCAAACCTAGAAATTATATGATTGAACACAAAAATTGCAGCTGTTTTGCCGTCTGCCTCAAATGTAGGCATCGCCTCGGCCCACTTAGTAAAATAATCTACCGCAAGGATGATATACGCATGCCCCCCGGCCGAGTGAGGGTTACATGTAATAAAATCGATACCCCATTTGGCAAAAGGACCAATGGCAATTATAGGGTGGAGAGGAGCAGGTGGAGCGCGCATCTTACGATAAAAAATCTGGCAGTTGTGACATTTTCGGACCGCCGTAATACAATCTTTAAACAAGTTAGTCAAGGGATTAGCTCCTTCTCTTTTGGGATGCATGAACCACCTCAGAGCAAACAATCCACGCCAAAATTCCTTCTAGAAAACTCTAGAATTAACCCAAAGTGAGTTTTTTAAGATAAAACTTGCGCCTTTTGACTTTCACAGGGGTCCGCACCTACACCGTTAGGGACAGAGCGGGTAGGTACGCAACTTTTGTACACAGAAGGTGCGGGAACGCAGGTGATCATGAGAGAAAGTGCGGAACCAGAGTTACATTGATTTTTAATGTATTTCTCCCATTTCCAAAGCTTGATTTTAAGAGCTGAGGTCTTAGACTTGCTTAGGAGGATAGTACAAGTGATGATAGACCCATACTGACTGTAAATAATCATAGTGACGATATTTTTGTGTAACAGATTCTCAGATTTAGAAGGAACGATCCAAGGATCGTCATAAAAAATGGTGTCTGATGTAATCATATGAATGGTTGCAAATGAAGATGATGCGTTGATTGGAGGAAAAGGAAAAGTTCCCAGTAAACCGACATCTTTAACTAATCCTACTCCAACATCCTTATATGGGATAGTCGTTTTACCAACATGCTGAATACTCTCTGAAGAGGCTGGGTCGGATGAAAAGTAAGCCAGCTGGTCTATTGTTATGATCTTTCCATTATGTGGAAACTTTATTACTCGAAAGACCGATGAAACGACCGCTGTCATAGCGTAAGACCAACTTCGACCCAAGAGAAGGTTGTAATCTAGAGGGGCATCAACCACCTCCACATCTAGACTAACAGTTTTTCCTTCAACCCCTATAGGCAAATCCTGTAGAATGCCGAAAGGATGAAACCCACGGCTATCAAAGGCCTTAAGAATTGTCGGGGATTGATTTAGTGAAGGAGAACCAAGCGATCTCCAACACTGTATCGACATAATACATGTTGAGGCTCCCTCATCAATTACAGTCTGATGAATAGGCCTGTTTTTTATTATCATTGGGATCTGGAAAGCCATTTGATGAGGGAGACGCGGTGTACTATTTTCTAGATCGAAAATTATTAGGTTCAGGTCCTGAACGTCAACAGCTCCTATAGCCGACAAAAGTAATTTACGCTGTGCTGGACATGATTGCAGCACTTCCAAAGCCGACATTGCTGAGGGTGAAACAGCCAAATCCTCAACAATGTTATAGTTCTGAGCCGCTCTCGCATGTGGATTGAAAGCTGACTTTCAAAGTATACCCTTAGCGGGCGGTTTGATTACCAAGTCTGGATTAGGTTTCTCGATCTGTAGTGGATCGGAACCGGGAGCTGAGGTTGATGGATTAGAATGAGAAGATTCTGCTTCTTTACCATCAACAGGACTTTTACTGCCATAATCTTGCGATCGAGTCGCAATCCTTACATGGGACATCATCAATATGGGTTCTTCATTGGCACTCGAGGAAGAACCTATCATCTTACTGTCTTGACTTGGAAATGGATCCTTCAAGGCAGAAGGAGTTTGGGAACCTTTGAAAATCTTCGCAACCTCTGCACGATGAGGAAATTCTCTTGTGAAATGTTCTTCATCACAAATGAGACAAGGATAACGAGGTTTGCGCTTTTCATCATTGGATTCTGCCTTTTCAGGTTTCTCCTTTGAACTTTTATCCGTTTTATTCTTCTTCTTTCCTTTCTTCTTCCCACCGGATTTTGATTTAGCTGTAGATAACTCTACAACGTGAATATCGGTGGAAACTTCTGCAGAAGAATCTCCTGTTGGGGAATCAGGAAAGGTTATAATAGGAGAAGAATTCTTGGAGGATTTCTTCTTACCTTTAGTGTTAACCGTGCCAATCATACCGTCAACAGCATGAGATCCTGAAGGAGCTGCAGCGATTTGATTTGACTTGGGAAGATCGGGGATCTTTTCGTGTAACGTACCTCACTGAGTATAAACCAAGTCAAGGTACTGTGCTTGAGCAATGACTTGCTCCTCAGTAACCACTCCGGCTTTAGCAACATCTTCAGTGATCTTTGGCAACAAAGATTTTACAAACCACTCATCCAAGATTTGATCCAGAATAAATATCTTCACTAAACGACGTCGACGTCTCCACTCATGAATATGATCTGAAATGTACGTGGATGTTGACTATTTTAGTGAAGTTAACAATTCTGTGCCATTGTCATATCGGACTGGCAACTAGAAATGAGTTAAAAACGAGGTAGCTAACTGACCAAAATTATAAAAAGTACCTCGAGGTAACTCAATGTACCACTTGGCCGCGAGACCAATTAGAGTGCCCTGGAAAAGTATAAGACGGATCGAATCATCTGTGATGGAGTTAGACGCACACCAGAGGTGGTAAGTCATCACATGGTTCGACGGGTCCTCTCCTGATTTACCTTCGAACTTGGGAATGTCACTGGGCAACTTATTTGGCATTGCCGGCCAAAACGGAAGATAATTAATCAGATCGTTCGTTAGGCGCGACAAGTCTGGTAAGTCCAAAGTTGCAATAAATGGTAACTGCTGATTAGTATCCCTAAAACTCTGGGTCATGAGACCAGCCCCAGGAGGAGGATATCCGGGATAACTAGGAATAGGAATCACGTTCGGGATATTGTATCCTCCCAGAAAACCAGAATTAACCGGACTGTACTGGGGTGTTTGAGGTTTTTGATAAGTGTACCCAGGATACGGTTGATACTGATAAACTGGCTGCTGGACAGCAGGACCGAATTGGTACTATCCCTGGTACGGTTGATAGGTGAATTGTGGTTGACTTGTGACAACCGTACTTAAACCAGGTTGTCCTACAGGCATCTAAACGTAGTTTGAATCGTGGATCCAAACGGTGGTAAAGATGTCTGAGGAGTAGATACAGGAACAGTAGAAACCAGAGCTGTCGATACTCCAGAAGTAGGTGGGGTAGATTGAACATATGTTGCGGCAGTTGCAGCAGTCATTTGAGATGGAGTACGAGGCGCAGTAGGCCCAGACTGAGAAATTACCGAAGGTACAGAAGTTTGAATGTTAGACTGGACTGGTTGCTGGGGTGTACCAGAAACTAAGGGTTGTCCAGTTTGAGATGACAACTGTACACTTGGCTGCAACACCTGTTGGGTTTGCGATGGATCCCACACTATGTTCATTCTGGGGTACTGACCCATAACAGGTTGAGAATATTGAGGACCATAACCGGGTTGAGGGTAGGATTGATAATTGAAAGGTACATTTCCCGTTCCTTGAACATAAGATTGACCTTGGGGTGGTTGGAAACCTTGGTTCGAGTACTGACCTTGGGGTAGATACCCTTGAGGCACGTATTGATACTGGGGTTGACCTTGAGGTATAAATTGATACTGGGGTTGACCTTGGGGTACATATTGAGTCTGGGGTTGACCTTGAGGCACGTACTGTACCGTAGGTATGTACTGTCCTTGAGGTTGTCCCCCAGATGCAAATTGTGTACCTTGAGGTTGCCCCCCAGGCGTTAATTGAGGCTGTCCCCTAGGTGGTAACTGGCCACCTTGAGGTTGAGAATTGGGAATAGAACCTGACATCATAAGAATGTCTTCTACGCTCAATGGCTTTGTACGATTTCTTCCAGTTAATAACCCTTGCTCAATGGGTTGAGGAGATGCTCCTGAAAAAGTACCAGAAAGTGATTGATACCCAGAGGGAACAGAAGGACCGCCGTACAAAAAAGATTCAGGTGATTGAGTAAACATGGATGACTAACCTGACATATTTACGGGAGTATAAAAACGTCTAGGATGATAAGGAGCACGAGGTGGTGAAAAACTTAACCCTGGGTTTTCCAAATAATTAGTCAAAGAAAGATACCAAGTAATACTCCTAGGCGGACTATAAAAAATTGATTCACGCTCCCTTAGATCAAGAACAAGTTGATTTTTAGGGATAGGGATGCCTACTTCTTCTTCCGGAGAAAGTTCTTCAATAGCAATAAGTCTAGAAGGAAGATCTTGGGTAATTACTCTTTCTACCCTAGGTGAATCAGGACCACTAGAAGTTGGAGAGACGAACCCCGATGTTGGAGTAACAGGTTCAGATATCTTAGGTTCTTCACCTATATCACTAGTAGATGAAAAGCTACCAGCAAGTTCGGAAACTGAAATCGATTGCGGATCGTAACCTGTTACTAGAGTTTGGTAATCAGGATGTACAACCAATGAAGACTCTCCTTCTTCAGGTGACCCAACTTTACTACCACTAGGAGTTATGAGGACTTTCAAGCCTTCAAGCTGGCTCGGGACTTCTTCAGGAGGTTGGCCCCGAAGTCTACGGGACTTCCTCAATAAATCAGCCACGGTTACAAACTCAGGAGACTGGCCCCGAAGTCTACGGGACTGTCTTGGTAATTCAGCCACAGTTAAAAACTTTTAACTACTTCACACGCAAACAAAGTAAAATCTCAATGAAAAACACCTAAAGCCTCTAAAGAACCAAACAAATCTGAATCACTCGCCTAAAGAATCTAGAGATCAAACACACACAAACAGTAACTGTCCGGACCGAAAACACTAGTTGGTGATGAAATCCAACGTTGCAGAATTCAGTACAGAAATGGTGGTTGGAACAGTTACCCCGGCAACCTGCTTAATGAATAGACTAGACCAAGTTCCTCCACTTAACCGTCTTGAGTGAAATGAACCCCCCAGAAAATCCAAGTGAGTCTATCCGACGTCTGCTCCAGGTACAGTGGGATCTTCCCACCACTGTCACCTCAGGAAGAATCCTAAAGAATATGGCCACTAAGGTTACCAACTGAGACAAATACACCTGGGGGAACAGTCTACGATCCGATACACACGCAAGGGCAGAGTAGCAAGCTCAATCCCCTTGAAGGCTCCTTGACATAATCCAAGGTTTACCAACAAGTGACCCCAGGCTCCTCGACAATGGTTAATTCGAGGTTTACCATTTTTAATACGTGAATATATGGCGTCGTTCCCAATGAGGAAGGATTGATTCCCACACTGGTTCGGACACGATCTCGTGCTTCTCCTTTAAGAGGAGCTTTCCCAGAGCATAAATGCAACAATTGGGTTTCTTCCTACCACAAGATACAGCTACTTGTTTGTTTTTACTGTTTTGGAGAGTTAATTACTCTCCTACTCCAAGACACTAGCCTAAGCTAAGTTGGTGTATCAGAGCCCTAGAAATAAAATGTTACTAGGTGAATTTTACTTTAAGCGTTAATTTTAGTGGTTGTTGTTTAAGTCAAGAGGTGGCGGAGATGAAACTCGTAGTGTAAAGACTCGACTCGAAATCACTAAAAAGATGCACCTAAGATGATTTAAACAATCTTTTCTCTTCGATGAACTTCTAAACTAAGAAAGAGTTTGAGAATGCAAATACTTTGTAAACACAAATCTTTCTCAATTAAACAAATTTAAAGAAGAGCTTCTTCCTTTCCAAAGCACTCAAAACGAGACAACTAGTTATTTCACAAAAATTTCCCTTTTCTTTTCAAAGCACTCAATCACTACAAAAACAAACTTTTTCCAAAAGAGATTTTTTTTATATTTTGTAAATAAAACACTCAAAACTAATGAAAATGACTAACTTTGAGAGCTACAAACTATAAAAAGCTACTTGAGGTCAAAGCCTACTAAAAGTCTTTTTGAGGATGTTTTACTTAGCTAAATGTGAGCTAAGGACTAATTTATGCAGAATCACAATTAGTCAAAAAACAACCAATATTTCGTTTTCTTTTTTAAAAATGAAAATTCCAAACTTTCAAATACAAGTTTTTTGAAATTTTGAAATGAGAAAACACAAAACGGATTCCTCAACAAGGGGAGATTTCATAAATGGTCAGACTCATAAGGAGATTGGTAGACACCAAGGTAATCTGAGGTCCCTACAGCTTCTAAGCTCAGAGCCACTACACAACCAAAAATGAAAAACAAACCCAACAAGCAAAACTCCTAGGAATTCCACCTAAAACCCTAACACTAATGAAATTAAACCAAGGAAAGTTTTTGACAGGGAACAAGCAGGTCTGGGCAATGGCTAAAACCTATAAACAAATTCTAAACTGATAAAAAAGAGAAAAATTTAAAATTTCTCAAATTTTTGATAAGGTACGTAGGCAGCTTGTTTACACAGGTGCGTTCACGCTTTGTGTACAAAGAAAAAGTGCGTACAGGTACGCACTGTGCTTAACTCAGAGGGTGCGTACCTCTCCCAAAACTATGAAAAATAAAATCTGACTCAAAATTAACTAAATTCACCCAATCCCACAATCATCAAGTCAAAAACAGAAACAGAAAATACAATTTCTCAGGTCAAAGTATAAACAAGGAAAATAATCAAGTCCCCAGTGGAGTCGCCATTTTGTCACATGGAATGAGTCGATCTTGCGGACAAGATAGACCTTCCTAGAATCTAAAGACGACCTAATGACAAGCAAACCAACCAGACACTATCTTTCTCTAAATATGCTTTAATAAACAATAGCAAACAAGTGTTTTTAGGGCCTACCTTTGGTCCAACGCAAGCTTGTGGATGCCCTCGCTCCTTTGATCCAAATGAGCTCCTTTTCGCGAATATGCAAACACAAACAAGGCAAACAAATTAAATAGTGCCTGAAAAACCAATTGCATAAAACATATTTAACATGAAAGTCAAGGAGTCCATGAAACAAATAACATAAGATACTTGTTGAGAAAAATGAGTTTGATTGTATTAATTCAAAAGAAGAAGAACTTTACAACCTTTGCCTTGACGTTGTACAAGCTCCTCCCAGGGTCCAACAAGAAGTCTCCTCTACTTTGACAATTTTCACTCACTCCCCAATGAAGCCAAAAAAGGTATGTGATCTCTCCTCTTAAGCTCAACTAGGAAGTCTTAATTTCACCAACATTTACCCTCAAAATGTTCAGCTTCTAACCTCTCTAGTCCTCACCCCAATGCCTGTATTTATAGTGCAATGGAGGGAAGTTACTAGGTCCTCCTTCAAAGGGATAAAGCCCTCCTTCAAAGGGATAGCTCCTTTAGTCAAGGGATTAGCTCCTTCTCTTTTGGGATGCATGAACCACCTCAGAGCGAACAATCCACGTCAAAATTCCTTCTAGAAAACTATAGAATTAACCCAAAGTGAGTTTTTTAAGATAAAACTTGCGCCTTTTGACTTTCACAGGGGTCCACACCTACACCGTTAGGGACAGAGCGGGTAGGTATGCAGCTTTTGTACACGGAAGTTGCGGGACCGCAGGTGACCATGAGAGAAAGTGCGGAACCAGAGTTACATTGATTTTTAATGTCTTTCTCCCATTTCCAAAGCTTGATTTGAAGAGCTGAGGTCTTAGACTTGCTTAGGAGGACAGTACAAGTGATGATAGACCCATACTGACTGTAAATAATCATAGTGACGATATTTTTGTGTAACACACATCAACGATTTTAAAGGGTTGTTTGAAATCATCATTATAAGTTAAAATTCTAGCTTCTAAAAGAACATATTATACCAGGGCTCATCCTGATCCTCAGCTTGCTAAAATTGTTGATGATCCTGACAGAATTTTAAGAAAACCTAAAAAAGTAGAAAGTCTAGGAAGTATTAGTCAGTTAATCAAAGCAAATTCACTTCCTAAAGAGTTATCAAGCATACAGGATATTCAATTTGATTTATCATTTGAGCATTCTTTATTTTGTACCAAATCTGAAAGTTTAGTCTATGATACTATAATAGACCCCAATTTTAGTCAATTTATTAAATCAAAGAAGGATACTATACAACTTGATTTAGATCAACAAGTTCTAGATACTTTTGAAAAACTTGATGCGTTAAACTCAACTTTGATAAAGCATATAGATGAAGCCTATCTTCAACAGACAGTTGAATTAGCTGCCCTAACTGTTGCTACCCCTAAAAACTCTATAGTATCTTCAGAAACTGTAAATACAGCTTCATTCAGTACCACCTCACCTATAATATCCACCACAGTTCATTCCACAAAGCGATCTATACTTAAATTGCCTTTCCAACTTAACGTTTCAAGTTCATCTGCAAGCATTACAAGTTCATCTTCAAGCGCCACTACTTTACCTCCTAGTCAAACTAAAGCCTTAGCCATGGCAGAAATATATGCACCTTTACATTCTATGCCACAAGATTACCAGAGTAAAAATTTTCATTTTGATGTTACTGGTTAGTACACTGCTCAACAACATGTAAATAAAATGACAAATTATTTTAAGTTACATGAAGTTGATGAGGCTGATGTGCAAATGAGATTATTTGCACAAACACTAGCAGGAGATGTTAAAAAGTGGTTTAAATCTTTACCTGCTAAACATATTGCTGATTTAACTGCTTTCCACCAATTGTTCATAAATAGGTGGGAAAGAAAGAAAAATCCTCTCCAGATATTATCTAAATATGAGAACATTAGGAGATCTCCTAGTGAATCTGTTAAGGATTACTGTACTAGGTTTAAAAACATTTACAACGCAATTCTAGTGAATATCATACCTCCACCAGACTTGGCTCTGATTAAATTTCCAGATGGTTTTGATGCTGACATGTCCTATCAATTAAGAGAAAAAAACCCTGCAACTTTAGAAAAGATGCAGAGTGATGTAGTTAGTGTAGAAGCTAACTTACTGGTTAAAAGAGCTAGGATGAGGAATGAGAGGAGAGTTACCATTAAGGAAGAACCATCCAATTCATATGTTAAGATAGATAGTTTAGCTAAAAGTGTAGAAAGGCTAATGGATAGATTAGAGAATATGGAAAGAAAGCCTTAGTGGGAAAATCAACAAGGACCCCAAATTAGAAACCTTAACTTTAGGAAAAATCCTAATACTGGAAAATCAAGAGAAGTTGTACCCGATCAACAAATTAGATCACCTCTCCAGGAAAATTATGCTAAAAGTTCACAATAGCATGAAGAAGACTAGGACACCCAAATAAACTTGATGGGGGTAAACAATGAAGATGCCATTTTTCTTACCCAGGAAGAACAAGAATTATACATGTTACAACAATTACAATTAGAGTCTGGAGAGTCCTTTGACTACAAACAAGGCTATGAATCTTCTATCTACGAAGTTCATAAACAATATAGCCTTAGAAGCAGAAAGAACACAAAAGTTTCTACTAAGAAATCAGTCCAAACCCAAACTAAGAAAACAGTATAAGCTCATGTGACCAAAATTCTGCAAATTCTCCCTACAGGAACTTAGGAGGCTTCCAACCCAAAGATTGTAGATATAACATCAACTGCAACTCAAACTTCAACTACCACTCAAACTGTTCCAAACAAGAAAATTGAAAACAAATAAGTTGACATACAAACTGAGTTACCAATTGCTGATAAAGAAGACAAAAATACACAAACCACAATTGCTAAATATTAAGTCATTCAATTAGGCAAAACTCAATTGCCATTCATTATCAAAATTGAGATAGCAAAATTGAAAATACAAGTTCCTTTAACAGAGCCGGTGAAAAATGAATCATACAAAGCACAAATTACTGAAACTCTAAACATAGGAGAAGGCGAAGATGTTATAAACCTTAATGATGATCAACCTACGTTATTATTCAGTTCAAAAGTAAATGGAAAACATCAACAAGGGGGTGTCCCTCCATTATATATTAGCTTAAATGTTCATGATAAAATCTTACATAATGTTATGTTGGATTCCAGAGCATCTCATAACCTAATGCCTAAAGAAGTCATGGAAATATTAAACTTATACATCACGAGACCCTACAAGGACCTGTTTTCCTTTGATTCTAGTCAAGTCAAATGCCTTGGCCTGATAAAATATCTATGTGTAACTCTAGTCTAGTGCCCAACAAAGAGTATTGTTATGGACATAGTAGTTGCTGATATCCCTCCCAAATATGATATGTTGTTATCTCGCTCATGGGGAGAAAAATTACAAGGGTCACTGCAATTAGACATGTCATATGCTACCATTTATGTATTTCGTCAACAAAGAAAGATTTACAGAGAAACCTTGATAAAATTCATGGTAAGTAGTTAAGAAATACCACAAAATTACCCTATTTATTGCATGCATGCCGATCTGGACTCATTTATCTTATATAATTTAGACAATGACAAAGATAAAATCATAGTTGTAGAAGAAAAACACAAAGAAATTGATAGTGAAAACATAACACATGAATCTCTGTGGCATTTAAATTTTGATGGCTCTGTAAATATATTAGGAGCAGGAGCTGGAGTATGGTTCTACAATTTAGAAAACAAACATTCTGAAGGACATGCTTTCAGATTAAATTTCAAATGCACTAACAACATGGAAGAATATGAAGCATTAGTGTTAGGCCTTCAAATCGTAAGAAAAATTGGAGCTAAAAGAGTTTCCATCATGGGAGACTCGGAACTTATTATAAAACAAGTCAAGGGAGAGTACATTACTAATAACCCTAGACTTAGCTGTTACATAGAAACCATTCTAGACTTGATAAATTGTTTCCTTAAGACTGACTTTGTTGTCATTCCAAGAAAGCAAAACATGCAAGCTCATAGCTTAGCCACTTTTTCCAGCACATGTAAGTTACCCTTCCAGCCAAATCATTAGTACACAACTGAGGTAAGACATAGACCAACCATACCTGATAATTTAAAGTATTGGTAAAGTTTTTCACATGACAATCAAATTCGTGATTTTATGATTTCTGAAGGAGAATTTCAAAATGGTAATATAGAAACTAACTATACATAAGATTATACCATAAATAATGAAATAGATGTAAATAAGATAGAACTAACTAAATTCACTAAACTAGAAATAGAACAACTAGAAATAGTAGAAATTGAGGAATTAATCAATGATGAATCAAAAGTTTTAAACCTCAAAGACAATTTTTTGCCTAAGGGATTAGCCCCACTAGAAGACCTCTTTAGCTCCAATGATGTCGCTAGAAAACCTAAAATGGAGCCTCTAAGGTCATATATAGGAATGCAACATAGGAACAAATGAAAATCCTAAGCTTATCAAGATATCTAAGACATTGCCCCCAGCTGAAAAGCTGAAGTATATTAGCTTGTTTAAATAATTCCAAGACATCTTTGCCTAGAGTTATGAAGACCTCAAGTCTTATGATACCAACATTATCTAGCATAAGATACCAATTAAAGAAAATCAGGAGCCCTTTAAACAAAAACTGAGAATTAACCCTGTTCTTATGCCATAAATAGAGAAAGAAGTTAAAAGGATGTACGATGCTCAGATCATAGCACCCATCAGATATTATGATTGGGTCTCTAATTTAGTCCCCACTAGAAAGAAAACAGGAGAAATCAGACTCTGTATTGATTTCAGAAACTTGAACAAAGTATCACTGAAGGATAACTATCCCATCCCTAAAATGGATCACATTGTTTATAGGGTAGTAGGGTCATCAAGAATTTCATTACTTGATGGATTTTCTGGATACAATCAAATCCTAGTCCAACCCGAAGATCAAGCAAAGACTGCGTTCACCACTCCCTAGGGAACTTTCATGTCTTGAAAATTCCCTTTGGATTGATGAATGTTGGAGCAACATTCCAAAGAGCTATGGGCATAGCCTTTGCGAAGGAAATCCACAAATTTTTAGTCATCTACCTAGATGATATCACAGTGTTTTCCAAGTCAGATAATGAACATCTAGATCATCTAAGAATAGTATTCATAAAATGCAGAAAGTTTGGCATATCCTTAAATCCTAAAAAATCACTTTTTGGATTAGAAGAAGGAAAACTCCTGGGACACATAATTTCAAAAGAGGGCATTAGAATTGATCTAGCTAGAATAGAAGCAATCCTAAACATCAGTCATCCTAGGAACATTAAATAATTAAAAACATTCTTAGGTAAAATAAATTTTCTTATAAGATTCATTTCTAACTTAGCAGAACTAATTAGAGATTTGAATAACATGTTAAAAAAGGATTCAACACTTAAGTGGATGGTAGAGGCTAAACAGTCTTTTGAAGCAATCAAAGAAGCCCTTACTAAAATGCCTATCCTCGTAAGTCCTAATTTTAATAGAGATTCCATAATTTTTTCATTTGCTTTAGAGAACACAATTGCAACAGTCTTGTTGCAAAAGAATGATGAGGGTTATGAAAAACTCATCGCTTTCTTCAGTAAAAATTTAAGAGATGCTACACTAAAGTATAATATAATGGAAAAAAAATCTCTTGCTTTAGTGAAATCCATAAAAGATTTCAGAGTATATATTCTATACTCTCACATAATAGCATATGTTCCAAACTCAGTGGTAAAGGACATTCTAACTCAGAATGGGCCTGATGGAAAAAGAGGCAAATGGATTGCCACCATACTAGAATATGACATTGAGATCAAGCCTACAAAATTTATTAAAGGCCAAGGTTTAGCCAAACTCATGGCTGAATCAAACTGTCGAGCCTTAGACATAAATTCCATTGTTGCCATAGATGATCAGGAAGAGATGGTGACTCCACAAATCAGTGAAACTTTCATAGATTCACCTTGGTATGCAGACATTATATTTGTTTTACTCAACCTACAAGCTCCTCCTGGTTTATCTAGAACTAAAAGTAGATTCCTAAAAATGAAAGCAACAAAATATTGTATCTTAGACAATGTTTTATTTTGGAAAGATCATGGTGGCATCCTGTTAAATTGTTTATTAAAAGATGAAGCTGACAAAGTCATGCAGGAATTTCATGCAGGAGATTGTGGGGGACACCTATACTGGAAAACAACTATTGATAAGATTTTGAGGGTAGGTTTTTATTGGCCCACCCTTTTTGCAGATGTCAGAAAATATGTGACCTCCTGTCACAAATGCCAAATATTTGAAGGGAAGAATAAAATCTTACAATTACCCCTCAAACCTATCTCAGTAGAACCAAATGACATCGGAAGGAGGATAAACCAAGCAATTCATTTGCAGCAAACTAGGGAAGAAGTTTATATCAAATCCCAAGTAATTCAAGAAGATCTTTGATAATAAAACTAAAGCAGAGGATTTATTCATAGGTGATCAAGTACTAAAATGGGATTCCAAAAGGGAAGACAAAGGAAAACAAGGGAATTTTGACTTTCTCTAGAAAGGCCCATATATTATTTATGGTTACAAAGGCAAAAATGCATTTTTCTTGAAAGAATTAGATGGGATAGACTTACAAAGTGGACCAATCAATGGTCGAATGCTGAAGCACTATTTTTCACCATAATAATAAGTAGTTCATTTGTTCTATTTTACCCACTTTAAATACCATAGCAAAGTTTATATTGGAGTGGATGATTATCTTGTAAATTTGAAGCCTGAAGAGGAAATATTAAGCTTTAAAAGATATGACATTATATGTTTGAATAAAGGAGATCACCGAAAGCAGTTCCAGGTAAATCACAGTCAAGGTTCCAAGGCCACTAATCAGAAAGTTCTTGACATCTCACATGGTGATGCCATCCCCAAGTGGAGCCATTGTTAGGTTCCTATAATAATAGGGATCATAATTTTGAATTGACTATGTTAAGTCTTGTAATATTGTACATACCTTTGATTTTTTTTTTGCAAATGTTTTTCATATTAAATAATGAAAATAGGGTATTTCCTAAAAGAATAATCAAAGGACCAAAAGAAAGAAAGATAAAAAAGATATAAAATATGAACCCCACGAAAAGAAACAAAAAGAAATTCTATAATTGTTGCACATTCAAATTCCACTACTCTTAGTTTACTTTTATTTTGCAAATAAAAATGTGTGCAGCTTGTCCAAAATGCCACAATTCATGATGATCATATAGTTTAAGCTTGATTATTCATGCTTTTAAATTTCATGTCATGATAGTTAGTGAATAAATATCTGACCAAACCATTTAATCTTGGCAGATCATTAGTTAGGTAGAGAATAAAAATGAGCTCATAAGTTTAATCTGAGCCATTGGAAGACATAAGGTTAGAAATAAGTTAGTTTTCTTATCAAAAGAAAATAAAAGGGTTAGCAAGCTCAAATGCACCCAATAAAGGAAAGAAAAAATGTTAGAATAAATTGAAGGGTAGGTAGAATACTTTCCAAAAAATCATAAGCATTATTATGTTTATCAAAAAAATATCATTTTAACCCTTCCCATGTGAAAATTCCTCTTCCTTTGTTTAAAATCCCTTTCCTATGTGAGAACTATTTCCCCTTGCTAAAATCCATTCCCCTTTGAAAAAATCCCTTTCCCCTTATCCTAACCCATTTCCCCACTTTATACTAAAATCCCTTTATATATATATAATACGCAACCCCACTTCATATCCTTCCACACACATAATACCCCCATGTAAAGTCCTGCCCCCACATCTTTAAAAAACCCCTGTCCATCGCCCGATCTTTGATAAAATCCAACGGTCCACATGCATTATCACATCCCCCAATGTCCGATGTTTAAAACTAATAGGGGGTTGCGAAATGGGTGATTCACCCACCCCCTCCCCTGCCACGTGTCATCACTACATCTCATCGCATCCCCCCAGTCCCAAACCACCATACCACCTTTCGCGGTGCGATAATCCACCAAACCGCTTCCAAAGGTTATGCGATAAACCACCCATGTGCTAAATCACCCACGTCATAAACCACCATGGTATTGCACGTTAAACCGCCAATTCCCAAAGAAAATACAAAAAACCCCCAATATTTCATTATTTCACTATTGCTGTTGAATTGAGGAAAAAGACCCAAAGACCTCGCTAACTGGAATTTCAGCCCCTGTTGCCACCTGCACCCTACCACAGGTAATCCTCAGTGCTCTTCTCCATTAATTAGATATATAAATTGATAAAAGAATAAAATTTAATGGCTTCCTAGAGCGTTCACAGTGTAAACCCTCTTCAACCTCCAGTGTTAGATGTCGAACACATTCCCTTGGCCGATAAAGACTTTAAAATCATTGATACTGTGACAGATTCCAACCTTTTGGAGCTCCATTTCTCAAGCCATGACAAATTCATTGACCAGGTAGATGATATCCATCTTTGGGATTTAGATTTTCCTAAATACATATTCCCACAGACCTTTCAATTCTCTGAAATTATTAGACTCTGTCAGATCAAGTGTTTGCCTAATGAAAGAGCTTTAGTCGCCCCAAACCAAGAAATCATTTTCACAATCACTGCTCAATCCATCAATCATATGCTACAGATCAAACCACAGCCTAATGAAGTGCCAATATCCATTGAAACCCTTATTGAACTCTACTTGAAGCTCGACTTTCCCAAAAGATTCCAAATATTCCAGACTTTCCTTCCACCATCAGTAGAAACCCCAAAAAATAATCCTCCATACCCAACATCCATTTTTCAGAGAGAACCAGACAAATTGTTACCATGCTTTCATGTATTTTAGGGTATTTCACTGATGAATATGTGGACACATCTATCCTTGGTTTCCTATCCATATTTTTCCCAGGTCAGCCTCCAGCTTCCACCTTCAATTTTTCCCAATACCTAGCAGATGTGATCCATGATCAGCTAGTCAAGCTGCCAGAGGAAGGAGTGTTCAAACACTCCTCAATTTTGTTCCATATGTTTTTATATTTACAATCAGAAAGGTTTGTAGTTAGCCTCCAAAAATGGAACACAGAGGGTAATCCCCAATCTGTTGTCTTTTGGAAATCCTTGATCAGAAAGGGTTCCATAGAATCCATCTATAAATACTTCATTGATTCATTTGTTTATCCAATCTTTAATATGCTAAGTTGTAGCATTCAACCTAGAATCAGTGAAGAGATAAAGAAGGTCTTACAATTGTCAGATCAAAGTAAAACAAGAGACTGGTATTGATACCAAAATAATATAGAGATCAAAGTGTACAGAAGCCAACTAGTTCCATACAAGCTTCCCAAATACCTTCCAATGAGGATATTTTCTTTGGAATACATCAGACAAATCTTGAATTATGATGTGATCCATTTCCTTTCAGCTAAAAAGAAGACCCAATTCAAGATTAAAAACCAAATAGGCCTTTTATATGCAACAATAGAAATGTTGGAAAGGAAGCAAACAAATGTTTACAAGATTTCAAGTTCAACAACAGTTTCAAATGGCCTTATGACCCTTTGGGTATCATAAGAGATAAATTCAAATTGACCCCTTTCATTCATGAGTCAAAACCTAAAATTGAAAAGTATTCCAACCAGTTAGAGTGGTTGGAAAACACTCTACAGGAGGTGGATGAGAAAATTGATACTAGTTCCATCCTGCTTACTCTAGACTTATAGGATAGAAATTCAAAAAGGGCTAGAGAAGAAGGATCCTACTCATTAGAAACTACTTCTGATACTAAATTCAAGCTTGTGAGTAGAAATAAAACCAAGCTAAATCCAGTAATAGAGCAGGAAAAGACAATTGAAACATAAAAAGAGATTATTATCAGGGGTGATGCACCCTCAACACATATAGAAGAAACACCTCTGCCATCATCTTCCAGTACACAAATCATTCAAAATTAGAATAATGCAGAAGTTTCATCATCTAACAAACCAGTTGAGAAAGAGAAAGATATCATGGAGAAGTACAAAGAGATTAAAATCATAAATGAAGCATTAAAGGCTACTATATGTACACAATATTGGAAGCAAAATCCCAGTGATCAAAGTAGGTTTCTTTCATATTTTGACCTCAAAACAAGGAAAATGAAGATGACCTTCCTACAGCTAGAAATAAAGGCTCTAAAAACTTCAATAGATTATAAGAAAATAGCCTTTGAAGTTCATGCCAAGGATATTCATCGAATCGACCAAATTGAATTTCATAAGTAGGTAGGAGAGATGTTATATTCGACCATGACACATAAAGCTCTAAGTGTCCAAAAATTGCAAAATTCTCTAGAACATATACAATCACAGTTAAAACTGGAAAGAGCCTCATCACAAGAAAACGATAATAGGATTAGGTCACTGGAATATTTGGTAATTGAAATTGGCTATAATCCAACCTACATCAAGGAAGCAGAAGAACTTATAAAAAATAAAAATGCAGACATAGTTGCACTGAAGAAACAACTAAAGCTACCTATTGTAGCATCCATTGTTATTTAAGTTTTATTTTCAGTTTTAATACAAAATGAAAGAAAAACCAAATATTATGTTATAACGGAAATAAAAAGAAATGTGAATATTTGAAAGAAATGGTTGATTTTATATTATTAATGGCTTTTGAAAGTGTTAAACCCCTGAGAAGATCTAAGCCATCTGATCAATAGGCCACAGAGCCGACGACAATCGCGTGGGTAACTAGAATGAAGTTTATTTCGGAAATAAGATGCGATGGTGTATGAAATACAATTTAATTCACTGAAGTATGGGCCAATCGTAGCCATCCATCGAAAGAGATAGGATCCGACGAATATCGGGTCGAAAAGTAATCAGGTTTTACCTTTAAAATCAGACTCGATAAATCATTAACTGGCAATTTTATTTCCTATCGAGTCCATGTGGGAGTCAAAGCGGTGTTGAAAAAATGGACGTGATAGGTTTATGAACCAAAGTTGTAATTCTTTGAGTTCTGTGGTAACCAAAGGTTTGCCATATTATAAAGGTCATGCAGGTTCAAGAGGTGCTATTAAGCGATAGCTTGATAAGTACATTGAGGTGTGCTATGGGGAAGCAATGAGCATGAAGATTAATTAAATCTCAATCCCCACAGTTGACTGTGACATTATGGTTGACCGCAATGTGTGGCCTGAAATTACTGTGGGGGTTCAACCTCGTTGAAGCTAACATACATTCTTTACCCCTGTGGTGAGCTCCCAAAGCTTTCCGCCCCATGTCACTCATTCCACATCTTCCACTGCTTTCATCTGTTAATTTCCCACGTCACTCACCATACCTCGCCACTTCATCCACTATTCTATTAAGGCTCAAGCTATAGATTCTAACAACGAGCAACAATCTCCCATCATTCTCTGATTTCTATTACTTCTTATTATCTTGTTTTCTTGAAATGAATGAGGTATTTTTACCCTCAAATGTAATATTTTGTAATGATCTTTACTTCAAATCAGTTAGAGGATAGTTAGGTATTTTGACTGCTTTGGGTGGTTATTAACTATCCTATGATGTATAAAGAGGCAAGATTATATGAAAAAAAGGGGTTCGAACTTTGGAGAACCTGGAGACTAGGCCACTGTATTCTTGATAAAACTGTTGATTAATGAAAGAATCAGAAGTTTTCCACACATTGTTGGGTATAATTTTGACTTATCTGTTATGTGTCATAAAATGTTTTCTTCCTTTAAGTATGCTAATGAATCTGCAGATATTTATTTTCTTATGTAAATGAATTTAAAATCCCTTAAAAGAGCGCTCCTATACTTGAAGTTCCCACCTCTACAATTCTTCTAAGTTACAGATAATAGTTTCTATGTAAGACAACATATTATCTTTAACTTCTCCAAGTGTCACAGATAGTAGATTATGTGTAAAACAACATATTGTCTATGACTTCTTCAAGCTTTCTTCATTCATCATTTATATTAAGCAATCAAATGGCATTCTGAGATTTTCATGTCACCTAAGTATCGAGGGTTTAAAACCAAGTCTTTCAGGTCCTTCATTTGAGAATACAACATACAATTAATTGACAAACAAGTGACAATAATTAGAAACATTAATGTCTTAAGCACAATTTCTACACAACCAAGAAATTGGTTTATTAAGGGACAACATTAATTGGCATTGTTGCCGAGGAGAGAAAACAAGAACACTTTTCCTTGGGTTTTCAATATTTTCCTCTGGTTGTTCAGTGATGAGGAAATATTTGGCTGTTTTGAACAAAAGCAATAACTTTGGCTCCAAAGAGACCCCATACAAGGTCAAATACCTCACAGCAGAAAGTTCAAGCCCTTTCAGATCCTGAGAGGATAGTTTCCAAGAGGGTTGGAAGGCCTAAAACTCCACTTACACCAAGTCCTACACTGTCTACACTAGGAAGAAGGTCATGACATCTTTCACATTCATCTTTTATTAACCAAGGGTCACCTTCTGCATCCAATTCATTCCAAGAACCTAACTGTCAAGAACAGCCTTTAGAGTCTGTTTCTTTTTCAGTATCTGCTATAGTTATTCAACCTAAACCTATAACTACATTACCACCTTTGCACACCTCATTTATTCCTCAGTCAGGTTCCACATTTCCTGGTAATCAAGGTTCAGTAAATTCAGGAGCAAATATGGAAACACCTGCATTTTTGATGAATAGCTATGCACCTATTCAATTGCCACAATAGTTGAATCGAATGCCACAAGAATACTTGAATATTCTTCCTCGTTTCATAGGGGGGGATGAACAAACAACAGAGAATCATATATCAGTATTTTGTAATGTCGCAGGAAACCTAAATGTTGAACACCTGGATGTTTTTCTAAGACTTTTTGTCCAATCCTTGGATGGAGAAGCAAGAAAATGGTTTAAAGGGCTTCCTAATAACTCTATTACAACATGGGAAGAGATGGAGTGCCTGTTCACCTAGAGATGGGGAGAAAAAAGAGACCATGGGTATTCACTCACAGAGTTTAATGCTATCAAGAAGAAATGTGATGAAGGTGTTGTTGAATTCATCAAAAGGTTCAATAAATTGTACAATAGTCTTCCATTGGAGATTAATCCCCTTCCCGCTGGTGCAAAAATAACTTTTGCAGGGGATTTTGAGTCAAATTTTGGATTCACATTGAGGGAGAGGAGATCCCCAACCCTTGATTAGATCCAAACAAATGCATTAGAGATAGAAGAAAATTTAGTGGCTGCAAGTAAAACACCAGATGCACAACCTATCCAAGATAAGGGAAAGGCTAAAGTGGAATCCTCTCAAGATCAAAAATTAGAGGATATGAATAATGTAATTAGAAATTTGTCTAATAAATTGATTAAATTGGAATTAGAGAGTAATAATTCTCAGAGACAAATACAACAGAATAGAAATTTTAATCCTCAATATAGAAAACAAACTCTGCAAATTTTACAAAGGGAGAGAAAATATCAAGATTAGATTCAAGCACCACTGTATATAGAGGCAGATCCTGATGGAGTACCAGAGCATTCCAAGGATCATGATGACCATATTTTCACATTGTACACAGTAGATGAAGATGAACTAGGTGTTGAGGGAGGAGAATATAGTGAAACAGATATCATCTATGATGATAATGAAATTGATGAATGTTGGAAGTGGTTTTCTGATTTTATGCAGGTAGAACTGAATAAGAAATATGACTTGAGATCAAGGAAAAGATCTAGAAGTGAAGGAGATGAAGGTGAGCAGCAAGTTCCATCTCCCTTACAAAAGGCGACTCCACAAGTACAAGAACCATAGCTTGTAAAACAATTGAATAAAGGAAAGCAGCAACAGAATACAAGTAGCAAGACTCAAATGCTTCAAGGTGAGTCCTCTCAAGACAAAAGTGAAAAAATTCCTTTAGAGAAACTTGTTTCCATTCCACAAGAGATTTCAGTCATGAACAAAAGTGAAGATGATAATGAAAGGAATACTAAATAGAGCCATGTGTTTAGTTTCACCAAAGAGTTAGAAAAGACCAGAATTCAGGTACCCCTCACAGAGTTGGTTAAAACACCATCTTATCAAAGAGAAATTATAGAGTTTATCAATCTATCTCATAATGTGAATATAAATGACATTGTGAATTTGCAAGAAGATAAACTAGTAGTGGTTTTTGGTTCACATGTGGAGGAGGTAGATTCTTCAACACCTCCTTTCTACATTCCTTTATTGGTTCATGATTTACTGTTGCACAATTGTATGTTTGATTCAGGAGCCTCACATAACCTTGTGCCATTATCAGTGATGAAATAGCTAAACCTACAAGTTACTAAACCTTACAGAGACTTGTATTCTTTTGATTCACATAAAGTCAAGTGTTCGGGGGGCATTAAAGATATGGTGGTTTCACGAGCCCAGATTCCAGCCAAAAGTTTGGTAATGGATGTAGTGGTAGCAGATATCCCTGCTAGGTTTGGAATGTTACTATCTAGGTCCTGGGGAGCTAAATTGGGTAGTATTTTGAAACTAGATTTTTCTTATGATGTCATACCAATTTTTGGTGGGGAAGAAAGGAGGTTGTATAGAGAAACAAGATTTATTAGAACAATCACAAATAATGAAGCAAGTAATTAACCTGTATATAGCCAAGAAAAAGATTATTTTTCTTGCTTCATGTGGCATGACAATGCAGAATTGGCTGAAGATAACCACAGGTAGCTTACTTCAGCCTATGTAAATACAGAGCTGCAAACGGAAGGGGTGTAGAAGTGCTTCTTTGATGGAGCCTATTCTAAAGAAGGAACAGGTGTTGGTTTCCTTTCATAGGATGAGTAGATTCAAGATCACAATATTGGAATCTAGAAGGAGCCCAAGTTGGTCAAATTGTTCAAAGAAATTTCATTTAATTATAAGGAGAGATATATTAATATTTTTAGACAATACACTAATGTTTTGGCTTGGTCCTATGAGAATATCAAGACATATGAGGAAAGCATGTTTAACAGACTTGGATGCCCTGTCAAAGTCATAACAGACAATGCTCAAGTGTTCAGTTCAAGTAAGTTTGTTGCCTTTTGTCAAAAGTATGATGCTATTTTATCTCTTTCAACTACTTATCATCCACAGGAAATGGATTGGCTAAATCCACTAACAAAACTTTGATGAGAATCCTTAAGAAAACTATCGCAGAGAATCTTCATGGTGAAACTCTACAACTGGCTGTCAATGGGCAATACCTCAAGTAGTATTTCCAGTTCTAAAGCACAAGCATCCTACCATTGTAGATACTGGAGTGAATTCAGTGTACAAATGCCATAGAATTTGAATTGGTTAAGCAATATATGACTCCATGCCTGAGGTGAAGGCACTGATCTGTGGTTCTTAGTTCCTTTGTGGCAAAAGAACTATCCCCAAGTAGAGCTAGATGTTGTAGCATCTGTTAGAGTCGGTCTAGTAGCCCTCCATCAGCGATCAAAGCTCTTTGCATTTGCATAAGTAGGTGTCTCATCAGTGTCATCTCATTGCATTCCATTAGGCATGCCATAACCCTGATGGAGGAGCTGGTGTCTTTATTCCTCTCTTGGCACTGCTGGATCAAGTTGTTTCAGTCAATAAACTCTTTCAAGGTTACTTGTCTTGTCTTGAGGTCAAAAGTCCTAGGTCTAGGGTTTAGGTCCAATTTATCTTTAAGGTCATTTCTTTAAAAGTCAATAAATGCCCAGCAGGCCAGAGAGATGACTATCAAAGTATTTCTTCAAAAGATTTCATCTTGTACAGTTAATTTTTACCTTGGATTTAAAAACCCTGTTTTTAAAGCCCAAGGTCATTTTCTCAAATTTTTGTAAAAAATTGTAAAAATTCAAAATTCTTCGAAAGTCGGCATGCAGCCCTGGTCCCCTTTGCCAAGATTCCTCAGAAGCTATCCCTGCAAAAATTTTCAAGAAAAAACATCAGTTCAACCAATTTCAGGACAAAAGGAAACCATAAAATCAGCAACATTCAAGTTTTGAAAAAGTGTCATGATATAAACATTAGAAAGAAGGTTTGAAAGGAAATTAATTTAAATCGAGCCTACAAAGCTCCTCTCTCCCTCCATTTAGTCATCATTGTGCCTCAAAGCAATAGTGAAGAGTGATTGAAGAGAAATTGGGCGAAATTGCATAGAGTGCCCGCGCGCGACCCGTTCAAGCCTGCGCGCGACGTGTTGGGTGAGCGCGACGTGTCAGGGTGCCCATCGCAGTTCAAGAAAAGCACAGGCGCGACCTGTTGGGCGCGCGCGACCCGTTCAGCCTTGCGCGCGACCTGTTGGGAATTCTTCCACCAAAATTCGCCTGTAAACTGCAAAACAACCCCGGATTGCTTCAAGGTTGCAGGTAGGCCTCCCATCATTAAAATACATTGTTTGCCAAAGCTTGAAAAGCATGAGAATGTATTTTAAAGTCATCATTTTGAAATAATGAGTCCAATGTATATTTGCTTAAGAATGTCAAAGTGTTAGTAAGGCTAGGGTTTGTCTTGCTATTTTCAAGGTCATCCTTTTCACCCCCACTTTTTCCTTACATCCCATTTCCACCTCCCTCATCATTTATACTCAATCTCTCTACCAAAAATACCAAAAGCCCTAAAACCCTACTCCTATTCCTAAAAATCAAGAATCTAACCCTAAACCCTACCTCTCATAAAACCTTTGCAAACTAATAATTGTGTGATGGGGTATATATCATGATTCCTTCCCTTAAACTCCCTATTTCATATATTTTTCCCAATTTCCCTTAAAAGTATCCCTTCCCTAACATTTCCCTTGTGCTATTTGTCCCCTTGAAACAACATTTCAACAATTAAAATAGCAGATTTTTTAGCAGAAGCAGCAGTACATTCCAGCCACTTTGCTCTCGAAACCATGTCAGAAACCGAAACCGACTATGAGAAAAGTGATGACCGTGAGTCAACTCCAGAGGTTGAGGTACAAAGGAGGCCTCACAGGGGTGGTAAGAGTGGTCACCATAGGAGAGAGGAGCCCACCTCTTTGACCGATTTGCAGGCTTGTCCAATTGCAGTCACATGTTTCCGCTATCAGTCATGTTATGAATTTTGCGAGAGGATCTCTCAAATTCAGCATCACAGGGAATTGACCCGCTTGTTTGTTTTGCATTTGCATGATGGGCATGTGAACCTTGCAGGGGTGGATTTTACATTGACACCTGAGATGATTGCTCAAGCAACAGGGATACCTAATGTTGGAGAAGTGTGGAACAAGCGCAAACTATTGGACAGATTTAAGTATGAGCCCTACATTAAACCTGCCTATACGAGGAACATGACTGGTGTATTTCCTTTTAGATTTTTTAGGGATGAGTATGCTCCCTTGATGAGGCTTATCATGCGCTATTTCACCTGTGAGGGTAGATTTTCATGTGTGTATTCGTACCATATTCGCTTGTTGATGCACTTCACACGGGTACGGATGATGAACATCCCTTTTTTCCTATGCCAGAATATTGAGAAGATGGTTCCCTTGATGCAGAGAAGGAGCCCAACACAACAATACAGGAGCCTCTATCATTATGGTTTGATCAAGCTTGTGGTCATACATCAGTTGGCTCAGGAGGGTATCACATGGGAAGATTTTATCTCTCGAAATTTTTTCACTGCACCAGCATCACCACCCCATGAGGTTGTTCATGAGGAGGGAGGACCATCACAGCAGCATGATATCCCTGAGACCAGACATGTCAGCTCTCCTCCATTGATCACATATCAGAGAGGCCACAGGGCCTTATTTGCATCAGCTAGGCGAGTATTATCTCCACACCAGGTGGAAGGGGTCTCGCCTTCTTCATCAGCTCAGCGAGTGTTATCTTCACACTAGGTGGAAGGGGCCTCGCCTTCTTCAGCAGCACAGGTACCAGAGAGAGGCAAGCAGCCCAAGATTGATGAGGGGCCATCAGGTGTTCCAGACATAGAGGTTGTTGATCTTGACATCATTTCTCCTAGCCTAGAGTCAGAAGAGATCATTCAGCACCTAAAGGCTGAAAATGACTCGTTGCAGCACAGACTAGAAATGGCAAATTGGAAAATTACCTACTTAGATTAGCGCAACAAGCAACTTGAAGAGGAGCACACTCTTGATGAGTTGCGGAGGATCCATGAAGACCGAAACTTGGCGCGCAAGAGACCCGGTGATTTGGTACCCGTTGAGCGAGAGGCTATGCTTCTCCGGGTCAATGCTCATTTGGAGAGGCTGCTGGCCAAGGCCAACAGAGATAAGGACCTGCTCCGGAACATGAAAAACCACTATTGGGCCCGAATGCACGTATGCAAGGCGAAAATGAAGGTGATCCAAGGGCGGTTGGCCAAAGCACTAAAACGAAGGAAAAGGCCCGATCCCCTCCACATCTTGGCTGAGGCTTCCTTGAAGGAGCATGATACTAAATGACTTAACTCCAACACAAAATTCTAAAAATTTTGAGCATTTTTGGTCATTTGTGATTTTTTTTGGCAAAAAACAGGTTTTCTCCACCAACGGGTCGCGCGCCGCGCGCGACCTTTTCGTTGGGCAACTCCTTTTTGGGAAAACTCAGCATTTTTGGATTTTTCATGCAAAGATACACCTTCTCAGCAATTACCAAGAGACTTCATCAAGTTTTGAGCCTCTAGAAGGTCAAAAAACAAGCAAAAAATGACTTTCTGCCACCTTTTTGACACACAGGAAGCAGTCTTGGGAGATTGCAATTTTGGAGGGGAAAATGGCCACCAAATTTAGAAATTCCACTTGGGTTGGAAAGTAGACATCCATACCTTTCCAACAAGCCCACGTTTGCTTCATTTGGACACCTGGAAGTGCTTCAAAATCAGCTCCAAAGGCACGCGACCTGTTCAGGATCAGGGCGCAACCTGTTGGGAAAGTTTGCCAATTTTTCATCTACAGCTCAGGAATTCGCCCAGCTTTGACCAGTTTTGACTTGTGATGGGATTTTTCACCCTATTTGATGTAATTAATGTATTTTCATGTTGACATGACACTTATTTACCTATTCTAGAAGATTCATTCATGAAATAGCAAACATTTAATGAATGAATTGGTTTCCTAGCTTATAGAGGCAAGTTGTTTTGACTGCCTAGATTTTAGTGCTCAGTTTAGAATTGGTTGAAATAGCTCCTAGAAGGATGAGCTCGACCCCTAGAGGCTAGGGAATGGGTTTGCATGGTCTATATTATGTATTTTCTCAATCATTTTCATGGTTGGAGAGGTTGGACTCTTGAGGGAGAAAGCTTCTATTGTATTACCCATTGTATCTCTGCAATTTTGGCAAAGGAAGAAAGACCAGGGTTTTGCAGTCCTTTTTGGGATTCCCGTGGTTACATGTATTGATGGTGTGTTTCTCTTTGTACTTGTAAGTTTGTTATGTGATTCATCTTCTTACTTTTCCTTCTGCAAATTAGGCAAATGAAGTGTTAAAGTAGAATTCATGATTGCATTGCTCTGCTTTTAAGTTTGCTTAATATTTATGTTTTCATCTGTCTAAAGAGAACCCTTGAAGGTTTCTTGCTCTCTTTAGCTCCTCAACGGTCATTCCTAACCATTCACTTAATTCAAAGGCATCAGTACAGTTTCCTACCTTGCCCCAAAGAACCCCCTGCAAAAACTGTGTCCAATCCCCGCACCCAAAATTGCCTTTCCCCAACTTTCCACCAAAACCCTAAAAATCACAAACCAAACCTTTTTATCAGTTTACTAGCCTAAAATCAGTGTTTCCTTATTGGTTATCTCGCCCGTTGAAGATCTTTACCGAGATAGACCGAGAGAGCCCTCTCCTGCCCCGTAGGGCTAGCTACGAGGCTAAGTGGTTTGACGTTGCCTTGGAGTTTTCCTTTCTCAGCCTAAGGTGAAATTTCAAGCACTAACATATTGGCAACCATACTGGGGAGAAAAAATTGTTTGTTGATTGATGTGTTGGTTTCATAAGTCTTAGACGGAGCCTGAAGTTATGCCAGGTAGCCTTCGAAATGCTTTTGCTTTGCATTAGCGGAAGTAGATAAACGCTGCTTCAGTCAATCTCCGTGAGCTTGTGAATACAGCCACCTCGATTGTATTTCACCCCAGTATATTTGTAAACTCTAAACTTTTGGATGATTGGTTAAGAGTTTTCACAGGCTAATTGGCTATTTGTTCCTTGATATCCAAACTGGCTTCAGATTCTGGTCATATATTCAAATCTCATTCATGTCCTGCTGTTTTTGAGTATCTTGAAGACATTGATTTTGACGTGAGTTTTGAGTTGTCCTTGTTCAAAACTAAATCTGAAAGTGCAATTGATTCTCTAGTTCCCAACCCTGATTTTGCAGCTGCCCTTGAAATTGAGAGACACAATAAATTGGTTGACAATTTCATCTTAAGATCTCTTCAGTCAGATATTCACGCTACAAATCTTGTTGAGTTCGTTGAAACTATATCTGTTCATATCGGATCCACTATCACGGCGCATGAGCAGTCCAATCCTCCTTTTATTTCTGTTTCTCCTATAATCACTTATCCAGAATCTACAGTTGGTTCGCCCTCTACATCCCATACCACTTCTCCTCCTCATACTCCTCATACTACAGCTACACTCACTCCACCTGCTACTCGTAGACCTAATCTATCTAAAGCAATGGCTGCCCGATTTGCTCCTCTTGCTCTTCCCCAAAATCTGCATGATATGCCAGCCGATTATCAGAGTAAAATTCCCATGTTTGATGGCACTCCACAGAGTATCTCTGCTCAGCAACATATAGACAAAATGATGACTTTCTTTGATCTATATGAGATAGATGAAGAGGATGTAACTATGCGTTTGTTTGTACAAACATTTGATGGCGAAGTAAGAAAGTGGTTCAGAGGTTTGACAGCCCAGAGCATCGCTACCTTAGAGGCACTTCAAAGGCCGTTTTTAGATCGATGGGAAATCAGAAAGGATCCGCTTCAGATTAATGCCTAATACAACAACCTCAAGCGTAATCATGGTGAGTCCGTTCAAGATTACATAATCAGATTTAATACAGTGTACAATGCTATTCCCGATGATTTGAGACCGTCAAGAAAATCAGCACTTCTTAAATTCCCGGATGGCTTTGATCCGGAGATGGCTTATTCATTGCGAGATAGAGATCCGCCTACGTTGGAGGATATGCAGAAAATTGTTGTTAGTGTTGAAGCGAATCTGAATGATAAAAGAGCGAGGATGAAGGCGGAAAAGCGAGTCACAATCAAAGAAGAAGCTTCTACATCAGATCAGCTCCTCCGTAAGGTTGAAAACATTTAAAGAGCACTTGAACATACTCATCTCAGCAAGCTGGAACCGCAGATCCGTAATCCTAATTTCTGAGGTCCGCAACAGCCGCAATATAGAATCAAACAGCATGAAACAAGAGCACAAGAGGCAGCAGTTCAGCAGCAAATTAAACCTCCTTTTCAGCAGAATTTTGTTAGCCAAGAATCAGAGAATGAAGGTGATACGGTGGGAGAGGAAAAACACTTTTTCACTCCTGATGATCTGCCTACCTATATTACAGAAGAAGAAGAATTTGTGAGAAATTCAGTCATACATCAGGATGAGCATTATATCTTATCAAATGAGGCAGTACTTGAGGAAGAATCAGAGGAATACCAAAGAGGATATCTCAATGCTTTGTCCGCTCAGCAGAGGCAATTAAGAAACCGAGCTGTTCCCATAAATCCCATTCAGAAAAGGAAAGATACTTCAGCAAAGAATGATTCAGCTTCCCCACAGACAAAAGGAAAAGACATAATTGATCCTTCAGCAAGTCAATCATCATCAACAAACAAGTTAGATCAGCCAGCAAGTACACCGAGAGATAAAGTGGAAAAAAGAGAAGTTCCGGTTAAAGAAGGTGAGAAGGTTACAACTTTCAGTTTGGAGAATGAAATTTCAAAGTTGAAAGTGTCCATTCCTTTGACGGAAATCATGAAGAACAGCACTTACCGAGGCCAAATTTCCAAGATGTTGAATTTTGATCCAATGCTAGACACGGTGAATGTAGAAGATGATCAGCCGGAATTGATTTTTGGGCCTGCTTTAAATGGTGAGTCTCCCGAAAGTGATGTTCCTCCATTCTATATCAGTTTGCGATTGCATGATTATGTTTTACATAATGCCATGTTTGACTCGGGAGCTTCGCATAATTTGATGCCGAAAGCAATTATGGAAAAGCTGGGACTAGACATCACAAGGAAATATCATGATTTGTATTCATTTGATTCCAGCCGGGTAAAATGTATTGGTTTGATCAAGGACTTGGTGGTGAGCCTAGATCAAATCCCAGCAAAGAATGTTTTGATGGATGTGGTGGTGGCGGATATTCCTCCGCGGTTCGGCATGTTGCTTTCGAGATCTTGGGGAGCCAAGCTCAAAGGTACACTTCAGCTTGATTTTTCTTATGCTACAATCCCGGTCTTTGGTTAGATGAGGAAGTTATATAGGGAGCAAAAGATGAAATACATGATCACTAGTAAGGAAAAGCCAGTTAATCATCCTGTAAATTATGTACATACAGATTTGGAATCGTTTGTTTTGTTTGCTGATAATTTTAATGAGATAGATAGTCAGTTGGTTCAAGCAGAAGATATACCAAACATTACAAAAAAATTTAGAGAAATTTTGAGAAAAGAAAGTGAAGAAAGGACCGCTGTCATGGAGCCAACAGCTGAAATGAAAGGGCAGCAAACAGAAAATGCAGAGACATCACAATTTCAACATTTAGAAGATGATGAGGATGGTCTTTGGACCATGGATTTTGATGGCGCTGTGGGCAGCGATGGTGCTGGTATAGGTGTGTGGATTCGAAGTCCATTTTCTGTCCGAAACAAAGTCCCAAGCAAGGTACGAGTATGCTCTTACAAATTGGCATTTGATTGTTCAAACAATGAGGCAGAATATGAGGCTCTCATTTCTGGCCTGAAAATTCTTCGGAAATTGAAGGCAAAGAAGATAGCAGTATATGGCGACTCCGAGCTGGTTATAAACCAAGTGAAAGGTGAGTTTCAGGCCAAGCATCCTCGTATGCGAGCATATCGAAATGCTGTCCTAGATATCTTAAAGTTGTTTTCTGAACATACTTTGACATGTGTGCCCCGTATCCAAAATGGTGTTGCGGATGCATTGGCTAAGGCAGCAAGTAATCTAAAAATCCCCATGAATTCCAGCAATAAGTTTGAGATTTATGTGAAACACCATCGTACAGTCCCAGACAATCAAAGATGTTGGCAAGTTTTCCAAGATGATGAAGAAATCAATGATTTTTTGCAAGTTGAAGGTGAGTTCAAAGACATTTCCATAGATACAGAACCTGAGGAAGTAAATCAAATGGATGTATTGCAGCTTAAAGACAATTTCATTCCTAAAGGATTAATTCCTTTGGAAGAGCTGTTCGATCAAGATGATGTGGCTCGCAAACCAACCTTGAGGTCAACGGAAGAAGGTGTCGAAGAAGTGAATCTTGGAACAGCTGAAAATCCAAAGATGGTGAAACTATCAAAAGCATTGTCGCCAAAGGTAAAGAAAGAGTATATCAGATTGTTGTCTTCATTTTCTAATGTTTTTGCATGGGATTATTCAGATTTGAAAACTTATGACACAAGTATCATTCAGCATACCATTCCCATAAAGCCAAATCAAAAGCCTTTCCGACAAAAGTTGAGAAGAATTAATCCTAAGTTGCTGCCATTGATCGAGAAGGAAGTTAACAGGTTGTACAAGTCTGGAATTATAGTGCCAATCAGATTTTCCGATTGGATTTCCAACTTGGTGCCCGTGAGAAAGAAAACTGGTGAGATCCGCTTGTGTATAGACTTTAGAAATCTGAACAAGGTGTCGCTAAAGGACAATTATCCGTTGCCCAAAATGGACCATATATTGCAGCGGGTAGTTGGGGCATCAAGGATGTCACTACTTGATGGTTATTCCGGGTACAATCAGATTTTGGTGCATGAGGATGACCGCGACAAGACTGCATTCACTACTCCATGGGGAACATTTCATTATGCCAAGATGCCATTTGGATTGAAAAATGCAGGTGCCACCTTTCAGCGGGCGATGGACATGGCCTTTGCTAATGAGAAGGATGTATTTTTGGTCGTTTATCTTGATGATTTAACTGTGTTTTCTAAATCTGATGAAGAACATTTGTATCATTTGACAATGGTGTTTCAAAAGTGCAAAAAATATGGTATCTCATTGAATCCAAAGAAGAGTCTTTTCACCATGAGTGAGGGCAAGTTGTTGGGCCACATCATTTCCAAAGATGGCATTCGTATAGATCCTGCACGTGTGGAAGCCATTCAGCAGTTAGAGCAGCCTCGAAACAAGAAAGAGATTCAGTCCTTCAATGGCAAGTTGAATTTTCTGCGCCGCTTTATTCTGAATCTTGCCGAGCACCTTAGAGAATTCACTAACATGCTTAAAAAGGACAGCCAGCTCAAGTGGACCGAAGAGGCGGTAAAGTATTTTAATTTGGTAAAGTTAATTTTATCCTCAGCCCCAACTTTAATCAGCCCAGATTATACACAAGATTTTATTTTATTTTCATTTGCTTCTGAGCATACATTGGCAGCTGTGCTGATGCAAAAGAGAGATGGAGTTGAGAAGCCTATTTCTTTTTTCAGTCGTATTATAAGGGATGGAGCGCTGAAGTATAATATCATTGAAAAACAAGCATTGGCATTGGTAAAAGCCTTGAAAGATTTCCGTGTGTACATACTGAATTCTCACATTTTGGCATATGTTCCTAATGCAGCTGTTAAAGATGTTTTGGTACAAGCGGAACCGGAAGGAAAGCGGGGTAAGTGGATTGCTGCACTATTGGAGTATGATGTGGAAATCAAGCCTACCAAGATGATCAAGGGCCAAGGTCTCGCTAAATTGATGGCTGAAACAAATCTCCATGTCCTAGACATTAATTTGATTGCTGCCTTGTCCGACGAAGATGAAGAAAATTCAGCGCTACAGGTATCTGATATCTTTATTTCTTCTCCTTGGTATGCTGATATTATATATGTGCTTCAAAATTTGTCTTCACCTCCCGGGATGCCTCGAAACAAAGCTAGGACATTGAAGTTAAAGACTGCCAAATTTTGCATCATCAAATCTGCACTATATTGGAAAGAGCCCGGTGGCATATTGCTGAATTGTTTGGTCGAGGAGGAAGCTAAGAGAGCTGTAGAGGATTTTCACAAAGGTGACTGCGGGGGTCACTTGTTTTGGAAGACCACGGCAAACAAGATCTTAAGGGCAGGTTTCTATTGGCCTTCGTTGTTTTCAGATGTATATAAAGCAGTCAAGAGTTGTCATGAATGTCAAATTTTTCAAGGAAAGCAGAAATTACAACCCTTTCCTCTCAAGCCCATTGAAGTCAGTGCACCGTTTCAGTAGTGGGGCCTAGATTTCATCAGCGAAATTCATCCAACATCTTCCGGGCAGCATCGATGGATATTGACAGCCACCGATTACTTCACGAAATGGATTGAAGCCATTCCCACCCGACAGGCCATGGACTTGGTAATTATTTCTTTCCTTGAAAATAACATATTGTCACGTTTCTGCTGTCCATGTAAGTTGATCACAGATAATGCAGCAGCGTTTAAATCAAAGAAGATGGTTGACTTTTGCTACAAATATAACATCAGCTTGGGGCATTCAACCGCCTATCATCCGCAAGGAAATGGGCTGGCTGAATCTTCGAATAAATCTTTGGTAAACATCATAAAGAAGTTGCTGGAAAATAATAAGAAGAGCTGGCACAAACAGTTAGTAAATGCATTATGGGCTGATCGTGTAAGTCAGAAAAAGTCAATTGGTATGTCACCCTTTGAACTAGTTTACGGGACAGATGCAGTGTTTCCTACTTCACTTAGTATTCCGGTAGCAAAGTTGCTTCAAGAAACTAGTGGCGAGGAGGATCCAATGCAAAGGCGGATTAGTCAAATGATTCATTTACAGCAGACTCGAGAGGAGGTTCTTCAAAATACTCTTAAGTTGCAAGAGCGCATAAAGAAAATCTATGACAGAAAAGCAAAGCCGGATGATTTCCAGATAGATGATGTTGTTTTGAGGTGGGATGCCCGAAATGAAGACAAAGGGAAACATGGAAAGTTTGATAATTTATGGAAAGGTCCTTACAAAATTGCAGCATACCGTGTGTTAGCGCTTGGAATTCACCTAGGCTGAGATAGACAAACTCTCAAGGCTACATCAAACCATTTCACCTCGTAGCTAGCCCTACGAGGTATGAGAAGGCTCTCTCGGGTCAGATTTGATAGATCTTATAATATAATAAGCTGACCAATTAGGATCAAATATATTAGGCTAGTAAATTGATAAGGGGGGTTGATTTAAAGATTTTTTGGGTTTTTGGTGGCAATTGGAGGGAGTGCAATTTAGGGTGCGGGGATTGAGCTCAGTTTTTGCAGGTGGGTCTTTGGGGCAAGGTAGGAGTCTATGCTGATGCCTTTAACTGAAAGAGATGATCAGGGAAGAAAGAAAAGAGGCTAAAGAGGGCAAACAATGAATTCGAATCCTCTCTAGACAGTGGAAAACATAAATTTTAAACAAAATTGAAAGCTGAGCATGGCATGCATGAATTCAAACTTTATCACTTCTTTTGTTTAAATAGCAGCAAGAGATCAAGAAATGGAACACATAAACACACTTACAATAACAGTAGGAGACACACCATCAACATAATAATCCACAAGAATCCACAATGAAGTCTGCAAAACCCTGGCCTTCCTTTTCCTCAAATTGCAGAAAATACAAGTCAAAAATACAATAGCACTTCTCCCTCTAGAATCCAACCATCAAAATGAGAAAGAGAAGGCATAATATAGAAGGTCAAACCTCTTTCCCCACCTCTAGGGGTCGCGCTCAGCTTCCTAGGAGCTGTTGCAACTAATTCTAAATCAGTCACTAGATAATAGGCCAGCTCAACAACTTACCTCTAAAACTTAGGAAGCTTATCTATGCATTAAATATTCACTATTTACATTAAAGAAGCTTCTAGAAGTGGTAAAGAAGAGTAAAAGTATCTAATGCCATGAAATTTACACAATAATCCATCATTTACATGCCCAAATAGTCAACCAAAGTGAAAATAGTGCTTTTCTGGCCGAACTAGTCAAAAATTGGCAAATCTGGAGGTTTTGGTCGCGCCCCTGGAAGTTCTGGTCGCGCCCCTTTGCAGCTACTTTTGAGTGGGTTCCACTGATCCAAATCAGGTGCAAGATGGCTCATTGGAAAGCTTAGCCTGTCTACTTTCCATCCCAAGTGGAATTTCTAGATTTGGTGTTGATTTGACCCCTCAAAAACCATTTCTCCCAAGGTCACTTTCTGCAACTCAAAAAGTGGGCAGAAAGTCATTTTTAAGGTGTATTTTGAGCTTTTGGAGGCTCAAAACTCAAAATTAGGCTGCCCCCAAGTACTGGTAATTTTTCTTTTTGCATGCCCTTTCCAAAAATGCCAAGTTTGCAAAATTCCGAGCAGCCCTTCAAAATGGTCTCACCCGGGGTGAGACCAAACCGTGGGCAAAACCTGTAATTTTACCAAAAATTTGCAAAATGCTCCAAAATTCTCAAAATTTTCAGATTTTGATGCTAGATCAAGGCTGATCAGTACCATGATGAGTGAGGGATGCCTCAGCCAAGATGCGGAGTGGATTTGTCCTTTTCTTCTTCTTCCGGGCCTCTGACAGCTCTCTTCGGAGAATTTTTATTCTCGCCTTGCAAACATGTAATCTTGCCCAGTAGTGTGTCTTCATGTTCCAGAGCAGCTTGTTGTCACGGTTTGCCTTGTCTAACAGTCCCTCCAAGCGCCAATTTGCTCGGATGAGCAATAACTCTCTATCCATGGGCAGTGGGTCCCCAGGCCTCCTGCGATTGATGACTCGGTCAAATCGCATCCTCCATAACTCATCCAACTCCTTCTCGGTCTCCAGCTGTTTGGTCCGCTGCTCTAAATAAGTGATAGTCCACTGAGCCATCTCAAGCTTCCGCTGCAACACAAGGTTCTCTTCCTTGAGCTCATAGAAATCTGAAGAAGGAGGAGAATGAGCATCACGACCAGTGAAATCATCATGTGCCTCGCCAACTGCCTCATCCTCAACCATGGGCTGCTTGCCCTCTCGTACTGCCTGTGCCGATGAAGAAAGCGAGGCCCCTTCCACCTGATGTGGAGATAACACTCGCTGCTCTGATGATGAAGACGAGACCCCTTCCACTGGCTGTAGAGAAAGTACTCGTCGGGCTGCTGCAAATAAGGTCCTGTGACCTCTCTGATATGTGACCCGAGGAGAAGAAGCCATGTGTCTCGGGATGCTGGTCTCGGGCTGATGTGATGGCCCTCCCTCCTCATGAACTGCCTCAGGCCCTGAATGTGGCTGTGTGAAAACATCTCGGGAGATGAAATCCGCCCAAGGGATGCCCTGCTGGCTCAGCTGATGGGAAACTACTAGCTGAATAAGACCATGATGGCATAGGCTCCGGAGCTGCTGTACTGGAGTCTGTCTCCGAAAGGTAGTGGCTATCCTCTGAATGTCATGAAATAAGAATGCCGAAATGTTCATCATCCTCACTCTGGTGAAGTGCATCATCATGCGGATATGACAAGAAAATACTCGTGAGAATCTCCCCTCGCATGTGAAGTAGTGCATAATGAGTCTCATGGTGTCTATATACTCTGCTCGGAGGAACTTGATAGGAAAGTTCCTTGTCAAGTGATGCACATGGGCAGGCCTAACATATGGCTCATAGTATACCAGGTCCACCCACTTGCGCTTCGGCCACACCTCACCCACATTGGGTATCCCGGTAGCATCTGTGATAGCCTCTGGAGAAAACACAAAATTCACCCCTGCAAGGGTGACCTGCCTGTCATGGAGATGGAGGACAAACAACCGGGCCAAGTCTCTGTGATGCTGGATGTGTGACAGCCTCTCACAAAACTGAAAACAAGCCATATGCTGAAAACAAGACACTGCCAATGGGCAAGCCTGCAACTCTGTCAATGATGTGGGCTCTTCCCTCCTATGATGACCACCCTTGCCTCCCCTACGAGGCCTCTGCTGTATCTCAATCTCAGTAGATGATGATCGGTCATCACCTTGCTCATTAGTCTCAGTGGTTGACATGGTGTTATTGAGCAAGGTGGAATAAATAAGTCAAAATGACCGCTGCCCTGCCTGCAAAATGCTGTGAAGTATGCTGTTTTCAAGGGGAAACATCATGAGGGATATGTTAGGGGAGGGAATTTACATATAGGAAAGGGAAAAAATATATATATAAGCAGGGAATTCTGAAGGAAAACATCACATAATGCTAAACATGTCATTCCATCTTTCATCATTTGCAAATGAATACTGTATTAGGGAAATATGTTTTATGATCACCAAGGGAAAGGACAATATAGATTTTCATCATGGAGGGAATGAAAGTATAAGGGAATAGAGTAGCATCAATCATAAACATTTAACAGGCTGCTGCTTTTATATTTTGTCTTCAAATATCTTTCATGAGCATACTCTGTTTTTTCCACATTTTGAAATGACCATTTGATGCTAATATGAAACAGGGATTTTGGGTATTAGATTGTAAGAAGAAGGGAAGGGGATTGCTGTGATCATGTTACAATGGAAGGGAGAGGGAATTGATAACTTGGGAATTAGGGAAAAGAGAGGATATTAGGAATTAGGTTTGGGGGGACAGTGAAACCCTTTTAATAATCACTGCCAACTAATTTTTGTAACAGCAATTCATTTAGGACAGTGGTAGCTTCATCATGCTTTTACCATGGGGAATTAGGGTTTGATTGTGTGCTTTGATCATAGGGAGGGACATTCAATTGCCTAGGGAGTTTAACTGAAGGGACAAGCAATTGAATTGGGGTTTACATAGGGAAATAGGTAGGGAAAAACAGAGTTTTGAGAAAGGGGATGAAAACCATGCTAATACAAAACCCTAACACAGCAAGACTGCTTCTTTTGATAACTATGCAGCTGTATTTTTGATGAATTTTGTGATGACTTTAACACAGCTTTGAATCTTTGACATATACACAGCAAAATGACACTTTTCTTTATTTTTTATAAGGCTATGCAAATGACATTTTCACTGTTTTTACAATTTCTTATGTGCATGCCTTGTCATCACTTTTTATTTGTTTTTTTTTTTATAATGTTTCTTTTTCATTTTGCTGTGTTTTTATACATGAATTGCTGTGTGTAGTAGTGCTTAGGGTTAGAGCATGATACATGGTAGAAACAGGGTTTGGAATAGGGTTCAGGAGGGGTTAGGGTTTCATGGAATTTGGGGTAGGTTTTGAGTATTTTCTTTGCAAATGAGATTAATAAAAATGACATCCTAACACCTGTGATTTTATATTGGGAAAATGAATGGAGGGACTAAGGAAAAAATTGCCTTGAAAAACAAACATACTACCTAACATTAGCATGCAAAAACATCAAGTCATTTTAACCTATTTTCTATGGATTTCCTTGCATAAAATCATGACCATAATCTTCTTTTGCAACCCCAACACCATTACACAAAACGTGGAGGAGGCATACCTTTAAAAATTGGAGTGAATTTGAGTGAATTTGAGCGTTTGGGAGAGTTTTTAGGGCGGGCAGACTTTTTGGTCGCGCAAGCTGCCAGTTTGGTCTCACCCCTCCGTTTGGTCGCGCCTGTGTAATTTAACACAGCGCGTTGGCCTTTTTTTGGTCGCGCCCCTCCGTTTGGTCGCGCAGCCTCCAAAAGACTGAAACTTCTGCAATTTGCCCAATTCCGCTCTCTAATCGCCTTTTGCTTGTAATTTCTTGCTCCAAATGCACAATGAAGACCTTTCAAGAGGGAATTTGCTTTTATAGGCTCATATTTAAAAAAAATTGACTTTAAAAACCCACTTTATAATGTTTAAACCTTTGTATTCTCTTTAACACTATTTTAGAGTCTTTTTGTCCTGGAATGAGCTTTTTGATGCGTTTAACTCCGTTCTTCTTGCAGGTTGACCGCCTGATGGACTGTAGCGAAGGAACCAGGGTTGTTGCCGGCACTTTTACAAATTTTTGAAAATTTCTTTGTTTTTCCAAAATCCACATGACCTTGTAATTAAAAACAGTGTTTTTAAATCCAAGGCATAAAATGAGCTGTAGCTGAAGAAGATGACAATGAAACATATGTACAAAACTCCTTCCGGCTTGCTGGGCACTTACTGACCATGACTCATGACCTTAAAATGATTTTGACTCAAAACCCTAAACCTAAGACCATGGGACTTTAAGACAAAAACAAGAACAAGCCTGACTCAATTATATTGTTGTATGACCTGATCCAGCAAAGCCAAGAAGACAAAGACCAGCTCCTCCATTCAGTGTTATGGCATGCCTAGCGGGATGCAAAACTGACACTGATGAGACACCTATAAATGCATATGCAAAGAGTTATTGATCACTGATGGAGGGCTCAAGACCGACACTAACATTGGCTCCAATGGGGATGGTAGCTCCTTGGAGGTGCCAAGAACCTCAGACCTCTTGGGAGAGCAGACCAGTGCTTTATTCATTGGGCAATGGAGTCAACTAATAGAAAAAATAACCAACTCAAAAAGACTTTATTTGACTTGACTATAAACTGAAAACTTTGAAAGGACTATGACTCAAACAAACTGACTTTTTGCAGAAAATAAACAAACTGAAATCCCACACCAACCAATCTTCATGCTTGGAATTATAGCCTTCACTTCGGGCCCCAAACCAAGAATGAAAGATCAGTTCACGCTTGCTGTAGTAAGGTAAAATGATATGTACAATGAAGATGATTTAGAGCAGCATTGTTCAAACATGATATCTCTTGAGAAGCCGGCCATTCACCGACCCACCGGGACATTCATCGCCATTCAACTCCTTAAGAAGGAAAGCATTAGGACCACGATATGCAGCAATCTTAAAAGGACCTTTCCACAGATTATCAAACTTACCGTGTTTACCTTTGTCCTCATTTCGAGCATCCCATCTCAAAACAACATCTTCTAGTTGAAAATTTTCTGATTTTGCCTTCTTATCATAAATCTTCTTGATACGTTCTTGCAGCTTCAAAGAGTTTTGGAGGACTTCTTCCCTTGTCTGCTGTAGGTGGACCATTTGACTGATTCTCCGTTGCATTGGATCCATGTCTTCTCCCGTTTCTTGGATTAACTTTGCGACTGGTACACTAAGTGATGTAGGAAAAATTGCATCAACCCCGTAAACAATCTCAAATGGCAACATTCCTATTGATCTCTTTTGGCTCACCCGATCAGCCCACAGTGCATTGACCAACTTCTTGTGCCAACTTTTCTTGTTGATCTCCAGCATCTTTTTGATAATGTTTACTAGTGATTTATTTGATGATTCGGCCAGCCCATTACCTTGCGGATGATAAGCGGTGGAGTGACCCAAACTGATATTGTACTTATAACAAAAATCCACCATCTTATTTGACTTGAAAGCAGCTGCATTATCCGTGATCAATTTGAATGGACAGCCAAAACAGGACAAGATATTAGTTTCAAGAAAGGAGATAATTACCGAGTCTGTGGCCTGTCGAGTAGGAACTGCTTCTATCCACTTGGTGAAGTAGTCGGTAGCAGTCAAAATCCATCTATGCTGCCCGGATGAAGCTGGGTGTATTACACCAATGAAATCAAGGCCCCACTGCTAAAAAGGCGCACTAATTTCCACCGGCTTGAGTGGCAATGGCTGCAATCTTTGTTTCCCTTGAAATATTTGGCACTCATGGCAGCTCTTCACCGCTTTGTATACATCAGAAAAAAGGGATGCCAATAGAAACCAGCTCTCAAAATCTTGTTGGCTGTAGTTTTCCAAAATAAATGACCTCCACAATCACCTTTATGGAAGTCTTCTACCGTTGTTTTCGCTTCTTCTTCAACCAAACAATTCAGTAGGATGCCTCCGGGATCTTTCCAATACAATGCTGATTTCATGATGCAAAATTTAGCGGCCTTCAATTTCAAAGTCCTTGCTTTGTTCTTTGACATTCCAGGAGGCGCGGACACATTCTGAAGTACATATACTATATCAGTATACCAAGGAGAATTAATGAAAATGTCTGATACCTGAACCGCTGAATTTTCTCCTTCACCATCGGACAAGGCTGCAATCAAGTTGATGTCAAGCGCATGTAGGTTTGTTTCAGCCATTAGTTTAGCAAGTCCTTGTCCTTTAACCAGCTTGGTTGGCTTGATTTCAACATCATACTCCAAGAGAGCAGCAATCCACTTGCCTCTCCTACCTTCCGGCTCTGTTTGTACCAAGACATCCTTTACCGCTGCACTAGGAACATAAGCTAAGACATGAGAATGAAGAATATAAACCCGGAAATCTTTCAATGCTTTAATCAGGGCCAGCGCTTGTTTCTCAATGATGTTATAGTTTAATGCCCCATCTCTAATGATCCGGCTGAAAAATGCAATTGGCCTTTCAACACCCTCTCTTTTTTGCATCAAAACTGCTGCTAGTGTATGCTCGGAAGCGAAAGAAAACAATATGAAATCCTGAGTATAATCAGGGCTGATTAAGGTCGGGGCTGAAGACAAGATTACCTTGATTAAGTTGAAGGATTTGACTGCCTCCTCAGTCCATTTGATCTCGCTGTCCTTCCGAAGCATGTTAGTCATTTCTCTTAAGTGCTCTGCAAGATTAGGAATGAAGCGACGCAGAAAATTCAATTTACCATTAAAAGATTGTATCTCCTTCTTGTTTCGGGGCTGTTCTAGCTGCTGAATTGCCTCCACTCTTGCGGGATCAATACGTATACCATCTTTGGAAATGATATGTCCCAACAATTTACCTTCACTCATGGCGAAGAGACTCTTTTTTGGATTTAAAGAGATGCCATATTTTCTGCATTTTTGAAAAACTTTCGTCAAATGAAAAAGATGCTCCTCATCGGATTTAGAAAACACCGTTAAGTCATCAAGATAAACAACTAAAAATATGTCCTTTTCATTGGCAAAAGCCATGTCCATAGCTCGCTGAAATGTTGCACCTACATTCTTTAAACCAAAAGGCATTTTAGCATAATGAAATGTTCCCCAAGGTGTAGTGAAGGCTGTCTTATCACGGTCATCCTCATGGACCAGGATCTGATTGTAGCCGGAGTATCCATCCAACAATGACATCTTGGAGGCACCTACTACTCGCTGCAATATGTGATCCATCTTTGGCAGCGGATAGTTATCTTTGAGAGATACCTTGTTCAAATTTCTAAAATCTATGCATAACCGAATCTCACCGGTTTTCTTCCTCACTGGCACTAGATTAGAAATCCAATCTGAAAAGCGAACGGGAACTATAATTCCGGATTGATAAAGTCTATTTACCTCTTTTTCAATCAAGGGCAACAACTTGGGATTGATCCTCCGCAACTTCTGCCGAAAAGGTTTCTGATTTTGTTTGATTGGAATAGTGTGTTGAATTATGCTTGTATCATAAGTCTTTAGATCTGAATAATCCCAAGCGAATACATTAGTAAATGATGACAGCAATCTAATGTATTGATTCCTTACCTTGGGTGGCAGGGCCTTCGATAATTTCACCATCTTTGGATGTTCCACTGTCCCAAGGTTGACATCTTCCACACCTTCTTCGGTTGGCATCAAAGTTGGCTTGCGAGCCACATCGTCTTGATCAAAAAGCTCTTCTAAAGGAATCAGTCCCTTTGGAATATGATTGTCTTTCAGCTGCAAAACATCCATTTGCTTTATTCCTTCAGGCTCCATGTCAATTGAGATTTCTTCAAACTTTCCTTCTCCATGCAAGAAGTCTTTGATTTCCTCATCATCCTGAAAGACTTGCCAATTCCTTTGGTTGTCCGGGATTGTGGGGCGGTGTTTTACATAGATTTCAAACTTGTTACTCGAATTCATTGGTATCTTTAAATTGCTTGCTGCCTTAGCCAAAGCATCGGCAACTCCATTTTGTATCCGGGGTATGCATGTTAAAGTATGCTCTGAAAACCGCTTCAAAATATCTAGAACAGCATTGCGATAAGCCCGCATACGAGGATGTTTAGCTTGAAATTCCCCCTTTACTTGTTTGATCACTAACTCGGAGTCGCCATAAATTGCTATCTTCTTTGCTTTTAATTTCCGGAGGATTTTCAAACCAGCTATAAGGGCCTCATATTCAGCTTCATTATTTGAACAATCAAAAGCCAATTTATAAGAGCAAACTTGTACCTTAATTGGAACTTGTTTAGAGACTGAAAATGGGCTGCGGATCCATACGCCAATGCCTGCTCCATCGCTGCCCACTGCCCCGTCGAAATCCATGGTCCAAAGACCATCTTCATCATCATCCAAGGGCTGTACTTGTGATGTTGTTTCAGTCATGACTTGCTGTCCATTTATCTCAGCAATTGACTTTATGACAGCAGCCTTTTCTTTGCTTTCCGTTCTCAATACTTCTCTAACATCTTCGGCAATGCCTGGGATATCTTCTATCTGAACTAATTGACTATTTACTTCATTAAAACTATCAGCAAATAAAACATAGGACTCTAGATCTGTCTGTACATAGTTTACAGGATGATTTACCGGTTTTTCCTTGCTTGTAATCATATACTTCATCTTTTGCTCTCGATAGACTTTCCTCATTTGTCCAAACACCGGAATAGTGGCATATGAAAAGTCCAGCTGTAAAGTGCCTTTGAGTTTTGATCCCCATGACCTTGAAAGAAGCATGCCAAACCTTGGCGGAATGTCCGCTACTACCACATCCATCAAGAGATTCTTTGCGGGAATTTGATCCAAGCTAACAACTAAATCTTTAATCAGACCGATGCATCTAACTCGGCTGGAATCAAATGAGTATAGATCATGGTAGTTACGAGTTATATCAAGTCCCAACTTCTCCATTATTGCCTTGGGCATTAAATTGTGTGATGCTCCCGAATCGAACATAGCATTATGAAGCACATAATCATGAATTCTCAAGCTGATATAGAATGGCGGGACATCGCTTTCCGGTGACTCACCATTGAGAGCTGGCCCAAAGATCAATTCCGGCTGATCATCCTCCACATTAACCGCATCTAACATTGGATCAGTATTGAACATCTTAGAAATTTGTGCTCTGTAAGTAGTGTTCTTCATGACTTCAGTAAGTGGAATGGACAATTTCAATTTTGAGACTTCATTCTCAATGCTGAACGCTTGACTTCTTTCACTTTCTTTGGCCGGATTATCTCTTTTTTCTGCTCTATCTTTAGGTACATTTGATGGCTGATCCATCTTGTTTGCTGGAGCTGTTGGGGCTGATGAAGAATCCATGATTTCGTTACCTTTTCTTTGCGGAACAGAAGCATCATTCTTTGCCGCATTTTCTGCCTTCTTTTGAAGTGGATGTATAGGTACTGTTCGGTTTCTCAGCTGTCTCTCTTTGCCTTGTTGAGCTGATAAGGCATTTAGATAACCTCTTTGATATTCCTCAGACTCATCTTGAAGTGCCACATCATTAGATAGAATGTAATGCTCATCTTGAGGTGCATAAGCATTACTTACCAGCTCGTCTTCTTCTGTGATGTAAGTGGGCATGTCATCGGGAGTGAAAAAATGATTTTCTTCACCGGGACCTTCACCCTCATCTTCAGATTCTTGAGTGACATAGTTTTGCTGAAATGGGGGTTGGATCGGTTGCTGTACTGCTGCCTCTTGTCCTCGTGGCTCCCGCTGTTTTATCCTATATTGGGGCTGCTGTTGTTGGCCTCTAAAGTTCGGATTTCGAACTTGTGGTTCCGGTTTGCCAAGACTGAGATTTTGGAGTGCCTTTGACATCTCTTCCATTTTCCGAATAACTTGAGAAGTGGATGCTACCTCCTCTTTGATTGTGACCTTCTTTTCCGCCTTCATTCTTGCCCTTTTGTCATTCAAATTAGCCTCCACACTGACTGCAATTTTCTGCATTTCCTCCAAAGTAGGAGGATCTCGGTCCCGCAGTGAGTAGGCCATCTCCGGATCGAAACCATCCGGGAACTTGAGCAAGGCAGATTTTCGAGAAGGCTTAAGATCATCTGGTATAGCATTATACACTGCATTAAATCTTATGATGTAGTCTTGAACGGACTCACCCGGATTTCTCTTAAGGTTGTTATATTCGGCATTGATTTGCAGCGGATCCTTTCTGATTTCCCATCTGTCCAAGAATTGTGTTTGAAGTGCTTCCAAAGAAACAATACTATTTGCTCTCAACCCTCTGAACCATTTCCGGACCTCTCCTCCAAAAGTCTGAACGAACAACCTCATGGTAACATCTTCCTCATCCAATTCATACAGATCAAAAAAGGTAGTCATCCGGTCAACATGCTGCTGAGCTGAGACACTCTGTGGAGTGCCATCAAACATTGGTATCTTGCTTTGGTAGTCAGCTGGCATGTCATGAAGGTTTGCAGGGAGAACGAGGGGAGCAAATCGGGCAGCCATAGCTCTAGGCGGGGGAGGTGGAGGAGTAGAAGGAGTATGATGAGGAGGAGGTGGAAGTATAATAACAGGGGTTGTGATAAGGGGAAGGGATGTTGGCGGAGATAAAGGTGATGATGGAGTTTGAGGTGTAGATGGAGGTGAACCAACAGGGGTATCGGGAAGTGTAACTATAGGCGAAACAGGTGAAATAGAGATGAAAGGAGGGAAAGAAGCTCGATGAGCCGTGAGGGAAGTTTGAAGATTTTCAGCTTGATCAATAGTAGACCCAATATGATCAGATATGTTTTCAATAAAATCAACAAGAGTTGAAGCATGTATACTACTTTGAAGATGCCGCAAAATATAAGATTCAACCACTTTGTTATGCCTTTCGAGGTCAATCACAGCTGCAAAGTCAGGATCAAGAACCAAAGTATCGAGTGCACTTTCAGATTTAGATTTAAACAATGACAATTCAAAATCCTCGTCGAAATCAAGATCTTCAAAATATTTAATTACAGCAGGCGATGAATTAGATCTAACAATCAATTTTGGATCAGAAGCCAGCTTGTAAATACAAATAAACGAGGAAAGGAAAAACCACTCAGCCAAATAGAAACTCTTAGCTTATCATCTGAAGCTTAGAGTCCATAATGATACTGGAATAAAGATGTCACTGAAGCGCTATGTTCACAAATCCCACGGAGATAGACTGAAGCAGCGTTTATCTACTAACGCTGATGTAAAACAAGAGCGTTTTCAAAGGCTTCTGGCGTAACTTCAGGCTCCGTCTAAGACTTATGAAACAACACACTCAATGAGCAAAGATTTAGATGTTCTTCCCCAGCTGAGTCACCAATATGTTAGCGCTTGGAATTCACCTAGGCTGAGATAGACAAACTCTCAAGGCTACATCAAACCATTTCACCTCGTAGCTAGCCCTACGAGGTATGAGAAGGCTCTCTCGGGTCAGATTTGATAGATCTTATAATATAATAAGCTGACCAATTAGGATCAAAGATATTAGGCTAGTAAATTGATAAGGGGGGTTGATTTAAAGATTTTTTGGGTTTTTGGTGGCAATTGGAGGGAGTGCAATTTAGGGTGCGGGGATTGAGCTCAGTTTTTGCAGGTGGGTCTTTGGGGCAAGGTAGGAGTCTATGCTGATGCCTTTAACTAAAAGAGATGATCAGGGAAGAAAGAAAAGAGGCTAAAGAGGGCAAACAATGAATTCGAATCCTCTCTAGACAGTGGAAAACATAAATTTTAAACAAAATTGAAAGCTGAGCATGGCATGCATGAATTCAAACTTTATCACTTCTTTTGTTTAAATAGCAGCAAGAGATCAAGAAATGGAACACATAAACACACTTACAATAACAGTAGGAGACACACCATCAACATAATAATCCACAAGAATCCACAATGAAGTCTGCAAAACCCTGGCCTTCCTTTTCCTCAAATTGCAGAAAATACAAGTCAAAAATACAATAGCACTTCTCCCTCTAGAATCCAACCATCAAAATGAGAAAGAGAAGGCATAATATAGAAGGTCAAACCTCTTTCCCCACCTCTAGGGGTCGAGCTCAGCTTCCTAGGAGCTGTTGCAACTAATTCTAAATCAGTCACTAGATAATAGGCCAGCTCAACAACTTACCTCTAAAACTTAGGAAGCTTATCTATGCATTAAATATTCACTATTTACATTAAAGAAGCTTCTAGAAGTGGTAAAGAAGAGTAAAAGTATCTAATGCCATGAAATTTACACAATAATCCATCATTTACATGCCCAAATAGTCAACCAAAGTGAAAATAGTGCTTTTCTGGCCGAACTAGTCAAAAATTGGCAAATCTGGAGGTTTTGGTCGCGCCCCTGGAAGTTCTGGTCGCGCCCCTTTGCAGCTACTTTTGAGTGGGTTCCACTGATCCAAATCAGGTGCAAGATGGCTCATTGGAAAGCTTAGCCTGTCTACTTTCCATCCCAAGTGGAATTTCTAGATTTGGTGTTGATTTGACCCCTCAAAAACCATTTCTCCCAAGGTCACTTTCTGCAACTCAAAAAGTGGGCAGAAAGTCATTTTTAAGGTGTATTTTGAGCTTTTGGAGGCTCAAAACTCAAAATTAGGCTGCCCCCAAGTACTGGTAATTTTTCTTTTTGCATGCCCTTTCCAAAAATGCCAAGTTTGCAAAATTCCGAGCAGCCCTTCAAAATGGTCTCACCCGGGGTGAGACCAAACCGTGGGCAAAACCTGTAATTTTACCAAAAATTTGCAAAATGCTCCAAAATTCTCAAAATTTTCAGATTTTGATGCTAGATCAAGGCTGATCAGTACCATGATGAGTGAGGGATGCCTCAGCCAAGATGCGGAGTGGATTTGTCCTTTTCTTCTTCTTCCGGGCCTCTGACAGCTCTCTTTGGAGAATTTTTATTCTCGCCTTGCAAACATGTAATCTTGCCCAGTAGTGTGTCTTCATGTTCCGGAGCAGCTTGTTGTCACGGTTTGCCTTGTCTAACAGTCCCTCCAAGCGCCAATTTGCTCGGATGAGCAATAACTCTCTATCCATGGGCAGTGGGTCCCCAGGCCTCCTGCGATTGATGACTCGGTCAAATCGCATCCTCCATAACTCATCCAACTCCTTCTCGGTCTCCAGCTGTTTGGTCCGCTGCTCTAAATAAGTGATAGTCCACTGAGCCATCTCAAGCTTCCGCTGCAACACAAGGTTCTCTTCCTTGAGCTCATAGAAATCTGAAGAAGGAGGAGAATGAGCATCACGACCAGTGAAATCATCATGTGCCTCGCCAACTGCCTCATCCTCAACCATGGGCTGCTTGCCCTCTCGTACTGCCTGTGCCGATGAAGAAAGCGAGGCCCCTTCCACCTGATGTGGAGATAACACTCGCTGCTCTGATGATGAAGACGAGACCCCTTCCACTGGCTGTAGAGAAAGTACTCGTCGGGCTGCTGCAAATAAGGTCCTGTGACCTCTCTGATATGTGACCCGAGGAGAAGAAGCCATGTGTCTCGGGATGCTGGTCTCGGGCTGATGTGATGGCCCTCCCTCCTCATGAACTGCCTCAGGCCCTGAATGTGGCTGTGTGAAAACATCTCGGGAGATGAAATCCGCCCAAGGGATGCCCTGCTGGCTCAGCTGATGGGAAACTACTAGCTGAATAAGACCATGATGGCATAGGCTCCGGAGCTGCTGTACTGGAGTCTGTCTCCGAAAGGTAGTGGCTATCCTCTGAATGTCATGAAATAAGAATGCCGAAATGTTCATCATCCTCACTCTGGTGAAGTGCATCATCATGCGGATATGACAAGAAAATACTCGTGAGAATCTCCCCTCGCATGTGAAGTAGTGCATAATGAGTCTCATGGTGTCTATATACTCTGCTCGGAGGAACTTGATAGGAAAGTTCCTTGTCAAGTGATGCACATGGGCAGGCCTAACATATGGCTCATAGTATACCAGGTCCACCCACTTGCGCTTCGGCCACACCTCACCCACATTGGGTATCCCGGTAGCATCTGTGATAGCCTCTGGAGAAAACACAAAATTCACCCCTGCAAGGGTGACCTGCCTGTCATGGAGATGGAGGACAAACAACCGGGCCAAGTCTCTGTGATGCTGGATGTGTGACAGCCTCTCACAAAACTGAAAACAAGCCATATGCTGAAAACAAGACACTGCCAATGGGCAAGCCTGCAACTCTGTCAATGATGTGGGCTCTTCCCTCCTGTGATGACCACCCTTGCCTCCCCTACGAGGCCTCTGCTGTATCTCAATCTCAGTAGATGATGATCGGTCATCACCTTGCTCATTAGTCTCAGTGGTTGACATGGTGTTATTGAGCAAGGTGGAATAAATAAGTCAAAATGACCGCTGCCCTGCCTGCAAAATGCTGTGAAGTATGCTGTTTTCAAGGGGAAACATCATGAGGGATATGTTAGGGGAGGGAATTTACATATAGGAAAGGGAAAAAATATATATATAAGCAGGGAATTCTGAAGGAAAACATCACATAATGCTAAACATGTCATTCCATCTTTCATCATTTGCAAATGAATACTGTATTAGGGAAATATGTTTTATGATCACCAAGGGAAAGGACAATATAGATTTTCATCATGGAGGGAATGAAAGTATAAGGGAATAGAGTAGCATCAATCATAAACATTTAACAGGCTGCTGCTTTTATATTTTGTCTTCAAATATCTTTCATGAGCATACTCTGTTTTTTCCACATTTTGAAATGACCATTTGATGCTAATATGAAACAGGGATTTTGGGTATTAGATTGTAAGAAGAAGGGAAGGGGATTGCTGTGATCATGTTACAATGGAAGGGAGAGGGAATTGATAACTTGGGAATTAGGGAAAAGAGAGGATATTAGGAATTAGGTTTGGGGGGACAGTGAAACCCTTTTAATAATCACTGCCAACTAATTTTTGTAACAGCAATTCATTTAGGACAGTGGTAGCTTCATCATGCTTTTACCATGGGGAATTAGGGTTTGACTGTGTGCTTTGATCATAGGGAGGGACATTCAATTGCCTAGGGAGTTTAACTGAAGGGACAAGCAATTGAATTGGGGTTTACATAGGGAAATAGGTAGGGAAAAACAGAGTTTTGAGAAAGGGGATGAAAACCATGCTAATACAAAACCCTAACACAGCAAGACTGCTTCTTTTGATAACTATGCAGCTGTATTTTTGATGAATTTTGTGATGACTTTAACACAGCTTTGAATCTTTGACATATACACAGCAAAATGACACTTTTCTTTATTTTTTATAAGGCTATGCAAATGACATTTTCACTGTTTTTACAATTTCTTATGTGCATGCCTTGTCATCACTTTTTATTTGTTTTTTTTTTTATAATGTTTCTTTTTCATTTTGCTGTGTTTTTATACATGAATTGCTGTGTGTAGTAGTGCTTAGGGTTAGAGCATGATACATGGTAGAAACAGGGTTTGGAATAGGGTTCAGGAGGGGTTAGGGTTTCATGGAATTTGGGGTAGGTTTTGAGTATTTTCTTTGCAAATGAGATTAATAAAAATGACATCCTAACACCTGTGATTTTATATTGGGAAAATGAATGGAGGGACTAAGGAAAAAATTGCCTTGAAAAACAAACATACTACCTAACATTAGCATGCAAAAACATCAAGTCATTTTAACCTATTTTCTATGGATTTCCTTGCATAAAATCATGACCATAATCTTCTTTTGCAACCCCAACACCATTACACAAAACGTGGAGGAGGCATACCTTTAAAAATTGGAGTGAATTTGAGTGAATTTGAGCGTTTGGGAGAGTTTTTAGGGCGGGCAGACTTTTTGGTCGCGCAAGCTGCCAGTTTGGTCTCACCCCTCCGTTTGGTCGCGCCTGTGTAATTTAACACAGCGCGTTGGCCTTTTTTTGGTCGCGCCCCTCCGTTTGGTCGCGCAGCCTCCAAAAGACTGAAACTTCTGCAATTTGCCCAATTCCGCTCTCTAATCGCCTTTTGCTTGTAATTTCTTGCTCCAAATGCACAATGAAGACCTTTCAAGAGGGAATTTGCTTTTATAGGCTCATATTTAAAAAAAATTGACTTTAAAAACCCACTTTATAATGTTTAAACCTTTGTATTCTCTTTAACACTATTTTAGAGTCTTTTTGTCCTGGAATGAGCTTTTTGATGCGTTTAACTCCGTTCTTCTTGCAGGTTGACCGCCTGATGGACTGTAGCGAAGGAACCAGGGTTGTTGCCGGCACTTTTACAAATTTTTGAAAATTTCTTTGTTTTTCCAAAATCCACATGACCTTGTAATTAAAAACAGTGTTTTTAAATCCAAGGCATAAAATGAGCTGTAGCTGAAGAAGATGACAATGAAACATATGTACAAAACTCCTTCCGGCTTGCTGGGCACTTACTGACCATGACTCATGACCTTAAAATGATTTTGACTCAAAACCCTAAACCTAAGACCATGGGACTTTAAGACAAAAACAAGAACAAGCCTGACTCAATTATATTGTTGTATGACCTGATCCAGCAAAGCCAAGAAGACAAAGACCAGCTCCTCCATTCAGTGTTATGGCATGCCTAGCGGGATGCAAAACTGACACTGATGAGACACCTATAAATGCATATGCAAAGAGTTATTGATCACTGATGGAGGGCTCAAGACCGACACTAACACCGTGGTCCAAATGCCTTTCTTCTCAAAGAAATGAACGGTGATGATTGTCTTGGAGGGTCGGTCAATGGCCGACTGCTCAAAAGGTATCATGTCTGAGCATTTTCTGCTCTAGTCATTATCATTGTAATTACCATTTTACTTTTATTCTGTTGCAAGTGTGAACTGATCTTTCATCTTTAGTCTGGGGCCCGCGGTGAAGGCTATAATTCTGAAGATGGAGATTAGTTGGTGTGAGTTCTTCATGTTGTTTTTATCAGTTAATTTTCTGTACAAAGTTGAGTTAGTTTGTGTCAAAGTTAGTCCAATTTTCAGTCAATTGTCAAAGTCAATAAAAGTTGTCCCAATTTCAGTCGCATGTGTAAATAATGACTCCATTGCCCAATGATTATAAGGCACTGGTCTACTCTCCCAGAGGTCTAAGGTTCTTGGTACCTCCAAGGAGCTACCATCCCCATTGGAGCCAATGTTAGAGTCGGTCTAGTAGCCCTCCATCAGCGATCAAAGCTCTTTGCATTTGCATAAGTAGGTGTCTCATCAGTGTCATCTCATTGCATTCCATTAGGCATGCCATAACCCTGATGGAGGAGCTGGTGTCTTTATTCCTCTCTTGGCACTGTTGGATCACGTTGTTTCAGTCAATAAACTCTTTCAAGGTTACTTGTCTTGTCTTGAGGTCAAAAGTCCTAGGTCTAGGGTTTAGGTCCAATTTGTCTTTAAGGTCATGTCTTTAAAAGTCAATAAATGCCTAGCAGGCCAGACAGATGACTATCAAAGTATTTCTTCAAAAGATTTCATCTTGTACAGTTAATTTTTACCTTGGATTTAAAAACCCTGTTTTTAAAGCCCAAGGTCATTTTCTCAAATTTTTGTAAAAAATTGTAAAAATTCAAAATTCTTCGAAAGTCAGCATGCAGCCCTGGTCCCCTTTGCCAAGATTCCTCAGAAGCTATGCCTGCAAAAATTTTCAATAAAAAACATCAGTTCAACCAATTTCAGGACAAAAGGAAACCATAAAATTAGCAGCATTCAAGTTTTGAAAAAGTGTCATGATATAAACATTAGAAAGAAGGTTTGAAAGGAAATTAATTTAAATCGAGCCTACAAAGCTCCTCTCTCCCTCCATTTAGTCATCATTGTGCCTCAAAGCAATAGTGAAGAGTGATTGAAGAGAAATTGGGTGAAATTGCATAGAGTGCCCGCGCACGACCCGTTCAAGCCTGCGCGCGACGTGTTGGGTGAGCGCGACGTGTCAGGGCGCCCCTCGCAGTTCAAGAAAAGCACAGGCACGACCTGTTGGGCACGCGCGACCTGTTCAGCCTTGCGCGCGACCTGTTGGGAATTCTTCCACCAAAATTTGCCTGTAAACTGCAAAACAACCCCGGATTGCTTCAAGGTTGCAGGTAGGCCTCCCATCATTAAAATACATTGTTTGCCAAAGCTTGAAAAGCATGACAATGTATTTTAAAGTCATCATTTTGAAATAATGAGTCCAATGTATATTTGCTTAAGAATGTCAAAGTGTTAGTAAGGCTAGGGTTTGTCTTGCTGTTTTCAAGGTCATCCTTTTCACCCCCACTTTTTCCTTACATCCCATTTCCACCTCCCTCATCATTTATACTCAATCTCTCTACCAAAAATACCAAAAGCCCTAAAACCCTACCCCTATTCCTAAAAATCAAGAATCTAACCCTAAACCCTACCTCTCATAAAACCTTTGCAAACTAATAATTGTGTGATGGGGTATATATCATGATTCCTTCCCTTAAACTCCCTATTTCATATATTTTTCCCAATTTCCCTTAAAATTCTCCCTTCCCTAACATTTCCCTTGTGCTATTTGTCCCCTTGAAACAGCATTTCAACAATTAAAATAGCAGATTTTTGAGCAGAAGCAGCAGTACATTCCAGCCACTTTGCTCTCGAAACCATGTCAGAAACCGAAACCGACTATGAGCAAAGTGATGACCGTGAGTCAACTCCAGAGGTTGAGGTACAAAGGAGGCCTCACAGGGGTGGTAAGAGTGGTCACCATAGGAGAGAGGAGCCCACCTCTTTGGCCGATTTGCAGGCTTGTCCAATTGCAGTCACATGTTTCCGCTATCAGTCATGTTATGAATTTTGCGAGAGGATCTCTCAAATTTAGCGTCACAGGGAATTGGCCCGCTTGTTTGTTTTGCATTTGCATGATGGGCATGTGAACCTTGCAGGGGTGGATTTTACATTAACACCTGAGATGATTGCTCAAGCAACAGGGATACCTAATGTTGGAGAAGTGTGGAACAAGCGCAAACTATTGGACAGATTTCAGTATGAGCCCTACATTAAACCTGCCTATACGAGGCACATGACTGGTGTATTTCCTTTCAGATTTTTGAGGGATGAGTATGCTCCCTTGATGAGGCTTATCATGCGCTATTTCACCTGTGAGGGCAGATTTTCATGTGTGTATTCGTACCATATTCGCTTGTTGATGCACTTCACACGGGTACGGATGATGAACATCCCTTTTTTCCTGTGCCAGAATATTGAGAAGATGGTGCCCTTGATGCAGAGAAGGAGCCCAGCACAACAATACAGGAGCCTCTATCATTATGGTTTGATCCAGCTTGTGGTCATACATCAGTTGGCTCAGCAGGGTATCACATGGGAAGATTTTATCTCTCGAGATTTTTTCACTGCACCAGCATCACCACCCCCTGAGGTTGTTCATGAGGAGGGAGGACCATCACAGCAGCATGATATCCCTGAGACCAGACATGTCAGCTCTCCTCCATTGGTCACATATCAGAGAGGCCACAGGGCCTTATTTGCATCAGCTAGGCGAGTATTATCTCCACACCAGGTGGAAGGGGTCTCACATTCTTCATCAGCTCAGCGAGTGTTACCTCCACACCAGGTGGAAGGGGCCTCACCTTCTTCAGCAGCACAGGTACCAGAGAGAGGCAAGCAACCCAATATTGATGAGAGGCCATCAGGTGTTCTAGACATAGAGGTTGTTGATCTTGACATCATTTCTCCTAGCCTAGAGTTAGAAGAGATCATTCAGAACCTAAAGGCTGAAAATGACTCATTGCAACATAGACTGGAAATGGCAAATTGGACAATCACCTACTTAGAGCAGCGCAACAAGCAACTTGAAGAGGAGCACACTCTTGATGAGTTGCGGAGGATCCATCAAGACCGCATCTTGGTGCGCAAGAGACCCGGTGATTTGGTACCCGTTGAGCGAGAGGCTATGCTTCTCCGGGTCAATGCTCATTTGGAGAGGCTGCTGGCCAAGGCCAACAGAGATAAGGACCTGCTCCGGAACATGAAAAACCACTATTGGGCCCGAATGCACGTATGCAAGGCGAAAATGAAGGTGATCCAAGGGTGGTTGGCCAAAGCACTAAAACAAAGGAAAAGGCCCGATCCCCTCCACATCTTGGCTGAGGCTTCCTTGAAGGAGCATGATACTAAATGACTTAACTCCAGCACAAAATTCTAAAAATTTTGAGCATTTTTGGTCATTTGTGATTTTTTTTGGCAAAAAATAGGTTTTCTCCACCAACGGCGCGCGACCTTTTTGTTGGGCAACTCCTTTTTGGGAAATCTCAGCATTTTTGGATTTTTCATGCAAAGATACACCTGCTCAGCAATTACCAAGAGACTTCATCAAGTTTTGAGCCTCCAGAAGGTCAAAAAACAAGCAAAAAATGACTTTCTGCCACCTTTTTGACACACAGGAAGCAGTCTTGGGAGATTGCAATTTTGGAGGGGCAAATGGCCACCAAAGTCAGAAATTCCACTTGGGTTGGAAAGTAGACATCCAGACCGTTCCAACAAGCCCACTTTTGCTTCATTTGGACACCTGAAAGTGCTTCAAAATCAGCTCCAAAGGCGCACGACCTGTTCAGGATCAGGGCGCGACCTGTTGGGAAAGTTTGCCAATTTTTCATCTACAGCTCAGGAATTCGCCCAGCTTTGACCAGTTTTGACTTGTGATGGGATTTTCACCCTCTTTGACGTAATTAATGTATTTTCATGTTGACATGACACTTATTTACCTATTCTAGAAGATTCATTCATGAAATAGCAAACATTTAATGAATGAATTGGTTTCCTAGCTTATAGAGGCAAGTTGTTTTGACTGCCTAGATTTTAGTGCTCAGTTTAGAATTGGTTGAAACAGCTCCTAGAAGGATGAGCTCGACCCCTAGAGGCTAGGGAATGGGTTGGCATGGTCTATATTATGTATTTTATCAATCATTTTCATGGTTGGAGAGTTTGGACTCTTGAGGGAGAAAGCTTCTATTGTATTACCCATTGTATCTCTGCAATTTTGGCAAAGGAAGAAAGACCAGGGTTTTGCAGTCCTTTTTGGGATTACTGTGGTTACATGTATTGATGGTGTGTTTCTCTTTGTACTTGTAAGTTTGTTATGTGATTCATCTTCTTACTTTTCCTTCTGCAAATTAGGCAAATGAAGTGTTAAAGTAGAATTCATGATTGCCATGCTCTGCTTTTAAGTTTGCTTAATATTTATGTTTTCATATGTCTAAAGAGAACCCTTGAAGGTTTCTTGCTCTCTTTAGCTTCTCACCGGTCATTCCTATCCATTCACTTAATTCAAAGGCATCAGTACAGTTTCCTACCTTGCCTTAAAGAACCCCCTGCAAAAACTGTGTCCAATCCCCGCACCCAAAATTGCCTTTCCCCAACTTTCCACCAAAACCCTAAAAATCGCAAACCAAACCTTTTTATCAGTTTACTAGCCTAAAATTAGTGTTTCCTTATTGGTTATCTCGCCCGTTGAAGATCTTTACCGAGATAGACCGGAGAGAGCCCTTCTCCTGCCTCGTAGGGCTAGCTACGAGGCTAAGTGGTTTGATGTTGCCTTGGAGTTTTCCTTTCTCAGCCTGAGGTGAAATTTCAAGCGCTAACAGCATCCATTGTTATTTAAGTTTTATTTTCAGTTTTATCAAAAAATGAAAGAAAAATCAAAATATGATAGAAAAACCAAATATTATGTTATAACAAAAATAAAAAGAGATGCGAAGATTTGAAATAAATGGTTGATTTTATATTATTAATGGCTTTTGAAAGTGATAAACCCACGAGAATACCTAGGCCATCTAATCAACAAGCCACAGATCCGATGACCATTGCGTGGGTAACTAGAACGTAGCTTATTTTAGAAATTAGATGCGATGGTGTATGAAATACATTTTAATTCGTTGAAGTCTGGGCCAATCGTAGTTGTCCATCGAAAGAGACGGGATCCGACAGATATCGGGTCGAAAAGTAATCAGGTTTTACCTTGAAAATCAGACCTGATAAATCATTATCTGGTAGTTTTTATTTCCTATCAAGTTCGTCTGGGAGTCAAAGGGGCATTGAAAAAATGGACGCGACAGGTTTATGAACCATAGTTTTAATTCTTTGAGTTCTATGGTAACCAAAGGTTTTCTATATTCTAAAGGTCATGCGGGTTCAAGAGGCATGATCAAGAAATAGCTTGATAAGTACGTTGAGGTGTGCTGCAGGGAAGCAATGAGCATGAAGATTAATTAAATCTCAACCCTCGCAGTTGACTGTGACGTTTGCATGGTTGACCGTAATGTGTGGCTTGAAATTACTGAGGGGGTTCAACCTCGTTGAAGCTCCCGTACATTCTTTACCCTCGCGGTGAGCTCCCAATTTTGTCCGCCCCACATCACTCATTCCACATCTTCCACCACTTTCATATGTTAATTTCCCACGTCACTCACCATACCCCACCACTTCATCCACTACTCCATTAAGGCTCAAGCTATAGATTCTAACAATGAGTAGCAATCTCCCATCATTCTCTAATTTCTATTACTTCTTATTATCTTGTTTTCTTGAAACGAATGAGGTATTTTTACCCTCAAATGTAATATTTTGTAATGATATTTACTTGAAAGCAGTTAGAGGATAGTTAGGTAGTTTGACAATTTTGGGTGGTTATTAACTATCCTATGATGTATAAAGAGGAAAGATTATAGGAAAAAAAGGGGTTCGAACTTTGGAGAACCTAGAGACTAGGCCACTGTATTCTTGATAAAAGTGTTAGTTAATGAAAGAATAAGAAGTTTTCCACACATTGTTGGGTATGATTTTGTGACTTCTCTGTTATGTGTCATCAAATGTTTTCTTCCTTTAAGTATGGTAATGAAGTTGTAGGTCTTTATTTTCTTATGTAAGTGAAGTTAAAATCCCTTAAAAGAGCACTCTTATACTTGAATTTCCCACCTCTACACTTCTTCTATGACAACATATTATCTTTAACTTCTCCAAGTGTCACAGATAGTAGATCATATGTAAAACAACATATTGTCTATGAATTCTTGAAGCTTTCTTCATTCATCATTTATATTCAGCAATCAAATGTTATTCTGAGATTTTTGATGTCACCTAAGTATTGAGGGTTTAAAACAAAGTCTTTCAGGTCCTTCATTTGAGAATACAACATACAATTAATTGAAAAATATGTGACAATAATTATAAACATTAATGTCTTAAGCACAATTTCTACACAACCAAGAAATTGGTTTCTTAAGGGACAACATACCAACCATTGAGCATCCACAAACCAATGAGGTTTTAGAAACAGTTAATCAAAAGGATGAGATGATGAATTTAATCATCTAGTTGACAACTCAACTGAAGGAAATGGAGACAGAAATGGATAAACTTGTACAAGAAAAACAAGCTAGCATGGAATTAGTTCCCATTACTATTTTTCCCATAGTATCTACATCAACACTTGTAACTACATCGGCACCTGTATCAACATCAGTTCCAACAACTACAATAGCAACAACATCAACAAGACCAACAACCCATCCCACTGATGAGGACAACAAATTGATTAAAGCAATGGAAGATATGTCCATTCAAACAACACAGATTAATAAGCTCAAGGAACAAGTAAAGAGCTTAGAAGAGGAAAATAAACTAGCAGAAGTAATGCATCAAGCTGAAAAAACAAAAAGCCAATAGAGTGAGTGACAGAATCCACAAGTTGGAAAAAGAGTTGTCACTAAAAGAGCCTTTAGCCCAAGTGTCATGCGGAAAGAGTCAATTTTGCGGACAAAACCGACCTCCCTAGAAGCTAAGGCTTTCTAGTGACAAACAAGACAAGTAAACACTACCTTTCTCTAAATATGCATTTAGAATACAAGTAAATAGGTGTTTATAACATACCTTTAGTCCAACGCTTTGTAGTAGTCAAGCCTCGCCGATCTGGATGAGCTCCTCCTTCTCTTCGAAACCTGCATTCACTAACAAGCCAAAAGATTACAAAGCACCTGAATAACTTATAAAATAAGACATATTCATCATACAGACCAAGGAGTATATGAAACAAATCATGTATAACAATCTGTTGAGAAAAGTGAGTTTATTTGTATTAAGTGGAAACAAAAGAAACCATTACAACCTGAGCCTTGGTGTTGTGCAGGTCCCTCCCAGGGTCCAGCAAGAGTTTTCCTTTACTTTGATCAGCTCACCCACTTCCAAATAAGGCTAGGAAAGGATGGGAATCTCTCCTCTCAAGCTCTATAAGGGAGTCCTAATTCCAGTAGCATCTACCCTTAGGAATGTTCAGCTTTCAACCTCCCCCTCCCTCTGGCCCAATAACTGTATTTATAGTGCTCTAGAGGAAGTTAATCAGGTCCACCATCAATGGGATAAGCCCCTCTTTGAATGGGATAGCTCCCCTCTTGATGGGATAAGTTCCTCTTTCATAGGGATACATGAACCATCTGGAGGTGCTCAATACACGTCAAACAAGCTTCTAGAATGCTCTAGAAATGACCACAAGTAACTTTCTTGAAGTGAAACTTGCGCCTTTTGACCTTTACAGGAGTACGCACCCACCCCTTTACAGACAGAGCGTACAAGTACGCAGGTATTGTGAACTTGAGGTGCGTACACACAGGCGAGGCTAAGAGAAACTGCGTACCCAGAGATATATAGATTTTTAAAGACTTTCTCTCTTTCTTGGAGTTTGACATGAAGAGCAGAGGTATGAGACTTGCCAAGGAGGATAGTATGACAGTTGATGGAGCCATACTAACTGCAAATAGTCATGGTGACAAATTTTAGTGTAACAGATTGCCCCCTAAAGTGCGAAGCCTGTAGTAGATTAGGGTTTCATATCATCTAGGAAGGGTGAAGTACTTTATCATTTCAAGGATTATCTTGTGGAGAGCCCAGTCGGAACCTACAAATATTCAACACAAAATACATATATAAGATCATATCATCGCTGAGGTAGGCATTCCCATACTTAGATTGAAAACTTTAACTAACAAACTAACTACTGCTCTGATACAGGAATGATTTTGCAGTACATCATAATCATAGACTTGTGTAGACATAGTATGGATGCAGCCATCTATTTATAGTTGGTCTACTATATAATGAATACAAAACTCCTCGCAGCCTGGATGGTGGAAACTAGATCCAGGGTCTTCATTTCTACTTCCCGAAATAGTACGATTCTATCCATGCGAATAAATGAGTTGATGTCGAACATGGTAGAAACCACTTGATTACCAGTCAATGATGTAAACTGTTAACAAGTGTGAGAGAGACCACCAGTGATGTCAATGGTTCTCAAAGTACCCAGTACAATCCGTGAGATGTGAATGAATGAATTGATGTCAAACATTTCACGGAGTCCTTTGATCGAAAGTCAATGATGTAAACCATCGTCAAAGGCAAGAAACCTGCCATTGATGCATGCAGATTTCAAGGTACTGACGATTTCTAGGTCATCTCTCTAGATAATGTGCTGATGTCGATAGAAAGCGACCCGTTGCAGGCAAGCCCACAACACGAAATCATAGATCAAGTTGAAGAAATGTAGCTGTAACGACTGACTCAGGGATGGTCGAGATGGATGACGGGTATTTTACAGATGAATGGTTTATTTGCAGTGACCTCTTGAACACATAACGACACAACAGATGGCTTGGTGACATTTGACCCAAAGTTAATACCCGGCTGAGACTTTCAATGTGGTTTGATCAACTGTGAGGCAAAGGATTTCCCAACCCAGGTGAATGAAAAGTGTCGTGTTCAAGAGTGGTGATAAGGCTTCTTCTGAGACAAAGGATAACAAATAGGCTCATTTTTCTCTCTTTTCCCCCACCATTTCTGGCAAGTACCTCTTTATTTTTTACAAGCTTGAGGAGGATAACATATGCTTGATTATAAGCTCATCCTTCGGATGAGTCCAACTTAGTTTTGATTCGAACCCTAAGAAGGAGTGGTCCGTTCGTGTTTGTAATCGAACAGGTCCTTTACTGTGAAATTTTAACGAGTCCAGTATAGGAGAAACTTAGTGTTTTTCAATTTTAGAGAGTCTGGAAAAACTTAAGAAGACTCCAGGGTTGAACTTTTTCATAAATTTGTGTCTCCCAAGCCCGAAAAAGTATAAAATAATACTTGAGAGAACCGCTTGATCTTGCGACCAAGGAGTACTTTCATGATTAGTGTCTTTGACCTGAAAAGTAAAAAGCGATCAAGGACACGTCGTTTTATTTCCAGTATCGAATTTGAAACGACAAAAATCCGGCAATCTTTTCCTGTTTTTACGGTCAGAAAAGGGCTATAAGGGGACCGTCTTTTAATTCCGTTTTAACGGGTGTAAAAGAAACGCTCGGCAATATTTTCATGTTTTAGGAGTCAGAAAAGGGCTTAAAAGATGACTCTGATGTTTTTGTTTGTGAAAAATGACAATTTTCCCTGAAAATCCTTTTATCCTGCGCAAAAACCAACACATTACTCATACCTGTTTAAAGATAGATAAAAATACTTTGAAAAATACCTTTTCATGGTGGAAAATAAACAAATTTGACATTTATTTACTCAAAAAACCTATAAAAAGGGCTTTTACCATTTCATTTTTACCATTTTACTGTTGAGTTGAGAAAAAGGGCTTTTGGCTAGAAACTTCCCGTGGACATTGCGAAGAATCCGACCGTCGAAACCAAACGTCGTCTCATCAAGTATTCTACAACATCCTCCCTTGCATTTCCATCCGTTTAGAATTTGTTTTTAAGCTTTAGTTTCATTTTTTGGAGGCCTTGGGGGTTTCAAGGTCCGCTTTTCGGGGTACGCAGGTGCTCCATGGGTGACCTGCGTACCCCGACATTTTCTCAGTTGGGAAAATGCCGGGCGTACGCAGCTTGCCTTAAGAGAACCTGCGTACATACGCCCTGTCTCTAAAGGCAGGCTGCGTACACCGCAGAGAGGATTTTGAAACTCCCATTTCTCCAAAATGAACCAAAAAATTTTAAATTTATGGATTCTAATAGATGTTTTATGGTGTGTAAATTGCCCACCATGCTTGATTGGCGCGAGAGAGAACACGAAGATGTTGATTTGGCCGCGATTAATCACCAACCTTCCATTGATGCTTTGAAGGCATGCGGTCTTTACAAATACTGGGCCATACCTGGCATGAGGGCCCAGGTGCGCTTTCTTGAGTGGCTGGTTGAAAGGTGGAACGTTCAGGATCAGTGCTTTTACATTGGAGGGCACCAGCTCGAGATAGAGCCCTCAGATATTTACTTTCTCACTGGTTTGCCCAAGAGGGGCGAACAATTGACTCTGTCCGGGACTAGGCCGGGTGGCCAGTCCATTGCTAGTCTCCGACTAGAGTGGTGTAATAATCAAAACTAGGATAAGGGGATAGAGATTAAAAATATATCCCGACCTGAACTTATGGTAAATGCCTTTACAGTTACCAGACTTTGCGGGGCTGCCGCTTTGCACATTGCCACTGGATCCCAGATGCGGATGGCGATTGATTGCTATCGGGGCACCATTTTCAACTGGTGCGATGCTGTGTTGGCCAACTTAAAGGGCCAACTGACTAGGACCAAAAACGGACAGCTGAAGACTTTTGGTTATGGGCCTTTAGTTGTGAGTTTTGCCCTAGAGAGGGTTCCGATGCTGATCCCACAGCAGCTCATTATTGAGGTTGGGCCTCCCCGAGAGCCTAAGTTGATGCGATGGGTTGCGGTGATGGCCCGTCATCCTGACGAGGGCACGAAGGTTGTCCGATTTAGACCGGAGTATTTTCACTGGTTAGAGAACTAGATCTTCTCGATACAGGATTTCCCTTATGCCGAAGTTGATTTTCGTGGAGATCCGGACACGATTCTTCCACCGGGAGAACAATGGGATGACACAGGTACTTCATTTTTCACAAGTTTTTAAATTATCTATTTTTTTTGTTTTTATATCATCTCAAAACTGACAGTGACAATTTTCAAAATGCAGATGTAGGCCCACAACGTCCAGCCAATCTCTGGCCTTTCGAGAGGAGAGTACCAGTTGCACCAGCACCGGCCCCACAGGACGCGGCCGCAGAGACCTTAGCTGAGTTGGAACAAGACCTAGAGCGTCTTACGGCAGACATACCAGAGACGACTATAGATGATATTCCTATCAGACTTCAGCGCTATGTGGTCGCAGTCCCAGGACCTTTTAGGAGGTTCTTGTGTAGGGTAGCCCGTGCAGTGGTGTCGTATAGAGAGCACCACCATGGTCACTTTGTAGACACATGTGACATTTTGGTTTTTTGTACTTATCATTTTTGCCGATCATAAGGTGTTTTTCAACCTATGATCGAAGACGATGTATTTTTGACACACTCCTATCTATATATATCATTATTACCGGCTTATCTTGTTAAACATGTGTGATGAAATGTTTTTAAATTTACATGTATGATTATCACAAATGTTTGTCTAACATTCGAGAAGCAATTGCATCTGCTAATGTATTTAAAGACCTTAGAATATGCTGATATTCAATGTAATCAAATTCACGTTCCAAGAGACGCACTCTCAAAAATAACCTTAATAACACTGGATTTCTAATGGCATATACTCTATTAAGCTGTAATACAACGAGTTCAGAATCTAACCTCACTATCAAACTCCGAATCCCAAACGAAATAGATTCAGACAATAACTCAATCACTGCACTGTATTCTGCAATGTTGTTTGTTGTTTGACCGAGGCTCGCCCCATGCATAGAAACTAACTCGTCAGAGGGCGAATAGATAACCCAAGCTGCGGAAGAGATATTCTGTGTACTATGACAAGCACCATCAGCGAATCCAATGTACGTTTGGAGAGGCGTCGACATCTGCAATATCAAGAGTAAAACCAAGATAAGCCAGAATAACGACGAAAAACACACTTTCTAAGCTAAGCACACTGTCTATACTAACAAACACACCAGCTAGAAAGAAAAATCTAACCTAACTAAAATCTCCATACCCATCATTTAAGCATAATACCTCTTTAGGTAAAGTCCATTTCTGGGTTTACCCAAAGAGTCCCCGTCAAAATCTACCAGCTCATAGGCCCCTTTTTCTAGCTTTCGCTTGACAATGTAGGGCCCATGCCACATAGGAACGAATTTTCCAGCACCTAATTTATCGTTAGCTTGATCATATAATAGCACTAGGTCTCCTTCCGAAAAATTTCGAGGGGTCACATTTCGATCATACTGAGCTTTCATACGTGTTGCGTGAGTCTCGATTGCCAATGCAGCGTCACGTAGAGTCTCATCTAATTGAGCTAAGTATAATAAACGATTCTCCTCTTCGGAAGTAGCTGGAAGTAATTCGACAGCCATTTGAAGTGACAGGATTTCGCATTCAATGGGCAGCACAGCTTCCAAACCATAAACTAGTTGGAAAGGAGTGAACCCTGTTGATGTTTTTACTGAGGTTCGGTACGCCCAAAGCGCGGAAAATAACATGTTGTTCCAATTCAACCAATGAATACCAATGATTCGTCGGATCATGATAACTAAAACTTTGTTGATGGACTCAACCAGGCCATTCGCTTGTGGATAATAAGGAGTTGAGCTATCGTGATGCAAACCAAGTTGTCCTGTAAGTTCTGTCATCATAACGTTTCGAAAATGGCGCCCATGGTCAGTGATTATCGCTTGTGGGACACCAAACCTAGCAATAATGTGATTGAAAACGAAAATTGCATCTGTCTTGCCGTCTGCCTCGAATGTAGGCATCGCCTCGGCCCGCTTAGTAAAATAATCAACCGCAAAGATGATATACGCATGCCCCCCGGTTGAGTGAGGGTTACATGTAATAAAATCGATACCCCATTTGGCAAAAGGACCAACGGCAATTATAGGGTGGAGAGGAGCAGGTGGTGCGCGCATCTTGCGATCAAACACTTGACAGTTGTGGCATTTCTGGACCGCAATAATACAGTCTTTAAACAAGGACGGCCAGAAGTAGCCAGCGCGCAATATCTTTTGGGCTGTGGCATACCCAGACATATGACCGCCACACGCTCCAGAGTGACAGTCATTCAAAACCCTTTCAGCTTCCTCGTGAGTTAAGCAACGGCGAAAAACCAAGTCCGCCCCACGGCGATAAAGAGTATCTCATCGTCATAAATAATGGTGTCTGAAGTAATCATATGAATAGATGCAAACGAAGACACGACGTTGATTGGAGGAAAAGGAAAAGTTCCCAGTAAACCGGCATCTTTAACTATCCTACGCCAACATCCTTGTAAGGGATAGTCGTTTTACCGACATGCTGGATACTCTCTAAAGAGGCTGGGTCGGATGAAAAGTAAGTTAGCTGGTCTATGGTTACGATCTTGCCATTATGTGGAAACTTTATTACTCTGAAGACCGATGAAATGACCGCTGTCATAGCGTAAGACCAACTTCGACCCAAGAGAAGGTTGTAGTCTAGAGGGGCATCAACCACCTCCACATCCAGACTAACGGTTTTTCCTTCAACCCCTATAGGCAAATCCTGTAGAATGCCAAACGGATGGAACCCACACCCATCAAAGGCCTTAAGAATTGTCGGGGATTGATTTAGTGAAGGAGAACCAAGCGATCTCCAGCACTGTATCGACATAATACACGTGGAAGCTCCCTCATCAATTACAGTCCGATGAATAGGCCTGTTTTTTACTATCACTAGGATCTGGAAAGCCATCTGATGAGGCAAACGCGGTGTACTATTTTCTAGATCAAAGATTATTAGGTTCGGGTCCTGAACATCAACAGCTCCTATAGCCGACAAAAGTAATTTTCGCTGTGCTGGGCATGATTGCAGCACTTCTAAAGCCAACATTGCTGAGGGTGAAATAGCTAAATCCTCAACAATGTTGTAATTCTGGGCCGCTCTCGCATGTGGATTGAACGCAGACCTTCGAAGTACACCCTTGGCGGGCGGTTTGATTACTAAGTCAGGGTTAGGTTTCTCGATCTGTAGTGGATCGGAACCGGGAGTTGAGGTTGAGGGATTTGAATGAGAAGATTCTGCTTCTTTCGATCCATCAACAGGACTTTTACTACCATAATCTTGCGATCGAGTCGCAATCCTTACATGAGACATCATCAATATGGGTTCTTCACTGGCACTCGAGGAAGAACCTATCATCTTACTCTCCTGCTTTGGAAATGGATCTTTCAAAACAACAGGAGTTTGGGAACCCTTGACGATTTTCACAACCTCGGCCCGATGAGGGCAATCTCTTGTAAAATGATCCTCTTCACAAATAAGACAAGGATATCGAGGTTTGCGCTTTTCATCATTGGTTTCCGACTTTTCTGTTTTCTCCTTTGGAGTCTTGTCTGCTTTATTCTTCTTCTTACCTTTCTTCTTCCCACCGTTTTTTGATTTAGCCGTAGATGACTCTACAGCGTGAATATCAGCGGAAACTTCAGCAGAAGATTCTCTTGTCGGGGAGTCTGGTAAGGTTATAATGGGCGAAGAATTCTTTGAAGATTTCTTCTTGCTTTTAGTATTCACCGTACCAATCATGCCATCAGCAGCATGAGATCCCGAAGGAGCAGCAGCGATTTGATTTGACTTTGGAAGATCTGGGATCTTTTCGTGTAACGTACCTGACTGAGTGTAAACTAAGTCAAGGTACTGCGCTTGAGCAATCACTTGCTCCTCAGTAACTACGCCGGCCTTAGCTACGTCTTCAGTAATCTTCGGTAATAATGATTTAACAAACCATTCAGCTAAGATTTGGTCCGGGATAAAAACTCTCACTAATCGCCTTCGACGTCTCCATTCATGTATATGATCGGAAATATAAGTGGACGTCGACTGTTTTAATGAAGTTAGTAACTCCGTGCCATTATCATATCTGACCGGCAATTGAAAATGAGTTAGGAACGAGGTAGCTAACTGACTAAAATTGTAAAAAGAGGCCTGTGGTAACTCAATGTACCACTTGGCCGCGAGACCAATGAGTGTACGCTGGAAAAGATGTAAGCGGATTGAATCATCCGAGATGGAATTTGAAGCACACCAGAGGTGGTAAGTCATCACATGATTTGACGGATCCTCTCCAGACTTACCTTCGAACTTGGGTATGTCACTGGGCAACTTATTTGGCATTGGCGGCCAAAACGGAAGATAATTTATTGGATCGTTCGTTAGGCGTGACAAGTCCGGTAAATCCAAAGTTGCGATAAACGGTAATTGCCGATTAGGATCCCTAAAAGTCTGGGTCACGAGACCAGTCCCAGGAGGAGGATATCTAGGATAACTTGGAATAGGAATCGCATTCGGGATATTGTATCCTCCTGGAAAACCAGGATTAATCGGACCGTACTGGGGTTGCTGAGGTTGTTGAAAAGTGTACCCAGGATACGGTTGATACTGGTAAACTGGCTGTTGGACAGCAGACCCGTATTGGTACTGTCCCTGGTACGGTTGATAAGTGAATTGTGGTTGACTAGTGACAACCGTACTTAAACCAGGCTGTCCTACAGGAATCTGAACCGTAGTTTGAATCGTGGATCCAGACAATGGTAAAGATGTCTGAGGAGTAGTTGCAGAGACAGTAGAAACCGGAGCTGTCGATACTCCAGAAGTAAGTGTGGTGGAAGGAACAGATGTTGTGGTAGTTGCAGCAGTCGTTTGAGATGGAGTACTAGGTGCAATGGGCGACTGAGTAACTACCGAAGGTACAGAAGTTTGAACATTAGACTGGACTGGTTGCTGGGGTGAACCAGAAACTAAAGGTTTTCCAGCTTGAGATGACAACTGTACACTTGGCTGCAATACCTTTTGAACTTGTGATGGATCCCACACTATGTTCATTCCGGAGTATTGACCCATGACAGGTTGAGGATATTGAGATCCATAACCAGATTGAGGGTAGGATTGATAATTGAAAGGTACATTTCCCGTACCTTGAACATAAGATTGACCTTGGGGTGGTTGATAACCTTGACTCGAGTACTGACCTTGAGGTAGATACCCTTGAGGTAAGTACTGATATTGGGGTTGACCTTGAGGTATAAATTGATACTGAGGTTGACCTTGGGGTACATATTGAGGTTGGGGTTGACCTTGAGGAATGTATTGCACTATGGGTACATACTGTCCTTGAGGTTGCCCCCCAGACGCAATTTGTGTACCTTGAGGTTGCCCCCCAGGCGTTAATTGAGGCTGCCCCCCAGGCGGTAACTGGCCACCTTGAGGTTGAGAACCGGGAAGTGAACCTGACATCATGTAAATGTCTCCTACACCCAATGGTTTATTACCATTGTTTCCAGTTAATAACCCATGTTCAATGGGTTGAGGAGATGTTCCCGCAAAAGTACCAGAAAGTTACTGATACCCAGAGGGAACAGAAGGACCGCCGTACAAGAAATATTCAGGAGATTGAGTGAACACGGACAACTGACCAGACATATTTACAGGAGTATAAATACCTCCGGGTGGATAAGGAGTACGAGGTGGAGAAAAACTTGACCCTAAGTTGTCCAAATAATTGGTTAACGAAAGATACCAAGTAGTACTTCTAGGAGGACTGTAAAAGATAGATTCACGCTCCCTTAGATTAATAGTAGGTTGATCTTCAAGGATAGAGACGCCTATTTCTTCTTCTGGAGCAAGTTCTTCAATAGCTATCAAACCAGCAGGAAGATTTTCGGTGATGACTCTTTCTACCCTAGGTGAATCAGGAGCACTAGAAGTTGGAGTAACAGGTTCAGATATTTCAGGTTCTTCGCCTATATCACTAGTAGATGAAAAACTACCAGCAAGCTCGGAAACTGCAACAGCTTCGGGATTATAACCTGTTTCTAGACCTTGGTAATCTGGATGGACTACCAACGACGACTCTCCTTCTTTAGGTGAACCTACTTTACTGCCACTAGGAGTTACAAGGACTTTTAAACGTTCGTAATGACCCGGGACGTCTTCAGGAGGTTCGCCCCGAAGTCTACGGGACTTCCTCAACAAATCGGCCACGGTAACAATCTCAGGAGACTGGCCCCGAAGTCTACAGGACTGTCTTGGTAATTCAGCCACAGTTAAAAACTTTTAACTACTGCACATGCAAACAAAGTAAAATCTCAAAGCAAACCGCCTAAAGTCTCTAAAGAACCAAACAAATTCGAATCACACGCCTAAAGAATCTAGAGCGTCAAACCATACATAAACAGTAGCCTTCCAGACTGAAAACACTAGTTGGTGATGAAGCCCAACATCGCCGAATTCAGTACAGAAGTGGTGGGTGGAGCAGTTACCCCGGAAACCTGCTTAATGAATAGACCGGCACAAGTTCCTCCACTTTAACCGTCTCGAGTGAAGTGAACCCCCCGGAAAATCCAAGTGAGTCTAGCCAACGTCTGCTCCAGGTACAGTGGGATCTTCCCTCCACCGTCACCTCGGTAGAATCCTAAAGATAATGGTCACTAAGGTTACCAACAGCAACAAATATACCTGGAAGAACAGTCTACGACCCGATAGCACGCAAGGGAAGAGTAACAAGCTCAATCCCCTTGCCGGCTCCTTGACAATAATCCAAGGTTTATCGACAAGTGACCCCATGCTCCTCGATAATAATCCGAGGTTTACCATTTGTAGTACGTGCGTATCTGGCATCTTTCCCAATGAAGGAGGATTGATCCCCTCACTGGTTCGAACACGGTCTCGTGCTTCTCCTTTAAGAGGAGCTTTCCCAAAGTACAAATGAAACAGTTGGATTTATCCTACCACAAGATGAGCTACTTGTTTGGTTTTACTGTCTTGGAGAGTTAATTACTCTCCTACTCCAAGACACTAGCCTGATCTATATTGGTGTTTCAGAGCCCTAGTAAATAAAAAGTTACTAAGTTGATTTTACTTTAAGCGTTAATTTTTATGGCTTTTCTTTAGGACAAAAGGTAGTGGAGATGAAATTGATGGTGTGTAGACTCGACTGAAATCCACTAAAAATATGCACTTAGGATGATTTATACTAATTTTCTTTTTTCAATGAATTCCCTAGCTAAGAGAGTTGGAGAATGCAAAATTGATATAAAGACAACTTTCTTGGCAATGAAAATCAAAGAAACAAACTCTTTATCTTTTCCAAAGCATACAACACATGACCACTAATTACTTCACGAAAATTCCTTTTCTTTTCAAAGACTCAAATGCTACTAAAGAAAACTTTTCTTCAAAAGAGTTTTTTTGTATTTTTCCCTATATTAGAAAATCATGTAAAACTTACTTTAACAGAAATCAAAGTTAAAAAATCTATGGCAATCAAATCAACTCAATTTCACCCAAAAGCAAATCTAAGAGAAATTCACCTAAAAGTAAATCTAATGAGGCAAAAAGCCTACCAAGTATGATTCCAGGATGTTTTACTCAGTCAAAATTTAACTAAGGACTAGTTAATGCAGAATAAAAAACCAGTCAAAAACAAAAATCAAAATCTTTTGTTCTTTTTCTTAAGAATAAAATTCAAAGTTCAATCAACAAACTTTTTCGAGATTCGGCAAAGAGAGAACACAAAGGTAGGTTTCTCACAATGGTGGATTCTATGAAAGGTCTGACTCCTAAGAAGACTGAAAAGACCAGGGAGATCCAAGGTTTTACAACTTCTAAAGCCAAAGTCACTACAGGACCAGTGCAAAAATCAAACCCTAGGGCAAAATCTCTATGAATTTCACTAAAACTCTTGACACTGATGAAACAAGCTTAGGTGAAGATTTATGGCAGATAACCAGTGGATCTGGGCAGAAAAAACAAATTAAAAACAAAATCTAAGAGGCAAAAAGGAAAAAATTGAATTTTTCTCAATTTTGACAGGGTACGCAGGCAACCTGTTTGCACAGGTGCGTGTACGCTCTGTGCACAAAGCTGTAGTGCGTACAAGTACGCACTGTGCTTAACTCAGAGGGTGCGTACTGCTAGCAAAACCAAGAAAAACTAAAATCTAATTTAACCCTAAGATATCCCACCCAAATACACAGTCAAACAGCCAAAAACCAGAAAACAAACGACTTTTCTCGGATCAAAGTTTCACACAAAGTAAAAATCATTCACATCAATGGAGTTCCCCAGCGGAGTCACCATTTTGTCATGCGGAAAGAGTCAATTTTGCGGACAAAACCGACCTCCCTAGAAGCTAAGGCTTTCTAGTGACAAACAAGACAAGTAAACACTACCTTTCTCTAAATATGCATTTAGAATACAAGTAAACAGGTGTTTATAACATACCTTTAGTCCAACGCTTTGTAGTAGTCCAGCCTCGCCGATCCGGATGAGCTCCTCCTTCTCTTCGAAACCTGCATTCACTAACAAGCCAAAAGATTACAAAGCACCTGAATAACTTATAAAATAAGACATATTCATCATACAGACCAAGGAGTATATGAAACAAAACATGTATAACAATCTGTTGAGAAAAGTGAGTTTATTTGTATTAAGTGGAAACAAAAGAAACCATTACAACCTAAGCCTTGGTGTTGTGCAGGTCCCTCCCAAGGTCCAGCAAGAGTTTTCCTTTACTTTGATCAGCTCACCCACTTCCAAATAAGGCTAGGAAAGGATGGGAATCTCTCCTCTCAAGCTCTATAAGGGAGTCCTAATTCCAGCAGCATCTACCCTTAGGAATGTTCAGCTTTCAACCTCCCCCTCCCTCTGGCCTAATGCCTGTATTTATAGTGCTCTAGAGGAAGTTAATCAGGTCCACCATCAATGGGATAAGCCCCTCTTTGAATGGGATAGCTCCCCTCTTGATGGGATAAGTTCCTCTTTCATAGGGATACATGAACCATCTGGAGGCGCTCAATACATGTCAAACAAGCTTCTAGAATGCTCTAGAAATGACCACAAGTAACTTTTTTGAAGTGAAACTTGTGCCTTTTGACCTTTACAGGAGTACGCACCCACCCCTTTACAGATAGAGCATACAAGTACGCAGGTATTGTGAACTTGAGGTGCGTACACGTAGGCGAGGCTAAGAGAAACTGCGTACCCAGAGATATATAGATTTTTAAAGACTTTCTCTCTTTCTTGGAGTTTGACATGAAGAGCAGAGGTATGAGACTTGCCAAGGAGGATAGTATGACAGTTGATGGATCCATACTAACTGCAAATAGTCATGGTGACAAATTTTAGTGTAACACCAAGAAAAGCAACATTTTTGGGCCAATATCATTAACTCAATTAATGATATTTGGCCTTTTATATAGGTAATATTTGAGCAGAATTAATTGGTGAAGGAAGCTGGTGATGCAATTCAAAAGGTAAAAGCAGATCTTGGAAAGAAACCATAGGAAGCCTCTAAAATAATCAAATTCCTAAATTCTAAAAACAAGTATGAATTAGAAGATCTTAGGATAACTGACAGAACAGAGACTATACTAGAAGTGAAGAAAGTGATTTCCAAAAGAAATCTGATGATACAACTTGAGGAGAAATGTCAAAACATGAAACTCGCAGTAAACAGGTTTTTTGACAAGTTTGATGTATTGAGACAGAAGGGTCTGCCTAATCCTTTAGTAATCAATGATAAACTAATGAGACATGAATATTATGATAAAAATATGAGGGAAGTTGCCAAAGAGACTTTCAACGGTTCATCCATGAAAGGTGTACCCATAGGAAAAGTAATCCTCCAGACTTTAGAAAACTTCTTTTACCTCCAGCATGAGGTAAATCACCTTTCTATGAATAAGCCTACGTTTGTCAAATATACAGAAGCAGATGAGATTTACCGGAGGATGATGAAAATCAAACTTCCAGATGAAGAAACATGGGGAAAATGGTGTGATTTACTATGAAGGGTGAAAGGCACAAACAGGGTGAAAAGAGCAGACAACATGAAAGAAAAGCAGATGAAAGAAGCAGTCAAGTAACAACAATCAAATAAAAAGGGACAGATCGCAGTCAGTTAAACATGTGTCATTGTCTTTTTTCATAAAGATATTTTTTTTGCTTAAATAAATCCTAGTCAATTGACAGGATATTTTTGTAAAATTTTTGTATAAATACTTCATCATTCGAAGTATCAAGGGTGGATTTCTGAATATTTCCGTAGTTGACAGATCTATTACCTGAGGGTTATTGTACCAACTTCTAGTTGATAGACAGGACAAGTTATAAAGAAACTTCTTTACATGATTCATGTGTTGATCTATCTCAGTGAAGTATAAATTTCAATTTTTCATGTTTTCTTTCTAAGTATTCCATAAATTTTCATGTGTTCTATATTTGAATGTTATAACAGGAGTTTTACTGCAGAATTTGATTTAACATTACACTCTGCTTTTAATTGTTATACATTTCAATGTTTTCTTCTGATATCTAGTTTAGAGAATTCTTAATTTCCCTGTGATCTCGATTGATTTTCTTCATCCTTCTTCATTATCTGGTTTAAAGAATTCTTATTTTCTCCTTGATCCCGATTAAAAAATCATTTCACCATTCAGCCTTGAGATCTGATATTGCTCACCTATCTTGCCCTGTAACACTTTCTTTATAGTTTGTTGTTGTTCTGTTTTCAAAGTCATATTGACTCCATAGCCCAATTGAAAGTGAAAAAGCACCTATTCATATAAATAATTAATTCCACCAACCAATAAAAACCAATCCAATTAAGCATACATAACTAGCCTAAAATCCATTAAATAAACAAAGTCAAATCATATAGAGAGAGCCCTCTCTGAGTTTAGGAAGGCTAGATCCTAAGCTCCAAAGTAGGTTGTAGTTACCTCTAATATTTCTTTTTAACACATTGAATAACCCTTGGAAATTTCAGAGTGATAACAAACTAATGGTACATGGGCCTGATCACGTGAAGTGATACTTTCAATGCAGCCATCAATGCATTGGTACACCCATGTTGGTGAAGGCTTGGTCTGCGAGCAACCCAGTGGTGCGAACCAGCAAGAAAGAAAGATATAACAATGAAGGCAACCACACTTCTTGATTCAAAGTTCCCATGGGACATAAGTGAGTGCATGTGCATGACAGGCAGTCTGTGGACTTATCATGGTGCTGTGTGACACTACATGCAATTTTGAAGCATAAGAACACTCTTGACTATGACATGCAAGCAAACGAAAGAAACAAATATAACTTGCGTTGCACATGGGTGCTTGCAATGTAAGACTCCTCAAATGCATGACTAATGGGATCATGTAGTTCGAGTGGAGGAAGTAAAATTTGAGTGCTAGATTGATCTTGAGTGCATACATATGAGTGATGATGAGCCTTGAGTGTTTGAAAAATTTCCTAATCGAAAGTGAAACCAAGCTCAAGACAGCGAGGGCCTGACATAACCATCAGCTCGGGCTGAAGTGTCTCGACGGTCTATGGGGTTTCGACTTCATTAACAGATGGATCTTCGTAGACCAGTGGCTTAGACAAATTAACAATGAGTGAATCAACATCGTGATTGGATGATGAGGTGAAGAGATCACGATAACCAAGATTAGAAAATTCAGGTTGTTGGTCGGCATCCTCATGGTTTGATGAATCACACAGAGGGGTAGATGAGGAGGAAGGATGTTCACCCTCTGTGTTTCTATAAAAAGCAAATGAAAGATCAAGTGGATTTCTAATGAATGATCAATCCTCTCCATTGTTGGATGATGGGCTAACATACGGTGTGTGGGGTGAAATATTAACAATGGGTGCATCCATGGATGAAGACACACATGCGAAATCATGGATGGCAGGTTCACCAACAATGTTAGGAAAGAATAGAGTGGGCTCAAACGGAAGGGAGTCATCCTTCACTGAGTGTTGATGCTCAAGCTCCCACTTATACTCTTCATGAATGACAGCACATGTTGGTTGTGCAACACCAACTTCGTCAGTGGGTTGTTTCTTGTTCACAACAAGTGAAGGGTCCGAAATGGACGAACACAAGACAACAACAACTGGAGGAACACCTGAGTGTGAAGACGGATGTCATAGAAAATAATGCATATGAGGACTTGAAGGACTCATAACCAAATCTATGTGAAAATTGAGTGAAGTGATGTTGGGAGGGTGTGAAGGATGAACAAGTGTGTGAGCATGATCCTCAACATCACTGGGCAGTGGTGGAGCTGTTGAATAAGAGGAAGGTGGACAATCAGTTGAGACAGTGCCCGCTTCCACATGAGATTGTGCAGCTCCATCAATGAAGAATGTTGAGTGAGGCTTGATCTCAAAATTTCTCTTGGGATGGGCAAATTTCTTAAGGCAGTACTCGAACTGGTCCCAAAGATAAGCAAATTTCATCTGGCTCCTCGGAGCTTGAAACTGCAAGTCATGGAAGCACTGCCAAAAACCAATAACAGATTCATGCAGATCCCTTCGTTGCTGTAACAGTTTCCGGTCAAGATGGTCTGGATCAAAATGATAGAATATGTCTTCAATAAGATCACAGAAGTGATCAAATGGGTGCACGATGTTAGTCGGTAGGCTGAGTACCCAACGAAATGGAGATTCGCGAAGTGCGTATGCAAGAAGGACACTGACCTTTTCATAGAAAAACTCATCTTCCTTATGAATCATGGGAAGAAAGTTATGTAAGTGCTCAAGCCAGGACACTTTTCCTTCACCATCATATGTGTGAGTGGACAAGAGATCGAAAAGCTTCCCTGAGATGGAGACATCTTCATAATTCAAAAAACACCTTGGGGGAAGAAGAGTGCAAGACTCCATGAAAGATATGCAAAGGTTCAAAACTGGATGAGAGGACACAGCTTGTCATCAGGCCCTCCTTCTATCACCATAAATGTTGATGGTGCTAGAACTATCAACATGTCAAGGGGATCTCCCCGGTAAGAAGTCCCAATTAGACCTCAGACTGTTTCGTGTAGAATTCCCAGCAGTGGGTCATAAGGTAATGCCTTGACCACGTTGTTGCAAAGAGGTATGTAAGATAACTCTGTTAGTAGCAAGGGTGTGACTAATGCAGTGAGTCAAAGAATGTGTATGAGAGGTTCTAACACATAAAGGGGAGATGAGGGTGAAGGTGAGTTCCAGGTTGAAAGGGATCAGTCCCAACTCAGCTTAGAACACACAACACAAAAGAACATGCACAAATTTCGGTGGAGCGGTCCACTCAGATGTGGATGTCACAACATATAAGGTAAGATAACACATACAACACTCATGGATTAGTTGTGCAATGGTTGTTACAAAAAGGTTCATGTGAAAGATTTGTTTGGTGTCAAGCAGAGCAGTCAACACGGACCGGACAACATTAGCAACATATGCAACACATTAACAACAAGATTCATATAATTGCATAAAAATCAGTTCATACACAAATACGTAAGTTAAAAAACATATATAATTAAGGCAACTGGAACAGTCCAACTACAATAACAACATATGCATGAAAATGTGCTGGCTCTTATTATATAAAGAAGTGTAAGTCACAATCATACAATACATCCACGTAAACTTGCTAGCCCCAACAGTGGAACGTTACAGCAACATCTGCCTACTCCTCCACAGAGATGAACTAGCTCCATGTAGTGGAGAAGCCAAGGCACGTTACAATATTGTCCAAGATTTATCCAAGATAGTATTATCAGAAGCTTGGTTGACCAAAAGCCTATACAATGAGTTATGAGGGACTATTTATAGAAAAGGGTGGGGTGACCATTGACATTCCCCTTTGTGACAGTTCAAATACCCTCATGACTCTTCACATACTCTATGACTATTACGTCCAACGATTGACACTTGACTTACACTTGACATGACTCGACGTTACAATGCACATGTACTCATGTGAGACAACATGGCTTGAGAAAGACAAGCAAGACATCACTGACACTCGGTCTACTGTGGTGAGACTAACTCTTTGACATGCTTGTGATGGTGAAGGTGGTAAGTTGATGCCAAGCTTGGTCATCTGTGATGGTGTGCATGCACCTCATGGTCACATCTTGTTGAAGGTAACTCTTGCCTCCGTTGCAACTGGTGCATTGGTCTGGTCCCTTCATCCAACTCATCTACTAACATGCGCATGGTCTTCTTGGGTACGGTTGAACTGGAAACAAACTGATGCATAGTGTCCATGCTGATCTTCAAGTGTGTGCTGGTGGTCATGCGCATCAACTTGCCGAAGTACATGTTCAGCCCCAATTGGACTTGCTTCTTGTCTTCGCCTTGGTGAGTGTGTTGAATGGATTGGATTACATGCATGCGCTCAATGACAAGCATCTTGTTGAATCCCTTGCATGTGATTAACAACACTTCTCACCATGTCTACTTTGTGTCATCGACTGTGATGGATCCTTAACTTGGATGGGCGTAGTTTCATCCATGAGTGCATGTTGCACCCACTGATGTTCCTATTCATGTTGCAACTCATTCGTCTGTCTATGTAGCTTCATGTTCTTCTTGATTTTTTGCTTCAACAAATGCAACTCCTTCTTTGTTCCTTCTTTTACCTTCGTGCGATCTTCATGTCACACCGTCACTTCATAGCTGGAGTCTCCAAAGTTTATTTAATCATCAATGGACCTGCTTGAGCTTGCAACCTTGTTCCACCTTTGTGTTGTCAACAACCATCCTCTTGCATTCATCGCATTTGGAATGTTGTCTTCAGCTACTGTTCATGATGCTTCTCGCTGTGATGTTGTTGCTGTCATATCTTGATGTCCTTGTCTATGAACAACTTAATGTCTTCGTGGGTAAGCAATTCTGTGGACACTTGATCGAATGCATCCCCAAGTGTACTCTGAACAGTGTCTTCATCTCTGCTCTTCTCGAAACCATTGTACCTATACTCCTGAGAGGTAAATGAACACCTCAGTCACCTAGAGACATGGCAACACTCATGGAAATAAATCTATCAGTCAAAAACAAAAATGAACATGACAAATGACTTGCAACATACCTTGGTGCATGATCATGAAGGTTGTGCAATTTTGGCTGGGAGGTTGGGAGACCGACTGCCAAGACTGCACTAGGCACATTTTGGGCCGTTGGGAGACTGGTTGACTACTGGAACTGTTCAATTCATAGTACATCCTGGTTGCTGACTACTGGGATTGCACAATGCGCAATTTCGGCTGGGAAGCATTGCTGGCCTAGGCACAGATTTGCGCAATTTCTTGGGCCAAGTAGCCATTGTCCTCTAGAAATGTGAAAAATAATCCTGAAGGCCAGTGCTGGGTAGGAATGTCCAAATCTGGAGAGGAAGGTGAGCCTTCCTTCCCCAGATTGCGTAATGCAGCCTTGGTGAAGGCAAAGTCCAGGCCAAGGTTGGCCCGACTCGCCGACAGGCAACTAAAAGAAACTAAGACAGTAAATGCATGGTGACTGTTATCACCCCAAGATACTCACCTAGGTTGTATATCAGTGATGCTCGGGAACATTGCAAACTCAACAAAAAGTTGGAAAAATAGGTGGATGAATGAAGAAATGTTGCATGTTCAATCCAGATAACCACTTCTACCATGATTGACCCTAGACATGGGTGAACACCCCCAGACTACAAGGATTTTAACCACCAATTAGTCACAGCTTGAGGATAAGGTGATAATGGAGAAGATTGACCACACCAGCAGATGCACAGGACCCTGTGATGGCCGGCTGCAACCAGTTAAAAGGTCTATAAATCTATTTTCTAATACACAGACAGGATGACAGCTCTCTGGCATTAAAACAATAGAAACATGCAAGCAAATTCAATGATGCATGCTAAATCCTAACACATAGGTGGGATGACAGTCCCTCTAATGCTAAATATTAACAAGACATGAAATAATGCAGAACAGGCACAACCTGGAACAAATAAGAAGCAGTGGAGAGTGAGCAACCAACAACAAAAGAAGCTTGTATTAGCTGGAAATGTAGACCAGAAGCTACAGGTTACAAAGTATTTACAGTCTCCAGAAGTTGAAGCTTGCAACAGAATAACACTCATCAACCTAATTATATCTTTTTTCTGAGTATATATAGAGTCTGCTTACAAAACTACTTTGCTAGACTATGCATGGAGGTGTCTTAACTGACCACCAACCGCATTTACAAAATATTATGGGCCTCTGATACATTATGACTATTTTAATTAAAAAATTTGACATTTTCTGATATTTTGGTGTCCTTTCTGGGAATAAGGGATATAATATGTACAATTCTCCATAACTAATTTATATCTTGATCTGCTTGAAGCTGTCCTTCTTGTCCTTGACCGTGCTATTCTTTAACTGCGGTAGCTGATGAGTAAACGTGCAGGTTGCTAGATCATCTCTTGCTTCTTCGCGTGGGCAAAACAGGCTCAAAATACAACGAAATACAACAAAAATGGACGAAGAGCCAAGGAATAACACTGCCCGTTGGATGGCAAAATGTACGGCCTAGATTTTATGGCGGGAGGCGATGGAAGACATGGGGATCCGGGGAACAATAGCAGCAATCTGATTGCTAAAATCAATGGCAAAAAATCGATTGACAGGGGACATCAAAAATAGGTGGATGAAGAAATTAAGGCTGTCAGATCTGGACGCGGCAGATCTGAAGGTAATTGGGAGCAAAAGGAGTAAGAGCATTAATTGTAAGGAGTCGTACAGTAAGGCGGAAAGCGGTTTTATCGCACCACTTATGGCGCTGCGGAGGTAATTGTACCACGAGCAGCGATGCAATGGAATGGAGACATGTGGTGAATGCGATAGCGAGGAAACCGCTTTCCTCGCTGCCTAATGGACAAGTGGTTCACGGGAGCGGGGATTGTGAACGTTGTTGGATCATACGGGGAGTGTAATCGGATGGTCGATGGGAAAGGCACAGATAATGCACATGTCTTGAGGTGATGTGACAATCGAGGGGCGAGCCTAGGCTTTATTTAAAGCTTAGGGTTATAAACTTTATTATATGTGTGGGGTTATGGATTAAAACCTTAGAGACAGGGATTAAACAAAAAATGCATTTAAACGAGGTTTACACAGGATATATGGGTTTTGAACAGGTTATAATGGTTTTCGGGAATTTATAAAGGGTATAGGGGTTTAATATTATTATAAACAAAAGCGCCCAGGGGTTAGAGGAACATGGGTTTAGGCGGGCTTTTGTTAAAACAACAAGTGCCTGGGAGCTAAGGGAAACAGATTTATAACAGGTTTATAATGATAATAGAGAAGAATGGCACCAACGAGGTTAAGGGAGAGTAGGGAAAATGAAAAGGAAAGAGGAAATGAAGGTGGTGGGAGTCATAAGGATAAAGCAAATGGAAAGGGAAAGATTGAATGAACTGCTGCCAGCCCCTCCTTTTCAGAAAACACCATGGCCAAGCTGTCCTTGACCCTAAAAAATGCTCAAACATGTACCAGTGCTAACATTTGGCTCCTTCTAGGGATGAGATCCTCCCTGTGAGGTCTCAAGAACCTGCAGATCAATGCCTTCTTGATGAAAACCAATTTAACAAAATTCCTAATGTTCCATTGGGCATGGAGTCTAGCTAAGCCTACACCAAAGCTGATAAAATGAAATATTTACAACTTTTAAGCCCAAAGACCTTAAATCATATTATTTTTTAGAAAATGCCCATTATCTGGGCCGTCAAAAATTGGTTCTCCTCCCATAATTTTCAGTATGAAGGTATTGTTCCCATGAATCTGTGAAATGACAAAAGGACCTGTCCAGAAAGCATCAAATTTTCCATGATTGCCTTTCTTTTTCTTTAGTGCATCCCATTTCAGAACCAAGTCACCAACCTGAAAATTATCTATCTTTGTCCCTTTGTCAAAAGCATCCTTGATTCTCTTTTGATGTGCTGCAGCCTTTTCCACCAATTGTTCTCTAACCTGATGTAACTCTATCAAATTAGTGGTTCTGTTTGCCATTTCCTCTTCCTCATCCTGTTCTGTTTGAAGGAATTTTGCCACAGGGAGAGTTAACTGGATTGGGAATACAACTTCAGTGCCATACACCAGTTTGAATGGAGAACTACCTGTGGATTTCTTGATGGTCACTCTATCAGCCCACAGTGCATACTTGAGCTTTGAATCCCAATTCTTCTTATTGTCCTCTAACAACTTTTTAATTATCCTGATCAGACTTTTATTAGAGGATTCTGCTAGACCATTTCCCTGAGGATAATATGAGGTGGAATGAAAAAGTTTAATACCCATTGAATCACACATTTCCACCAACTCTTTTGCCTTGAAGGCTGCTGCATTATCTGTGATTAGTTTATATGGACAACCAAATCTGCTGAAGATATTCTCTGCTAAAAACTTGATGACCACATTATGATCAGCCTTCCTAGTAGGGATTGCTTCAATCCACTTTGTGAAATAATCAGTGGTTACTAATATCCACCTATTCTGGCCACTGGAATGTGGATTGATTTCTCCAATGAAATCCAAACCCCACTGCTGAAAAGGTCCTTTTGCAATTATTGGTTTTAGGGGCAGGGATTTCAACTGCTATTTTCCTTCAAATCTTTGGCACATGTCACAAGATTTAACAAAAGCAAATACATCAGAAAATAAAGTGGGCCAATAGTACCCAACTCTGAGAATTTTGTGGGCTGTAGTTTTCCAATAATGGTGCCCTCCACACATGCTGTTATGAAACTGTTGCATGACTTCTTCTGACTGTTCTTTGTCCAGACACCTTAGAAATATTCCAGATGGATCCCTCCAGTAGAGCAGATTCTCCATAATGCAATACTTTGCTGCTTTAAGTTTTAAAGTTCTGGCTTGACTTGTACTTAATTCTGAAGGGATTTCCAGCTTCAGCAAGAAGTTAATTATTTCAGCATACCAGTTACATGAAGCTAGATTCTCGGCCACTGACTGTTTTTTCTCTGTTTCAGCTGTTTCCTCTTCTTCATTTTTCTGACCATTTTCTGCCATCATGCATAGGAAATCAATTTCTAAAGTCCTGCAATTTTCTTCAGCTAATAGTTTGGCAAGACCCTGACCTCTGACCAGTTTTGTGGGCTTCAACTCTATATTGAATTCAATCAATTTTGCAATCCATTTTACCCTTCTTCCATCAGCATCAGGTTGAGTTAGGACATCTTTTATTGCAGCAGAGGGAACATATACAATTATTTTTGAATGCAAGATATAAACTCTGAAAGCTTTTAAGGATTTAATAAGAGCACATGCCTGTTTTTCTATAATATCATACCTCAGTTCAACATCCCTCAAATTCTTGCTAGAAAATGCCACTGGATGCTCTGAACCATCTTCATCTTGCTGCAATAGAACAATGGCAATGGTGTCTTCAGAGGCAAAAGAAAATATGTGGAACTCCTTGCTGTAGTCTAGACTTATTAATGTGGGAGCCTCCATAATAGATTTCTTAATTGACTCAAATGATTGTCTTGCTGTATCAGTCCATCTTACCTCTGATCCTTTCTTCAACATGGAGGTCACATGCTTAACTAATTTTGAAAAATTCAGAATAAACCTCCTGACAAAATTAATTTTGCCCAGAAAGGATTGGATATCCTTCTTTGATCTTGGGACAGACAAATTTTGTATGGCTTTTACTCTTTCTGGGTCAATCTGAATGCCTGCAACAAACACAATATTTCCTAATAGCTTGCCTTCATTCAAAGCAAATTGAGATTTTTTTGGATTGACTGAGATTCCAAACCTCCTGCACTTCAAGAATACTTTTTTCAAATGTTGTAAATGATTTTTATGGATGTTGGAGTAAACTGTTATATCATCAAGGTAGATAAGGACAAATTTGTCCTTCTCTCCCACAAATGCTATATCCATAGCTCTCTGAAAGCTGGCTCCAGCATTCATCAATCCAAAAGGCATTTTGGCATACATAAAAGTACCCCAAGGAGTGGTAAACACAGTCTTTTCTTGATCATCTGGATGCACAACAATCTGATTGAAGCCTGAAAATCCATCCAAGAAAGACATTACTTTAGCTCCTGAGACCTTTTGCAACAAATGCTCCATCTTTGGCAGAGGATAGTTGTCTTTCTTGGAGCATTTGTTCAAATTTCTGAAATCAACACACAATTTGATTTCACCACTTTTCTTCCTGACCACCACTAGATTGGTTACCCATTTGGAATATCTGAGAGGCACAATGATCTTGGCAGCCAACAATTTTTTAATTTTCTTTTCAATAAATAGAAGAAGCATGGGATTTATTGGTCTCAACTTTTGCTTGAAAGGAATAGTGTCTTTCTCTAGAGGGATTTTGTGCTGAATTATATTCTTATCATACATTTTCAAATCACTATACTCCTAGACAAACACATTAGCAAATTGCCTCATTAAATTGTAGTATTCAGCACTTTGATCAGTGTACAAATGAGTAGACAAATTTATATATTTAGGTTGACCTGGACTTCCTATGTCATGCTTACGAACTGCAGATTGGTCTTCTTTTTGGGCAACTTTGTAAGGCACATCATTCTGGTCAAACAGTCTTTCAAGAGGAATTAGACCTTTGGGAATATGATTACTAGGAAGCTGGACTATGCTGTCTTTACCAATTTTATTTCTAAGTTGAGACTGGGGTTTTTCTAACAAGGCATCATTTTCTTGGTCAATTTGCATTTCAGAAAACTCATCAATGACTTGAAGGAATCTATTCAACTCATCATCATCATTAAAAACTTTCCAATGCAGGACATTATCAGGCAAGGAAGGTCTATATTTCACTTGGACTTCATAAACTAGTATGGGAGGCATAGGAGGAATAAATAGACTAGCGGAGACAGCAAGGGAATAAGCAAGCTGATTTTGGGCTCTAGGAATGTATGAAATATAGAAAAAATCAAAAGAGTCTTTGATTCTCCATACCTCATCTCTGTATACTTTTAGCCTTGGGTGCTTTGCTTGAAATGTTTTATTCACTTGCTGGATAATCAAATCAGCATCTCCAAATACCTTTAGATTCTTGTTTCCTCTGTCTTTGGCTGCATTAAGCCCCAACAGCAATGCTTCATATTTTGCTATGTTGTTTGTGATTTTGAAAACTAGCTTGAAAGACAGTTGAATGCTTTCTTTTTGTGGAGAAACTAGCACCACCCCTGCTCCTGCAGTCTCCCTAGAGCATGCTCCATCAAAGAACATCTCCCAAATCTGACTTCCTTGCTCTTTCTTGGCCTGAACAATTGGTTTCCTGAGCTACATTACGGCCTTCTGATATTCTTCTATTTGGAGAATGCAAGCTCCAAAATCGGTGTCCACTGCATATATAGGATGATTTGTAGGGTTCTTCTTGCCGCTAATGATATATGCCAACTGTGCTTCTCTATATAACCTCCTGCTTTCTCCTCCAAACACTGGGACAGTAGCATAAGATAAATTATTTTGTAGGGTCCCACAAAGTCTCTTAATCCATCCTCTGGACAACAGCATGCCAAACTTAGGAGGGACATCTGCCACCACAATATCCATCATCATACTCTTTATGGGCAGTAGAGTTAAGGTAGTGGCCAGATCTTTAATCAATCCAAGACATTTCACCTTCCTTCAATCAAAAGAAAATAAATCATGATAGGATCTAGTGATATTAAGGCCTAACTCTTCCATGATAGCTTTAGGCATTAAATTGTGGCTAGCTCTTGTGTCTAGCAGGGAATTATGGAGGATTTTGTCATGAATGGTCAATGAAACATAAAAATATGGAGAATTATTATCAGCAGGTTCATCATGGGGCTGAGCACAATGGAAGGCTTGTCATCTTGCAAATTGACAGAATCAGTGGAGGTTTGTTTGGTCTCTAGCTCAAGGGCTTCAAGGATAGTCTTCCTAAATACTTCACTCTTCACCAACTCAACCAGAGGCATAAATATTTTCAAATTCTGAACTTCTGACTCAAAGTTGAAAGAAGAAGATGACTTATCAGAACTTTTTACCTCTTGAACTGTAGCTTTGAGGATGACTGGATCAGCTTCTGGTCTTCTTTGTCTGATATTCTGCAGTTCTGCTTAGACAACAACTCTTTGGGCAGAATTTTCTTTGACATTTTTTGCATTGGATCTAAAATTATATCTCTGCTGGTCACCAGTTTGTAGAACAACCCCTCTATCCCACCCTTGACTATTTTGTTCCTGCAACAATGATTGTTCATACTCAGCCAATGTCAAAAATGCAGCACTGCCTTTATCTTCCATGCAGTGAATTTCATCCTCATCTTTTTCAAATTGTTGCTCCTCCATGACTACATTTTGGAAGGGAGATTTTACTTTCTGTTCTTCCTTTATTTCTTCACCCCTTTGCATTATTTGTAACTTCTCATTTGCTCTTCTGAAAGGATTTGTATTTCTTGGAGCAAATGTGTTTTGCTGCCTTATTTTCCCTGAATTCTATTCAACCTCCAGCTTAGATATCTTAGCAGCCAATGACTCTATCATTTTAGTCATTTTATCAAATTTGGGGTTTGAAGATGATGCAGAAGAAGTAGAAGCTTGATTTCTCTATCTTCTCCTGTCAGCTTGACTTTTGAGCTTTTCTGCTGCCATAATATTGGACTCTACTTCTAGGGTTGCATCTTGCATGTCTGCTAGCGTAGCACATCTCCTTTCTCTCAATAATAGGCAGAAATCAGAGTCAAAAGCATTGGCATAAGTGAGTTTGGCAGAGGTAGGAGTAGGCTTTACCTCAGCTGGTATCTTACTATACATTCGATTGAATCTTTTATTAAAATCAGGTATTGATTCCCCATTTTCCCTCTTCAAATTACCAAATTCAGTATGATAATACAACAAGTCTTTTTTATCTCCCCATTGCTTAAAAAATGCATCATCTAATGCTTCAATATTTGTTATAGATCTCTGGGGCAATTCTCTAAACCACTTCCTAGCCTCTCCATCAAGGCTCTAGACAAAAACTCTCATCCACACATCATTTTCACTTATATCTAAATTATCAGCATAACTGTAAAAAGCTTCAAGGTGTTCTTCTGTTGTTACTCCCTCTGTTCCAGTGAATTTAGGCATATATTTTTGATATTCTCCCACAGGCATAGGATTTAAAGGCACAGGCAATACCAATGGTCCATATCTGGCAGCTACAATCCTTTCTATTCTCATAGGTGCTTTCTGTCCTGCCATGATTGGAATATTTGGAAGAATACTAGCAGATTGAATGGTAGGGAGTACTGTGATGGATGGCAGAGATAAAGGGATGTTTTGGACTAAAATTGAAGCTTTCCTTGGACTGAGATTCAAAGGGGAACTAACTGAACAAGGGGCTGAACTAATCTCTGAAGGCTTTTCCTTATTAACAGTGTTGTGCTCAAATTATTCAAACTATAAATCTTCAGCAATGACTTTATCTTTCAGAGATGAATGAGAGCTCTTAGGCTTACCTGATCCTGATGCCCATTTCTGCGAAGCTTTCTTCGATTTAGTACTCCTCTCAGGTTCAGGCACTGGTTTAGCTGGCAGCTTCTGAGGGTTTCTTCGAGTATTTCTCACAAACTGAGCCAGAATTTCAATGTGGAGTCGCCAAATGTTGGTCTTCCTCCAATGGAGTCGCCAAACAGATGATTACAACCAGAAACTGTGTTCAAACATTGTCTGTCATCAAAGCTTAAAGCTATTTCCTTCTCCCAAGGAAGCTGAGCTTAAATTCTCCTCTCCCCAGCAACGGCGCCAATTAATGTTATCACCCCAAGAAACTCACCTAGGTTGTATATCAGTGATGCTCGGGAACATTACAAACTCAACAAAAAGTTGGAAAAATAGGTGGATAAATGAAGAAATGCTGCATATTCAAGCTAGATAACCACTTCTACCATGATTGACCCCAGAGATGGGTGAACACCCCCAGAATACAAGGCTTTTAACCACCAATTACTCACAGCTTGAGGATAAGGTGATAATGGAGAAGACTGACCACACCAGCAGATGCACAGGACCTTGTGATGGCTGGCTGCAACCAGTTAAAAGGTCTGTAAATCTGTTTTCTAATACATAGACAAGATGACAGCTCTCTGGAATTAATACAACAGAAACCTGTAAGCAAATTCAATGATGTATGCTAAATCCTAACACAGAGGTGGGATGACAGCCCCTCTAATGCTAAATATTAACAACACATGAAATAATGTAGAACAATCACAGCCTGGAACCAAGAAGAAGCAGTTGAGAGTGAGCAATCAACAGCAAAAGAAGCTTGTATTAGCTGGAAATGCAGACTAAAAGCTGTAGGTTACAAAGTAGTTACAGTCTCCAGAAGTTGAAGCTTGCAACAGAATAACACTCATCAACCTGATTACATCTTTTTTCTGAGTATATATAGAGTCTGCTTACAAAACTACTCTGCTAGACTATGCATGGAGGTATCTTAACTGACCACCAACCGCATTTATAAGCTATTATGGGCCTCTGATACATATCGACTGTTTTAATTAACAAATTTGACATTCTCTGATATTTTGGTGTCCTTTCTAAGCATAAGGGATATAATATGTACAATTCTCCATAACTGATTTATATCTTGATCTGCTTGAAGCCGTCCTTCTTGTCCTTGACCGTGCTGTTCTTTAACTGCGGTAGCTGATGGTTAAATGTGCAGGTTGCTAGATCATCTCTTACTTCTTCCCATGGGCAAAATAGGCTCAAAATACAATGAAATACATCAAAAAATGGACGAAGAGCTGAGGAATAACACTGTCTATTGGATGGAAAAATGTACGGCCCAGATCTGATGGCGGGAGACGATGGAAGACACAGGGATGCGGGGAACAAAAGCAGCCATCAGATTGCTAAAATCAATGGCAGAGATCGATTGACAGGGGACATTGGAAGATAGGCGGATGAAGAAATTAGGGCCGTCGGATCTAGACACAGTAGATCTGATGGTAATCGGGAGTGAAAGGAGCAAGAGCATTAACTACCAGAAGTCGTACAGTAAGGCGAAAAGCAGTTTTATCGCACCGCTTATGGTGCTGCGGAGGTAATCGTACCACGGGCAGCAATGCAATGGAATGGAGACACGTGGCGAATGCGATGGTGGGGAAACCACTTTCCTCGCTACCTAATGGAATAGCAGTTCACTGTAGCGAGGATTGCGAACATCGTTGGATCATACGGGGAGTGCAATTGGACGGTCGATGGGAAAGGCACAGATAATGCACATGTCTTGAGGTGATGTGACAATCGAGGGGCGGGCCCGGGCTTTATTTAAAGCTTAGGGTTATAAACTTTATTATATGTGCGGGTTATGGATTAAAACCTTAGAGACAGGGATTAAACAAAAAATGCGTTTAAACGAGGTTTACATGGGATATATGGGTTTTGAACAGGTTATAATGGTTTTCGTGAATTTATAAGGGGTAGAGGGGTTTAATATTATTATAAACAAAAGTGCCCAGGGGTTAGAGGAACATGGGTTTAGGCGGGCTTTTGTTAAAACAATAGGTGCCCGAGAGCCAAGAGAAACAGAATTATAACGGGTTTATAATGATAATAGAGAAAATGGCACCAACGGCGGAAAGATTGAATGAACTACTACCAGCCCATCCTTTTCAGAAAACACCACGGCCAAGCTGTCCTTGACCCTAAAAAATGCTCAAACATGTAGCAGTGCTAACAGTGACACTAAGTGATAGCAGAAGTGATTGACAGTGCATGCAAAACATGAATGAAAGATTCAACAAACAGATCAACATGCATGTGGCTGAGGTAGTTCACCGGTTGGGCGAATGTCCATGAAAAATAGTTTCATGCATGCGACAATAGTGAGATAGCAATGAAAACTGAAACAGAGCCAGGAAAAGCTAGTATATATGTAAACAACATCAACCATTCAAAGAAATCAAGCAAACAGTACTCCCGCAAGTGAAAACACAAAAAGCGACAGAAATGTAGCATAAGGCATGGGAAGCAGGCTTACCCTAAAACAACTGAGCTGAATGTGCCGACTACTCCTAGATGTGATGTGGGATGTTAGAGCTACGAGGTTGATGTGATGAATGAGATCTACAGCATCTGGTTGATGAGTTTTGATAGCATCGAGGTTGTGACGCGCATGCCATGAATCTAGGGGAAGTGACACTTGGTGGGAGGTTTTGGAATTGCTCCTTGCATGTAACCTCCAACTGCTAAACATATATCCCTGAAATAAGGGATGCCTTTGCATGCTGCCTTGGGAGAAGTATCCCATGCATAAAAGTCTCTTTTTCTCAGTCCCGGAGGGAACTGGTCAACTCAGCTGCACATGCAAGAGACCGCTCAACTACTAGAGAAAAATGCGCATTTTTGGCTGGGAGGTGGGTTGGCTGCCCCAGATATGTGTACAATTTATGGGAAAAACAACTGACTAATGCCCCTATTTGTGCAAATTCTGGGCTGACCATCCTTGCTGGGGAAATTTACACAAACCCTGTTGGGAGTGTTGGCAGGCAGGATTGCGCAATCCTGGAGCCCAACAAGCTACTAGAGAGGATTGTGCAATTTATGGAGGGAAGGTTGGTTTCCCTCCAAAAATAGGAAATTTTCAAGGGGAAGTTGCTCAGTCTGCATCTGGACCAAGTCCGGGTGAACAGCCTGTGAGGGGAATGGATCAAGTTGTGATTGACAGGCTTCCTTTATGCAAGAAAGACACTGAAACTTGTGATCTTGACGGGGCAAGGCAAGCAACTGTGAAGGTTAGAAGGGAGGCTCCAAAACAAAGCTAAGGAAAAATTTTGGAGGGTGGTTGTAGTTGCTTCAACAGGAGGATAAACATTGTGTGTGGCATATGGATTGTAAGGTTGTTGAACCTACTGACCCTAGTAATAAAATTGTTGGCCCTGCTTCTGTAGGGGTTGGCCTTGTGTCTGCAAGGTTTGACCTTGTTGATATACAGGTTGAGCTTGTTGCTACAAGGGTTGACTTTGTTGCTTCAGAGGCTGACCTTGTAGATACAAGGGTTGTTTGGGTTGTTGGACAAATTACGTTTGTTATTACAAAGGATGTTGAAACTGCTACAAATGTTTCCCCTGCTACTGCAAAGGTTGCTGCTACAAACGTTTCCCTTGTTGCTGTAAAGGTTTCCCTTATTGCAATAAAGGTTGTTGAACAGTTTCTTGAGGGATTCCTTGTTGGTACTGATAAGTTCCAATTCGGATTTTACCATATGCACCAGGACTAGGATTTTGACCACGTTGCACATGAGGGCTTTCTTATGGAGTATAAGGTTTTTGTAGTGCTTGTGAACCATATGGAACATAAGACTATTGGAGAGGTATCTGAGCCGTGTAAGGTTGTTGATACTAGATATTACCTACCCCAGATGGATCAACATGATTAGGAATGCCACTAGGATTAGGATGAATCACTCCAACCATGCGAGGTTGTGATCCACTCACATGGGTTCCACTTGACACAAGAGGAAAGTTTGGACATTCCCCCCCAGGCTGTTAATAAGGTAGTGGTACATTTTGTCTGCTTGATGGGAGGACTGAGGAACTTGCAGATGTATAAAACGAAACTGTTGGTTGCACTGCAATGGAAGGTTGAAACGATGATAACGGTCGTGATGGAATCGTTTGTTGAATCGAAACTGAAGTAACAAAAATTTGCATAGGGATTTGAGAAGTCACGTTAGGAATAAACGGACCATAAGTAGGCATATCATTTGATGACCAAATTGGATTTTGGTATAAAGAAGAAGCACTGGGAGTTCCTAAAACTAATTGAGCTAAGGTTTTATAACCATGTGTAAGCATAGGCCCACTGTTTTCAAGAAGCGGTTGTGATGGAACTCTTCCTACATAAGGAAATCCTTCCAAAGGACATTCGTATTTGGATTCATTATAAACATTAGGAGTGTGAGTAGCGGAGACTTTTGGAGGACCTTGAGGAGAGGTTGGAATCTCACCTTCTAAAGCCATAGGTGGAAATAGTTGGCGCGGAGGAATCTGACATGGACGAGGAGATAACTCCAAAGGAACACCGGGGTTGTCGTATGGACTATAAGGATGTTGAGGAGATATCACAAATGGATCGAATAATGGATTCGGAGGGTATAATACAAACCTCTGTGGATTCTCAAGGGTTTCTAGATCAAACTCCTAAGACAACGATGAGTCTCGAGGTGGGGAACGAGAAGAAAGGGGTTGTATACTTGGGACAATTCCAATTTCAAAGCCTTGATCTTCAAGTGACTGTGAAAGTTTAGAATGAACTCCTTGTGAAGACCCTTCAATACTAGACAATGAAGGGGAATTGTGAGGTGAACGCAATGGTTTAGCCACGGTGACTTTCTCTTAAGAGCAGAAGGAAAAGAGATGATTCATTTAGGGCTGATTAAAATTAAAATTTACAAGGAATTACTCAATGTGGGGCCAAGACGCAACTGCATGGGTTCGACATGTTATTGTTGGCGATTAATTTTATGACACGAAACAATAAATAAACCAAAATGGGTAATGCTAGGCAAGAGGGTTTACCAAGTAACCTTGAACCATTATATACACCTTAACTAAAACCAGGACTCGACGTACGATGACTGATCTCCTCGAATGTTGTGTTTGGTGTATCACGTTTACAAGGTGGTTGTCTCGGTTACCTGTGGCTAAAAGTTAACAACCTAGTGGAGTCTCCTAATATATACTCAATGGTACAGGGAGCACAAGTATGTGTTACCGATGTCTAATGCATAACCATTTGATGAGAGTGTCTCTATATACTTTCCATACTGAAGTTCCTCTTATATACCCGAAAGTACTGGAGAACCTTCAATATACTTCCATACTGGGACGGGATTTCACCCTTGGGATACAATGTAGGTAGTTAATGATAGTTTCTATGTTTAAAGCCACCATAACACATCTCCAGCCTATACCTCTAGATATCTGTGTTAGGTTACAAATGTTCCTTAGGTTGATTCAGGTAAATTTTAATTTAATCTTCAATTAAGTTTTAGTTTGATGGCTTAACGATGTCACCTGAATTCCTATGATGTAACTAATGATAAAAATGAAATCTTTTCATTCGATGAAGGCTAAACTAATGAAGGAAGAGAGACAACCAAATAATGAATCAATAAAGTAAAATGCATCAAAACACAACTCTTTATCTTTCCAATGCAAAACGTAAAAATGAAATCTAATCTTTCACTTTCACTTAACAAATGCAATGCCAAAATGCAGCCCTATGAGAAACAAAAATCACTTTCCTTTCACTAAGATGCACTAATCTTTTGTTCTTTTCCTTTCACTTTGATTCAACAATGCAAACTAATTAAATGAGCAAAGAAAACATGCAATCTAAAACAACTGAAATGAAAATTTCATTCACTTATGGTTTCGAATGCAAATTGTTTCAAAAATACTTAAATGAAGAAATATTTCACTTTTGTTTTTGAAACAAAGAAATAAAAATGAGCATTCGATTTCAGTCCTACTAAAGCAAACAACTGTAATCTATCTTCAACAATGGATAAAAACACAATTTTCAAAGAACCAATATGACTCAATACTAATGAAAATAACTTCACAATCATGAACCAAAAGCAACTTGAAAATGGTGTCCTGACTATAGGAGGACTCCTAAATGGAAAGCAATGAATCTCATAGAAACAAGCCAAACAATGAGTGGAGGGTGACATAAAAACCAGAGAAACCCTAGAAGGCAATCAAGATTCAAACACACATCAACAAAGCTAAGAGGAAATTGCAATCACACAAGGATATCAATTGTTAGCCTCTCTCATAAAACAATAATAAATCCAAAAATAAATAAATTAATTAAATATTCCAAGTTAGGAATTTGTGCCTAACTCTTGGGTTGTTCCTCTAAGATAGGAGTTAGTTTAGGTAACTCCTATATTGGTGTGTGTCTGGTGAGAAATTATCTCAACCAAAGGAGAAATTATCTCAACCAAAAGTGTCTAAGATAGCACGCACTATCTTGAGAACACTATCTCTCATCTATTTATTTGTAACACTATATTCAATTATTTTAATGAATGAAAATGAGAGAGAATACCTGAGGAAGCATGAGGCTGAAGCCTTTTTTCTGCCAATATTTTGTGTCTGGTTTTTATGTGTGATTTATCTATTTGTCTGAGTTAATTTCTTTTTTCAATATGTGGTATCAGAGCTGCAGTGAGATTAGGTCGGGTGTTCGATTTTGTTGAGTGAGCCCTTGTCAATATTGTGGAGCATTGTGGTAAAGCGCTGGAGCAAAGGTCCTATTTCTGTGAACATTGAATGGGAACTAGCATCACACGACCGTGCAGACTGGTGCAAGAGCCGAAGAGTATAGGACGTGGGCCGCATTTCTTCTCCAATGAATGAGCCATCACAGATTGTATAAAGCCGAATTTATTAATTCCTGAAGCTGGCCGAGTTCATTATCAGCTAAAGCAGTTCCCATTGCTGATCGTGGGTCATTTCCCCAAACTGGAGTGTGTGGAATGAATAGAAGGGCCAAGGATGGCACGCCCATCTGAATGGTTTAAATCAAGCCCAGGAAGGAGCGAGAAGGAGCGAGACCTTCAGTAGATAAAATGCGCCCAGCAGAAGGTAGTACGAAACCTGAAATCAGAGCAGTTCTGTTTACATCAAGAAGCTATGCAGGGGAATCCCCATCTCTTTGGTGTGGATGTTTCAGACGGTCCTCATAGATTTTTGTTGCCATGGCGTTTACTGTCGCCTGTCCTAGCATGTTTTCAGAATTTATGCTAGTAGATACTCCATTAATAGAACCATGATTGACATCCATTCTTTGCTGTTGAACATGTCTCTGTTGCAGTAATTGATTTTGTTTCAACTGTCGTTGTTGGTGCTGTTGTTCCCTTGCTTTCATTTTTTGTGTCTCTATGTATGAAGTTATGACTTCCGAATGTTTTTTGTTTGTCCTCCCAATAAATATATCCCAAAAAAATAGACCACCATTCGAATAGAAATCCTCCCGGAGCTTAGGAAATTGTGGAAAGTAAATAAGGAGTCACCTACATGGGAATGTTATGCAATAATGTTATTGCACCGTGGAACTATGACGAACAAGATGAAGCAATGAAGCTGTGGAACGTTCAAAAAAAATTTTGCTGGCAAACTATGCGTGGCATGTAGCTCGATCTCTCTCTGCAAGGTACAATGCAAGCTGGACTACAGCATACGCTGTCTTACGTGACTTCTCAAAATACATTTTTTTTTAAAAGAAAAAGTTTGCTTTGAAATTTTTAAAGGAGATACACTCAGTTTTAAAGTGACTCCATTCACATTTTAATTCACCTTCTTAAAAGAATTTCATAAAATTATATTCAATGGGAGTTTAAAAGAAATTATTGGAGTGATAAGGTGTGTTTTTATTTTGAGTGATAAGTGAGTGGAATGTGAGAGAATGAGTGGGGTGAGAATGAAGTTTAACACTTAATGTTTCATGAACTTTAATGGGTTAGAGTTAGTGGAGAATAATATTTGGGACGAAGAGAGAATTAATGGTGAATATGATGAGAGATGAGAAAGGCTGTTTTAATTTTTGAAATCTTTGAAGTGATATATTTTCAAAGCAAAGCTCATTGATGTAGGAGGTTGAGTTAGGTCTTTGAACGCATTTTTTTCCAACATTTGTGAGTGTCAAATTCTCATTGTTTGAGAAAGCTTCCATGGCAATGTTGTAAAAGATGAAAGGTTGATGATCTCAATACTCAATAAAGATATATTATTTGTGGTGATTGTGCCCAAGATCCGCCCGAAATTGAATAAGGGGATCTTAGGTACACCATGTGTATTTGTGATGGCGAGTGTTTTTATGGCTTCATGTTGTTGCTTATGATTTGTGTCTAGTTTTGACACATAAATGATCTCATTTAACACACATAAAGTTCAATGCAAGCAAGCACAACACTTGTAACAAAATAGCTTCAAGGAAGGATAACTAAGCTCAACACATACAAAAAATAATCAAAGCTTTCAACATTAGCATTCTACCGCAACAAACAAATTCACTCAATACAATCAAGTTCATGAATCTGCAAACTCCAGCATTTCAAAGCAAAGTCTACATCACTACAATTAAGTTAATGAACCTGTAAATTTCAACGTTTCAGAGCACAGTCTACATCAACATTATTGAACTTGTAATCAAACTCAAATTACATTGAATTGTAAGGGTGCATTCTCGGTTGAAACCGACACCCAAGTCTTGAATTGAGTCAAATTGAATTCATTGTAATGAGTCATTGAAATCATTGTAATGAGTCATTGAAATCATTGTAAGCTTTTTTGGGTGCATTTTCGACAGTGTTCAACACCCTTCCTTTAAATCACACTCAAGTGAGTCCACGAGTTTTAACTCTAAATGAAACAAACAACAAGTTCAAATTTCCTACAAGCGAGTGTGAGTATTCATTCAAGCAATTTGTGTCAAAACAGTACAAAGTTCAAACCTTCAAGCGAGCCAAAGTGAAGTTCATTGCAACAACCATCAAAGCAACCAAACAAGTTCAACTCTAACACCAATCAAGCAAGTTGAGATCGACATCAAGCGAGCGTGGCTATTCATTCAAGTGAGCATGAAGTCATCAAGTAAGGCAAGTGAGCGTTCACACAAATGCGATCGTCATCAAGCAAGCGTGAATTCCAGAATCTAAGTAAGAAAGTTCTACAACTCTAGTAAGTGTTCCCAGCAAGTGCAATAAGCAACAAATCAAGCGAGTGTGCCATTCAAGTCCCATAGCAAGCGACCTTGTCATGCAAGTAACAAAATCAAGTGAAACAGTTCAAAGCGTGACATCTACGACAAGCAAGCCTGATTTCAAATAAGCAAGTTACGATAGCGCAACATATTCAGTTGTTAAACATTCTTCACAGTTTGATCATCTCCAGTGATGAAGACATGGTGCACATCAGCAAAGAAACTCTTACTGATCTTTCATGACATCTACAACAAACACATGAAACCATTGAGTTTCTTCAACTCGAGTCGCAACTTCAAAGGAATGAATTACAAGAAAAGAGTAATACTTTCAAGTCTTAGAACCATCCAGATGATAAGTCATTCATCCCAACAGCTTCAAGTGTCGAAGTTGTTCCAGTTAACATTTCTTCCAAACCCATCATCAAGCCCTGGGAAGAAATTCAAAATAACAAGAATCGACGAGGCTTAGGATGTGTCACTGATGACACCAACTTACATATCCCAAATTATTCCAAGCCAATTAAGTTCGTGAGTGCAGGATTTCTTGAACAACTCACCTCAGTAGGTTCTGAAAAGTTTCAGACAAACAGAATTGCATGCAACCTGAAGTTGATGTCCAATCGAAATGCTCTCATTGTCAAAGAACCGGTCATATGGAAGATCAGTGTTTTGATCTCCATCCTTGTTGCCATTGTGGCAAACCCAATCATTCCTCAGAAAAATGTCACACTCAACAAAAATAAGCCAGATTGAAGATACATTATGAATGGATAGATCCTTGGGAATGGTCATCCACAGTCAAAAGATTGTATCAGTTCTACAACCGACTACAATCACACATAGTGCAGCCAGCAGTGAACCGATGATGGTACTTTCATGCAGTTGAACGAGGGAGTACAACAGTGAAACTCTCCTAAACCTGAAGGGGGGGAGTTCAAATATATTCTGGAGAAGATTGTCTCTCCTTTCAGCTGACAAAGGGGGGAAAATGTCAATGAAATCGACAAGTGGTTGTCAGACTGAAAGTCTCGACAACATCAGCGAAGCAGCCAGTGGGCATCTTCATCAACCAGTGGGCATTTGTCACCAGTAGTGAGCATCAACAAATTTTCCAGTGGGCGATCGACAGCCAAAGCAGCAGTGAGCAACTTTCATCATAGAAAAAGCAACATTGAGTTGTTTTTTGACATCTTCAACCAGTGGGCAATCATCATCAGCAAATACGCCAGTGGGCGTTCATCAAATTGTGTCAGTGGACACCGGATGCTGTTTTCAAGCAAAGGACAGTTGGATCCTTTTGCGGCTTGGCACATGATGGAGTTGTCAAGCATCCTTCTGAGATGAATCAATCATGCAGCTGACTCAGTCCCTTCATATTGCAGTTTCTTCAGCATCCAGATTTGGCGGTTTTTTCCGGGCAATGTTTTTTAGGATCAACATGAGAACTTGGAAGATGGTTCCTCGTTCTTATTTTGGATTTATCATTGAAGGGGGGAATGTTAGTCTCTCTCATAAAACAATAATAAGTCCAAAAATAAATAAATAAATTAAATATTCCAAGTTAGGAATTTGTGCCTAACTCTTGGGTTGTTCCTCTAAGATAGGAGTTAGTTTAGGTAACTCCTATATTGGTGTGCGTGGTGAGAAATTATCTCAACCAAAGGAGAAATTATCTCAACCAAAAGTGTTTAAGATAGCACGCACTATCTTGAGAACACTATCTCTCATCTATTTATTTATAACACTATATTCAATTATTTTAAAGAATGAAAATGAGAGAGAATACCTGAGGAAGCATGAGGCTGAACCCTTTTTTCTGCCAATATTTTGTGGCTGGTTTTTATGTGTGATTTATCTATTTGTCTGAGTTAATTTCTTTTTTCAATATCAATCAAGACAAACATAATATAGTTACACTGGAAAATCACTGATAAAGGTCAAAAACCATTGAAAACAAGAAGAAACCCTAATTTTTCTTCTATCCTCTGGGATCAACACGCCTGTTAAAGGAAAAAGGGCGATGAAAGGTAGAGCAATGGGACTGTAATTTAAAAATCAACGTTTCTGTCAGAGAAGAAAATGCACTGGGCGAGAAAAATAAGGAAAAATAAATAATCTTCAAGATCAGAGCAGGCTTAACACTCTCAAGCAAAAACCAATGACTGCAAATATCTATAGCAATGTAGACAAGCCAAGAAATTAACGATTGGTGAAACTCATTAGAGAATATGATCGAAGGAATAGAGGGAAAGGGTTATAACTCCCCAGTGGAGTCACCATTTTGTTGTCTAGGTAAATCCTCTCTACGGATAGAGATGATCCCTCTAGCCCAATGAGTGGGACTAGCAACCTACGTGACAATCTACAAGACACTTTCCTAAATTACAATCAAAATGAGAGAAGAGGAAGATGGCCTACCTCGTTCTGATGCTATAACACACTCCTTTGTTGAAGATCTCGAATCGCTCACTCCTCAGGCTCAACTCTACTACTCACAACATTTGAATACCTACACAAGAGATCAAAGACACAAAAAATTCATACAAGTAAAACAAGTATAATCGAAATTAATCCACTTAACAGATCAAGGAGCATTAAGATAAATGACACATTAACACAAACATTTATGGAAAGTGAACCAACAGTTGTATATATTAATGAAATAAAGGAGGATGCATACAACTGTAGTGCCCTGCTCTAGTTTACTGACAGTGATATTACATTAACATTTATTTAGCCCTAAGGCCCATACTTTATTCTTTGAGGACCTCTGGTTGAGGATATGGACACATGACTCTATTATTAGCGGTTGTGATGTTTATGTATGTTCTCCATTGATATTATGATAAAGATAACATTAATGGTTATGTATGTTATCTATTAATATTATGATGACTGTAGCATAAATGGTTATGTTTGGTCTCTATTGAATTTATGATGATGATGGCACTAAAGGATATGTATGATCTTTATTAATATCATGATGATGATAGCTTCGATGGATAGGTATGTTTTCTATTGATGTTATGATGTTGATAGCTTTGATGGATATGTATGTTTCCACTGATGTTATGATGATATAGCCATGATGGATGTGTCCCCTATGTTACCTGCTTGCATTAGTTCTGGTTCACAATGAACAATGATGTGAATGACTAGGTGATGTTGATGATGCTATTATGACAATGACTAACACTGAGAAACCTTGTTACTAATGATTATTGAGTATGGTAGGAAACCACCAGAGGCACTCGCATATGACAAGTTGGTGACACCTCGTTTGATGAAAAATTATATTATTTTATTTTTGAAATTATAAGTCAATTTTGAAACTTGTTATATATGTTTATCTATATTTTGATGATATGTTAGTGGTTGTAGGCACATATTAGTTTCTTGGCTGAATGACTCACATATGGGTGATGGGGTTGTACAATTGGATGGAACTGCAAGGGAGGGGTGGGACAGTGTCCCTAATCTCACCCACTAGCACTCCCGCTGTGACTTGGGCTAGAAAGGTTGAAACACCTTCGCCTTGAAGATCACGATGTCATGAGGGCAGGTCCCAAAGTTGGGTCGCTCATGAGGATATTATCAGGGGGTGCACATCAAGGAAGATTCCTTCATCCCTGACACCATTAGTATCACTATAGCAAGCAACATAAGAGATTATAGTGGTATCTGTCATTGCACTTATACTTTCCCCTCGTAGCCATTGAATGTTTGAAGGGCAAGTGGCATGACATCCTTGGAATTTTGAGGGAATTTCTTGAAGGGCATGACCAACTTGGCACCCTTGGCATCACAAATAAACTGTTAGGCATGACACCCTTGGAACTTCAAGGGAATTTCTTGAAGGGCATGACCAAACTTGGCACCCTTGGAATCATTAAAAATAAATAAATTAATATATATAATCAATATATGAAAACCAGGTAAATTCACATCAAGGATAAATGATGTTAGAAACTGAGGTAATTAAATCAAGAATAAAACTTGGGTTAAGAGGATCATAGGAAGAAATAAAATATTTACCTTAAAAACTCTACCTTTCCCATGTTGGAAAATATTAGGAAGATAATGTAGTTTAATTAGGTAAAAAGGGGAAAGAGGTGTATGGATAAATATTAATCCTAAAATAGTTAAACTAATTAAGAGAAGAGGATGGTGAATTAAAATAAGATAAATAAATTAAATTTTAGAGAAATTTAGAGAACCTCCATGTGGCAACAACCAACATAATAATATCCATCTAAGAGACAACTTGAGTTAAATTAGGGAGTAGATAGGGGATCAAATCTTGACTTATCAATTGAATTTAGTAATGAATACAAACTAAGGAGTAAAATGGGGGACCAAAAGACAACTAGGAGAAGAAATAAGAATCTTGTTGAGGTGAGGAAAAATATTAGTTTTAAATTAAAATTTAAATAAATAATTTTGGAGACCCTTGATGAGAGAGTGACACATTGGTATAGATAACTTGAGTTAAATTAAGGAGTAGATAGGGGATCAAATCTTGACTTATCAATTGACTTTAGTAATGAACACAAATTAAGGAGGTAAAAGGGGGATTAAGAGACAACTAGGAGAATAAATAAGAATCTTGTTGAGGTGAGGAAAAATGTTAGTTTTAAAGTAAAATTTAAGTAAATAATTTTGGAGACCTTTGATGAGAGAGTGACACATGGGTATAGATAACTTGAGTTAAATTAGGGAGTAGATAGGGGATCAAATCTTGACTTATCAATTGACTTCAGTAATGAACACAAATTAAGGAGTAAAAAGGGGGATCAAGAGATAACTAGGAGAAGAAATAGGAATCTTGTTCAGGTGAGGAAAAATATTAGTTTTAAATTAAAATTTAAGTAAATAATTTTGGAGACCCTTTATGGGAGAGAGACACATGGGTGGGTGAATAATCAAAATATTGGATTATCAAAAATAATTAAATATGCATGAAATGTCAAGTGTCACCTATGAGGACTCATATAAAGGAAGGGGTAGGCCATGGGAGAAGGTATTTTTATTTACCTTACTGTTGGATGGATGAGATTATGTCAGAATATTGACTAGAATCTATAGCGAGCTTGGTGAGTGTTGTGGCCAGCAACAACCCCTCTTCTTATTTAGTGTTATTCCTAATACTAAATAAGTGGGGACCCTTAGCAAAAAATTTAAGAAATCAAAGTAGTGTTTAAATTTCCTTTTTTGAATAAACCTACCATCATAAACTTAGGAAGCCCCCCTTTTAAAATTCATAAAAAATCTAAGTTTGATGATAAGGTAAGACATAAAACCTTTCCTTAGGAAAATCGCATCGGAAAAAGAAAACGGGATACCACCTTATGAGCTGAATTTTAAACATTGCGAGAATGCGATGTGCGATAATAAAATATTGCATCACATACAACACAACTTACAACGAAACTCGTTAATTTTCCGATATGCGATGGTGCCGATCGCAAGATCGCATTTCGCAGAAAACAGGTTAACAAAGATTGTCATACATAATATTTCTGTGATCTGCGATATTGCGATACTGCGATATTGCGATCTCGCGATATTAGCGATAATGCTATGTAACGAGCAGTCAACTTTGCGATGTTATCATTTCGCGATGTTGTGATCTGCGATATTGCGAAGCAAATCGCAAAATCGTTTCATCGCAGATCTTTCAGGCACGTTATTCAAGAAAAGTATTTTCCTTAAGCTGACACCTGGTTATGCGCTTTAATGCTAATAAATAAGGTAGTTGTCAGTTATTAATGGAATATGGGTGCGTGCTTATCGAAAAAATCATCTCACGTAAGGTGGTATACTTGATGTGTCTGCGGCATTTAAAACTTTCCTATCACCCTTCCTTGTCATTCATTTTCGCTTCACTTGTGAATTGCAGGAACGGAGAACAGAAGCCAATACAAAGCAATACGCAGGGTAAAATGGGAAAGAAAAGCAAAGCCCCGAGCTCAGAAGAAAAGGAAATGGCGCCCCTGTATACAGACACGGCATGTAACAGAGATGCGGGAATTGCTACGTGGGAAGGCATGTATAATCTGCTCGAAGAGGAGAATCCCAGAGTAATGGAAGTAGTTGCTACTGCAGGCTCAAATGGTTCTTCCGAAGCATCCCTTACAGAGCTAGCTTGCTCATTCTTGCACCAGATAGCAGCAAGGCCCAAAATTCTCCCATACATGGACATGGTTAAGTGGACAATGGACAGAGTTGATATACAAACAGTTTAAGACTCAAAGTCAAGAGTTCACAGAAGTATTATTTTTACAAATTTTGAACTTTATATCTGTTGGAAGGAAAAAGCACAAAAGGCGAAAAACACATCAAGGAAACCTGGATCAAGAAACGGAGGCAGTTCCCGATGCGCGATTAGCGCATCGCTGAGAATTTTTTTCAAAAAGGCAAGCTGCTAATTGCCCAGTCACCTGCAAACTCTGAAAATTGCAAGAAAAAAAAACTACAGGCAGATTGGAAACAGAAGGCCCAAGAAAAGGCACAAGCAATTCAAAGGTTAACCAGGTTGAACTGGGATTATTACTGGGCTTACTTAGTAAAGCCACATAGCCAATGGATGACTGTTAAGTGTATCATCAATTCGGACGAAAAGATGGCGCCAGCTCTTGTCGATTCTATTTTCTCAGCTCAGCTAAAAGTGGAAGTCGGCCAGCCAACTCTTCTCAAACAGATGCTCATGCATGCGATTTCAAGGACCAAATACAGAAGTAGTTTAATTTTAGATTCAATTTTAGTTTAATTTTGTTTTATTTTCATGAAAAGAGGACGGTCATTTAAACCGTATCCTATATTTTTGTAATAATTTATTTTTAGATTTAGTTAGTAGTATTTAAACCCTTCTCATGCATTTAGAGAAGGGTCTTGAAATTTATCAAAAACTTATCCCCAGAACATGCACTTCTGTACCCTCTGAGGAGGTTTTGATGAATGAATGAAGCAAGATTTATTGATGTTTGCATTTGATATCTGCTACTGATGTTGCACTTTTGTACTCTTGGTAGATATTTGATCAAGAAGAGATAATTATCTTGTTTGGACTTTGTATGATAGTTTATAAATGGTATTTCTATCTCTTAACTATTTCTGCCTTGTGTTAGAGTGATTTTCAATTCAGTTATTTATATATTAATGTATGAATGCCTGAGTTATCATTTGGCACTTTTGTACGGTGATAGCTATTTATTTATGCTTAGTGTATGAATAGCTCATTATGCGATATGTTTTTCATAACTGTTTCGTCTAACTTTTTATACGAAGTGGTTCATCTTTATTGAATTCTTTTCTCATAATAGCTAAATGATCTTTATTACCAGTTGTTGTTTGAAATCATTTTAGATCGCATAAAGGAAAAATTACACCCCGGGTTAGTGTAGATTTACATATTTCTGTTGATTAGAATATAATTTCCTTATTGTTAGATTAGAATTAGAGTAGAAGTATTCCATTTAGAAACTGTTAGAAACATAAATATCCATCTTCCTCACACACACACATAAATTGGGAAACTGGTCCCATATCCCCAGTCGGACCCGCTATACCAAACGAAAAAGGAGCTGCCAACCAAGGTCTGGACCGAGCGGGTATCCCCCTTGTTGTAGACTCGATTTTCGGGGCTTCAACATATTTTGCGCTAGAAGGAGGGCCTGAAACTATGAATGGAAATCAAATCCAAATCCAAATACCATTCTGAGAGTAAATCACCCTCACCATCTCCTTCGACTTCTCCATTGCATTCAGAAACTTTAAATCTAAAGTTAGAAGTCGCTGGAGCAACAACCGCTGCTACAAACCCTGATATTTCAGAACAATCTACTATTGAACCTCCTGAAGTTGAATCTTTGATCCACAAACTTCAGCGATTTTCAATATCTCCTCAAAAGTCTGATAAATCTCAAGGCAGCGTGACTTCGCAATATAACCCTGCTCATCCCCTTACCAGGTTAAAGAGCGAAAAGTTTGGTGTTCAGCCAACCGAATTACCTCTACCTTCTAGGAAGAGAGCAAGGAAGTCTCCTAAAGGATCCGATAGTGAGACTCTTTCATCCTCATCATCCATCTCAACCTCTTCACCGTGAAGTCAACCATCCACTCCTCCACTTCAGATCATCGTCCATCAGCCTATTGCAACTTCCTCAACTCCTTCTCAACATCTGGAGTCATAATATCCTCGTCTTCTCAACCACAAGGATCATCTTCTGCACTTTCCTTTGTTAGTAGTTCAGCAATGGCCCAATCTCCATGGAATAACCCAAGGGCAGTCTTAATGCCTGCACCCTTGAGTCAGATACCAGCCCATCCTGAAAAATGGCTGCCTAAGTTTAATCCTAAGGCAGGAATGCTAGCAGAAGAACATATAAATAACTTTATGTTATCTATAAATCTCAATGGATTTGTTAATGAGGATGCTGTTGTTTGACTTTTTCCTTATACTCTGCAAGGAACAACCGGATCATGGTATTTCTCGTTACCTTCTGGATCTATTACTAGTTGGGACATCTTCCAAGAACAATTTCTGACCAAGTTTGGTGATGACAGGTCTACAACAACACTGGTCAATGACTTGTCTAATCTTAGGGCCGAGTCAAGAGAACCTATCAAATATTTCAATTTACGTTTCAATAAAATTTTAAACAAAATCCCTACTGCTTCTTAGCCTAGTGAAGAAGTGCGAAGTGAATGGTACATTACTGCTTTACCATCAAACTTAGCAATCTTTGTTGATAGGGCTAATAAAACAACCTTAGTTGAAAACATGAAAGAAGCGATAGCAGTAGAGAAACGTATTATGGCCCTAGAAAAGAAAAATGTGATGGAAGAACGAAAATCTAAGAAGGTCTCTTTCAAAGAAGATCCCAAGAAAAAACAACCCAAAGATCCATTCGATTTAGAAGGATTACAAAAAGTTTTAAAGACCATGTCTAACGAAATGGTCGACATCAAGAAGCAAGTGGTAGAAACTTCTTCTAAAAATCCATACAGGCCTTTTAAAAGAAATCCTTCAACTGATTCCAAACCCCTAACGTTATATCAAATGCTGAGTCAGAAGAAGAGGAAAACACTAATGAAGAACATACCGATGAAGAAGAAGTTGTAGAATTACAAGGTATGTGGGATTTCATCCTCCCAAATGAAGAAGATCAAGAGGTATTCCCAGTTAGCACTCGCAACAGAAATCAACTTGATCCTCCTCAGCCTACCCCTAAGCCAAAGAGCGCAAGCTCGGTGACAAAGGATAAAGTTGCAGCCAAGAAAACATCACCTAAAGCGACTCAAACCAGCCCAGTCCAAATAGACACATCTACTCCATCTAAAACGCTAATCGTTTCGGATGAAATGGAGTATAACATCGTAGAAGACATGAAAAAGACTAGGGCCAATATTACTCTTTTTGAATTGAGCAAGTTAAAACACCAGCAGAAAGTACTTTTGAAAGAATTACATGTTGTGCCAGTTGCACCTTTACCAGCTGCTGTAATCTCTCAAGCTTCCCATGATATGGGAAGACCTCCAACTAATACGATAAATAAAGTTGATCCAAACAATATCGCATTAATTGGAGGAAGATCGAGATCGCATACTCCCCCATTTCTCCTTACTTATGAAATTTTCAATAAAAATGTGCATAATTGCTTAGTTGATTCTGGAGCTTCATCAAATATTTTGCCAAGATCAATTTGCGCAAAATTGAACGTTCAACCACAGAAATCCATTGTACACATAGTCCAATTAGATCGATCGCAAGTCGAAGTGATTGGCGAATTAAATTAGGTTACCATAAGGCTGTCATCCAACCCAAAGGTATGTCAAGTTATTGACATTTTAGTTGCTGATATTCCTGAATTTTATGGCTTAATTCTTAGCAGAGACTGGTCAGAAAAACTTCATGGATACTTTGCAACTGACTGGTCACATATGTGGCTGCCTTATAATGGTAAACCAAATCAAATAAAAGTTGAATGCGAGCGACATCAGAAATACATAGTAATGGAACTTGAGGGAGAAAACGAACCAGTAGCATACAATTCTAACATTATTGGCAACTATTTAGTAGATTCTTTCCTAGGAAATTTTAATGCTCATACATCACCTTACTTAGAACGTTCTGTTTTGTCTGAAGTAGAAAATTTTTCTCAAACAGATAGTTCTAAATGCATTAATTTTATAGATAGTCCTGTAAATAAATATTTGTTTTGGAAATTATTTTTTGATGGTTCTAAGTCTAATGAAGGAGCAGGAGCAGGATGTGTGTTAGTAAGCCCAGAGGGAGATAAAATCATGCTAACTTGCAGACTCGAATTTGAATGTACCAACAATACCGCAGAATATGAAGCTCTAGTCCAAGGGTTGTACAAAGCAATCGGATTAGACGTCAAATACCTGCAAGTTTTCGGAGATTCTGAAATTATAATAAGACAGGTACGTAATACTATACACTGTTTATCAGGTCATTTAAAGCATTACCAATCTTTAGTTCAAGATCTGACTGAACATTTTATAGTATTCAATATTTCATCAATTCCCAAACTCCAGAATGCTAGTGCAGACCTCTTAGCCAACGTAGCTTCCAAGCTCAGTCCTTCAGAAGATTTTAGCCCTGGCCAATTTTCAATGGAGTTAATTTTAGACCATCTATCCCTGATAACATTACCAATTGGAGGATTTTCAATGACGATCCTGATTTCGTGAGTTTTCTCACATCTGAAGGATCCTACACCAATCAAATAATTGACGAAGACCAACAACCAACATTGCAACATTGCAATAGTAGTACTAACAATGCTATACCTAAATCAGTAGTCAAATTAGAAGACCTTTATGATTTGAAAGACCGATTTAAAAGATCTACCAATTCAAAACTCCAAAGTTCAACTTTGAATTATGAATTAGTAAATCTAGGAACTGATGTCAAACCACAGAATATCAACCTAGGCCTTGGCCTAGCCCCTGAAGAGAAATTAGCATATATCCGTCTCTTGAAACAATACAAAAGTGTCTTTGCTTGGAATTACGATGAACTCAAAACATACAACACCTCCATCATCCAACATACTATCCCAATGATTGATAATGAAAAACCTGTCCAACAAAAATTGAGAAAGATCCATCCCAATTTAGAAAATCAGATCAAAACTGAACTCAACAAGTTATTGAAAGCCAAAATAATCTTTCCCATTAGACATTCTAAATGGGTTTCCAATATGGTACCTATAGAAAGAAAAAACAGAGATATCAGAATCTGCATTGACTTTCGAAACCTTAACAAGGCCTGCCAAAAGGATAATTTTCCTTTACCTCCTATGGAACAAATACTGCAGGCAGTTGCGGGCTCAGAATTAATGTCATTCTTGGATGGATTCTCAGGATACAACCAAGTGCTGGTACATCCCGACGATCAATTAAAAACGACATTCAGAACTAAGTGGGGCACATACGCATATCAAAAGATGCCATTTGGTTTGATTAACGCAGGTGCCACTTTTCAAAGAGCCATGGACATCGCATTCAAAGGGTTAGTTAATAAGTCAATGGTAATTTATTTGGATGATATTACTGTTTATTCCAAGAAACGAAACAACCATCTCAGGGATTTAAAACAAATCTTCCAACGATGTTTAAGGTATGGAATTTCGCTTAACCTGAAAAAATATTTTTTCGCATTAAGTGAAGGAAAGCTTCTAGGATTCATTGTGTCAAAATTTGGAATTCACATAGATCCTAATAGAATCAAGGAAATTTCCGCAGTTTCCCTACCTCAGAACAAGAAAGCCATGCAAATCTTTCCTTGGCCAGATTAACTTTGTAAAGAGATTCGTTCCAGATTTTTTAAGAATCGTGTCTCCTTTACAAGCCATGATTAAAAATAATGCAAATTTTAAATGGGGCCAAGACGAACATGAGGCATTCAATCTGATCAAACAAGCTATTATTAATGCTCCATCGTTAGCAACTCCAAATTTTTCCGATCCTTTTATTTTGTACACATTTTCCTCAGATAAATCATATGCTGCGATACTCACTCAAGCAAATCAAGAGAAGGCGGAAGCCCCAATTGCTTTTTTCAGTTCTAATTTACAAGGTGTTGAACTGAATTATTCAGATGTGGAAAAACAAGCTTATGTTGTTTTTAAAGCAATTAAATATTTCAGACCTTTCTTACTCAAGACACATACCAAGATCATAGTACCGTTTCCAGCGGTAAGAAATCTTCTAATACAGAAGGATGTGGGTGAGAAAAGGGCAACTTGGGTTACTGCCTTACAAGAATACGACGTAGAAATCAAACCAGCAAACATTGTAAAAGGTCAAGGCTTTTGCAAATTGCTGGCAGGAGCATCGCTAATGCCCAAAAATCCATCTGAAGAGGTACAAGTGTACGAGGTAAGCCTAAACGATGCTGAGTCATTATATGCTGATATTATCTATTATCTGAAGAATGTATATGCCCCTTCAAACCTCGATCATACTAAGAAAAGAGCCCTAAGATTAAAAGCCAAACAATATCAACTTGTGAATGACATTATTTTTAGAATAAATTATGATTCTGTTCTTCTTAGATGTCTTGAGAAAACTGAAACTGAAAAAGTCTTGCAGGAATTCCATGATGGTCCAGTAGGTGGACACTACGCTAGAGACACCACTGCTCATAAGATCTTACGTGCAGGCTATTACTGGCCCACATTATTCAAGGACGCACACAACTACGTAAGGAAATGTCAAGTTTATCAAACCGCTGCTGGGAGACAAAAGAAACCATCCTTGCCACTGCAACTAGTTACCATCGAACAGCCTTTCGACCAGTGGGGATTGGACATAATAGGTGAGATCATTCCTCATGCTTCTAAACAACATAGATACATCCTCACAGCGACAGACTACTTTACAAATGGGTAGAAGCAGTTCCACTCAAGACGGCTAATGCTGAAAATATCATTGAATTTATAGATCAGTTCATAATACAGGTTTGGATTTCTTTCCACTTTAATGTTTGATAATGCATCATACTTTTCTGGTAATGCAATGACTGAATTCGCACTCAAAAGGGGTTTCAAGCTTAAATACTCGGCCAATTATTATCCACAAGGGAATGGGTTAGCTGAATCCACAAATAAGAACTTAATTAGAATCATTAAGCGAACCATTGACCAAAATCATAAAAAATGGCATAAGTCTTTAATATATGCTTTATGGGCAGATTGAATAACGCAAAAAGCCTCTATCGGCACTTCTCCCTTTAATTTAGTTTATGGGAAAGAAGTGGTTCTTCCAACACATCTGGCAATTCCCTCTTTAGCCTTGGTTCAATATATTGATGAAGCACCAACTTCTTCTTTACAACTTAGGCAGCTGGAATTAATTAAATTAGAAGAACAACGAGAACGGGCTAAGATTACTCACGCTCATCATCAAGCATTAGTGAAATCCTCTTTTGATTCTAATATGATATCCAGAAAAGATTTTCAGATGGGAGATCTAGTTTTAAAATGGGACAAGGCTCATGAGGAAAAGGGAAAACATACAAAATTTCAAAGAATGTGGCTTGGTCCTTTCCAGATCATAGAATTCATAGGTCCATCGACCTTCATGTTACAAGATTTAACAGGGAAGAAGGATTCTTTACTTGTTAATGGTCAGATTCTTAAAAAATATTTCCATAGAAGAACATTCTTCTATTTTTGTAGAGTAGTTGTTTTTTTCTTTCATAATAAAACCATTTGTGAATGATTACAATAGGCATTTACGGAAAAAACGCCAATTCTCTTTCAAATTTTGATCTTTCGCTTGTATAAATAGCAAATCTTTTGGAAAATTGATCTTTATTATTGAAAGATACAGTTACAAAAAAACTCTAGCCTAGATATGATACTAGTTTCAACTTCATAAAATTTGATGAAAACAACCTTGAGTGAGAAATTGTTTTATATCAATGCAATGAAAGGTATCAATAACAAAATAAAGATTCTCTGTAGAACAACTATTTCCAAAAACTCTATCATTGTCGTCCAGAGCTATCTTAAGGAAACAATGACTTCCTCCCTACTAAGGAAATCACAACTTTTAGAGGCAATCCAAGGATACATTCGATCTTAAAGAGTAAGAGGTCTCATCACGAGCTGGCTTATCATGATCATAGATGTTATAACTTGCTAACTTTGCCAATACTGCATACCACAACAGGGCAATGACTCAAGATTGTTAAAATCAAAAGGCAAGGGGTCTCATCACGAGCCAGCTTGTTCAGCAAAGTTATAAATCAGTGAATCACTGTGTCATGAATTGGCTACCAAACCAAGACATTTCTCTTTAAGAATAAAAATAAAATGAAAGCAGAGAGTGTGGATATGGATTCTTCTTTGGAAATTTTAGGTTTCTTTAAGTAGGATATAGGATCATTGTTGGGTAACAGGTAACCCTGTCGAGGCTATAAACGCCTACTGGCAGAAGAGGCTCTACCTACGAAAAATGAGCATATTTAAAACTGGTTTACAAGGAAGACTTTGTTTTATCTTTACAAACCAAGTAATGACTGATGTAAATACAAGGACTAGCTTAAGGCAGCAAATAATCAAGGTTGAAAATAGTTGAAACAAAATGTCATTGACAGGTTAAAGCATAACGTACTTTATCTTTCTATAATAAAGTTTAACTTTCTGGAAAATTTTCTGTTTTGGAAGTTTTGAAAATTCAAAAAGTAGCAGAGATAACTGGTTCTTCCAAGTGAATCGCCAATTGTCGTGGCCAACAACAACCCCCCTTCTTATTTAGTGTTATTCCTAATACTAAATAAGTGGGGACCCTTAGAAAAAAATTTAAAAAATCAAAGTAGTGTTTAAATTTCCTTTTTTGAATAAACCTACCATCATAAACTTAGGAAGCCCCCCTTTTAAAATTCATAAAAAATCTAAGTTTGATGATAAGGTAAGACATAAAACCTTTCCTTAGGAAAATCGCATTGGTAAAAGAAAACGGGATACCACCTTATGAGCTGAATTTTAAACATTGCGAGAATGTGATGTACGATAATAAAATATCGCATCACATACAGCACAACTTACAACGAAACTCGTTAATTTTCCAATATGCGATGGCGCCGATCGCAAGATCGCATTTCACAGAAAATAGGTTAACAAAGATTGTCATACATAAAATTTCTATGATCTGCGATATTGTGATACTGCGATATTGTGATCTCGCGATATCAGTGACAATGCGATAATGCGATGTAACGAGCAGTCAACTTTGCGATGTTATCATTTCGCGATGTTGCGATTTGCGATATTGCGAAGCAAATCGGAAAATCGTTTCATCGCAGATCTTTCAGGCACGTTATTCAAGAAAATTATTTTCCTTAAGTTGACACCTGGTTATGCACTTTAATGCTAATAAATAAGGTAGTTGTCAGTTATTAATGGAATATGGGTGCGTGCTTATCAGAAAAAATCATCTCACGTAAGGTGATATACTTGATGTGTCTGCGGCATTTAAAACTTTCCTATCACCCTTCGTTGTCATTCATTTTTGCTTCACTTGTGAATTGCGGGAACGGAGAACAGAAGCCAATACAAAGCAATACAGAGGGTAAAATGGGAAAGAAAAGCAAAGCCCCGGGCTCAGAAGAAAAGGAAATTGTGCCCCTGTATACAGACGCAGCATGTAACAGAGACGCGGGAATTGCTACGTGGGAAGGCATGTATAATCTGCTCGAAGAGGAGAATCCCAGAGTAATGGAAGTAGTTGCTACTGCAGGCTCAAATGGTTCTTCTGAAGCATCCCTTGCAGAGCTAGCTTGCTCATTCTTGCACCAGATAGCAGCAAGGCCCAAAATTCTCCCATACATGGACATGGTTAAGTGGACACTGGACAGAGTTGATATAAAAAACAAACAGTTTAAGACTCAAAGTCAAGAGTTCACAGAAGTATTATTTTTACAAATTTTGAACTTTATATCTGTTGGAAGGAAAAAACGCAAAAGGCGAAAAATGCATCAAGGAAACCCGGATCAAGAAACAGAGGCAGTTTCTGATGCGCAATTAGCGCCTAATTTTTTTCGAAAAGGAAAGCTGCTAATTGCCCAGTCACCTGCAAACTCTGAAAATTGCAAGAAAAAAAAACTACAGGCATATTGGAAACAGAAGGCCCAAGAAAAGGCACAAGCAATTCAAAGGTTAACCAAGTTGAACTAGGATTATTACTGGGCTTACTTAGTAAAGCCACATAGTCAATGGATGACTGTTAAGTGTATCACCAATTCGGACGAAAATATGACACCAGATCTTATTGATTATGTTTTCTCATCTTAGCAAAAAGTAGAAGTCGGCCAGCCAACTCTTCTCAAACAGATGCTCATGCATGTGATTTCAAGGACCAAATACAGAAGTAGTTTAATTTTAGATTCAATTTTAGTTTAATTTTGTTTTATTTTCCTGAAAAGAGGACAGTCATTGAAACCATATCCTATATTTTTGTAATAATTTATTTTTAGATTTAGTTAGTAGTATTTAAACCCTTCTCATGAATTTAGAGAAGGGTCCTAAAATTTATCAAAAACGTATCCCCAGAACATGCACTTCTGTACCCTTTGAGGAGGTTTTGATGAATGAATGGAACAAGATTTATTGATGTTTGCATTTGATATCTGCTACTGATGTTGCACTTTTGTACTCTTGGTAGATATTTGATCAAGAAGAGATAAATCGTTATCACTTGAAGCTCATGAGTAGGACTAGTTATAAATGGTATTTCTATCTCTTAACTATTTTTTCCTTGTGTTAGAGTGATTTTTAGTTCAGTTATTTATATATTAATGTATGAATGCCTGAGTTATCATTTGGAACTTTTGTATGGTGATAGCTATTTATTTATGCTTAGTGTATGAATAGCTCATTATGCGATATGTTTTTCATAACTGTTTCGTCTAACTTTTTATACGAAGTGGTTCATCTTTATTGAATTCTTTTCTCATAACAGCTGAATGATATTTATTACCAGTTGTGTTTGAAATCATTTTAGATCGCATAAAGGAAAAATTACACCCCGGGTTAGTGTAGATTTACATATTTCTGTTGATTAGAATATAATTTCCTTATTGTTAGATTAGAATTAGAGTAGAAGTATTCCATTTAGAAACAGTTAGAAACAGAAATATCCATCTTCCTCACACACACACATAAATTGGGACACTGGTTCCATATCCCCAGTCGGACCCGCTATACCAAACGGAAAAGGAGCTGCCAACCAAGGTCCGGACCGGGCGGGTATCCCCCTTATTGTAGACCCGATTTTCGGGGCTTCAATAGTGAGGTAGAGGAATTTAGGGAGGGGACTCTTGAGCCAAAGAGTGCTCTCCTCTACCAGCTAATACATTCCTCTGTTGTACAGCCCCATTGCAGCTCGGGGGTCCGTGGGGAAGGAGAGTACCCAAGGAGTAGGTTGGGAGGTCAACTGGTGGGTCATTGCATTTGGATTAAGCACGTCAACATTCACTCTTGGAGGCGACCGATAACAAAGGAGGGAAAATAACGACAAGTCAAGTTTGAATCTCTTCTCCTAGTGAACGATACCTATGTTGTTATAATATTATTTTGTATGATATCATTATGGTTTTACTTAATAACATGTAAATTAGATGATATGTTCAATAAAGTGAGATTTAGGAAGGTTTTCTATAATTCTTAATAATTTTTGAGTTCCCAATGCTATTTTCTTATGGTTGTATTTTTTTTATTTTTAAAATAATTTTTTTTTTATAGGGTTGGTCCCTACACTTGGTATAAGAGTTATGTTGAACCCTTGAGACTTATGGCCCCATGCATGCATGACTAGTTTTGTTAATATCTACTACATTTATGAAACACTCATTTCACTCTACCTATACGAAGCCCCCGACACATGATCACTGCTTTTTTCGAATTAGAAGTTAAAATCACTCGCTAATGCCTACAATTCACATGAATTTATTGCCAATAAATGCAGGAATCCCACCAACAATGTAAACTTTGAAACGGGAACTATAAACTCAAAACGGGAACTCTGGCCAAAAAAACCCCGAAAAAACATCAAAAACAGTGCTAAAAATGAAAAGTGTGTATACTGGAACGATGATTTTATTTTTTAGGAGTCAATTTTGAACATAATTTAAAAATGGTAGTGACTACGAAATTTACTACAAAATTTTCGTGCAAAATATAGCTTCAAAATGAAAGTGATGATACTGGAACAATGATTTTTTTTTTAGGGTCAATTTTCAAACTTTTTAAAAAATGATAGTAAAACAAAATTTTTATGTGCCAAACAAAGTTGTTTATGAGAAAAAAACACATTAATGTTTTTGGTAGGATATCATTTTTCTTTCCAAATTATAAATTCAACATGTTTTCAACCATAACATGCTAGATCCAAAAGAAAAATGATTCGGGAATCGCCCACCCAGCTGGTGGCTGGGCAATTCCGGGAATCGCCTAGCCACTAGTTGGGCAGGCGGGCAGGCCGTTGGGTGGCGCTGATGGTGGCTGGGCGATTCCGAGAATCGCCCAGCCACCAGCCGGGCGGGCGAGCGGGCAGCCGGGGTGGCGCAAGCCTAGGCTGCGCCACCTCGACGACCCGCTCGCCTGCCCGGCTGGTGGCTGGGAAATTCCCTGAATCGCCCAACCACCAGCCGGCTGGGTGGTCGGGCCGCGGGGTGGGCTGCACCACCCCGGCGGCCTGCCCGCCTGCTCAGATGGTGGTTGGGCGATTCTCAGAATCGCCCAGCCACCAGCCGGGCGGGCAGGCAGGTGGGTCGCCGGGGTTGGTGCTAGCCCAGGTCGT